>BSBK01003889.1:60000-747500 GCA_027943335.1 Chamaecyparis obtusa
ACTTCTTCCATAATGTACGCCAGAAATATCCAACAAACTTAGTGTCCCGATCTGAAACTATGGTCCTTGGCAAACCATGAAGTCTCACTACTTCTCTGAAAAAAAATTATGCTACATGAACAACATCATTAGTCTTCTTGCAGGGAATGAAATGTGCCATCTTTGAAAATCAGTCAACTACTACAAAAATTGAATCATGTCCCCACTGTGTCCTCGGTAAACCAAGAACAAAGTCCATACTGATATCCTCCCAAGGCTTCTCTGGTATAGGTAATGGCTGATACAACCCTGTATTCTGCTTCACTCCTTTCGCCATTTGACATACTCTACAACTCTGTACAAACTTCTTCATATCTTGCTACAATTGTGGCCAATAATAATTCTCACCAACCAAAGCAAGGATTTTATCATGACCAAAATGTCTAGCCAATCCTCCACTATGCTTCTCCTTGATGAGATTCTCCCTCATAGAACTTTGTGGAATGCACAACTGACTCCTTCTGAATAGCATATCATCTTGGATGATAAAATCCAGCCATTTCATCTTGTCTAGAGTAACAGGTTCTGTACAAGCCTTCCAAGCTTCACCAAAATCAGGATCCTCTGGATACAAATTATTGAGTTCCTTGAACCCAACCACTTCAATCTGCATCTCTATCAGCAATAGTTGCCTTCTGCTAAGAGCATCTGCAACCCTATTAGACTTTCCACTCCTGTGTTTCAAAACAAATGTATAACTCTGCAAAAACTCAACCCATTTCAAATGCCTTTGATTCAATTTTCCTTGACTATTCAAATATTGCAAAGCTTGATGATCAGTATACAAAAAAAACTCCTTAGGAAGCAGATAATATCTCCACTTCTTTAATGCCTAAACTATAGCATAAAATTCCTGATCATAAACAGAATATTTCCTCTTGGCATCATTTAACTTCTCACTGAAATAAGCAACAGGTTTACCTTCTTGGCTCATAACAGCTCCTATTGCAGTACCACTAGCATCACAATCTACTTGAAACACCTTATTAAAATCTGGAAGTGCTAAAATAAGTTGTTCTGTAACTTTTTGTTTCAATAATTGAAAACTCTTTTCTGCTCTTTTAGTCCACTTAAACTCTTTTCTATCCCCTCTCATTGTTTTAGTCAAGGGTCCACAAATACTACTAAAATTTCTGATAAACTTTCTGTAAAAGCTAGCTAGACCATGAAAAGATCTTACCTCAGTAGCACTCCTTGGAGTAGGCCATTCAAGGATAGCCTGTACCTTCTCTGGGTCCATTTTTAGACCTTCTGCTGAAACTACAAATCCCAAATACACTAACTCTTTCTTCACAAAACTGCACTTCTTCAAATTAATCAACAATTTCTCATCTCTCAACTTCTCAAACACCATACGAATATGCATCATATGCTCATCCAATGTCTTACTAAAGATCAAAATATCATCTAGGTAAACAATGACAAACTTACCCAAAAATTCTTTCAGAATCGCATTCATGAGCCGCATGAAAGTGCTTGGTGCATTGGTTAGCCCAAAAGGCATGACTAACCACTCATATAGTCCTTCCTTTATCTTGAAGGCAGTCTTCCATTCATCTCCTTCTCTGATCCGAATCTGATGATATCCACTCTTTAGATCTATCTTTGAGAAATACACAGCTCCACTCAAACAGTCCATAATGTCATCCATTCATGGTAATGGAAACCTGTACTTGATTATGATCTTGTTTATTGCCCTAGAATCTGTACACATCCTCCACTCTCCATTCTTTTTTGGTGCTAATACCGCTGGTACAGCACAGGGACTCAGACTCTCACGGATCAATCCTTTCTGTAACAGTTCATGTACTTGTCTGTTCAACTCCTCACTTTCTGCAGGTGTCATTCTATGTGCTACCTTATTCGGCAAACTCGCTCATGGGATCAAGTCCATTTGATGACTGATCTTCTTGACTGGTGGTAATCCATCAGGCACGTTATCAGATACAATATCCTGAAACTCATTCAACAAATCTGCAACTTCTACAGGAACATCTTCTACTTCCTCTTTACCATCTTTTGGAATTAAAGCAAAACATACATGCTCATGCCTCATACCATCTAGGAAATTTCTTCCATCAACAAAAGTTATCCTTGCATTACCACATACCTTTTCTTCGGTCTCCTTCAATGGTTTTAGCTTATGTCGCACTCCATCCTTTGTCAGGGAATAAGTATTCGCACGACCATCATGTATAGCACATTTGTCAAACTGCCATGGTCTACCCAACAACATATGACATACATCCATAGATATGATATCACACAATACCTCATCTTGGTATCCGCCAATCTTGAACTTCACCAGACATTGTTCATTGACCATGACCTTGTGGTCATCCTGTACCCAGGCAATCCGATATGGATGTGGGTGTTTCTGTCTCTTGAGTTTCAACTTTGTCACCATCTCTTCTGACACCAAATTTTCAGTGCTTCCACTATCGATAATCACATCACAACATTTACCTTCACACTTGCACTTGGTGCGAAACAGGCTCCTCCTTTGCTCAGGTTCATTCTCACCACTCAACAGGACTCTTCTGTTAATCAACGTTTCTCCTCTTTCAGCATCTTCAGAATTTGATGATCTGACATCTTCATCTACATGTGCAACTCTGGCCTGGCCTTCATTTCTCCTATCTATTCTACCTTGGCGCTGAGGACATTCAAATGCCCTATGACCTTCTTCTCCACAGTGAAAACATGTTCCATGGAAGCCTCCTCTTCCTGAACCTTGTCCTCTTCCTCTTCCCCTTTGATCTCTATTATTCTGATCTTGGAAATGATTAGAATTGTTTCCTCTCTGATTTTGGCTACTACTGGCCTCATCCTTCTTTTTCGGATCTTCATTTCGGCCACCATATGACCGTCCACCAGATCGTCCACCGCGACCTCTTCCGTTTTGTCTGCTCTCGAACTTCTTGTTCAGCTTTTCCTCTACTTTTAGGGCAAATTGGTATGCCTCCTCAATACTGTTCATTCGAACTAGATTCAACTCCTCCTGAATGCTTGGCCTTAACCCATTAAGGTATCGGGCAACTTTCTCCTTATCAGCTTCAGCATGGCCTATTCTGATGAGGAGTCGATAGAACTCCTTTGTATACTCCTGAACAGATTTTCCTACTTGCTTCAAACTCTGCATTTTCTTCAGTAGGTCAAGCTCATAATCAACAGGAATGAACTGTCGCTTCAATTTATCCACCATCCGATCCCATCTCATGATTTTCTCCTTTCCCCTTCTATTTCTCTCCAACTGAATTTCTTGCCACCAGATCTTCGCATGACCTTTCAATCTAGCCTTCACAAATTTGACCCTATCAGGATCCTCAACATCTTCATACTTAAAATATTCCTCACATTCATTGATTCAGTCGATCAATTCCTCTGGGTTAAGATTTCCAGAAAATGTAGGAACCTCAATCTTAGGTCTTTTCCCAATCTTGGAAATCACCCGAAAAAGTCTTTCTTCCTCCTGGTTCACAATTTCAGCTTCTCCTTCTTGATATTCTTCTTCGGCTTCATCCTCGCTTTCATCTCTGACATTAAGATTCATTCCTCTGCGAATCTCTTCTTGCAATGCTCGCACTTGTCTCTGCAGCTCTCTAACCTCAGGTGTTACAACACCAGCTCTTCCGCCACGTTCCCTTCGTGGAGGCATTTTCGCGATGCGCGCTGAAACCCTAGCCACGGTCCTGGTGCAAACTGCCTCACAGTCGGCGATCTGTTTACACACTCAAGAACTCCTGCTCTGATACCACTTGATGAAGGGTACTCCCCTTAATACCACAAACACATAATAAAAAAAGAGAAACAACAACAATAATATGCAAGAACAGAAAAAATTGGCTTCTTATTATCTCCACAAATGTGAAATTACAAACTTTCAGAATTACAATATGCAAAGCCACATGGGCATTCCCTTACAATATTTCGTAGGACAAAGCCTTGAACTATTACCCAGATCTACTACCCAGAACTATTCTGAACCCCTAAGACAATAATACAGCCTTCCTTATATAGGCAACTTTCCACCGCCCAGGAAGGTTCTAGAATTTTAGCCAATAAGGCCGACCAAACTTAGAATTATTTTATTTTATATTTTATTACATCATAGTCAGCTCAAGATAACCTTTGAAACCGGAACAGAAATTTTGAAGAAAATTATTTTTCGCCATTTCAGGTGGCCCAACTTCCGAAGACCATAAGTCATCACCAGTTGACCCGATCGGCTATTATAACCCCATTTCGGAAATGCCATGAAGTGCTCTATAGGCCTTAACAGTGCAAGCACCCGTCACCCAAATTTTCAACCTCATCCGGGGCTTCTAAAGCCTTAAAAACTGAGTTCGAAGTTTCTGTACCTTGCTGCCAATACCAAAAATCTTCAATATCTTCCAATATACACTTGATCTGGTAATGAAACTTTACTGGCAGACTTATATGACCAACATGAACCTCCAAGAAAGAAATCAAATCATTCTGAGCACATACGAAAATTACCAAAAATAGTAACTTTCCATAAATAGCAGCTCTGCACAAAATAGCCCTTATTGAATATAAAAACATAAATATTTTTGGGTGGTGCAAGATTGCTCTTACACCCAGGATGCTCTTGCATTAGTATGTATATATGTATATGTATATATGTATATATATGTATATATGTATATATATGTATATATATATACATATATACACACACACACACACACACATATATATATATATACATATACATATACATATATATATATATATATATATATATATATATATATATATATATATATATATATATATATATATATATATATATATATATATATATATATATATATATAATATCATCTCTGTGGTATATTTTTTGTTACACAAAGTTTTTTTTCTAAAAAAAAAAGAGACATCTAAATGACAAAGATTTGAAATTTAATTAAAATAGAGAATTATTATTTATAGGATTTTATATAAGTATATACTTATACATATGTTTATAAAGATGTTTTTCTATCTAAATATCTCTGTGTTATTGAGATAAAAAAAGAGAGGAAATAACTAAATTATAGTGTAATTTTATATCAAAAATTGAAACTATAGATTCTATAAAGAGAATCAAAGTAAGATAAATTATGGAGCTATATCTATAGTATACTATTATGCTCAAACATACACATATAAATGTCTACTTATAGACATTTGAGTTATTCAAACATAAAAGTATAGCATCCTTGAGGAGCTCCGAACTCCATTAATGGAGTCACCTTGAACATCCATGCATCTTTTGGAAAATCTGGAAAACCAAAACATAAACAAACATTAGAAATCAAATCCAATTTGTGAACCATGGCATGAATTTTAAGTTTATAGATTAGTTTTAAAGCTTGGAATTTAAAATTTATCCTAAGCTATTTAGTTGGCTTTCTTGACTTTAAATTGGATTTGATTTTGAATTAAATGAAACCTTGACCCTAAGGCACTAGGGGAAACTTCTAAAGTTATTACCCCTAGTTGCCAAGTTTGACCTTAGGAAGAGATTTGATCCTCTCCTAATGAGTTGATAACTATTAAGCTTTAATTAAATAATTTGAATTCCTTATTTCAATTATTTGAAGGATTATATTTAATTATTGAATTATTGACTTGGATTGTGTTGGTGTTTTTTCTTGCAACCCCCTTTCCTAGGTGGGAACTTGAGGACCAAATTGTGAGACTGAGAACTTGGAACACAAACTCAGCACCATCAAAAGAAAAGGGATAAGGAAATTTCAATAGTACAAGGTACAAAGACCTTCTTCACTTTGAGCTCCACATCACTCAAGTGGATATACCTTATTTGCACACACATGAGTTCTTTTGACAAACAAAAGGCCTGTAGATATATGACTGTGGAATAGCTTTTAAACTCATTTGGGTAATGAGTACCTCAATGAATATTGACCATATCTTGTGCAATATCCCTCTTGGATAGAGTAAGCCTGAAAACTAGAAACTATTCCTAACTCCTATCAAACATGAAAGGGAAAATGATTTTATTTAAGTTTTTTTTGGGTGGAATGGATCTCCTAAATACTCTAAATCTTTCATAGATGAGTGCCTTATCCGATGGGCAAAAGAGTCAAATAAACATTGCAACAAAGAGTTATGAAACAAGAAGACAAAAAATTCTAATTTGTTGATGCCTTACACCAATCATACACCATTGATTGGATTCTACTTAGAAATCCATCTGTGTACTCAGATGTGTAATCACCTATTCAAAGGACTTTAACCCTCCCCTTAGGAGAGGCATAGAAACAATCAATACATTAATCAACATGCACTAAAAGACAAGATTGAGATACCCTTGATATCCCAACTCATACACATCTAAAAACCAGTCCTAAACTTAGTTATTTCTACGAAAACAACTCTATTGTAGACATTTTCAGACATGCAATAGAAAGACTAAAAAACCCTTTATTCTCTAATCAATAAGATCAAGAACCAAATGGAGACAATTTGATAGTAGTATGAATATGCTGAAATCTTATACATATGACAGACTTGTTACAATAAATTATCCTTTGAAAAACTAGAAAGGATATAAGAACACCCTATATGAGAAGAAGAGAGTGGTATATATAGAAAGAACCACTCATGGAACCGGCTCTGAGAAAATTATAGAGAATCAAGAACCCCTACTAAATGATCTTGGAAATCCTTATAAAGGATTGCAACAAGCTTGGAATCATTTAGGTCAAAATTAGGTCTACAACCATTAGGCACAACAAGAAATGAAAGCAATTAGGAAAGCCTAGAAACCCAGGAGGATCAAATCAAATTCAAGCTACAATTATTTGGGTTTCACATCAACAAGTTAACTGTAATTATAATTCACCAATTTATTAATTCAAACAAAACAACTTTAATGCTAGGACTATTCAACAGCAACTTGGAAAACTTGCGTGAATTAGGGCATGGAAATCTTTGACATCCATCAAACCCTAACCGCCCTTGTCAAACACCAGTCCTCAACATTAAACTCGGTATGGATCTTATTAAATCAGGACGACTACCAAAATATTTTGTAATCAATTCTTTACTTGCAACCACCCATGGAACAAACAAATCAAAATCTAATTTGGCATTTTTCATATTTGGCCACTGTTCTCAAACCCTGCTGAGAAACCCTTAAACAATTCAAATTTACGGCCACAACAGCCAATTGGTCAAGTTTAAAATAGGACCATTGATCTTTATCCTTTCTCGGCACATTGAATGGTTCTCATAAATTGACAATAGTGAATTGATCATTTGGAATTAACCAGACACATCATCTCTTAGCAACCAATCGAGAGCAAGCACATCATCACACCTAGCACTTTCTTTATCTTAACCCTAAGTCATCTGGTGAACTAGCGACTGAATACTTCGCTTAATCTCAACACATTCTACTTAACATGGGTTTATTCTAGAGATTGGGTAAGAAAGGCACTCTCATGATCACTGAATCATTTCCTTTAACTGTGGTTTCATCCAGCGAATAGGCGCCCACCGTCTGATCTCAATTGCATCAATGGCCACCACTGAGTCACGAAACCTTTAACTTAACTCAACCTTTCATTATGAGATCTCATAGCTGAAGGAAATCATGATTGCTAGATCTTTTCTTGACTCATGGTTACATTCAAAGAATACCCGACTACCACCTGATCTTATCTGCACCAATAGATCATATTCAATCTGCAAGCCTTTATCACTAACTCAAATTGATCTGGCAATTTAGCGATTGAAGGAATCTCCCAATCTCTAAGTATTGATCTTAACTCATGTCTGGTTTAGAGATCATGTGACTAAAGGCTTTCACTGAATCGCTGGATAGTTTTTAACGTTGAGTTTTATTAAGAGAACACAAGCCAGCCATTGAACTTTCCCAATCCTACAGTCCTCATTGATTCACCAAATATTTAAGGGTAAAAGCACAATCAGGTGTCACCTTTTAGGCTAACTTATCAGCACAACTAAATTTTAGTATTTCTAACTAAAAATTAATTTTGGTCAAACATATGGTCTAGCTAGATTCATTCTAGCTAAGTTAGATAAGTGATTTAACTTTTCCAATTAGAAATGTCTATTAAATGCATGTTTTATACCACTTTGGGTCTAATTACCATAAAAATAAAATTATTTTAGAAAGGTGGTGCTTCAATAACTCCTAATCTTTTTAATGATATTTTTTTAAAAAGAAAAAAAATACCTTTTTGTAGAGATCAGAGTCAAGAATATCCTCATATAGATTTTATAGTGTTTTAATTAGACATAGTTTATTGTAATTAAACAATATTGCAAGTGGGTATTTTAATAGTCAAGGAGATGTTGATTCGAAGAAATAAAAAAATAGTAAATCATATTAAATAAATTTGAAAAACATATGGTGCAATAGAGGAGAGAGTCATCTTCAAGAATATATATTTCTTTTTCTGATTGGGGTAGATGTGTTATGAAAAATATGTTGCAAGATGAAAACTGTCAATTTCAGTGAGTTAGAATTTGAATTATTATAAAAGAGAAAATATAGGTCACAAACCAATTTTTATTTCTTCATGCACTAGCTATATATGTCATTTATGACATATTTTGAAATTAGGGGAAAAATGTTTATTTACATATAACTTTTTGGTGGGAACTAGACCCCTAATTTTTAGCATTTTTCAGCAACTAAAAAATCATCTTTAAAAATTTAAAAAAAATATAAATTCTTATTCAAAAAAATATTAAAAATATTAATCATAAAATTCATCCATTTATCACATTTAATTAGTTTACATCATCTTTAAATTCCAAACATAAATGTCATTTTTATACTATTGAAGTTGAACAACTTTGATTTTGTGAGCCCTTTCCTTTGTAAAAAGGTGACAAGTTATTATGCTTTTACCCTTAACTTAACTCATCCTTTTCCTAGCGAACACGCGAATGAACAAATCTCATAATCGCTAAACCTTTTGCCTAACTCAATTATAACTACGCGATCCAGTGACAACCCTTATCTCTGAATCGCTAGATCTTTGCCTTAACCTCGGTCAACTATTGAGATTAAACGTTAGCCCTTGATCTGATCCTCCATCTACCTTTATCATTGAATCATGGAATGTTTCAAGACTTGACTATTTCTCTCAGTGACTTGGAAATAACCGTGTTCACCAGTTCACTGAATATTACGAACATAACTGCCAAGATTAAGAGAACACATGATCACATTGTTGCCAATTCGTTGAATGCAAGACTTAACTGCCAGAATCAATCTTGATGCTAACTTTGACTTAACCCGGGCCCATCTGGAGATTACACAAATAAAGAAAGTCTTGTAATCTCATAATACTTTCCTTGACAGGGGTTATATCTAGAGAATGTACGAAAAGCTTGATCTCTGAATCGCTGGATGCTTGGCTAACCCTGGATTTCATTACGAGAACATGTGCCAGTCATCGATCAATATCAACATCAACAGTTCTCATCTATTCACTAAATGTTAAGTTCCTTATCTATTTCAATTGGAGATTAAGTGACTGAAGGAAACAAAACCGCTCGCTAGATCATTGGATGCTAGGCCACTAACCACCATGATTAAAAGATTAAGAAAACACCTTAGTCACCAGATCATTGAATGAATAATTGACTGCTCGAAACTAGGGATTACACAACTTGGAGAACAAAGGGAAATAAAAGGCACGTGCAGAAATAAGGACTTAAGTGACTAGGAAAAGGTAACAAAGAAATAGAATTAGCTAGGGTTTTTCTAGACTTAGAAAAATTTTATGAAACCCTTGGACATGGGTAAACCCTATTTCTCAGACCTTCAAACTGCAATATCTCACTGGTTTTTGCATTTAAGCACATGCGATCTTAACTAAAGCTTGTATACATCTTAAACTATCCTTGATTAAGTTCACAAACCACAAAACACCATAAATGTTCTTCATTGGTCAAAAATGTATTATAGTAGCACAAGGCAATTTCACAATATTTTACAGGGATAAGACCATTTTCTTAGGATTTTTGGCAATGACAAGAAAATGGGCTAATAGTGGCTCTATCTAGGGATGATGGGTAACTTGTGCCCATACAAGAACTTAGAATCACTGGAGGAAGTAGACCACTCACTAGATAAAAACTAATAGGGGACCTTCTCAAAAACTGGCAAATGAACAAGGGAAATAGGAAAGGAAACACACAACAAAAAAGGAAAATATGTACAAGAAATTACAAGATCAAAATTTTACTTGGTGACCCTTGGCCACCAAAGGAAAATCAAAAACCTCCTGAGTCAAAGGTCTGATTTTTATCCACATATGTGACCAGCCACCTAAAAGTGTCATGACAATCTTGCTACCAACAAATGTGGATATTCATGGGCTAAAGAGTAAAGCTATGGTTGTCATTGCCCATGTTCTTCCAGTCATATCCATTATCATACTCATAATCCAAGAAGTATGGGACATCATTTAATTCTTCTTGATGACTAGAAATATAAAACTAGTCTAGTAATGCATCAGAAAATAGAACATAGTGATTATCATGCATTACTACAAAATTACCTAGCTGAGAAGGACTTGGATCCTCAAATTTACCTTCATGCACTACTTCAACCATTGAGAAACTTGGTCCCTCCATGATGTCCTCATTGATTGGATCACGAACCAAGTGAAGGTCTCTTTCACAAATATTATGGCAGTGAAACAATTGATCTACATCATCATTTTCATCAGAAGATTTTATGTCCCAATCATTGAAGACAAAGTCCTCAATACTATCACATTCACTGTCATGTTTAGCAAAAGAAGGAAAAGGATATGAACAAGAAACTTTCTCATCACTGGAATCTTCATGACAAGCATACACACTATCATGGCCCTTATCATCTTCTTTTGCAGAGTCACTACATGAGGGGAACAATAATGAACATGGATCATTTTCGTCACTTTGAACACCTACCTCATTATCAGTGTCAAAGGATATGTCAATGGGGAGCAACAAAGTATAGTCCATATCATGTGCATACCTTTGGAATTCATCAGCCATGAGTGCTGAGATCTTTTCACTGCTCAATGGACTTTGAACCTTATTCTCATCTTCATTGGCCTCACCCCTAATGATGAAAACATTATCCCTATCTGAAACAAGGATAGACAACTCTATCCTCAAATCATCTTGTGTAAAGAAATCAGTGTAGGAATCATCATCTGCATCATATTCAATTTCTTTCCTCTCACACAAAACATTTCCAAACCGGGACAAGAAGGCTTCCTTCTCATGCTAATAAGAAGAAAAATCTGTAGACAAATTGGCAATATTATCAACCTCATATTCATCCTCAACATCCTCATATACATTGACCTCAAAGTCATCCTCATAGTCAATACTTTCTGCATAATGAGAATTAACATCAGAATCACTGGTCTCTTCATGATCAACATAAAGAACTACCAATTCCCTCAATCTTTTGTCCTCTTCTAACTGCCAAATCTCAACACCTTTCTCTGCAAGTTTCTTCTTGAGAGTAGCAATTTTGATGAGCAGATTTTCATAATCAGAGTCATGGATGGTGGGATCAATAGAGACACTAATGTCTTATATCTGATCTTTATTTTTTCTTCACACTGATCCGCACCAACTATTTCATCAAAATGTTCAATGAATGTTGCTCTTAATACATCCCAAGAAGGGATTGAACATGAAGGAAGGGATAAGAACCAATGCCTTTCATTTTAAGTAAATGTCTACACTAAAATCCTCATGGAAACATCTTCATGATCAATCACAAACTCATACATTAAGTCTACAAGGTCATCTAAATGTTCTCTTGCTAGACATGATCCATTACCACTAAAAACTGGTAGATATTCCCTAATCTCAGTAGGAAACTCATTAGGGCCACCTTCAATGCCATCAAAACAAAAGGGCCTATATTCCTCTATAAGGAATTTCCCACTATCACTAATCCCTTTACACTAGTGCTGAACACTTGATAGGGATACATTTCTTACACTTGATTTTTACAAAAATTATGCATATGAAAATCAACTTACCTAGAAGTATTGCAGTTGAAACTTAACTTGTTGACTGGGAAGTAGGGCAGATCTAGAGCCTTCTTTGTAGCTCCATCAGGTTCTTTTCTTGTAGAGTCACCACCTCCTTGAAGAGGAAAATGTTGTATTTTTTTTTTGTATCTCCTTCTAACCAACACAAAACTTCACCAAGATTTTATAAATTGTTTATCAGAGACTACACTGATCAAATAGAGAACTCAGAGTGGCCACCCACACTCAGTGAAAAGATATAACATTTTTTTGTAAAATAATTGACTCTATACAATCAACCAAACTCTGGGATGATTTAGCCAAGCAAAGAAATAACATCTTAAACTTGTTGTCCTTTATTTCTTCCCCAACAAAGTCACCATCTTGTTGGTGTTTTTTCTTGCAAGTCCCTTTCCTAGGTGGGAACTTGAGGACCAAATTGTGGGACTGAGAACTTGGAACATAAACTCAGCACCATCAGCAGTTAAGGAACAAGGAAAGTCCAACAACACAAGGTGTAAAGACCTTCACTTTGAGCTCCACATCACTCAGGCAGGTATACCTTATATGTACACACATGACTTCTTTTGACAAACAATAGGCTTGCAAATATATGACTATAGAATAGCTTTTAGACTCATTTGGGTAACAAGTACCTCAGTGAATGCTGACCATATCTTGTGCAATATCCCTCTTGCATAGAGTAAGCCTAAAAACTAGAAACTAATCCTAAATCCTCCTATAAAACATGAAAGGGAAAATGATTTCATTTAAGTTTGTTTTTGGGTGGAATGGATCTCTAAAATACTCCAAATATGCCATAGACCAGTGTCGTATCCGATGGGCAATAGAGTCAAATAAATATTGCAACAAAGAGCTATGAAACAAGAAGACAACATATTCTAAGATTTTGATGCCTTACACCAATCATACACGATTGATTGAGCTGATTAATGTATTGCTTGTTTCTAGGTCTCTCCTAAGGGGAGGGTTAAAGTCCTTTGAATAGGTGATTGCATATCTGAGTACACAAGTGGATTGCTAAGTAGAATCTAATCAATGGTGTATGATTGGTGTAAGGCATCAACATATTAGAATATATTATCTTCTTATTTCATAGCTCTTTGTTAAAATATTTATTTGACTCTATTGCCCATCGGATAAGGCATTGGTCTATGAAAGATTTGGAATATTTTAGAGATCCATTCCACCAAAAAAAAAAACTTAAATGAAATCATTTTCCCTTTCATGTTTGATAGGAGGAGTTAGGAGTAGTTTCTAGTTTTCAGGCTTACTCTATGCAAGAGGGATATTGCACAAGTTATGGTCAACATTCACTGAGGTACTCATTACCCAAATGAGTATGAAATCTATTCCATAGTCATATATCTGCAGGCCTATTGTTTGGTAAAAGAAGTCATGTGTGTGTAGATAAGGTATACCCGCTTGTGTGATGTGGAGCTCAAAGTGAAGAATGTCTTTGCACCTTGTGTTGTTTCACTTTCCTTGTCCCTTTTCTACTGAGAAAATAAGAGGGAAATATTTACAAAAGAAACCACTCATGGAACTTGCTCTAAGAAAATTACAAAGAATCTAGAATCCCTACTAAATGATCTTGGAAATCCTTATAAAGGATTGCAACAAGTCTGGCATCATTTAGGTCAAAATTAGGTCTACAACCACCACAACCACTGGGTTCAACAAGAAATGAAAGCAATCAGGAAAGCCTCAAAACCCCAGGAAAGATCAGATCAAATTTGAGGTACGATTATTTTGGTTTCACATCAACAGACTAACTGCAATTATAATTCACCAATTTCTTGTTGTAGACTAAACAAATTTAATTCCAGAACAAACTTGGAAAACTATCACGTGTACAGGGCATGGAAATAATTCTGACAACATCAAAACCTAGCTACCCTATTAAAATATCAGTTCTGCATTAAATAGGCATGGCACATTAGGAACTAAAATTAGATCATGGCAGCTACCTACATCTTTTGCTCATCAATTTGCACCTGTAACCATCCTTGGAACAAACAAATATGATCTGGCCTTGTCATTTCTGGCTCACTATCCTCAAACCCTATAGAAACCCTCAATTAGTTTAAAATTCTGGCAACAACGATTAACTGATTAAGTTTAAAATGTGATTGTTGATCGTACCCTTTTTCGGCACATCAAACAATCCTTAAAAATTGGCAAATGATCAATTGAGCTTTGAAAATATTTGGCCACATCACCATCAATCGATGACCAATCAAGAACAAGCACGTCAGTAACATCTAGAAAAGACTTCACATTAACCTTAAGTCATTTAGAGATCATGCGACAACAGGCCTTCTCCCCATCGCTCAATATTTTTCTTAACCTAGGTCTAATCAAGAGAATGGGTGACAAAGGCATTTGTGAGATCTCATGATCATTTCTTAACCTAAGGTTTCATCTGGAGAACTAGTGACCACTGTCTGATCTTAATTTCATCCATGGTTCATATTCAATCTCCAAGACTATAAACTTTAGCTCATCTTTATCTAGCTATCCAACAACTGTAGGATCTCGTGATCTCTGAGAATTTCTCTTAACCTTAGTCAAGTCTGGAGATTGGGTGACAAAGGAAAATCTCATGATCTCATGATTTTTACTTAACTCACAGTTTCATCAAGAGAACAACCACCATCCATCCGATCTCATTTGTGTCAATAGTCATGTTTAATCTTTTAATTTTCATATTTAACCCATGCTTGATCTGGCAAACTAGCGACCAAAGAATTTTCATAATTGCTAAAGGTTATCGTTGACCAGGGTTAGGTCACGAGAATGAGAAACAAGGTAAATCTCTAGATTGCTGAATCTTTGGCTTGACCCTGGTTAGATCCCCAGATTAAATGTTGGACGTTGATCCTATCTTCCATCTACGGTTGCCGCTAAATCTTTGAGCTCTTGAATTAACTCAACCTTGACTTGGTGAACATGTGACTGAAGACTTCTCATGATCACTGAACCTTTTGTTTAACTCAAGTAAAATAACAAGACTCAGCGACCATTGATGTTTCTTTCATCCTACGGTCTTCGATGAATCTTGAAAACCTTTACTTGAACTCATCTTCTATCTGGTGATCCAGTGACAACATCATTCTCATGATCTTTAAAGGTTATCCTTAACTGGGGTCAAATTAGGAGAATGAGATATCAAAGGAAACTCATGATCGCTAGATATTTTACTTAACTCTAGTCCTGTCTTGAGATTAAACATAGGTCATTGATCAAGATCAACATCGACGGTCCTCGCCAATTTGCCAAATATTTAGTAACTTAGATGCTTCATTATGAGATCTAGAGACAATACACCTCTTAACCATTCACTGGATCACCTGATGTTAAGAACATGACTGCCAAGATCAGGAGAACAAGAGACCACACAGTCGCTAGTTTGCTGAATACAAGACTTAACTACCAGAATCAAACGTAATGCTAACTTTGACTTAACCCATGCCATTTGGAGATTACGCGACAAAAGGAAGTCTCATGATCTCATAACATTTTTCTTGACTAGAGTCAAATCTGGAGAATAGGTGAATGCCTTAATATTTGAATCACTAGATGCTTAGCTAACCATGAGTTTGATTTTGATAATACATGCTAGTCGTTGATCCACCTTACCATCAACATTCCTCATTTAATCTCTGAATGTTTCCTGCCCTGACCAGTTGGTTCATTACGAGAACATGCATCAACCATCGATCAAAGTCAACATCAATGGTTCTCTCCTATTCATTAAATATTAAGTGCCTTAGCCATTTCAATTGGATATTAAGGGACTAAAGGAAAAAAAACCATCTGCTGGATCATTGGATTCTAGGCCACTAACCACCAACATTAAGAGATTAAGAGAACACCTTAGTCGGCAGATCGTTGAATGAATAATTGACCACCCAGAACTAGGGATCACGTGACTTGGAGAAAAAAGGGAAATAAAAGGCATGTGTAGAAATAAGGAATTAAGTGGCCAGGAAAAGGTAACGAAGAAATAGAATTGGCTAGGGTTTTTCTGGACTTAGACAAATTTTATGAAACTCTTGGACATGGATAAACCCTATTTCTCAGACCTTCAAACTATAATATTTCACTAGTTTTTGCATTTAAGCACATGCGATATTAACTGAAGCTTGCACACATCTTAAACTATCCTTGACTAAGTTTTCAAACTACAAAACACCATAAATGTTCTTCACTGGTCAAAAATGTATTACACTAGGATAAGGAAATTTCACAAGATTTTGTAAGGATAAGACCATTTTCTTAGGATTTTTAGCAATGACAGGAAAATAGGCTAACAGATTGTGTATTATTCCTTATTAGACCCTTAATTACCTAATAAACCTAGGATTAGGAGGTTTAGACTAGGGATTAAATTTTAGATACACTTATGACATTATTATCTCATATTCTCATAATACTATATAGTTTCCCTTTTTATTTAATCATTTCATAAATGATTAAATTTAATGGTTGAGACTATAGTAAAATGAGAATATTTAAGATTGTTATTTTATCATGTCATGGTAAACATAATCCTTTGATAATACCTTTTTGGTCAATGAAGTCTCACTTAGAGATCTCACACCCTCGTATGAATTTCCAGGTAGGCCATTTTGGATGCCTCATTAGAACTTAGTTTTTCTGATCTCTTCTAGGGGGAATTGTTAAGTCAACCTTAGTCAACATCTCCTTATAGGATTTTGTTCTAGCAATACATTTCACTTAAGAGACTGTGAACAAGAGGGAGGTTGACCAAGTAAAACATGGTCATGATACCCCTCTATTTTACATTTTATCATTAATTCCTAAACTTAGTCTGTAATGTTTAGTAAACCTAGACTTATTGTTGTATGTTAGAAAAAAATGTATTGTTGTGTTTTGTTCAATTTTTCAGTCATTACAAATGGTCTGATCTTGGTACAAGAGAAATGGATGCCTTCAAATAAAAAGGGAAAGAAGTTAAGTCACCTCTGTATAAGAGTCTATGCAATCTTCATCTATATGACTAAAGCCAAGTCTTCTTTTGTTTCATGTGAACATTCCATTCTCCAACTCAATCTCCACGAGATTTTCCTTTGTCACCTAGTTTTTGAAGTCAATCTGTGGCTGAAATTATTTTTGTATACCCCTCTTTTTTATGATAGATGGAGGATGGCATTGAACACTCCACCAATGATGAAATTATTTTTTGTCCAGGATCTAAAAGGACTAATTATCTCTTCCCATACTTCCACTTTCTTCTTTGTCATTATCAAACCGTAACCATTAATTAAAGAGAACTTCAAATTTATATACACGTTGTGCACTAATCCTCGTAGCCAATTGAATCTATCATCCAACTTTTGAAAGAGAACTATTCTTGGGTTCCATAGGATTTCCAATTCCCCCGAGGAACTTGTGGCTTTTATTGATTTTGATTCCCACTTGTCTATTGATCTTTTGATTTTTCTATTTGGTCTACATTTAACTTTGTCTCTTGAGGAATGATTACATCTTCTTTGAATGAAAAATTACAACATTTGATTAAATGATACTTGTTAGGAGCATTCATGCCCCTAACACTCAAAATAATTTTCATTTCTCATTGGGAAGGAACTTCCCCTTCCCTACATGAAAATAAGTTGTGATTTTGTTTTTGTATGACTCCTCCCCTTCTTCACTTCTCAATTAAGAAAGGGATTTTCTCCCCTTTCCTTTCTTCTTTTTCTTCCAACAATCTGGAGTTTATTTAGCTAGAAACTTGTTGATTAGATCTACCAATCTTACTTGAAGAATTTTCTTTGCATCCTCTATAGTTTTATTATTATTAGAGGATGAGTTGATAATGTCTATAAGTTTTTCTTCTAATATCTCATCATACTCCTTCATATTTTCTTTGTCAACATCTTTTTGTTTCTCTTTTTCTCTAATATTCTTCATTGTATCTATCATTCCCTCCTCCAAAACATGATTTTCTATTTCCTCTATAATTTTGGTATGGATCTCTTCCAAACATTATAGTATGAATCTTGTAATTTCTTGATTACTTATGTTTGATATTTTATTCTACATCTGATATCTATCCATTTTCTCTATTGGGAACCATCCTTCTCCCCTTAAAACATCTAAGTTCATGAGAGTATCCTTTCTTCCTATATTCTTTAAGTATCTGCAGTCTTGGGATTATATTCTTTTAAAATTGTGTTTCTCTTTAATCATGGTGATTTGATCCAATCTCAAGCTCTCAGATATTCCCACATACCCAGTCCCCTCAATGTATGGCTTATTATTAATCCAACATTCCTTATAAATTTGATATTTATTTTCTTCATACCTTTGATGTCTAGTAGCACAAAGAGTTTTATTTCTTGTAATCTAGAGCAATAATGAGTCTATCTCTATAATAGGGCACAGAGAAACAACATGATTTTATCACATAAGTATTGTTCTTCCCCTTCAAGTTTATTGTAATGATATTTCTAAGAATAAAGTGTCGGGATTTCATTTAAATCATCTCTAGTATTCCTCAAACTTAGAGTTCTTAATTATTTTACGAGTTTCCATACTGCATGGGTCTTCCTCCCCTTGTGTTGCCCCAAAGAATTCTATTGTTGAGATTGGAGGACCCTCAACCCTATCAATATAATCATAATTGATCCTCTTAATTCAGATACCATATTTTGAGGGTTTTAGGGAATTCTTTCTCAGTGCCCATTATAAGACAGATCCTAGGGTTTCAAGTTTCATCGCATAGGGCTAATTTAAGATAGAGTCCTAATTCATTTCCAAAGACCTCCTAGATATATGTGTATTTTTATCCTAATGGAAGATAGTTTAATTGGATCTAGATGAGAGTGAATTTATTGAAATTATATTTTCTATTGAATTTTGGGATCTAGCTTTTCATATCTAACCTAGATGTTTTCAAATCCAAACATTTTTAAAAAAAATCATGTCTCTGTACTATCTTTAGATTTGAATATCACTATAAAAAACCCACTTTCAAAATCTAGAATATCAATTTCTTCTAAATCATTCCAATTTTCATTCATCCATTTTTCTAGATCCTGTAATGAAATGGAGATATTCAAAAACTTACCAATTTTGGCTTGTTGTTGAAGCTTCATTTTCTGAACTTCTAGAAACTCCTCCACAAATTCGGTGGATGCTTTGCCAAGTGCATGATTTGTTGGCATTGCTTCCTTCTTCTTACTTTCTTCTCCCTTATCTTGTGTGTTGGCCCTGATGGAATATGGATGAAGTGACTGAGAGGGGGGGGGTGAATCAGTCAACCATAAAAACTTTGACAATTAATTCTTTGTAGATCCCTTAGGATATCCTAACACTGTTATTTGTTTTGGCACTCGGTAAATAGATTGCAGTAACTTTGAAGATGCAGAAAGTATTAGCAATAATATTTTTAGATATTTATCAGTGCATGTAAATGATTGAGAAAGCAATTAAGAACACAAGAGACACAAGTTTTAACGTGGAAACCCAATATGGGAAAAACCACCAATGTATCTAGATACTGATTTTCACTTTTCTGAAGTGATGCCCGGTTAGAAGCCAACCCGGTAAAAGGTTACAAAACACACTGTTAGGTGTGACCTTGTTAGAGGATTTAAAACACCCTGCTAGGAGTGGCCTGGTAAGAGGTCTTGAAAACAATTCAATGGAATTGTCACCTTGTTAGAGGATTTATATTTTGGCTGTTAAACGAACTCGGTTAAGAGATTTAGAATTCACTGTTACAATGATAAGAAGGTAACAATGAAAAAGTGACCTGTACAATAATGCAACTGTCTTGCTGATTACAGATCTCTGTTCTGCATAAGTCTGATCCTCTCTGATCGAATAAATCCCTGCTGCTCCTCAAGGATATCTGAACATTCTTCACAAACTCGCATATATCTTTTCTTTTCTTCTGTAAATTATTCTGCTATATATCCCCCTTGCTTTTCACATTTGACCTATTATTTATATGATTTTGGATTAGTCAAATCATCATTTATTAGAATAACAGTCGGCTGAATTAAGTAAACTCTATTTGCAAAAATCCTTCAAAGGCCGACAGTGCTCGGTGACCATATCTTTTATAATTTTCCAGAGACTGAGGGAACTCGGTAAACACCAACAATCCTTCTCCTTTGATAACCGACTGAACTCAGTAAGCACTAAACTTTCTTCGGCAACCGAGTGAACTCGGTAAACACTAGACTTTCTTCGGCAACCGAGTGAACTCGGTAAACACTAGACTTTCTTCGGCAACCGAGTGAACTCGGTAAACACTAGACTTTCTTTGGCAACCGAGTGAACTCGGTAAACACTAGAATTTCTTCGGCAACCGAGTGAACTCGGTAAACACTAATATCCCTGACAGGCAGACCGACTGAGCTCGGTATAAGCAAAATTGCTGTGGATTATGACATAGTGTGACATCAAAGACAATACATAATTGAGTAGCAATTTCCTTCAGACAATTGTTTCCAACAGGCCCTGGCCTTGCTAACCTCTCCCTCTTTATTGCCATATGTTTCCATATTTGTCTTGTTTTGACTTTTAGAATTTGCAAACCTAATCTCTCATTTGCTCCAACTTGTTTAGTCCTCTAAAAAAATCTCCCATTTTTCTAATTTTATCCTTCATTGGATTCCAAACATGAAAATATTTGTCTTACCTTACTACTTTCATTACCCCTTAGAGAAATCCATCTCTTTGTCTTTGATGCCATATCATTTTGCCTCCTCTTAGTTCTGAATAACATTCCTCTTTTCCTAAAGTTGTCCCAATGGTTATTCAACCAAGCTTTCTTTGGGAGAGGACGATTGAAGGGCCTGCCATTTCTGAATGTTGGAAAGATTGGAATGATGTTTGGGTTTATTTAAAATCTCATTTCAAACCTATTCAACCCTCAATTTTTGTTTCTATGCTGATCTTTCACCAGGGTTAGAGTTCTAAGATTTCTGCTAGCATTTCTATAGCTATTCCCCTATTTGTTTCTAAATACATCTCCAACTCCCTTATGAACCCCTTCCATTTCTCCTCTTGGCTAATATAGAAGTCCTAAGGCCTAAATTTCCTATGATCTTCTTCTGTAATGCTTCGTGATCATTTCATACCTCTTGGATGTTCCATTTTCTTAGAAACCCACAAGATGAAACTTCTTATTTTTCAAGAATTGGTATTTTGAAGATTGTGACATTAGGATAATTTATTTCTCACCAAGGTAGCTAACTTAATTACATATATAAGCCTTGATCTCATTTGTTCAACTCTCAGTATTTCTTCATTAGTTCTTAATCAATGAAATTAGTTGTCACCTCCTTCTAATCAATATATACCTACTACTCACCCGATTTATTTAATTATTATCATAATTACAAGTTAACTTGCAATCTCTTGTATATTTTTCATTTTGATTCACTCATTTAAGAGGCCCTTGTACATGTATCCTATTATTTGATTTCAATATTCAATCAATCAATTCATGAATATAAATAACATTATTATGTATTTCTAATTTTGTACCCAATTCATGGGAATTAGGTCCATAGTTTATTTTGTTTATCATCACATAATCTAAATTTAAATGAATGTTGAAATTAGAGTAATTTTTTATGAACATGGTCATAATCTAGGACATGTTTTGAAAATAATGATTCGTTGGGAATATAACACTAAGAACTCTTCAAATAATTATGCAGATTCATGTGTAGCTTAGACTAACACTACATCACCCTAGACAACATATTTCTACCATAATATCAAAATCTTCTTAGTAATTTTAGATATTCTAATATTTGAATGTTAAATTAAGATTAAGGCCCTAAAGTATGGGTCATTGGTCATGCTTTTCCTTTTCTTAAATTGGGACCATCTCTAATGTGGAAACCATCTTTAACATCTAACAACATTAGATACTGAAATAATAAAACTTACTATAGTATTGACATGCACACTCATTCATAATTCCTAGAAGAATATTAAGATAAGAGAATAGACAATGTATAAAGAATTTCCCTATCATCAACTTGATTAAGAAAATGGTATTATCCAGACCCCCACATTTCTCAAAAGTTTGTAGTTCCTTCAGAATTATTTAATCTATCTAACCTTTCAAAAGTTTTGACCATGGATGTTTGGAATGATTGTCTTTAGTGGAATCTTTGCTGAGTGAAAAGCTTCAGAGATTTGGAAAAAGTTGTGTTGGTGAAAAGCTTCAGAGATTTGGGCATCATATTTTTCTTTTGCATTTATCTCTTCTTTTTTTCTTTTGATTTTGATTTTGATAGTGTTGAGAGAGGTGTTCAAGCATTGATGAGAAATATGTCTGGTATGTGTTCAACTTATCTTTCTTTATTCTTATTGCAAGCATTTGAGTGCTTGCTTGGAGGATTATAATGCTTCTAATTTGATTATGGCTTTTCCTGATTTTCTTGGCTTTTGGGGGATGGGGTTAACATTTGTTGAGATTCATTTTCATTGTTCTCTTCATTAATTGTCTGAAGATCATCCATACTATCATATTCCCTAGATTTCCCATGTTCTTGTGAAGTATTTTCTTGATCATTATGGCTGTGGAATGACATTTGTTGAGAATCAGAAGAATCCTCTGCTTCATGTAAACTAGGACTCACATCCTCATTTTCATGTCCTTTATCAAATTGGGTTAGCATTTGTTCAGACTCATTATCATTGTTCTCTTCATCTGCTTCACAGAGAAATCCACCCACATGCATTTCATAACTAGCCATCATGTTTTTCTTTTGCATTTATCTCTTCTTCTTTTTCTTTTGATTTTGATTTTCATACTACATATGCACCATTATTTTAATTTGTGCTGATAGAGGTGTTCAAGCGTTGATGAGAAAAATGCCTGCTATGTGTTCAGCTTCTCTTTCTTTATTCTTATTCCAAGCATTTGAGTGCTTTCTTGTAGATTATAATACTTCTAATTTGATTATCGCTTATCCTAATTGCATAGTTGTTAGTTGTTGAATCCATAATAGGTTTATATTTGAGGGAAAATATATGTCCAAACTAATGCATTCATTTTTTTATTTAAATGGGTATTCTTCAGCCCCATAATTGCTGTCAATTTACATTATTACTTAAAGAACATAATCCTATGGTCATTATACTAACAAGTAGTTGGTTATAACAAAGAACAATTACTGAAGAAGATTATGTTAACAATAGTTCACATAATAAAACAACAGTTATTAAAATAATTGAAGGGGTGCAATCCCTTATTCCATGAGTGTAACTTCATGAAAGAACACTTCTCATCCCAAAGGTTCACAACCTTCCAGCCCAATGAAAGATTATAAAAGGAAATAACACTCATTCAATGAAGGGAATTGAATGACTAGAAAATGCAATCATATCTACAGCAAGGTGATCTATTATAATCTATTAGATTATTGTAGTATGAAGAAATAGCTATGCATATATACTTATGTGGATTATACATAAAAGTGAAGACACACACACCATATCATATTTTATGTAGTAAATGAATGCTTGAATCTTATAATCTATGCATTTTCTAAATATAAATTTATGAATGCAATAATCAATCATGTTGAGTTAAGGAAGGAAGTGCAACCTGAGAGAGAATGCCAGAAGATTCCCTACTAGATATACCACCTCATAAAGCTTATTAAGGACCATGAGGCTAAGAAGGATAAGGTCAAGCTCTTGGGCCTAGGGTTGAGAGTCATTTTAAGGGAACCCTATTGTAGCCTCCCCTACCAAACCCACATTGATAAATTATTGAAGTGAACCAGAAGAAATCCTCAATCTTAAGAGGTAAGAGGTTGACATGATGGATAAGAACAACTTAAAGACCTCACTAGGTACATCACCTCATAAAAATGGTTAAGGACCACAAGGCCAAAAAAGAGAAGGTTTTGTTATAGGGCCTAGGGTATAGAATATTTAGGGGCATGTCATCATGTCTTCCATCACAACCCTCATTATGGTTGAGCTCCCACATAATTATTTAGATTTGATATGTGAATTTATATATTTTCTAACCAATTCTAAGAAAGAAAATTGACAAAGTGAGGGAATCTTGACTAAATTTAACAACAAAAGTTCCACCCTGCCAAAATAAACTATAATGCTTCAAATTTAGGCATGCTCCCCTTGTGTAATTCTTGATGTATTGTCTAGCTCTTGGAAAGATCCATCGAACTTCTTGGAATCATGCATAAAATTATGTTGATGCTTTGAAATTGGATTGACTATTTTTTTATTTTGCAGATGAAAATCAAATTTTCATCTTCATCTAATTATAAAGAAAATATACGAGGGGTGTGGTAAAATGGTGATTGGGGGCATTAAAATGATACCAACTCATGTTTCACTCTGCAAAAAAGTAGTTCATAACCAATTACTCATTTTTTAACAAAGCATGAAAGAATTTTTAAAAGCCCGTACAAAAAGAATCAGAATCGCTGCAAGTATCATGTTAGATAAGTCAATGAGGCATAAATACATTAAGTGAAGGGTTTCTTACTTATTTGAGCAGGCACCATTGTGAAGGCCATTGAACAAAAATCGAAGGTGCTCAGGGATATCAAAAGAACATCAAGGGTGCTCAATAGTTTTTTCTTTTTAGTACAAAACATGAATAGACATTATAAAGACATTTTATTTTTATCACAAAACATGAATAGATAATACCACCAGAAAACCCTAGTTTCTCCCAGTGGTCACAGAGACTCCAAAAAATGAAATGAAATAAAATCAATTAGGGCATTCAAACCCTAAACAACTCACAAAAATGGTTGTGAGTTGTTTAGGGTTTGAATGTCCTAAAACTAACCAAATAGGGCCTTACTGCTAAGCTTAGTCATCAAGTAAAAACTCATGAAGACAAAATTTGAACAATGGGATTCTAGAAGGCTGGATCTCATGAAAAACTTGATTACAAGAAAATTTCAAACCGAAGAGATTTCCAAAAAAAACTAGCTTCAATAAAATGTTCAGACGATATAAACTTTAAGGCCCCATTTGGTTAGACCACAGATGCATTTAAAGATCGCAGTAGAGAAAAATTAAAAAAATCAATTTCAAATGATACTTTGTTAAACAACTATATTCAACCCATCAAAATAATAAAAATACAAACCAAGATATTCTCTCTTTCCCCTTCTTTCAAGTGTGTAGCCTCGTAGAGCTCCTGAAGGGTAGGGAAGGAAACTGTATTGTGCGAACATGACCAGACTCCCCAATATATAATTTCCATCAAAAGATAAACCCCACTCTATGAACCTTCAAATGAAGGTAG
Source organism: Chamaecyparis obtusa (assembly GCA_027943335.1). Taxonomy (NCBI): domain Eukaryota; kingdom Viridiplantae; phylum Streptophyta; class Pinopsida; order Cupressales; family Cupressaceae; genus Chamaecyparis; species Chamaecyparis obtusa. The sequence continues at coordinate 85,417 of BSBK01003889.1, forward strand.
TGTGGATACTGTATTGTGTGGACACTATTGTGCAAACCCTAAACCACAAAATACCACTTTCAATCGACTTAATCCACAGAAATGCTTGCGTGAAACCCAAAACCCAATGCAAGAAGATACATGAACCTGACAGGGAAATTAAATTGGGTTCACAAAACCCCAAAACTAGAATATTATTTCAAATTCCACCTATTGGTGGGAAGATAATGCCACCCATTTTGGTGCCTAAACTGGATTTTGATCTCCAAAACCTGGATTGCGGTTTAGCGTACCAAATGAAGGATTTGGAAAAAAAGGAGAAGTTGTGCACCCAATTTTGCCCCAATTCCACTAACCAAATGGGGCCTATGGGTCTACCTCTCCTTTGGTTTCTAATAATGTTATCAATTTTTCCCTTTGGCATAAAATTTCCTTTTGAGGAAAGTCTATCTTTGTTGATTAGATCTACCAATCTCACTTGAAGAATTTTCTTTGCATCCTTTATAGTTTTATTATTATTAGAGAATGAGTTGATAATGTCTATAATTTTTTCTTCTAATATCTCATCATACTCCTTCATATTTACCTTGTCAACATCTTTTTGTTTCTCCTAGTTTTCTCTAATATTCTTCATTGTATCTATCATTCCCTCCTCCAAAACTTGATTTTCTATTTCCACTATAATTTTGGTATGGATCTCTTCCAATCATTATAGTATGAATCTTGTCATTTCTTGATTACTTATGTTTGATATTTCATTCTACATCTAATATCTATCCATTTTCTCTATTGGGAACCATCCTTCTCCCCTTGAAACATCTAAGTTCATGAGAGCATCCTTTCTTCATATATTCTTTAAGTATATGTTGTCTTGGGATTCCATTCTTTTAAAATTGTGTTTCTTTTTAATCATGGTGATTTGATCCAATCTCAAGCTCTCATATTTTCCCACATACCCAGGCCCCTCAATGTATTTCTTATTCTTAATCCAATGTTCCTTAGAAATTTGATATTTATTTTCTTCATATCCTTGATGTCTAGTAGCACAAAGAGTTTTCTTACCTGTAACCTAGTGCAATAGTGAGTCTATCTCTAAAATATGGCCCAGAGAAACATGATTTTATCATATAATTATTTTTCTTCCCCTTCAGGTTTACTTTAATGATATTATGAGAATAAAGTGGTGAGGTTTCCTTTAAATCATCTCTAGTATTCCTCAAACTTAGAGTTCTTAATTATTTTATGAGTCTCTATACTGCACGGGTCTTCTTTCCCTTAGGTTTCCCCAAAGAATTCCATTGTTGAGATTGGAGGACCCTCAACCCTATCAATATAATCATAAGCAATCCTATGAATTTAGATACCATATTTTGAGGGTTTTGGGGAATTCTTTCCCAGTGCCCATTATAACACAGATCCCAGGGCTTCAAGTGTCCTCGCATAGGGCTGATTTAAGAAATATTCCTAATTTGTTTCCAAAGACCTCCTAGATATATGTGTATTTGTATCCTAATGGGAGATAGTCTAATTGGATACAAACAAGAATGAATTTATTGCAATGATATTTTCTATTGAAGTTTGGGATCTAGCTTTGCATATCTAACACAGATGTTTTGAAATCCAAACATTTTAAAACAAATTCTTGTCTCTATTATCTTTAGATTTGAATATTGCTATGAAAAATCCACTTTCAAAATCTAGAATATCAACTTCTTCTAAATCATTCCAATTTTCATTCATCCATTTTTCTAAATCTTTTAATGAAATGGATATATTCTAAAACTTACCAATTATATCTTGTTGTAAAAGCTTCCTTGTACGAACTTCTAGAAACTCTTGGACGTAAATTAGATGGATGCTTTGCCAACTGTGTGGTTTGTTGGCATGGCTTCCTTCTTTGTACTTTCTTCTCCCTTCTCTTTTGTGTCATCCCTAACCTTTCTAACCTCTCCCTCTTTTATCCCCTTATGTTTCCATATTTTTCTTGTTTTGAATTTTAGGGTTTGCAAACCTAATCTCTCATTTTCTCCAACTTGTTTAGTCCTCTAAAAAATTCTCTCAGTTTTAGATAATTTTATCCTGCATTGGCTTCCAAAGATGCAAATTCTTGTCTTACCTTACTTCTTTCATTACCCCTTAGAGAAATCCATTTCTTTCTCTTTGACGCCATATCATTTTTCCTCCTCTTAGTTTTGAATAACATCCCTCTTTTCCTAAAGATGTCCCAATGGTGATTCGACCAAGCTTTCTTTGGGAGAGGAGGATTGAAGGGCCTACCATTTATGAATGTCAGAAAGATTGGAAAGATGTTTGGGTTTATTTCAAATATCCTTTCAAACCTATTCTCCCCTCAAATTTTGTTTCTATGCTGATCTTTCACTAGGGTTAGAGTTCTGAGATTTCTGCTAGCATTTCTATAGCTAATCACCCATTTTTTGTTGAATACATCTCCAACTCCCTTAAGATCCCCTCCCATAGATCCTCTTGGAAAATATAAAACTCCTAAGGCCTAAATTTCCTAAGATTTTCTTCTATAATGCTCCATGATCATTTCCTACCTCTCGAATGTTCTATTTTCTTAGAAACCCACAAGATGAAACTTCTTATTTTTCAAGAATTGGTATTTTGAAGATTGTGACATTAGGATAATTTATCTCTCACTAAGGTAGCTAGTAATTACATCCATAAGTCTTGATCTCATTTGTTCAACTCTCAGTATTTCCTCATTAGTTCTGAATCAATGAAATTAGGTGTCACCTCCTTCTAATCAATAGACACCTCTTTCTCACTTGATTGGTTTAATTCTTATGATAATTACAAATTAACTTGCAATCTCTTGTATATTTATCATTTTGATTCACTCATCTAAGAGGCTTGTACATGTATTCTATTATTTAATTTCAATATTCAATCAATCAATTCATGAATATAAATAACATTATTATGTATTTCTAATTTTCTACCCAATTCATAGGAATTAGGTCCATAGTTTATTTTGTTTAGCACAAAATCTAAATTTAAATGAATGTTGAAATTAGAGTAATTTTTTTATGAACATGGCCATAATAAGGATATGTGTTGAAAATAATGATTCATTGAGAATATAGCACTAAGAATTCTTCAAATAATTCTGCGGATTCATGTGGAGCTTAGACTAACAGTACATCACCCTAGACAACATATTTTCACCACAATATCAAAATCTTCTTAGTAATTTTAGATATTCCAATGTTTGAAGGTTAAATTAAGATTAAGGCCCTAAAGTGTGGGTGAGTGGTCATGTTTTTCCTTTTCTTAAATAAGGACCATCTCTAATGTGAGGACCATCTATAACATCTAACAACATTAGATACTAAAATATTCTAAAAGAATAAAACTTACTATAATATTGGCATGCACACTCATTCATAATTCCTAGAAGAATATTAAAATAAGAGAATAAACAATGTAAAAAGAATTTCCCTATCATCAACTTGATTAAGAACTTCCAAATGACAAATTAAACTTTGACAATTTGAAATCAAACTTACAAAGGAATGGATGGGGGCGACAAAAAAATGTAAATATCTATGCATATTTATAATTGAGAGGTGGGTAATATTGTTGTTTCTTTTTCTTCAATTAAATTCAATTTTTTTCAAGAAAAAAGAGCAAAGCAAAGCAAAGCCATCAAAATATCTTTGATGTCATTTCATCCACTATATTCAAAATTATTCAATTATATGAACAACAACAATAAAGATAATTTAAAAAAATAAAGTAGAAGAAAATATAGAATTATAAAAAATAAAGTAGAAAAAAATAGAAAATTAAAAAAAAAACAAAGTAGAAAAAAATAGAAAATTTAAATTAAACAAAATTAAAAAAACAAAAAAAAATAAAAAAACAAAATAGAAAAAACATAGAATTTTAAAAAATTAAGTAGAAAATAAACAGAAAATTAAAAAAACACAAAGTAAAAAAAACAAAGTTTAAAAAAGCATAGCATTCAAATTAAGACTTTAAATTTGATTCCCCCTGACTGTCTACGTGATTCTTCCTTGGAAAAACTTTATATTATACTTTGTCCTGAGCTGGATTGTCTGGATTGAAAGATTTCTTGCTCACACAGACTGTCAAATTGGGCAGACAAACAACTCTGGTTGTGTCATCTTCATCCATGGCAAGAGAAGTACTAAAGAACAATGACCAGGGCTTCTCAAGCAGGACAATCAATACAGCTGTAAGGGCGTTTGTTTATAAAGATCTGCACGACAGAGATTTTTAGCCCCCAAAGGCTGGATGCTCTGCAAAATTTGAGAAGAGAGGAGGTATTTACAGCTATTGATTACATATTAAAGGATTCTAAATAGGGGAATGTTGTAAATATTAGTGAGAGGGCTTTTATGATTTCTTTAGGCCTTGTAGGTAAGATGGTTTATAGTAAAAAAGTGTTTGAAATAGGCTCTGCCAATCAGCGGCTCATCATTATCTTACCTTGGAGAGACTTGATGTCCTGAGCTGAAATGTCTACCTGATTAGAGAAGATTAAAGCATTGCCGAGAACAGAATTGAGAAAATCGAAGGTATAGAAAATGCACAGGAGGGAGCTGAAACTCAGTGCAAACTCAGAGGATGCAGGTAATAATGGTGTTTGTAGGAGTAAAAAATTATAGTTATTTTCATCTATTTGTGCATTTACTGAATGTTGGGAATTCATAAGAATGGCCATCTGAAACAACAATAATATGTGTGCCGCTAATGTAATCCAAGTAATCTACAGATTAATGACAGAATTCTCCCTATCAATGTAAATCTCAGGGATATGTGTAGAAAAGTGGAGAGAAAAGAGGCAGAACTCAAAAATGTCATAGCCCTCAGCATCTAAATCAAAGACACCATGGGATGAGCCAAGGAGAGGGCCAATCTACAAAACCCTTTGAAGTGATTGGGTCACAGAGGTGAGTACGCCATATTTTTCATTGCTGATGGATTCATCATTGTTAGGAAAATCTTGCAAGTTTATATAGTCTAAAGAAAAGATAGAATCAAAATTCCAAAGACACCCAAACAATAGTCAAAAGAAAAGATAGAGAAACAGTAATTAGCAATTCAATGAAGAAGAGATTTCACAAGATGACCAGAAAACCCCCCTTTTGCCACGATTTTGCAAGATCAGATTCAACAACTTTAAATTTGATTTCTGTGTGTTTGTCTTTCTTCTGCAAGCTTAATTCTGTTAACATTTTAGTTTGTTGTTTGATGTATTTCATTCTTTTCATAATTATTCTTTATTTATTTTTGTGATGTCTTTTAGTGAATTATTCTTTATTTATATTTGCTTCTTCCTCAACATCATAATTCAAGAAAGCTCTTCTCATGACAAGTGACTCAGGAAATTTTTCCTTAAAATTAGGTGGTTCATCTACATATGCACAGGAGGGAGCTTAGTGGGAATTCACAGTAATGGTGATCACTTATACAAAAAAATTCCATCTAGGCCAAAATTGATGAGAAAGTCTTAATGCTCTGTTTTGTTATAAATTGTGTTTCTTCACAAACACTACCATTTGGTGTTTTGTCTTTGTTTTTTGAAATTCTTTCATGCATTGAACATCATGGAAATTAGCGATGGAATATAAAATATGCCATTTGTGTTTTTAATTGCCTTCACAATAGCACACGTTGCATGATTTATGGTTGCATATGAATTCTGACTTGTTTGAACTGCACTGCATGCATACAATTGACTACCATCATTTCATCATCACTGCAACTTAACCTGTCCTTCATATTTTCCAATTGGGATTCTTGGAAAGAAAATGGAATCCTTACAGAACATGCATACTCAGAGAGGGAAGGGGAAGGTGGAGGGAGAGGGAGAGGGAGGGTGGGGAAAGAGGGAGGGAGAGGAGAGGGAGTAGGAGGGTGGGGAAAGAGGGAAAGAGGGAGGGAGAGAGGGAGAGGGAGAGGGGGAGGGGGAGAGAGGGAGAGGGAGAGGGAGAGGGAGAGGGAGGGAGAGGGAGAGAGGAGGGAATGAGAGAGGGAGGAAGGTGGAGAGGAGATGGAGAGGGAGCGGACAGGAGAGGAGAGGGAGCAGGAGGAAGGGAGAGGGAGAGGGAGAGGGAGCAGGAGGGAGGGAGAGGAGGGAGAGGAGAGGAGAGGAGAGGGAGGGGAGAGGGAGAGGGAGGGGGAGGGAGAGGGAGAGGGGATGGAGCAGGATGGAGAGAGAGGGTGGGGGAGAGGGAGGGAGAGGGAGGGAGAGGGAGATGGAGTGGGAAGAAGAGGGAGAGGAGAGGGTGATAGGGAGAGAGGGAGAGAGAGGGAGAGGGAGATGGAGACGGAGACGGAGACGGAGAGGGAGAGGAGAGGTTGGGTGGGAGGAGAGGGAGAGGGAGGGAGAGAGGGAGAGGGAGAGGGAAAGGGGGAGAGAGGGAGAGGGAGAGGGAGAGGGAGGGGAGGGAGAGAGGGAGAGGGAGAGTGAAAGGGGGAGAGAGGGAGAGGGAGAGGGAGAGGGAGAGGGAGAGGGAGGGGAGGGAGAGAGGATGGAATGAGAGAGGGAGAGGGAAGGTGGAGGGAGAGGGAGAGGAGAGGGAGAAGGAGAGGATAGGGAATTGGAGGGAGAGGGAGAGAGGGAGAGGGAGAGGGAGGGTTAGGGAAGAGGGAGATAGAGGAGAGGGAGTGAGAGGGAGAGGAGATGGAGATGGAGTAGGAGGGAGAGGGAGTAGGAGGGAGAGATGGAGAGGGAGAAGAGAGGGACAGGAGGAAAGAGGGAGAGGGAGAGGAGATGGCGATGGAGTAGGAGGGAGAGGGAGTAAAAGGGAGAGGAAGGGAGAGAGGGGGAAGGAGAGGAGAGGAATAGGGGGAGAGAGGGAGAGGGAGAGGGAGAGGGATGGTTGGGAAAGAGGGAGGGAGAGGAGAGGTAGTAGGAGAGAGAGAGGGAGAGGGAGAGGGAGAGGGGGAGAGAGGGAGAGAGGGAGAGGGAGAGGGAGTGGAAGGGGGATAGGGATAGGGACAAGAAGGGGGGAGAGGGAGAGAGGGGGGAATGAGAGAGGGAGAGGGAAAGTGGAGGGAGAGGGAGAGGAGAGGGAGGGTGGAGGGAGAGGGAGAGGGAGAAGGAGAGGAGAGGGAGTAGGAGAGAGAGCGAGGGAGAGGGAGAGGGAGGGTAGGAGAAGAGGGAGGGGGAGGAGAGGGAGAGGGAGAGGGAGAGGGAGAGGGATATGGAGTACGAGGGAGAGGGAGATGAGAGTAACACTTAGATTCATATAGATCTTTGAATTAGCTTCTAGAGAAACGGTAATGCCATCATAATAACCGAGTTGATGTAACCCAAATAATAGTCAAAAGAAAAGATAGAGAAACAGTAATCACAATGTCCAATTCAATGAAGAGAAAACCCCCCTTGATTCTGCAAGATCATATTCTGTGGATTTGATTTCTGTGTGTTTGTCTTTCTTCTAGATAGCCTTTGATAGCTTAATCAGATTCATATGTATTTTTGAATCAGCTTCCAGAGAAACAGTAATGCCATCACCATTGTGCCAGAAAATTTAAAAAACTTTTATAGAGCATATTCATTTTGCAACTAGTAAGGGAAGTTTAAATTTCCTACTTGTGACTGAAATTATACAAGGCATTTGTGAGCACACCTGGATTTTGGCAATCGACGGAATTGAGAATTCCAGACTTTTCAACAAAACAAAATATGTTTCAACAATAGAGACACGAGTCATTAAAATGTTTAGATAGTTTTCAACTGCAAGATATGTTTGGACCATGTCTGCACTATATCCTCAAAGGGGTGAAAGGGTTCTTGTTTGACATGGTCATCAAGAGGAGACAATTATTTGATGTAGACCTCTGTTGTCTCCATCTATCAATATTGATGACCTTTCATAGCCCAACTGTTGGGTGACCTGTAGAATTGGTTGCTAAGGAAAATGTTCAGCAATTTACCAATACACACAAACTCCTATTTGGAATCCAACATTAACATCAACCTTTCAATATACAAGACAAATGTTAGTTTTGATCCAAATTAGAATCACAATATTCACTACATATAATTCACATTCTAATATGAATAATAATATATAATATTAAAAAATCACAAGACAATCGATTAATACTCTTTATATTAAAAAAAATCTTGAACTATTTTTGTATGGATATTTTTTAAAAATTATATGCATCTCAAAATTTCCTTTACATGTGTATTTGAAATTTTGCATACTTATACTTTGAATTTACATTACAATGCTAAATTAGTTTGATGTTAATGTACTTCAAATTTGGTATGTCTAAATATTATAAATATGTCAAATTGTGCTTCATATTTAGTATTTGTTACTTTAGAATTAAATTTTACTTTAGAAAAAGGTATTCATTTTTTGTTTGTATAATGTATGTATTTTAACTAACATTTAGATCACATGTGTGTTTTAACTAGATTTTGCTAATTGTGCTTCATATTTAGACTTGTTTACTTTAGAACTATTTGAAGAGGGAGGGAGGGAGACAGGAAGAGGGAGAGAGAGGGAGAGGGAGAGGGGGAGGGGAGGGAGAGTGGGGGAAGAGGGAGGGAAGATGGAGGGAGAGGGAGAGAGGAATGGGGAAGGTGGAGGGAGAGGGAGAGGAGAGGGAGGGTGGAGGGAGAGGGAGAGGGAGAGGGAGTAGGAGGGAGAGGGAGGGAGAGGGGCAGAGGGGGAGGGAGAGGGAGGATGGGGAAAGAGGGAGGGAGAGGAGAGGGAGTAGGAGGGAGATGGAGAGGGGGGAGAGAGGGTAAGGGAGAGGGAGAGGGAAAGGGGAGAGAGGGAGAGGGAGAGGGAGAGGAGAGGGAGGGGGAGAGGGAGAAGGAGAGGGAGAGGGAGAGGAAGGGGGAGGGGAGGGAGAGAGGGGGGAATGAGAGAGGGAGAGGGAATGTGGAGGGAGAGGGGAGGGAGAGGGGAGGGAGGGTGGAGGGAGAGGGAGAGGGAGAGGAGAGGGATGGTGGAGGGAGAGGGAGAGGGAGAGGAGATGGAGTAGCAGGGAAGGGAGAGAGAGGGGAATGAGAGAGGGAGAGGGAAGGTGGAGGGAGAGGGAGAGGGAGAGGGAGAGGGAGAGGGAGAGGGAGAGGAGATGGAGTAGGAGGGAGAGGGAGAGAGGGAGAGGGAGAGGAGAGGTAAATGGAGTAGGAGGGAGAGGAAGGGAGAGAGGGAGAGGGAGAGGGAGAGGATAGGGAAAGGAGGAGGGAGGGAGAGGGAGAGGAGAGGGAGTAGGAGGGAGAGGAAGGGAGAGAGGGAGAGGGAAAGGGAGAGGGAAAGGGAGAGAGATGTAGAGGGAGAGGGAGAGGAGAGGGAGTAGGAGGGAGAGAGGGAGAGGGAAAGGGAGAGGGAAAGGGAGAGAGATGTAGAGGGAGAGGGAGAGGGAGTGGAAGGGAGATAGGGAGAGGGAGAGGAAGGGGAGGGGAGGTAGAGAGGGGGGAATGAGAGAGGGAGAGGGAAGGTGGAGGGAGAGGGAGATGAGAGGGAGGGTGGAGGGAGAGGGAGAGGAGAGGGAATAGGAGATGGAGTAGGAGGGTGAGGGAGAGAGGGAGAGGGAGGGATAGAGGGAGAGGAGAGGGAGGGTGGGGGAAGAGGGAGGGAGAGGAGATGGAGGGAGAGGGAGAGGAGAGAGAGATGGAGTAGGAGGGAGAGGAAGGGAGAGAGGGAGAGGGAGAGGAGAGGGAAAGGGGGAGATAGGGAGAGGGAGTGGAAGGGGGAGAGGGAGAGGGAGAGGGAGAGGGAGAGGGAGAGGGAGAGGGAGAGGGAGAGGGGAGAGGGACAGAGGGAGGGAGGGAGGGAGGGAGGGGGAGGGAGAGGAGAGGGATATGGAGTAGGAGGGAGAGGGAGGGGGAGGGGGAGAGGGAGAGGAGAGGGAGTAGGAAGGAGAAAGAAGGTGGGATTAATGATGAAATGACAAGAAGCTTTGTATATAGGTAGTGTACTTGTTGTAGTGTGATTTTTTGTTATCACTTTTTATGTGTTGCATTTTTTGGGATACCAATTGTCCCAACCTCACCACATCTCAAATATCTATAACACCAGAAAGGATCCTTGTCATCTCTATTTCTCCAACATTTAGTGCTCAAGGCTTAGTTTTCAACTTGGGATGTCCTTCAAGTTTTCCCTCGCAAAAAGGATAGCAAAGATGAGCTATATGTACTTTCTTGTATTGATAATATGGGAAAAAAACTAAGGAGTAGTTATTTTAGACATATGCATGCACAAAATGTTTTATTTATAACATGCTAATCACTTGTATCTTCAAGTTTGTGAGAAGTTTACTAGCATAGGCAAGAAATTTTTCAGAGGAAGTTAGAAGAAATTTTTAGTTTTCAAAGGGCAATTCCTACCAAAAGTCATGGTTGTAGAAGGATCAAGCTCTTGATCCATGGTCAAGACTCCCTAGGTAGTCTATATGGATGGTTTTGGAGATTCATCCTTTGCATGCACACCCAACTAGTTGCGACATAATTCTGAGCACACTAAAGCTTTAGAGAAGGTCCCTCAAAGAGATAATTCTATGGTGCAGGATTATGCCAATTATATTTTAATGATATTTTTGAGCCAAAGTTGTAGGAGACTTGAAAGAATCTTGGGGAAGGAGCTTTGCAATGAGTATAGAATTCTACAAATGGAAAGACCTTGATCTCTCTAAGACAATGTTTATGGTTTTCTAGTTTGAGACAATGTCAATTCATGCATGTGATGAGTGTTTTGGCATAATGAGGAAAATCACTACAACCAAGATGAATTTGGAGGTTAATTCTTCTATGGTACATGAAATGTTATGCATCCACTACAACCCCAACATCCTGAAATTCAATCATAATATGTTTGAGAGTTTTTGGATAGGAAGAAAGGAGGAACTCGATTTCTACAACATTGAGCTAGTCTAAGAAATGGAAGAAAGAAACAATCCTAAGTTTCTTGTCTCTATCATGGAATGAATTTTATATTCCTTGTGTTTCTTTCTAAACATATGAAATAAGCATTTGAATCACCTCATTCAAATTGAGTTTGAAATTTAAAAAAATAAAAATTAAAAGAAATGAGATAAACTTCAAAAAATACTCATATGGCAAATAGGAAGGTTTATCATCTTAAAATGGAAGCACTTCCATGTTAAGAGCATTTATCCCTCTGAGTAAGTGGTCTGGGGTCATGTCAAGCACCTTGATTGGGTCTTTTCATGGATCTGGCTCTTTCCCCCCTGTTCTGCTTCTCTCTCCCTGTTTCCAACCTCATTTCTACAAAATTTCTCTAAGAATCTGAAGGTCTTGACTTTCTAGGTCAAGGATGACCTCATCCCTGACCTGGGGTAGAGACTACCTAGTCCCTAACCCCAGGTCCAAATTTTAGTTTCTAAAATTTTTGGGATGTTGGGTTTCAAAAAGTTTTATTTTCTCAATTTTAGGTCAGCTATTTTGGTCTCCAAAATGGTAAACTCTTAATTGCATTTAAACTAGGTCCATTTTTAAAGGGTTAAGGCCTAATTAGAATTTAATTCCCCAAGGTGGCCCCTCTAGAGGATTGTACCCTAGATCACTATAAAAGGAAGCCTTCCTCTCTCATTTTCATATCTCATCTCATACCAAGCGACTTCATGATCAAGAGCTCTCAAGGAGATATTCACAAGCCATCAAGTTCTCTCTTAAGCAAGATCAAGAAAGCATTCAAGCAATCATCCTTTTCTCCATTGAAGTTATCCATTGAAGATCAAGGATTCAAGCATTCAAGATTCATCATTCAAAACCCTAGATCTAGCCATCATGGTGGTGTGATCTTCCTTCAAGATTCTTTGTTCATCTTCAAGATCCATTCATTCTTCTCTCAAGGTGGATTCCAAGCATACAAACATGGAGTTTTTGATTTACAAACATAGAGGTGAATAACTACAACCATTTTCATCTCTATTCAGAAGGAAAGATGGTTATTGACAATGGACTATTAAATGAAAGATGATAATCCTGAAAACAGTTACTTCTTTTCTTATTATCGTTTGTTGGAAAAAAATGTATTCTTGTAGTGGAAAAAAAAGGAAATATAGGAGTAGAAAGAAGATTTAATTGTAAAACTTTTTTTTTGGAAGTAAGAAAATTGAGGACTTAGAAGAATGAAGCCTAGACTAGGAAAACTTTTCAAAGAGGTTTCCAAGGAAATTGGAAAGAAAGGAAAACTATCTCGGCCAGTAATACAAGTAGAGATTGTAATCCCAATATTTAGTAGTAATTATTCTAATTTTGGTGTAGATTATCATAGAAATTATGTTCATTTGGAATGGAGTGAGTTTACTTAGATTACCAATTTGGTTTAAATTATTTCCTCATAGTATCCTATCAATAGTCGAGTGCCCAATATGATAAAACTCAATCTTTTTGCAAATTCATTTTCTCTATAGGAAAATATTTTTTTTTTCATGAACTTTTATATGTACTCTACCTTACCAAATCTCATTGGGAACTTCGACAGCAAACTTGACCATAAACCATCTTTCATGAATACTTTTCAAAGAGGCAACATGAATACTATCCATAACCTTCACATGAATAATTTTCAAAGAGGTAATATGAATAATATTTCTTTTTTTCATGAAGTATACCTTACCAAATCTCGTTAGGAACTTTGACAGCAAACTTGACAATAAGTTAAGGAAAATTTCATTGATCTTTTATTTCTCTTACTTCCACCATAGATTCTTGCTCCCATAACAATAAATTAGAGTGATTAAATTTTTTTTCTGAGGGGTGTTATCACTTCGTAAGACCATAAGTCCTCCTACTACTCTATACATTTTTTTTTTAAGATGGTGTCTCTAAGTGATATAAATGGCTATCACAAAGGAGCATTATGTTGAGAGGATCATTTATATCCTTCTTTGATTTTACCACTATGTTTTAGGGAGCATGCGGGTTCCTTAAGCCCAAATTTTGAAATAAGTAGCTGTATAAATCATTTTATGTAAAAATCATCTTTCAACTTTTTCTATATATCACTTAAGTAGTATTTAAGGTTGGTTTATGTCTTTCCTAACTTATGTGATGCGGCTCATATGGATGAAGCTAGAAAATTCAACTACTTTTAAACTCAATATCAACCTTATAGTTTCTTTTCAGATAAGTCACTATTAAAATTGGTAGTACCAATGATGTAAAAATGTTTCCTAACCAAAATCCATTTACATTACTTGTTCAAAGATTTATGCATATGTCAGAGTTTTGGATTTGGGTATGCTAACAATAATTTTTTCTCATTGATGGTGAGGTATTTCTATGAGATGTTTGTAGATCATCTACAAAGGTTCACATAAGCTGGTTCAACAGTTTGAGTAAGATATGATCAAGTTTCTGGTTGCTGGTGTTATAGTGTTTCTATGAATATCAAATAAGTATTTAGTTTGATATGAGTTGGATTTGATGTTTTAGAGGTTGTGAAGCTAGTGATTCCATGTTTTATTATCATTGTGTTCACTGTTGGTGTTTTTCATGATTCAGAATACAACATGCTATATTTTGCTATGTCTAAGTTTGGTATCTTAGTGTTCATGTTGATAAGAGATAAATATGAGTTTGAATTTCGTATTGGAGATGATGGGAAGGTTATGGATAGTATTCATGTTTCTTTTCAGTGTTATTGGATTGTGTGTTGATCGTGGTGTTGATTTGCATTGGTTGAGATTATCAAACTTGCTGCTTTAGGAGTGTGTTGGTCTTTCTTCATTTAGGTCCTAGTCGACTTAATGAAGTAACATGTTGTGATTCTTGATGCTACTTCGGTAGCACTTGTGCATGTTCAAGTTTTAAGATTTAGGTCATGTCTAAGTCTTAGTTGACTTGATTTGGATCACATTGGAGATTAAGCATAATGTTTATATCTTTTATTGTATTAGGTCTTTGTCAACCTAGTGGTTGGTTATTCTTTTTAATTAGTAATGAGAGATCATTTTGTAATTGAGAGTATGTATGAAAGAGAAAGGATGGTGTATATGTTTGTTATAAATGTAAGGTGGATTTTGTATTTCATTGGAACTATATTGGTATATGAGATTATATTTGTTAGTTTGATTGTAAAAGATTGTATGTCCACCCCCTTTTAATTGAAGATAGATTGGTGAACTTGACTGAGGGCCATATCTGAGATTGTATAGTGAGAAGTGAACTCTGGGCAATGAGTCTACAAATTGGGATGAAAGCTTGTAGTTTAAGTACATCCTTTGTTCTCTATGTTTCTCTAAACTAGGTAGTACTTTTAATAAAGTACACTCATCTAGTGAGTTTGACTGCCAATGGGGTATTTCCTAAACTAAGTTTCCTTGACAATAAATACTTATGTTCGGTGATTTGTGTTGTGGATCTTGCATTATTATTTATCTTTCAAATCTAAGTGGCTAAAGTGAAATTAAAGTAATCAGGTACACATAACCTATTCTCCCTCCCTCTTAGTTGTGCTTGCCTCCTTTTGGGCCTAACAATTTGTATCAGAGCTAAGTCCTTTTTAAAGAAGTTTGACTACTTAAAGGAGATTTGTCATGACAAGTATGAGTAGAGAGAGTTCAAATTTTGATGGAAACAATTACCTAATTTGGAAGGATCGGATGACTACCTACATAATATGCATGGGAATAGGAGATGAATACTATAGGTCACTAAGAAGCCTTATACTATTTTGAATGACCTAACAAATGCTATTGTAGATGAAAAGAAATTTTTTAAGGAGAACATGTTAGCAAGAGAGGAACTAATCAACACCTTATCAGATTCATAATATGCACACATTTATGGATTAAGGACTGCACATGAGATATGGACAAAATTATAAACTATTTATGAAGGTGATACTTATGTTAAGAAACTTAAGTTGTAGGGACTAAAAGCTAAATATGAAGACATGAAAATGAGTGAAGAGACTGCCTCAGTTTATTTGCAAAGAGAATTATTTGGTCTGTGAAATCAGATGTGTTGGAGGAAAATTTATAGATAATGAAGTTGTTGACAAATTATGACATATGTGCCTACATGTTGCAGTGAGAAGGTTGATGCTATTGAAGAATTGAGAACCATAAGACCTATTTCAAGAAAATCTTTGGCTGTGAGACTTTGTGCCTGTGAGATGACTACACTTAGTAAGGAACTTCCAAAGGTTGAAACTACATTCAAAGCTAGTGTGACCAAATATGACCAGGGAGAAAGCTCTAAAAAGATGAAATTCAAACACTATGCTAAGGATTGGGAAGAAATCATGGAAGAAGAATGGAATATTGATGAAAGTGAAGCCTTGATTGCAAGAAGACTACCTAAGGGCTCTAGTAAGTATGAAGGAAGATTACCTTTGAAATGTTTCAATTGTAATAAGATTGGTCATATTGTATCTAGATGTCTGAACAAGAATTGCAAGGATGTTACAGACAAGTATAAGAAATATCATTCTAAGGATCATAAGATAATCCTAATGAAGAAAAAGCATTGGTTTCAAGAGTTGTTAAAAGAGATGAATGGGTCTTTGATAGTGGATGCTCACATCATATGACTGGTGACAAAGATAAGTTTTTGCAGCTTGAGGACTATGATGGAGGTGTTGTTAGATTCGGTAGCAATGCTCCTTATTTGATTAAAGGAAAATGATCTATTACTCTTGATGGTAAAACTAGTACTAATGATGTCTTGTATGTTCAAGGTTTAAGTCATAACTTGTTGAGTGTTGGAAAGATATTAGATAAAGGTTACAAATTGAAATTCATGAATGGAATCTGCAAAATTATTGAAAGTAGAAGAAATCTTATTGCATCATATACATAAACTATGATAATCTATTTCATTTGAGAACTATTGAGAATAAATATTTGATTGCTAAGATTGATGATAGTTGGTTATGACATAGAAGACTTTGTCATGTGAAATTTGATAATATGGTGAAGATTAGCACTAATCATGTTGTGAGAGATTCTCCCAAACTATTGAAGCTTAATAATATGTGCAAAGAATGTCAATTGAGAAAGCTAACTGGATCTACTTTTAAGAAAAAGATATATTTTTTAAATGGATTGTTGGATTTAGTACATACATATCTATTTAGTCCTACTAAGACAAGAAGCTACTTCGGTGATAGATACTTTATGATGTTTTTTGATGACTATTCAAGGATGATGTGGGTTACATTTTTGTAAGAGAAATTAGAAGCCTTTTAGAAAATTTAGATATTCAACATACTGGTGGAGATTGAATTCGGAAGAAGATTGAAATGTCTGAGATCAAATAGAGGTGGAGAGTTTACATCTGATAATTTTTATGCATTTTGTGAAGAACATGGGATAAAGAGATAAACTTTTGCACCCCAAACCCCGCAACATAATGGTGTTTTCGAGTGAAGGAATCATACTATTCTAGACACAGGTAGAACTATGATGATTGAAGGAAAAGTACCACAAATCCATTAGAGAGAAGCAGTGTGCACCGCAATATATACTTTAAACCAAGTACAAATTAAGCAAGGAATCGTTAAGACTCCTTATAAACTTTGGTATGGTCATATTCCTATAATGAAATACTTTAGAATTTTTTGGAAGTAAAAGCTATATTAAGAGGGATGAAGATACTAGAAAGTTTGATCGTAGAAGTGATGAAGTAATATTTCTTAGTTATTCTACATAGAGAAAGGCATATAAATTTTATAAATATAGACTAAAGAAGATTTTTGAAACTACAAATGTCAGAGTAGATGAGAATGAGCAGAGATCAGAAAGGAATTGTAGGCATCATATGACCAAAGATGACAATCAAATTGTGGAAATACAAAATCAGAATTAGGATGGATCGAAAGAACACAGAGAACTGGAAGGAAAAAAAGTGAATATTAATGCCAAAGGGTCTGCTACATAGTGTATACCAAAAGCTCCAAGGTATGTAAGGATTAATCATTCAGAAGATATCATTATTGCTTATAAGAATAGAGGTGTTGAGACTAGAAGAAGAATTTCTAGAGATGAAACTTGTTTGCTATCTGAATTTGAGCCTATGTTAAAGAAAAATGTATTGATCAGAGTTGGATGAAAGTAATGAAGGAAGAACTTGATAAGATTGAAAATAACAAGAAATGGATCTTTGTTCCCAAACCTACTGACAAGAATGTGATCGATACAAAGTGGGTATTCATAAATAAGCTAAATGAAGATGGTAAAGTAGTTCAAAACAAAGCAATACTAGTATGTAAAGGTTATTAAAAAATGGAAGGTATAGATTTTATTGACACTTTTTCTCATGTTGCTAGACTTGAAGCTTTTAGACTAGTTCTTGCATATGCATCTTATTAGAAATTTAAGGTCTATCAGATGGATGTCAAGTTTGCATTCTTAAATGGTGAGCTAGAGGAAGATGTTTATATTGAGTAACCTGATGGTTTTATTCTAATCGGAGAAGGAGATATGGTTTAAAAATTGCAAAAATCTTTATATGGATTAAAGCAAGCTCCTAGAGCCTAGTATGCTAGATTGGGAAAATATTTAACAAAGATTGGTTTTAGGAAAGGTACATCAGACAGTAATTTATATTTCAAAATAGTTGATGGAAATGTCTTGATTGCTGAAGTATTTGTTGATGATATCATATTTGGCAGAAATGATGAGTTGAGTAGAGTTTTTGCCAATGAAATAAAAAAGAATTTGAGATGTCTATGATTGGTGAAACAAAACTCTTTTTTGGATTGCAAGTTACACAACTAGATAAAGGAATTTTCATTACTCGGTCTAAGTATGTCAGAGAATTATTGAAGAAATTTGGTATGAAATATTCAAAACCAATAGGAACCCCTATGGTTACTTGTAAGATGACTAAGGATGGTGATTCTTGTGTTAATCAAACATTGTACAGATCTATGATTGGTGGACTGCAATATCTAGCTTACTCTAGACCAGACATATCAAATGTTATTGGAATTGTTGTAAGCTTTCAATCTGAACCAAAGGAATCTCATATGGTTGTTGTGAAAAGAATTTTTAGAAATTTGAAGGGTGCAGTTGACTATAGATTATGGTATGCCAAATATGACAACTTCATTGTATGTGCATACATTGATGTCAACTGGGAAGGTAATATGGATGATAGAAAAAGCGCTAGTGGAGGTGCATTCTTCTAGGGTAAGAAATTAGTTTATTGGACTACTAAGAAAAAGGGTTGTATTTCTCAATCTACTGCTAAATTTGAGTATCATTTTTTCTATAATTAACTATAATCAAGCTATTTGGATGAAGCAAATGTTAAAGGACATAAGGATAAACATTGATGAACCTTTCGTTATTCATTATGATAACTCTAGTGCTATAAATATTTCAAAGAATCATATTCTACATTCAAAGATAAAGCATATTTTTTATTAAGTATCATGTCTTGAGAGATAAGGTAAATGAAAAAGAAATGAAGTTGTAATTTGTATCTTCTAAGGAAGAGATTGCTGACATCTTTACAAAGCCTTTTCTCAAGGATAATTTTGAGTATCTTAGGGAAAAGTTTGGGGTGATAGCCCCTCCGAATCAGAGCTAATGATGTTGAGGATAGAATCAGTCCAGAAAATTTATCAGAACATTATTTTCTAGATTGATGAGTTTTGGGGACTACTCCTTAGGGGGAGTAGTTTTATGGCTATTTCTTCGTTTGGTACTTTCTATATCTTTGGTCCTTTTCCATTAATGTCAAAGGGGGAGAAGTTGTGTGAAAAATAGAAGCAACATCAAAGATTGTAGAGATTGTGTTGAAGTTGGATATTCAAAGTGATCAAGTGGATATACTGCAACTATACTTTTAGAGTGATCAAGTGGATATAGAGTTGACTTTGTGCATTGGTCATTTTTTTACTACATATGTTACCATCAATGCCAAAGGGAGAGATTGTTAGAAGATTGTTGAGCATGTCAAAGTTTTGGATTTGGATGTGTTGACAATAATATTTTATCATTGATGTCAACATACTTGTTGTTTCCGATCGTGTATTCAGGATGTTTGATAAGGAGGATTTTAGTTGTTCAAATTCTATGTTGAATATCTTGAGATGCGATGGTGAGGTATTGTTTTGAGATGTCAGTAGATCATCTACAGAGGTTTGTAGAAGTTGGTTCAACAGTTTGAGTAAGATATTATTGAGTTTCTCGTTATTGGTGTCACAATGTTCCTGTGACCAATGGATGAGTATTTGGTTTGGTATGACTTGGATTTGATGTTTCAGAGGTTGTGAAGATGGTGATTGCATATTTTATTATCATTGTGCTCATAGCTGGTGTTGATCATGACTTAGAGTACAACAAGCTATCTTTTGTTATGTCTGAGTTCGATATCTTAGTGTTCTTGTTGATCAGAGATAAAGATGAGTTTGAATTTTGTATTGGAGATGATGTGAAGGTTTTGGATTGTATTCATGTTTCTTTTTGGTGTTCTTGGATTGTGTGATGATCATTTTTTTGGTTCACATTAGTTGAGATGATCAGATTTGCAACTTTGGTAGTGTTTTAGTGTTTCTTCATTTAGGTCCTAAATGACTTAATGAAGTAACATGTTGCAATTCTTGAAGTTGCTTCAATAGGACTTGTATGTATTCAAGGCTAAAGATTTGGGTCCTATATAAGTCTTATCCAACTTGATTTGGATCGCATTGTAGATTGAGCATAATGTTTATATTTTTTATTGTATTAGATCTTAGCTGACCTAGTGGTTGGTTATTCTTTATAATTAGTATAAATGAGAGATCATTTTATAATTGAGAATATGTATGCAAGAGAGAGGATTGTGTATATGTGTGTTCTGCACTTAAGGCAAAGTTTGTACTTTATTGGAACTATATTGGCATAGGAGATGTTATTTGTCAGTTTGGTTGTAAAGGATTGTATGTCCACCCCATTATAATTGAAGATAGATAGGTGAACCTAATTGAGGGCCACAGTTGAGATTGTATTGTGAGTAGTGAGCTCTGGGTAGTGAGACTACAGATTGGGATGTAAGCCTGTAGTTGCAAGTACATCCTTTATTCTCTATTTTTCTCTTCACTGGTTAGAAATTTTTAATTAAGTACACTCATCTAGTGGGTTTGATTCCCACCATGGTTTTCCTTTAACTAAGTTTCCTCAAGAACAAATCTTTGTATTTTGTGCTTTTTGTTGTGGACCTTACATTATTATTTATCTTTCAAATCTAAGTGGCTAAAGTGAAATTGAAGTAATTAGGTACACACAACTGATTTACCCCCCCTTCTCAGTTGTGCTTGCCTCCTTTTAGGCCTAACATTATTGTCATCCTTCTGATTGGATTATGTGTATGGGATGTTTTTCTTTGGTTGTGTCTAAGAAACCATCATAAATTGCACTTGTCAATAATCTAGTGAAGAAATGATATATCTTCCAAATAAAAAAAATGTAGTGCAATGTATATGTTCATTTATTGATCTTGATTCTCTTTTGTATTTGAACATTATGGGGCGTACAAGTTACTTTCTTCATACCCCTTTCTAATTTGATTAAGCAATTATAGAAAATTGCAAACCAACTTAACCTATTAGGGTGAAATTAAAACTCCATTTCATAAATTAAACTATAAATGAAAATGGGATAGCTTAGAAATAAAATGGTGAGCTCATTTTAATTCAATATTTTATACTGAAATGGTATGGGTTTGTCCTTTTTTCTACATAATATTTTAGCTCTATTTTGTTTTAGTGCAAGATGATTTGGAATTCTTGTTCGCCTTGTTAATCTAAACGTGTATCTATGCCATGTCATTTGGTAAAATGTCAATCTTTTGTAGTTCCACCAACATACAAATATGGATTCAAATGCTTGTAAATAGAGATCATTGGCTTCTTTATTGAAATTCTTTGCACATGGGTGGTTTGACAAAAGAAAAAGGTACAAGTTGTTAACACTTAAACTCACTGGGAACAAATTTAACATACCTATTTTGGATTTATGGGAAAAGTCTTTTAAATGAATTAGTACAAATATAACAACTTGTGCTTGAGTGTTTGACCATTTCACCATTAAGTTTACATATATAAAAAGGGAGAAATTATTTTGTGATTAAAATAGGTGGCTTATTTGTTAATTTTATTGCAAATTCTTTCTTGTAGGTTAAATTGTACCTACACGATGTGTGAATGAGTCTAGACTAAAATATAGAATATTTTGATGTGTTGCAAAGGATGATAATTACAAAATGAAACTAATTTATATCATGCTCCTTGGGTTTATATGACTATAATTCCTGAGCCAAGTGTTTTTAGTTTCTTCTTTTTCATTATTTTATACCCTTACTTATTCTTTTTTTGATCGGTAAAAGGTCGAAGCCCTAAAAAAATTTTATTAATATAAATAAATTTTACAGTGTGACCCCGCTCGCTACAGGCGCTGGTAGGAAAGAGCGGGTTGAGAAAACCTCCAGCCTTGCCTGGGACCATAGGTCCTATACTTATACACAATTACGTGGGCATACCCACGACTCGACACTTGTCGAGATTTGTAAGATACATGATTTATGTGGGCATACCCACGCCTCAACACTTGTCACGATTTGTTTGATACATAATTTTCGTGGGCATTCCCACTACTCAATGATTTCCTATGAATTACTACATATACATGATTTCAGTGGGCATACCCACCACTCTATAAAATAGGAGTAAAACATTAGAAATGTTGCTTTAACATATTCCTCTTTACATTTCATACAATTGGACCAATAATTTCATAAAATTTTGTTCTAGGAACTCCAATGGAAGGATGTTTTAGTTGCTCGATAGGTATAATGCATCCTTATTTTTCTTACTCTATTTTTAATTCGTTGGTTGAATGAAGTAACTTTCCCCCTTACAAATCTTGGTACCTGAAAAATAAGACAAATAAAACTTCCATCTCCAAGGGTTAACCCACATCAAATAATATGGATATTTCCTACAATTATGCATTTTCTATTTGGAATTGTAGATTATGATACTGAGTAACACTTTAAAAGTAATACATACCCATTCAGATTACATGACTAATTTTACTTTGGAACATCTTCCTTTATAACCATATGTAATCTATAATCAATTTAATCGATCAAATAAAATTAACAATAGAAACCAAAATATTAGTTGTACTACTATCTTGATTTACCTCTACCTACATTTATCCGAACAAGAAGGATATAAGCCTATATCCATGTCTAGAAAGCTAACTTAGTTATGATTGAAAGGGGATGACAGTCTAGTGTGTGTGTGTGTGTGTGTGTGTGTGTGTGTGTGTCTATATATATATATATATATATATATATATATATATATATATATATATATATATATATATATATATATATAGTACCCTGCAAAAAATGATATGGCTCTAGCCCTATTAACCTAGTCCCAGCAAAAATATTAGAGTCCATGGCATAGGCCCTTTGCAATTTCAAA
Source organism: Chamaecyparis obtusa (assembly GCA_027943335.1). Lineage (NCBI taxonomy): Eukaryota > Viridiplantae > Streptophyta > Pinopsida > Cupressales > Cupressaceae > Chamaecyparis > Chamaecyparis obtusa. The sequence goes on from BSBK01003889.1 coordinate 107,814, forward strand.
AAGTAGCTGTTATAATTCAAAAGAAAAAAGAAAAAAAACCTAAGACTCCCCGGGCCAAGTTCTATATTTAGGTTACTATTTGGCCACTAAAAATCCTAAAGACCCATGAGCTGAATAAAATAACCATGTCACGTGTCCAAAGGGTTAGTCGCATAATCTCATAAGCTAATTTTGGCCTATGCGACCATACATCTAATGTTCCATTGGGTCCCCCTTGGATACATCCCTATCCCTAAGACTAAGCACCTAAAAAAATACGTCAAACCTAAGGTTTCAGATTAGGTTTATAACCCTTGTAGCATGGTCACATAGCCTATTTTCATGCTATGCGATCATGCGATAGGGGTGGTCTTGTCGGGTGGGGTCCCCATTGAGATTTATCCCTAAGTCTTAAGAACCCCGAGTACAATATTTCAGGAGGTCTGCAGGGTCTACTGAGATTGGTTGTCACATGATCACATGTCAGAAATTTCTAACATGTGACCATGCGACCGGTTGCCATCTGTCTCAGTGGGTACATCGGCAGGAGGGTCTGACAGGAATTAACAGGTGTGTAAGATTGACAATCCTCACTACATCGCGATGGAAAGCTGCGGGCTATTTTAACCAATGAGTTTTAGTGAGTGCCCTTGATTCGGTTCAAAGGTAATGTGATCAGTGGTCCTGCTATCAGAAAATGGGGAGAGGTGTCATCTTTTGACCTTGTCGCATGATCGCAAGAGCCATTTTCACTGCTTGCGATCATGCAACAAGGGAGCCACGTATGCTGCGAGCTCGTTGAAGGAAGAAGGTTGGTGGTCCCGCTGATAGGGAGGGTGATGATGTGCCAGCTTCTGGTTGGTCATTGAAAGGTGACATGGTGGTTGACCTGTGGCATTGTAGACTTAGCCCTCAAAAGTCTTCCATGAACATATGTCTTTCGGTTCTCTGGTTTAGAAGACTATTTAATTCATATGAGCCCCCTAAAGCACCCGTGGCCTCTCCTAGGTTGAAATTTGCCCCCTTCGGGGCACTATACCACAAAACATCCTGAAGCTATCCTCCCTGATCTTCTCTCTAAAGGCCTAGTCTCATGATCGCATAAAGCATTTTCACCCTATGTGATCATGCGACTAGGGGTTACTTTATGCACCCGACACTTTATGCTACCGCGGGCCCAGCTCACAGAATAGGGTAAGGTGTTATGGTTTGTCGCATGAGAGGTATAAGGACCCCATCTAACCTAAAGTTTATAGTTATCAGTGGAGAAACCTCTATATAAAAATGAACACAGGGCCTAAGACAAAAAAACCAACTAAACCTTATGGATGCTACACTAGGCCAAACTATCCTAGGGAGAAGACACTGTTAAGCTCAACCATCCGACAAAAATCTGAAGGAGGAGGGAAAATACTAAAAGCTGCTATCTATGCTGGAAGGATTAAAAAGATGGGGGGAACTAAAGCAATAAAGTAGGAAATATCTATAAAGAAAAAGGGAAGCTTAGAGGCTGATTTATAAGCGACAGTGAGTTTTAAAAGAAGGATCAATCTAAAAGGTTGATAAAGGCTAAAGATTTAAAGGCTGTTACTAAATATTAAAGAGTACGAACAATTAATAAGATGCTAAGAAAAAGGCTTGATTATACCAATTTGGTATACAGCCCCTATTATTTTACTCTATATTATTATTCTATATACCATGTATTGGTTGAATAAGATTAATTAAATCGTTGCTATATTTTCATGCACATTAATATTGATAATATTTGGTGTTAAGTTTATACATTTTGATTCATTATAAAAACACCATTTGCGCCTTGTTTTGCTAACAAATCTACCTCTATGTTCCCTTCCCTATAAGTATGTTCGATTTTGAATTTGGGTATACTTTCTAGAATTTGATTTATTGCCTCTATTTTTTAATTAAAGGCCCAATTAGGTGTTTTCTTAGATCGAATAGCATTGATAACAACTTGTGAATCTCCTTCTATTACTACTTTAGGTAAGTTCAGGTTCTTACACATTCTTAAACCTTCTAATGCAGCCTTACATTTTGCCATATTGTTCATGGTAGGATTAATAGGCATGGAAAATTTGGCAATGACCTCAGCCTTCCAATTTCTAATTAAGCCCCCAATACCTGCTACCCCAGGATTCCCTCTAGACGCTCCATCGAAGTTAAGTTTGTACCAACCCTCCTTAGGAGGAGACCATTTGGACGAGGCTCTATCTACCTTTGTTTTTGGTCCCCCGTTGCCATATAAAGGTGGTATATCTAGTTTTGGCCACTTGGTCTTGATTTTGTTGTCCCAGTTTTTGAAGGATTCCTCATAGCTTAGACAATCTCTAAGTTTACTGTTAATAATCTCCACAATTGAAGTTTCTATTTTATTGGTGATAGTTTCCCATGATAATTTTTGACTCGTGAAGATCCTTCTATTATGTTCCTTCTAGATTTCCCAAGCTAAAATTGATGGGGATATAGTCCAAATATCTTTGTATAAGTTATCTTTGTAAAGAGATGGCCAAGCTTTGAGTGCGCTTAACAAATCTGGTTGGAGAGCGGATTTCCACCCTAGACAATGGTGTAACCAATTCCAACAATTTTGGGAAAAGGTACAATTCAGAAGGATGTGGTTAACATTCTCTGAGTGGTTCTCACACAAGGGACATCTAGATGGCCCCTCAAAACCCAATTTATTAAATCTATCTATTGTTAGGATTTTCTTCTGCATCGCAGCCCAGAAAAACATGCCCACTTTAGGAAGACAAGATTTATTCCAACAAAGGTTTAGAGGTATATCTATGTTATCCATATTCTGATCCTGAATGATAGACTTATAGCCCTCCTTAACTGAGTAAATACCATTGTTTTCTCTAGCCCAGATTAATCTATCTGATCTGGTTTTGTGTGCTATCTCTCTATCTTTCAACATAGCTTTGAGCTTCTATTTCTCCTGGCAATCTAGGTCTAAGCCTTCTAAATCTATCCATTTAGAATCTACTTCCTTGCAAAGATAATCCTTGAGGTAAATACCTATAGAATTTTTACAGACTTCCATAAACTCTCGAGAGAAGCCTAATTTATTTAAGGGGGAAAGGCCTACCCAAGAGTCATCCCAGAATAGGGCTTGGTCCCCAGAACCTACATCCCATGATAGATATTTATTGATGATCCCTTGATAGTCCTTTATAAAGTTCCAGATCTGGGAACCTTTTACATGTGATTGGGTCCTAAATATGTTGATAGGATCCACGTCAGGGATATATTTGTGCAGTAAAATCGAAGCCCATTTACTACTAGATTCCTTATAAAGTCTCCAAATGAGTTTAGCTCCAAGAGCTTGGTTTTTCCATAGTAAGTTTTTGATACCAAGGCCCCCCTTGTTAATTGGTTTGCATAAAGTATCCCATCTAATAAGGGCTAATTTTTTGTCTTCAAAAGGGCCTTGCCAGTAAAAATCTCTAAACATTTTGTCTAGGCTCTTTTTAACATTAGTCGGTAGGGGGAGAATTGACATATGATACGTGGGTATGGCTGAAAGGACTGACTTAATCATGGTAGTCCTACCAGCTTTTGTAAGCCATCTTCCTTTCCATGAAGTTTTCTTGTTTTGTATTTTGGTGAGAACTTGTTGCCAGAGCTTGGAGGATAAAAGACCTTTATCCAGGTCTATACCCAGATATTTGCAAGGGAATTTACCAATTTTGTAACCCATCAATTTACAAATTTCCATTTCTATTTTCGTAGATGTATTGATAAAGAAAATTTCCAACTTAGAGGGGTTAACCCATTGACCAAAGGCTTTCGCATATAGATTAAGGATGACTTTAAAATCTTTAGCTTCTTGACAGTTGGCAATGCCTAGTAAAATTGTGTCATCCGCAAACTACTGGTGAGTAATGTTTGGTACATTCTTTGATGCCTTTAAGCCTATGATTTTACCTTCCATTTGTCTCTTTGTTATTGTTCTCCCTAATGCTTCTGCCATAATAACGTAGAGGAAAGGGGACAGAGGATCTCCTTGCCTGATTCCTCTTGAAATACTAAAGAAACCTTCTGGGGTACCATTTACAAGAATCAAAATCTTAGGGGTAGATATGCAGCTGAAAATAAGATTAATCCATTATTTGGAAAACCCAAAGGCTTCCATACATTTACAAAGAAATCTCCAGTCTACTTTGTCGTATGCTTTCTAGATGTCTACCTTAATAAGCATACTAGGATCCTTTGTTAATTGAGCAGTGTGAACTATTTCTTGGGCTATAATTATCTCATCGAGGATCAATCTATTTGCTACAAAACCTGTTTGTTCTTCTGAGATTATATTGGGAAGAAGAGTTTTAAGTCTGTTTGCTAGGCATTTTGATAGAATTTTATAGATAGTATTGCATAGAGATATAGGTCTAAAATCTTCGGGGTCCATGCACTCATTTTTCTTTGGTATTAGAGGAAAAAAGGTATTGCTAATTTTGTTTAACAATGATCCTGAGTTTCTAGTAGCTTCTACTACTTGCCACACCTCCTCCCCAACAAAATGCCAGCACTTTTGAAAAAAGCCAGCTTGAAAGCCATCTGGGCCTGGGGCTTTATCTGGATGGAGTTGGAAAACTGCTGATTTGACCTCCTCTATGGATAATTTACTATTAATCGTCTTGTTGTCTGCATCCATTATCAACTTTGGGATGGCTTTCAGCATTTCATTTTGTGCTTTGAGGTCGATTGCTTCAGTATTGTTGAGAAGAGATTGATAAAATTATGTTAGTACGGTTGATATTTGGAGCGGGTCCCTAGTGGTATGACCCTCGTTATTCTTTATTTTAGATATTCTATTAATGCTCCTTTTGAAATTGGTGGTACTGTGAAAAAAATTTGTGTTGTTATCTCCTTCCTTAAGCCAGGACTCCCTCGATTTCTGTTTCTAGAAAATCTCTTCTTTAAGGAGGATAGCATTGTATTTAGCCATTAACTCTTTTTCTTTGTGATAGCTCTATTCATTCATACCATTTTCTATTACTATATTATTAAGGTCTGCGATATCTTGTTCTATCTGATATTTTTCTTCAAATATGTTATTGAAATTACTCTTATTCCATTCTAAAGCTTTATTTTTAATAATTTTTAATTTTGACGTTAAGCAAAACATTCTAGAACCTTGTATTGAGATTTGTTTCCACCAATCCTCTAAAAGGTTAATGAATTCTGAGTTTTGAAACCACATAAACTCAAATTTAAAAGGGTTTTTGGATGGTTTGATACATTCAGTAATAGAGAGCCTAACTAGGAAGTGGTCAAATCCTGCCTCAGGGAGGATTTCTGCATTTATTAACTGATTAACGCTTTTGAAACTTGTCTTTATAAAAAAACCTGTCCAATTTTTCCACAATATGGCTGAAACCAGCTCTTCTATTGTTCCATGTATATATACCATTGATTGTATTGATATTGATCAAATGATTATTAGAAACCCATTTGCTAAAATCTTTTTGAGCTTGAGATATATATTTTGATCCCCCAAAATTTTCTTCAGGATCTAGGATGGCGTTAAAGTCTCCTCCAATAATGTGAAAACCCTCTATGCTATTTGTCAAGAATAGGTGGATCTCCTACCATACTCTTCTTTTATCCTCATTAGGAATAGGCCCATAAACATTAATTAAATTAAATTTTAAATTGGATTTAAGACTTTTAAATTCTAAGGTCATCCAGTTATCATTTTTAGATGTAAGTTGGGCTGAAATTTTCCTGGGGTCCCATAAGACTGCTAGCCCGCCGGAGGAGCCATTTGAAGTGACTATCTCTGATTTCCATATTCCTAATTTTTTGCTAAACTTAGTGCTTTCCTCTTTGCTAAGTTTGGTTTCCTGTAGTAAAATAATTTCTGATTCAAAGTTATTTAAATATCTTTTCATCAATCTCTATTTTTTAGGGGCATTTAATCCCCTAACGTTCCAAGTAGTGACTTTCATTGTTCCTGGGGAAGGCTCTTCCCCTTCCCTATGTACAGAATATCAGCAATCTTCTTTTGATTGCCTGCATTACCTACTATAGATCTAAGTTCTACAGTTGATTTCCTTCCTCTCTTCTTTTTTATTCTATTAATATTCGGGGTACTCAGACTTCCTATGTTCATTGCTATACCCAACTGTCTGTCCTCATTAGTAATCCCGAAGAGACCATCAATAGAATCCTTTACAAATGCTAAATTTACACTATTTTTAATGCTGATTTTGTTTTGTTGTTCAGAGGAGAGATGATCAAAATTTGTATGTATATGCGAGTCTTCCTTATCAATGATTTCCTTGCCATATGTCTCAATTAAATCTTCTATACTACATGATAAATCCAAATTCAGAGTATCCAGCTCTATAGGAATTGAGGTGGCTAGTTCCTTCCCCTTTTGGATTGTATTATCGACTAACTCTTTATGCTGAATAGGGACCTCTTTATTGATGTTTTCTTTATCTATATTTTCTATTTGAGTTAAGTCCTCATTACTCAGAATCGGTTTAAAGCTGTCTATATCTATTTCTTTATTATTAATATCTGAGGGTTGTGAGTTCTTATCTGGAGAGGCTTTATCCAAGACTCCTATTTCTAAGAGGGTTGGTTGAGTAGGTGAAGGTAACCTACCACCCTCTTCCTCTACCTCTACTAAAATATAGTTTTGAATCATTTTAATCAAAGTTTCCTTTTGGTATTTTAGTTCATCTAAATCACAGATTTCATCTAGGAACATGTCCATAAGCTCATCGGTGATTGTGTTGACTTTTTCTTTACATTTATCATCAGGTTCTACTACTATTGCTATATTTGGACAATCAGGTTTAACAGCCTCATCTAGTCTCATGTCAGTCTCTCTTTTGTCCAAATCAGGCTTATCTTTATGTTGTGGACATAATTCATATTTTTGATCTCCTTCTCTAATATCTGTCCTATTGTCTATGATGTCACTTTGTAGTGAAGTGATGACTTTATTATCATTTGTAATTTTAACTTCTAAGGCTAAAACCTCAGAAGTCCTAATATTAAGTGTATCTAAATCTTCTTTAAGGGGAGAGGAATCTGAGAAAAGAGGATTATCATAGATAATTACCGGGGAACTATTTTTATCAAGAGGGGGGAGGGTAGCTGCTAAATTTTCTCTTTCTGTGTTTTGGAGAAAGAAACCTCCTTTGTGCTTATTAAGGATTAACTTGACATTTATGTCTAAGCATAAAGGGGAATCTATGAGATTCTGTTTGATGTCAAAAGTTGACAACTTTTTTGCCTCCCAAGTTTCAATGAAATCTTTCATAATCAATGGATTAATAATAATATGATTCGAGTTGAAGCATAGCTGGAAAGGAGGAATAACTTTTTTATGAAAATTCAATTTAACTACAATGATTGTCTCAGCATGATTTTGTTTAGTTTTAATTATTCTTTTGAATTCTCCAATCCTATTTCCAATATTTTTTACAATCTCAGGTTGGTTGAATTCCAATGGTAAGTTTCTTAGTACAATTGCTCTCTCTATCATGAAGTCTGCTACCTTCATAGAATTGAAAAAAGGAAACCAATTACAAACAAAAAAGGAAATCTTTCTATACTTTAAAAAATCCTTCTCTAGAATTTTCTTTTTAAGATTACTACATTTACATTCTAAAAAAATGAAATATTCTACCAGGATAGTAATACTTACCTTGGTTGGGAGATGGGAAATTAGTCCATCAGCTATATCAGTAATGGAGGCCCCTGTTCCCATCCATTTACAAATTACACCTGTTTCTGCACATACACTCTATTTTTGCAATATACATTTACTATCCAGATTAATCCTATGATATTTTTGCCCAGAAAATCCATAGATAGTGTCTGAATCTTTATTGTTGTCGTGCTTGTGGGGCAGAAAATGAAGATTATTAGTGAGATTAGATATAGGTACATTACAATTCCTATTGAGCTTACCCGAAATAGGGTTAGGGTCATTCAGGAATTTCTTATTTTTCCTCTTGTGAGGAGGAGTATAGGCCTTATGAGCCTTGTGAATAGAATCATGACCAAATTGTAATGCAGAGCTATCTACTAATATTTTGTTCACCAATTTGATATTCCCAGTATTAAACTCTAGGGTTTTGTCAAGAAGAAGGGGAGAAAAACCCAAATCTGTTTGTGATTTCTCACAATCTGAATGTGGTTTCTCCCATTGTGTTACTTCTCCTTTCAAAACCCCATTATTCTGATACGGGGATGCCTGATTTTTCCTTTTCTTTGATGTTTTCATTTTTTCCAAAATACCAAATCAATTTTTCAAATCAATTTTTTTGGGACTATTTTTATCTAAGAAAGATCTTACTACTTTCCTTTTCTTAACCATTTGCCATATCTCCTTGCTGGTATTTCTGACACTGAGAGGCACCTGAGCCACCGCCGATCTTCCTCCCCCCTTTGCAAATAGAGGATCATAGGAGTGTTCTACCAGATTCCTCCTAGATCTCGTGGCTCTAATGGTCTCGAGTGCTGTCATTTTCTGAATTGCATACTTAGTCTTTGCGAAGATCTGGATCTGATGATCTAGGGCTTCCATAGAAAGGACTTTCAGAAATGGATGCTCATGTTTTTTTGCAAAACCCTTGGTGGCCAAAGTCTGGCTTCTGTTCCCAGCCAAGGGCTTTCCAATATCGCCCGACTTCCCAATTACTGAGGGTTCCATTAGCTCAGATTCCTTCAAGTTCCTTTCTTTTTTCTTGGCAATGAAACCCTTTAGATAATCATAATTTGGATGGGGTCGAACATTTTTTTCCCTGTAATCTTTCTGCTTGTGGCCATAAAGCCAGCAGTTGAAACAATAGCTAGTAAATTTCCCATCAGTGTTGATTTCCTCAGAGGCTGATTTGTGAACACCTCCCTTAGTATTAGAGTTTCCATGATTAATCACAGCAGCATTTTCTGAATCTAGGTTGAAATGAATCAACCCTAAATTGATCTGCCACTGTTGAAAGGCCTTTTTCCTTTGTAAATGATTATTACGCATTTTCGCTAGGTGGTCTTGTAAAATAATATTTCATACCCTTACTTTAGATGAATATGGAAATTTTTAATTGAAGGTTGTTGAATGTGGGCTTTCAAGGAAGGGTAGGAAATGAAATTCTCTTACGTATTCTACCTACCAATAGAAGATGATTTTAATTGTTTTGGCCAAAGCTCTTGTATATGTATTATTTTATATGTTGGTTATTGGTTTAACTCCCTACAACACAGTGTTAGTTACTACATAGACATAGGTGTTATGTATTTTAGTTCACTATTGCACTAAATCCATCCAATCCACTAGTTCCAAGTTGGTAGGCTTCTTGGACAGGGTTGACGCACTCTATGTGTTAGGTTGAGCCTCATGAGAGCTAACCACTCTTTGGTTGGGTGGAAAAAAGAACTTGGACCATACTCCCATCTCAAGTATTGCAGATGGATAGAGGTCCAATGGCTAAAGGAGATAGGGATGCATATCTCATGTATTCATAATTTGTCTAATATGGCCCATTATGTTAAATGATGTAATTTAGCATTCTATTTGATCTGTATTCAGCATGTAGGTCGAACCATGTACTTTATTTTCATGGATTACATGAAATTATTTTGACACCTCACTATGTTTATTTGACTCTTGACTTATTTGAATGACTTTTATGTGCTTTTAGCAAAATGCTTATATGGCACATGTTGTAGAAAAAGCAATTTTTACATGTTATATGCTTTTTAAGAACTTTTTTCTTGCATAATTTTTCGATCTTTGTCATTCATTTGAGTAGGGCCTCTTAATAAGGTTTTTAGCAGTCCAAACACATTTCTTCTTCAACATCCCTTCCATTTCATTCTATGTCATCAAGTAGTCTGAATCCCTAATTTTTTATGTTCTTCAAATTTCTTCTCTTCAGATTGTCTATTCGTCAACACCATCTTGAAATTAAAGTTTTTGGAGCATAAGGAAATAAATAGAAAGTATGATGAATGATAGTGTTTCTTTTCTTATGCTTTCTATCATTCATTTTGATGAGGGATTGTGATCTAAAATGTTGATGTATAAACAATCACACAATCAAATTTAAAAACAAAGGTAGATTCTCTTATAGATTGTGGAAATCTACTTGCTCTTTCTTAGATCCATTTTGTACAAATCATGTTTAATGTTTTACCTTGTAAAAGCATCAATTCTTCATCATCACATCCATGACCTTCAAATATTCTCTTATGCCTATTGGGTTGGTGAGTAGAAGATATGTGGAAAGAAAAATGAGCCCATAATAATTTTAAATGCCTTGAACACTTTACCTTATTGAAACATATATCATATTATTTAAAATATCATTTTTAGGTTTTTTATTCTCAACTCATGTTTCCTTCGTGATGCATAATAAAATCATTTAAAATTAAATGAGTTAAATAATTTTACTCTTCACCAATCTTTATAGTCAAATGTTAGTATAAACATTATTCAAATCATAAAAATATTGACAACATTGACTTGATCAAGAATGATTGTTGGACAAAATTTGAATTGCAGCTCAGGCAAGAAACTCTATGTTGGCCCTTCATTCCAAGCGACTAGAAATAAGGAAGGTTCACATTCTACGGATGAATCTACTGGTGTTTAGGGTGATGGAGTCGACACGGATGTTGGGGACCCACATGGGGGTGTCGATCAGGGTGGGGGGTCCTCCACGTGCTAGTAATATGTCTTCCTCAGTCCAAATTCCTGCAGACACCTCACGCCCCTGGCCTTCCCTTTTTGGCATTAAGCTGAGTGGGAAATCTTCCTTCCCTCAAGCATGAAACATCTTTGATCATTCCCAAGGGAATTTTTCAATTGTTGTCCCCAACCCGATTTTTTATCACAATATTGCCCTTATGGCTCTCACATTGGTCAAAAAATTTATGGGTCCCAAACCCAATATTGATGTTGTGCAGGTTTTTGATAAGAAAAATTGGGACCTTAAGGGACAAGTAGATATTGTTGCCATGCCAGAGGGATTTCTCTCCTTTTCCTTTTCTTTCTAGGAAGATATGTCAAAGGTTTTATGCAGCGTTCCTTGAATGGTCAGTAAATCAGCCTTGGCCCTCTAGAAATGGTCACCCAAGCTAGATTTGAATGAATCCTTTGTCCAAGCCACAACAACCTTTCTGAGGTCTTTACCCGGTTAATAGTACTTATAGTCTAGTTAAGAACTACAAAATTCATGTTTTTTTTTGGATTAAGGAAAATAGGTTTTGAAGGGTGCTTGAAACCCTTTACACATCTAAAAAATTTCAAAGCAGCCCAAACATAGATACAAAAAACCAAAGGTGAAACAAGATTTCAACCAAATTAAGGTGACTAGGGTGGCCTCACAGATAACATAGTACACTTCTGCCACCAAATAAAACTCAAAAAAACCAATTAGGACCCCTTAATCCCAATAAAGTGAGATCTAAGAAGTCTATCGGAGGACTGTTGGGAACGATTGCCTTTTTTACCTTTAACCTTTGTCCAACCTTCCTCCACCAGAGAAGCCTCCTTCTCCCAATCCAAAGCATCAACATCTGACCCAACCGGAGAAGCAGAAAAAACCACACCAGAAACATTGCCCACTGGAACCCAGCCAGTAGAGGGAGGGGCACCAATAGCAGTCACATCCAATAATGGATCAATAGTCTGGTCAGACAAAGTAGGACTACTGATGCCATCAACAACCATAGACGAGGGGGAATCCTTAAGAGAAGAGTCTTTAAGGATAGAATAATGTTGAACCAAAGCCCCAGACCACCAAGAAGATCTTTTCTTTGGTTTTCTCAATTCCACAAGACAACACGTAGCAATATGACCAGTCCTAAAGTACCCCCTCCAATGGAAAGGAATTCCTTCATAGTCAAGAGTATGAATCTGGGAACCATTCGGGACCTCCAATTTGATTTTCTCAGGAGGCCCTTCGAAGTATCAACCACCACGAGGATGCGAGTGTAAGTAGTATGAAAAATATCAGATGATTTAGAATCCACCATTTGGAAGTCACCAATGGCATCTCCCACAGCTTCAAGAACCAAATCCAGCCACAGGTGAAGGGGAAGATTCGAGAGCCTGACCCAAAGAGGCATATGAGAAAAAGATTCAGAAGCAGGGTCGAAACCATCGTGCCAGGGTTTGGCCAACAAAGGGTAATGATGCTCCTAGCTGAAATGACTACACAAAATAGCCCTCCTATCCTCAGCATCAACAAATTTTACTATGAAAAAACCCCTAGCCACAAGGTAAATCTAGATAGATTCAGCAACCAACGGGTCCCAGTGCTTATCAATCCAAGCATGAAGAGCCTGAAGGGAAGGCTAGAAACTATGAAATCTAAAAATAGCTACCCTCTCAATGAATTCCTTAATCATATGAGCAATTTCTTCGGCAATATCAGCCCCCAACTCCAACTAGATAGGAAAACTAATCAGGACAGGAGTCGCAGCTGAGGAAAAAATGGGAGCTTCCATAGATGGCACCCCAAAACCATGAACATCCATTTTGAAAGAAGACACATCCACAAAGGAGGTAGCTTTGCCACCTGTAATAGATGATGAAGCAGAGAAAGCCCTCCCAGTGGCGGGAGCCCTAAACGGTGTAGGAGTAGTTCGGGGTGCCTTAAACAAAGTCACTTTAGGAGCAGTAGCGAAAGCCAAGGGAGCCCAAAATGGAGCAATGTTGGGAGCCATGACGGAAGCCATGGAGGCCCTAAAGAGAGTAGAACTAGGAGCAGTGAGTAGCATTAGAGCATTGTAAAGACTACTCGAATAAGGGATTTAAAAACTCTAGCTAAAGAGCTATCTTGTTAGAGGATTTCACTTTAGATTTGTTAGGATCCTGCTCATCCTGTTAGGAGTGATCCCACTAAATAATTTCACTTGCCAATCTATTAGAATCAACAAGTAGATAATGATCTAATATTTGCACTCAATGCATGACAATCCAATGAATTCTAGATCAATTACGATTCTATGAATACTTTATTGTCTATGTACTATCTCCAACAATCTTCACATATCATCGCAACAACACTGCAACTCACTCCAACATTAATTCTTAACCACTTATATACTTGTTCCAAGTTGGTGCTAGAACCCTAAAACATTTTACAAGTTGACCCTCAAATCCAACTTATCATTAAGAGAGAACGTGCCAAAATAAAAATTATACAACTTTGATGTCGGCCTAAAACATTAAAATCAAAAAATATGTCAACTCAACACAAATATTTAACCACAACACTGATCTAACCAACTATGTCCATCGGTTCACTGTTCTAACTGCCAGTTTCACTTCAATCTTCAATAAATTACAAAATTATTCAAAATAACTCATGTGATCGTACGAATAGATAGATATGCCTTTGTAAATGTTAACTCTATGACCGCGCACCTTAACTTGATCATCTTCTCCAGAAATAATTCATTGTTGTTTTCTTTTTGCACTATCACCGGTTGACTTGACACTTAGTCATTCTTCAATCAAATCCTTCAGTTCTATCGGTAAATCTATTAGCTTGACATAAACAAAACATGTTTCCAGCAATGACAACACCACAACATACTCATGTGACCAAAACACATATGACCTTCATCAAATGCCAACACTTTGCCTTCTTCAAATTTTTAACCACATGTCCATTTTAGGCACCAAAATGAGATGTGCAATGTGATGTTTGTGCATGCAATGCTCATTTTAAAGCACCAAAAAGAGATATGAATGAATTTTAGATTAAAAGGATTACCCTATTTCCAAGCCACATGCTAAAAAAGACAAGTTAGTACTAAAAAGGCCTAGCAATTAGTTCTCATAAGCATAATTAGTACTCACATCAACATGCATATTACCATACTTATTTGATAGCTTGATCAATTGGTCTATATACAAATTATGGAGCTCTTCCTATCCAAACTCTACTTGCAATCAATCAATTGCAAATTTGTGAGATGGTTCTCAGATTTCCTTTATATGTCTCTCTCTCTTTCACTATTCTACAAGTTCTTGGACTTTGAGCTTTTTGTGCTTAGGAGGACCATTGTATTTTGTCATTATAGTCAAGTGTGTAATTTCATTACAAAGGATGTGTCTTTCAAAGCTATCAAGTGTAGCTTTCTATTGGTTAACAGTTTGTCCTCCCTTTAGATTTATAATCTTTGACTCTTCTTAATACCCAAGGTGAGAGAGCAAAAGGATGTTCACCAACAAATGGGTCAGTGTAAGTCATCTATCACTACCCTCTGAATTGACAGGTACAACTCCCTGAATATGCATTGATATGCAATGAATGTGTTTTTATTGATCATCAGATTATTCCTTATGAGGTTTAACCAAATTGTTTGTAGGCATAAACAATTTAGGCAAGGATAAAGTGGATAACCTATAATCCCCAATGGAATGTTGATCACATATTATCATAAGGACTATATTCTAACCTAAATCTATCTAATCTAAGAATGCATATCCTACCAATGAGAATAGAAGAAGAATCATACATAAACAACAAATAGAGTTGCTTTTGCTGCAACTATTAACATGAAATGGAATTCAAGTAAGAATTACAGTTCTATATATAATTGTACTTTCTATTCAGATGCATCTAAATAACAGGATGAATAGGAGAAGAATCATACATGAAAGGTAAATGGAATTACTTTCACTACAATTACTGACATGAAATGGAATCCAATAAGCAATTACAGCTTCACATATAATTGTTCTGTCTATTCAAATGCAAAATGACAACTACTGGTACAACAAACATGAAAATAGCTAAGTAAATGGAATTACTCTTGCTACAATTGCAAGTTTTTTGACCCCTACCATTCATTTTCTTCATGGTATTTATACAATGCTTACAGGAAAATGATTCATCTTCCAGAATTCAAAAAGACTAGGTAGAAAGAGGGAACATCTCGATGATAGAATTTGAAAAGTCAATCACTGACATGAGAAAAAGAAAAGACATCATAATTGTGACGCTTCAATTTGAGTCCTTCATCTTCTTTTTAATAGCATCTATCAAGTCAAATCCATTGAGCTTCTCAGAGTCAAACTATCTTTCAAACAATAGTCAATCCGATCTACAACTGCATTCAACCTTTTTTAAATGTCTCAAAAATATTTGGCATGATCTTATAGCTTTATCACTACCACCACCTGTGGCAACCCATGTTGTATCTACTGGACCACAAGCTATAGCATACAACATTGTTAGGATTATATTCTTCATTCTTTTCCTACCCATGACCTTAGTTGAGAGATCTATCATCAATATTCCCCTCGTTTCTTAGTCACCTTCAACTTACTCATTTATGACAATTGAAATTCCTATCTTTTGATCATCTTCTCAAGTAAGAATACAAGCTCCGTTGGATTACGTCGACTTTTAATCTCTTTATTTTCCTTAAGTCTCGGGTCCCACCTAACAAGTTTCTCATCGGATGGTGATTCTCGACCAATCAAAAGCCTCCAACTGTGCACCCCTGTCAGTGGACTCATGTTGTCGCATGATCGCATGGCTCTTTTTTACTTTATGCGATCATGCGACCACTCTTTCCATGTGGCAGTGTCTCACCATACCGCACCATATAGATGTTTTTTCCGCAATGGAGAAGTCCCACCGTATTTCCACCCATCATTTTATGTGCGCGGGTTCCTTTTTGACTTAAGGCACATGTTAATTTGGTCACTTAAATAATAATCGACTTTTCTTTTATCACAAAACTTTGGGTTTGGACTTATAACTTTTCATTGTCACATGATCACATGGTATTTGTTTAATTCTTGCGATCATGCAACCGCTTCATCATTGGTACACGTGGACTCCACTATTGGCGTACACGAGTTGCACTGTTGGCATATGTGAGTCCCAACAGACTTCATTGTTGCATGATCGCAATGCAATATTTTCATCCATGCGATCATGTGACTGCTTTATCATTGGCACATCTGCGCTATCAGAGTATGTGGGTCCCACTGCCACATGGAAGTTCTCGCTATGTCATAACCCAAGTCCTGCTGAGAAACAGGGCCCACTAATCTGCCCCTTTTTTTACTTTTCGCATGATCGCATAACTCATATTTGGTTTATGCGATCATGCGACAGCAATAATTTTCTTCCTTCAAACCATATTAACTTCTAACTTTCAAACATCTAAACATTTTGAAAGCTATTATATGATTTTTTCAGTTCATTTCAACCAAAGAAAACCCTGGGCATTAGCTAGTTGTATTTCAATAATGCCACAAGTCATGGCTTCATCACATGACTGTTATACTCCAAGGAAAGATTGCATTTTGCAATTGCTTCATCAATAATGGATTGTAATATCACCATTCTCCTTAGACTTGCATGTTGATATCATGAAGACTAACCATCATTGAAGTGTAATTAAAGAAAAAGCATGTCTTCAACTTCGAACCAGAGCCATAACCCGAGACCTTCCTCAAAGGCACAGTCAATAAATCAATGCATTTTTTATCACTGCTCATTAGCGCAATATATTACTCATATCCCTATTTAGAACTCACATTGTCAATCCTCCAAAGAATTATACTTTGTGGCTTCTCCATTAGATCTCTGCATTATGCACTTAAAGATCGACTATACTAAAACATTTTTGAGAATAAAGACTGCAAGATGAAATATACCACTGTAATCATGAGCTGAGATTTCTTTCCCTCCAAAACTGGTTATCATTTGAGGTGAGGCATTCAATATCATAAGCCTTGGGTAAAATGATATCAGATATGGTATAATGATGCTCTGATTACCTTTTCTGCAATCATCTGGAAACACAACTTAATATCTTCTTGATCTACATAGCTTTAATGTAATCAACTGCCTTCCACTTGCAAGCTCTATTTTATAACCAATGTACAGGTATGTGCAAGATCATGAGGGGCCAAACTATGCCCTTAAGTGGCAATGAAAAATCAAACAATCAGGATTAGTCAACTTGGCATGAAAAAATGAACTAGTTATCAACCTAATATCAAAAAGTTGTAAGAATATAATTTATAGGAAATTGAATGTAGTTTCTAAACTACTAAGCCTTTTCTGAAAAAAAATTAATGTGATTGGTAAAAAGTATAGATTGCAATGCAGCACTACAAACATTTCAGCAAAAAAATAAGAAGTACGTGTATGTCTGACCACCCTAATCAAAAGCAAATGATAATATTTTTTTATAATATTCTATATAAGTAGCTGACTCATGCCCGGATGTGACGCATATTTTTTGGTATTTTTATTCCAAACAGATAATTAATTATGATTTTTTTGCTATAGCACTTTCAGAATTTAAAAACTCTCATGTCTAACCACCTTAACTCATTGAAAACTTATCATAATTCAATTTTTTTTAATTTTTTCTTATACTAGATGAAGCATAGAATGTGACGCATCTTTCGGATTTCAAAAATGTTATACCGTTTGAAAGATATAGTCATTTTTCAATCAGTATCTAAATCAACACTTTAGAGGTAGCTCGATTAGAAAATAACTAATAATTACTTAACGAATTCAAAATTTGACAGCAATTATATCGATAGAAAGCTGATAATCTCCTTAAGATACCCTTTTCATTTTATCAAATTCAGGTGAAAAAAAAGTCATCAGCTACATGGTCAAAGTCTGGAACTAAGAGAAACAGAAGAAAAACACATTTTTGTGACACTTGAAGAGTTGACCAGGTAGGTTTGGTGCACAAACCAATACCGAGCCTAATCGGGTACCCGATATTATCGGGTACCCGAATCTGGTGGCAGAATTTCAAATTTTTGCTTTGCCTCCACTTTCTCTAATTTCTAATTTCAAAATTTGGTTCCAATTTATCAATTATAGTTATATAATTGATAGTTATATATTTGATATATATTTGATAGTTATTAGTTATATATTAAATATTATATAATATCAATTATATATTAATTGTTATATATTAGTTATATATTAAATATTATATAATATGAATTATATATTAAATGTTATATTTAATATTATTTAATATATATTAATATTAAAAACTATATATTAGATTATATATTATATATAATATTATAGATTATATATTAAATATTATATAATATACATTTTACATTTTAAATATTATTTAATATGATTCAGAGCACGAGCATGAGTCCCTACAGTGGCATAGTAGTGCCTTTTATAGGTGCCAAAAACCCTAGCTACGCAGAAATGGAGGCTTTGAAGAATAGTTCACTGGAGGCAGATTATAGAAGCAGAGGGCAAGAGAATCACTCTGTTTCCACCACTTGTGGCTATGAAATGGTATCTTTCCCTACTTTTTCAACCGGAATGCTAAATTGTAAAGGTTCTCGAAATAGATTCTAGTCGTGCCAGACAATTGTACCACGCCTATTGATAATCTGGTAGCTGAACAGAGTCATTGGGAGGTTAAACAAGAACAACCGGATGGATCTTTGAACCGGTTGAAGATTATGGAGAGCGGGGAAGGGTTTGGTAAAATGAGCAATTGTACTAGAAATGATGCACCTATCGTAGAACTGACCGCATTAATAAATTTAAAGAAGAGATCAGTGGCAACATGACATTATGAGGAAAGTCTTGCCATTTCGATGGTGCCCCCCCCCCCCCCCGCGATATTATGAAGAATGTCTTACCGCTTCAATGTCAACACCACCTCTATCTCAGACTTTCGCCATTGCTTCTCATCAATACTTTGAAATATGGCATGGATTACGGGCACATTATTACCCCTAAAGATTGGGATTGAGATATCACACGTTAGGACCCCTAGGGAGTCCCCATGACCCCTTATGACACATTGGAACACTCAAATGTGTCTTAAGAGGTCTTAGGACCCCTTCAAACACCCTTGAACATTCCAATGTGTCAAAAGGGGTCATTGGGACTCCCTAGGGGTTCTATTATGTCTTATCACATGTTAGGACCCCTAGGGAGTCCTCATGACCCCTTTTGACACATTAGAATGCTCAAGTGTGTCTTAAGGGGTCCTACCCCTTTTGACACATTGGAATGCTTAAGTGTGTCTTAAGGGGTCCTACGACCCCTTAAGACACACTTGAGCATTCCAATGTGTCAAAAGGGGTCATGGAGACTCCCTAGGGGTCCTAGTATGCCTTATCATGCGTTAAGATCCATAAGGAGTCCCCATGACCCCTTATGACACATTGGAACACCCAAGTGTGCCTTAAGACACACTTGAGCATTTCAATGTGTCAAAAGGGGTCATTGGGACTCCTTAGGGGTCCTGGTATGCCTTATCACGCGTTAAGACCCCTAGAGAGTCCTCATGACCCCTTTTGACACATTGGAATGCTCAAGTGTGTCTTAAAGGGTCCTACGACCCCTTAAGACACACTTGAGCATTCCAATGTGTCAAAAGGGGTCATTGGGACTCCCTAGGGGTCCTAGTATGCCTTATCACACGTTAGGACCCCTAGAGAGTCCTCATGACCCCTTTTGACACATTGGAATGCTCAAGTGTGTCTTAAAAGGTCCTACAACCCCTTAAGACACACTTGAGTGTTCCAATGTGTCAAAAGGGGTCATTGGGACTCCCTAGGGGTCCCAGTACGCCTTATCACATGGTAGAATCTATAGAGAGTCTCCATGAACCCTTTTGACACATTGCAATGTTGTAGTGTGTCTTAAGGGGTCTTAGGACCCCTTAAGACACAATTGAGCGTTCCAATGTGTCAAAAGGGATCATGGGAACACCCTAGGTGCTCTAATGCATGATAAGGCATACTAGGACCCCTAGGCAGTCCCCATGACCCCTTTTGACACGTTAGAATGTTCAAGTGTTTCTTAAGAGGTATTAGGACCCCTTAAGATACACTTGAGCATTATAATGCATCAAAAGGGGTCATGGCGACTCCCTAGGTGTCCTAATGCACCTTATCATGCATTAGGACATCCAGGGAGTTCCCATGACCCCTTTTGACACATTAGAACACTCAAGTGTGTCTTAAGGCATCCTAATACCCCTTAAGACACACTTGAACATATCAATGTGTCAAAAGGGGTCATGGAGACTCTCCAAGGGTCCTAACTTGTGATAAGGCATACTAGGACCCCTAGGGAGTCCTCATGACCCCTTTTGACACATTAGAATGCTCAAGTGTGTCTTAAGGGATCCTAATACCACTTAAGACACACTTGAGCATTCTAATGTGTCAAAATGGGTTCTGGGGACTCCCTAGGGGTACTAGTATACCTTATCACGTATTACGGCACCTAGAGAGTCCCCGGGTATGTGCAGGATCATGAGGGGCCAAACTATGCCCTTAACTGGCAATGAAAAATCAGACAATCAGGATTAGTCAACTTGGTGTGAAAAAATGAACTAGTTATCAACCTAATATCAAAAAGTTGTAAAATTATAATTTGTAGGAAATTGAATGTAGTTTCTAAACTACTAAGCCTTTTCTGAAAAAAAATTAATATGATTGGTAAAAAGTATAGATTGCAATGCAGCACTACAAACATTTCAACAAAAAAATAAGAAGTACGTGTATGTCTGACCACCCTAATCAAAAGCAAATGATAATATTTTTTTATAATATTCTATATATAAGTAGTTGACTTATGTCCGGATGTGACACATATTTTTTGGCATTTTTATTCCAAACAGATAATTAATTATGATTTTTTTGCTACAGCGCTTTAAGAATTTAAAAACTCTCATGTCAGACCACCTTAACTCATTGAAAACTTATCATAATTCAATTTTTTAAAATTTTTTCTTATACTAGATGAAGCATAGAATGTGACGCATCTTTTGGATTTCAAAAATGTTATACGGTTTGAAAGTTATAGATATTTTTCCCTTAGTATGTCAATTAGGACTTTAGACGTAAGTGAACTAGAAAATAACTAATAAATACTTAACGAATTCAAAATCTGTCAACACTTATATCGATGGAAAGCTGACAATCATCTGAAGAAACCCTTTTCATTTTATCGAAATCGGGTGGAAAAAACTCGTCAACCTAATGGTCGAAGTGTTGACATAAGAAAAATAGAGAAAAAATAAATTTTTTGCACACCTTCAGCATTGACCATGGAGCTTTGGTTTCCAAAGCTATTACCCGATTTTGCTTTAATTTCAAATTTGAAAAGTTTCCCCCTCCCACTCTTTTTTTATTTCCCTTTAATTTTGATGTTTTTTTCTTTCACCCTGACAATGAATAATTTATATATTTTATATTTATGTTTTATATTTTATATTATATAGTATATATATTATATCTTATTTATTTATATTATATATTCGATAATATCAATTTAAACGGCCTAAGTATATAGTCTGTTCAGATTTATATTAAATGCAATATTTTTATATTATAATATAAATCTTACATAATATATATATGTATATATTATAAATTATATATTAAATATTGTTGTGTATATAATATAATAAAATATAATATAATGTCTAATATATATAATATATAAAATGAATAGGACATTAATATATTGTATATTTGATAATATATATTAAATGTAATATCTAATATATCTTATAATATATATATTATATATTTAGTCTATTAAATATTGTATTTTTTCAAATATTTTATATATTATTTTAATATTTAATTTAAGTTATAACAGAGCCTCTCATGAGACAACAGGTTGAATCGAGGTCACTAGACGTCTTAAGGGATAATTAGGATTTGTGAGGCAACTTTGGATGTACAATGACCATTTGGAAGGCAATAGGGCATGTCTGAGTACCAATGTACCAAATTTTAATGACTTTTTCCTAGTCCAACTCGAAAAGGGTCCATGGGGTGCTCTCAGGAGACCACATGTCCAATCAGTGTCGCTAGGCGTCTTAAGGGGTCATTAGGGCTCGTGAGACAATCTTTGATGCATGGTGACCATTTGGAATGCATTAGGACATGTCAGAGGACCTAACTCCACAATTTAGATAAATTTTGATTAGTCAAACTTGAAAAGGGTCCATGGGGTGCTCTTGGGAGACCATTGTGCGATTCGGGGTTGATAGGTGACTTAAGGGGTCATCGGGGTTCCAAATAAAACTTTCGATGAATGGTGATCCTTTGGAATGCATTAGGACATATCAGATGACCTACGTACCAAATTTGGATAACTTTTGCCTAGTAGAACTCGAAAGGGGTCCATGGGGTGCTCTCGAGAGACCACATGTCGAATCGAGGTCGGTACCTGCCTATTAAGAGGTCATTAGAGTTCCAAATGAAACTTTGATGGAACGGTCACCCTTTGGAACACATTAGGATATGTCATAGGACCTATGTACCAAATTTGGATGACTTTTGCATAGTAAAACTCAAAAGGGGTCCATGGTGTGGTCTCGGGAGACCACATGTCAAAATGAGGTCGGTAGGCCTATTAAGGGGTCATTAGGGTTCCAAATAAAACTTTGATAGAATGGTGACCCTTTGGAATGCATTAGGACATGTCATAGGACGTACCAAATTTAGATGACTTTTTCCTATTAGAACTCGAAAGGGGTCCATGGGGTGCTCTCGAGAGACCTCATGTCGAATCGGGGTTGGTAGTCCTATTAAGGGGGCATTAGGGTTTGAAATGAAACTTTGATGGAACAGTGACCCTTTGGAATGCCTTAGGACATGTAAGAATACCTAATTCCATGATTCATATGACTTTTTCCCAAAATAACTCGAAAGGGGTCCATGGGTTGCTCTCAGGAGACCTCATGTCGAATCAGGGTCGGTAGGACTGTTAAGGGGTCATTGGGGTTACAAATGCAACTTTGATCGAATGGTGACCCTTTGGAATGCATTAGAACATGTCATAGGAACTATGTACCAAATTTGGATGACTTTTGCCTAGTAGAACTTGAAAGGGGTCCATGGGGTGCTCTCGGGAGACCACATGTCGAATCGGGGTGGATTGGACTGTTAAGGGGTCATTAGGGTTTGAAATGCAACTTTGATGGAACAATGACCCTTTGGAATGTATTAGGACATGTCATAGGACCTTCATACCAAATTTGGATGACTTTTTCCTAGTAGAACTTGAAAGGGGTCCACGGGGTGCTCTTGAGAGACCTCCTGTCGAATCAAAGTCGGTAGGCCTGTTATGGGGTCATTAGGGTGCCAAATGCAACTTTGATAGAACAATGAGCCTTTGGAACACATTAGGACATATCATATGACCTATGTACAAAATTTGGATGACTTTTCCCTAGTAGAACTTGAAAGGGGTCCATGGGGTGCTCTCGAAAGAGCTCATGTCGAATCGGGGTCAGTAGGCCTATTAAGGGGTCATTAGGGTTTGAAATGCAACTTCTATGGAATGGTGACCCTTTGGAATGCATTAAGACATGTTGGAGGCCCTATGTACCAAATTTGGATGGCTTTTTCCAAGTATAACTCGAAAGTGGTCTATGGGGTGCTCTTGGGAGACCACATGTCGAAACGGGGTCGGTAGGCCTATTAAAGGGTCATTAGGGTTCCAAATGAAACTTTGATGGAATGGTGACCATTTGGAATGAATTACGACATGTCATAGGACCTATGTACCAAATTTGGAATAATTTTTCCTAGTATAACTCGAAAGGGGTCCATGGGGTGCTCTCGAGAGACCTCATGTCGAATCGAGGTCGGTAGGCCTGTTAAGGGGTCATTAGGGTTCCAAATGCAACTTTGATGGGAAAATGACCCTTTGGAATTCATTATGACATCTCAAAGGACCTACGTACCAAATTTAGATGATGTTTCCCTAGTAGAACTTGAAAGGGGTCCATGGGGTGCTCGAGAGAGACCACATGTCGAATCGGGGTCGATAGGCCTGTTAAGGTGTCATCCAAATGAAACTTTGATGGAATAGTGACCCTTTGGAACACATTTGGATATGTCATAGGACCTATGTACCAAATTTGGATGACTTTTTCCTACTAGATCTCGTAAGGGGTCCATGGGGTGCTCTCATGAGACCACATGTCGACACAGGGTCGTTAGGCCTATTAAGGGGTCAATAGGGTTTGAAATGCATCTTGGATGGAATAGTGGCCCATTGTAACACATTAGAACATGTCATAGGATCTATTTACCAAATTTGGATGACTTTTTCCTAGTAGAACTCAAAAGGGGTTAATGGGGTGCTCTCGGGAGACTACATGTCGAAACAGGGCCGGTAGGCCTATTAAGGGGTCAATAGCCTTTGAAATGAAACTTTGATATAATGGTGACCCTTTGGAACACATTAGGAAATGTCAAAGGATCTAATTCCATGATTCAGGTGACTTTTTCCTAGTAGAACTCGAAAGGGGTCCATGGGGTGCTCTCCGGAGACCACATGACAAATCAGGGTCAGTAGGCCTGTTAAGGGGTTATTAGGTTCCAAATGCAACTTCGATGGAATGGGGACCCTTTGCAATGCATTAGGACATGTCAGAGGACCTACGTACTAAATTTGGATGACTTTTTCCTAGTAGAACTCAAAAGGGGTCCGTGGGGTGCTCTCAAGACACCACATGTCGAATCAGGGTCGGTAGGCCTGTTAAGGAGTCATTAGGGTTCCAAATGCAACTTCCATGGAATGGTGACCCTTTGGAACCCATTAGGACATGTCAGAGGACCTATGTATCAAATTTGCAATACTTTTGCCTAGTAGAACTCAAAAGGGGTCCATGGGGTGCTCTCGGGACACCACATGTCGAATCAGGATTGGCAGGCCTGTTAAGGGGTCATTAAGGTTCCAAATGCAACTTTGATGTAATGGGGACCCTTTGCAATGCATTAGGACATGTCAGAAGACCTACGTACCAAATTTGGATGACTTTTGCCTAGTAGAACTCGAAAGGGGTCCATGGGGTGGTCTCGGGATACCACATGTCGAATCAGGGTCAGCAAACCCGTTAAGGGGTCATTAGGGTCTCAAATGAAACTTCAATGGAATGATGACCCTTTAGAATGCATTAGGACATGAAAGAGGACCCCTTAAGACACACTTGAGCATGATCAAGCGTACTAGGACCCCTAGGGAGTCCCCATGACCCCTTTTGACGCATTAGAATTCTCAAGTCTATTTTAAGGGGTCCTACGACCCCTTAAGATAGACTTGAGCATTCCAATGCATCAAAAGTGGTCATGGGGACTCTCTAGGGGTTTTAACATCTGATAAGGTGTACTAGGACCCCTAGAGAGTCCCCATGACCCCTTTTGACACATTGAAACCCTCAAGTGTGTCCTAAGGGGTCCTATGACCCTTTAGGACACACTTGAGAGTTCCAATGTGTCAAAAGGGGTCATGGAGACTCTCTAGGGGTCCTAAGGCATGATAAGGCTCACTAAGACCTATAGGGAGTCCCCATGACCCCTTTCGATACATTGTAATGTTCAAGTGTGTCTTAAGGGCTCTTAGGACCTCTTAAGACACACTTGAGCGTTCCAATTTGTCAAAAGGGGTCATGGGGACTCCCTAGGGGTCTTAAGGCGTGATAAGGCATACTAGGACCCTTAAGGAGTCCTAATGACCCCTTTGGACCCCTAGCACCCCTTAAGACACACTTGAGCATTCCAATGTGTCAAAAGGGGTCATTGGGACTCCCTAGGGGTCTTAACACATGATAAGGCATACTAGGACCCCTAGGGAGTCCTTATGACCCCTTTTGACACATTGGAACACTCAAATGTGTCTTAAGGGGTCCTAATACCTCTTAAGACACACTTGAGCATTCCAATGTGTCAAAAGGGGTCATGGGGACTCTCTAGGGGTCCTAACATGTGATAAGGCATACTAGGACCCCTAGGGAGTCCCCATGACCCCTTTTGACACATTGGAATGCTCAAGTGTGTCTTAAGGGGTTGTAGGACCCCTTAAGACACACTTGGGCATTCAAATGTGTTAAAAGAGGTCATGGGGACTCCCTAGACGTCCTAGTATGCATTATCACACCTTAGGACACCTACAGAGTCCCCACGACCCCTTAAGACACATTGGAATACTCAATTGTGTCTTAAGAGGTATTAGGACCCCTTAAGACACACTTGAGCATTCCAATATGTTAAAAGGGGTTATAGGGACTTCCTAGGGGTCTTAATATGCCTTATCATGCCTTAGGACCCCTAAGGAATCCCCAGGACACTTTTTGACACATTGGAATGCTCAAGTATGTCTTAAGGGGTCCTAATATGCCTTATCACATGTTAGGACCCCTAGAGAGTCTCCATGAACCCTTAAGACACATTGGAATGCTCAAGTGTGTCTTAAGGGGTCGTACGACCCCTTAAGACACACTTGAGCATTCCAATGTGTCTTAAGGGGTCATGGGGACTCCCTAGAGGTTCTAGTACACCTTATCACGCGTTAGGACCCCTAAAGAGTCTCCATGAACCCTTAAGACACATTGGAATGCTCAAGTATGTCTTAAGGGGTCGTACGACCCCTTAAGACACACTTGAGCATTCCAATCTGTCTTAAGGGTTCATGGAGACTCTCTAGGGGTCCTAGTACACCTTATCATGCATTAGGACCCCTAAAGAGTCCCCATGACCCCTTAAGACACACTTGAGCATTCCAATGTGTCAAAAGGGGTTATGGGGACTCCCTAGGGGTCTTAATATGCCTTATCATGCCTTAGGACCCCTAAAGAGTCCCCAGGACCCCTTTTGACACATTGGAATGCTCAAGTATGTTTTAAGGGGTCCTAATACACCTTATCACATGTTAGGACCCCTAGAGAGTCTCCATGAACCCTTAAGACACATTGGAATGCTCAAGTGTGTCTTAAGGGGTCATACGACCCCTTAAGACACACTTGACCATTCCAATGTGTCTTAAGGGGTCATGGGGACTCCTTAGGGGTCCTAGTATGCCTTATCATGCATTAGGACCCCTAAAGAGTCCCCATGACCCCTTAAGACACATTGGAATGCTCAAGTGTGTCTTAAGGGGCATTAGGACCCCTTAAGACACACTTGAGC
The DNA here is from genome assembly GCA_027943335.1 of Chamaecyparis obtusa. Classification (NCBI taxonomy): domain Eukaryota; kingdom Viridiplantae; phylum Streptophyta; class Pinopsida; order Cupressales; family Cupressaceae; genus Chamaecyparis; species Chamaecyparis obtusa. The sequence goes on from BSBK01003889.1 coordinate 134,770, forward strand.
ATTCCAATGTGTCAAAAGGGGTTATGGGGACTCCCTAGGGGTCTTAATATGCCTTATCATGCCTTAGGACCCCTAAAGAGTCCCGAGGACCCCTTTTGACACATTGGAATGCTCAAGTATGTCTTAAGGGGTCCTAATACACTTTATCACATGTTAGGACCCCTAGAGAGTCTCCATGAACCCTTAAGACACATTGGAATGCTCAAGTGTGTCTTAAGGGGTCATACGACCCCTTAAGACACACTTGAGCATTCCAATGTGTCTTAAAGGGTCATGGGGACTCCCTAGGGGTTCTAGTACACCTTATCACACGTTAGGACCCCTAGAGAGTCGCCATGACCCCTTAAGACACATTGAAATGCTCAAGTGTGTCTTAAGGGGTCATAGGACCCCTTAAGACACACTTGAGCATTCCAATGTGTCAAAATGGGTCATGGGGACTCCCTAGAGGTCCTAGTAAGCCTTATCATGCGTTAGGACCTCTATAGAGTCCCCATGACCCCTTAAGACACATTGGAATTCTCAAGTGTGTCTTAAGAGGTCAGAGGACCCCTTAAGACACACTTGAGCATTCCAATGTGTCTTAAGGGGTCATGGGGACTCTCTAGGAGTCCTAGTATGTCTTAGGACCCCTAGGGAGTCCCCATGACCCCTTTTGACACATTCAAATGCTCAAGTGTGTTTTAATGGGTATTAGGACCCCTTAAGACACACTCAAGTGTTTCAATGTGTCAAAAAAGGTCATGGGGACTCCCTAGGGGTCCTAGTATGCCTTATCACACATTAGGACCCCTAGGGAGTCCCCATGACCCCTTAAGATACATTGGAATATTAAAGTGTTCCAATGTCTCTTAAGGGGTCATGGGGACTCCCTAGGGGTCCTAGTATGCCTTATCACACCTTAGGACCCCTAGGGAGTCCCCATGAGCCTTTTTGACATATTGGAATGCTCAAGTGTGTCTTAAGGGGTCGTAGGACCCCTTAAGACACACTTGAGCATTCCAATGTGTCAAAAGGGGTCATGGGGACTCCCTAGGGGTCCTAGTACACCTTATCACACCTTAGGACCCCTAGAGATTCTCCTCGACCACTTAAGACACATTTGAGCATTCTAATGTGTCAAAAGGGGTCATGGGAACTCCCTACATGTCCTAATACATGATAAGGCATACTAGGACCCCTAGGGAGTCCCCATAACCCCTTTTGACACATTGGAATTTTCAAGTGTGTCTTGAGGGGTATTAGGACCCCTTAAGACACACTTGAGCATTCCAATGTGTCAAAAGGGGTCATGGGGACTCCCTAGGTGTCCTAATGTGCATTAGGACACCTAGGGAATCCCTATGACCCTTTTGACACATTGAAATGCTCAAGTGTGTCTTAAGGGGTCCTACGACCCTTTAAGACACACTTGAGCATTCCAATGTGTCAAGAGGGGTCATTGAGACTCCCTAGGGGTCGTAGTACACCTTATCACGCGTTAGGACCCCTAGAGAGTCTCGATGACACCTATTGAAACATTGGAACGCTCCAGTGTGTCTTAAGGGGTCCTACCATAGAGAGTCTCAATGTCAGATAAGGTGTACTAGGACCCCTTAAGACACACTTGAACATTCTAATGTGTCAAAAGGGGTGATGGGAACTCCCTACGTGTCCTAATATGTGATAAGGCATACTAGGACCCCTAAGAAGTCCCCATGACCACTTTTGACGCATTGGAATGCTCAAGTGTGTCTTAAGGGGTCTTAGGACCCCTTAGGACACACTTGAGCATTCCAATGTGTCAAAAGGGGTCATGGGGACTCCCTAGGTGTCCTAATGTGCATTAGGACACCTAGGGAGTCCCTATGACCCCTTTTGACACATTGAAATGCTCAAGTGTGTCTTAAGGGGTCCTACGACCCTTTAAGACACACTTGAGCATTCCAATGTGTCAAGAGGGGTCATTGAGACTCCCTAGGGGTCGTAGTACACCTTATCACGCGTTAGGACCCCTAGAGAGTCTCGATGACCCCTATTGAAATGTTGGAATGCTCCAGTGTGTCTTAAGGGGTCCTACCATAGAGAGTCTCAATGTCAGATAAGGTGTACTAGGACCCCTTAAGACACACTTGAGAATTCTAATGTGTCAAAAGGGGTGATGGGAACTCCCTACGTGTCCTAATACGTGATAAGGCATACTAGGACCCCTAGGAAGTCCCCATGACCCCTTTTGATGCATTGGAATGCTCAAGTGTGTCTTAAGGGGTCTTAGGACCCCTTAAGACACACTTGAGCATTCCAATGCGTCAAAAGGGGTCATGGGGACTCCCTAGGTGTCCTAATGCACATTAGGACACCCAGGGAGTCCCCATGACCCCTTTTGACACATTGGAATGGTCAAGTGTGTCTTAATGGGTCCTACGACCCCTTAAGACACACTTGAGCATTCGAATGTGTCAAAAGGGGTCATCAGGACTCCCTAGGGGTCCTAACGCGTGATAAGGCATACTAAGAACCTTAGGGAGTCTCGATGACCCCTTTTGACACATTGAAATGCTCTAGTGTGTCTTAAGGGGTCCTATGACCCCTTAAGACACACTTGAGCTTTCCAATGTGTCAAAAGGGGTCATGGGAACTCCCTAGGTGTCCTAATGCATGATAAGGAGTAATAGGACCCCTAAGGAGTCCCCATGACCCTTTTTGACACATTGGAATGCTCAAGTGTGTCTTAAGGGGTATTAGGACCCCATAAGACACACTTGAGCATTCTAATGCATCAAAAGGGGTCATGGGGACTCCCTAGGCATCCTAGAGCATGATAAGACATATAAGGACACCTAGGGAGTCCCCATGACCCGTTTTAACATATTCAAATGCTTGAGTTTGTCTTAAGGGATCCTAATACCCCTTAAGACACACTTGAGCATTCTAATGTGTCAGATAAGGTGTACTAGGACCCCTAGGGAGTCCCCATGACCCCTTTTGACACATTAGAATGCTCAAGTGTGTCTTAAGGGGTCCTACAACCCCTTAAGACACACTTGAGTGTTCCAATGTGTCTGAAGCGATCATGGGGACTCTCTAGGGGTCCTAAGGCATGATAAGGCATACTATGACCCCTAGGGAGTCTCCATGACCCCTTTTGACACATTAGAATGCTCAAGTGTGTCCTAAGGGGTCCTACAAACCCTTAAGACACACTTGAGCATTCCAATGTGTCTTAAGGGTTCATGGGGACTCTCTAGGTGTCCTAATGCATGATAAGGTGTACTAGTACCCCTAGGGAGTCCCCATAACCCCTTTTGACACATTAGAATTCTCAAGTGTGTCTTAAGTGGTATTAGGATCCTAGGATCACTTAAGACACACTTCAGCATTCCAATGGACCCCTAGGGAGTCTCTCTCTACCTCCAGTGAACTATTCTTCAAAGCCTCCATTTCTACGTAGATAGGGTTTACGATGCCTGTAAAAGGCACATTTAATACAAAGATTTAGCCGACGACCTTTAAAGACCTAAAAGAAATGAGAAAAAAATTTAGGCCAAAAATACATACCGCATTTCTGTATGTAGTACCGTAAGCTTGAACAATCCGGCTGGCTTCCTTTGCTAAGGCACAAAGAACTTCATTAATGTATGCTCTAGGAAGAAGATTATAATTTCCATATTTCTACAAGAGTTTCTCCTTAATTTGTAATATTATATATAATATATTAGTATACATTAGTGTGTGTGTGTATATATATATATATATATATATATATATACATGTTAGTATATATATAATATATTATATATATTACTATATTTAATACATTAATATATATAATACATTAGTCTATTATAATACATTAGTACATATATAATATACATTATATATATCATATGCCTCTTTTTTATAGATATATTATATACATAAATATATGTAAAAGTTCACTTGTTTTCATTTGCTCCCACCAGTTTTTCATTGGCAGGAGAATATCGGGTACCCGATTTTTCCCAGGCAATATTTGACCAAAATATTCCTTGTCCCCATAAAGCAGACAATCACAGGATTTTATACTTTTTTCACGCATTGCAAAATAAAAAATGTGATTTGGGGCCCATTGTTTGATTTTTGTCGACTTATGGTCTCACCATGGGAAGCACTAGTCGTTGAAAGGCTAAATGCAAGAGGAAGTTGACAGATGATGAAATTTAGGCATATAGGGAAAAAGATAAGGAAAATCACTGAAGAAGGAGAGAAGGTGTGTTAAACATTAATCAAGGTGACCCCGTAAATGTAGTTGTAAGTGAAGAGGATGTTCAATTTGAAAATGCACAGATGGAGATTGAAAATGTAGACTTTGGGAACGAAAATGTTGCACAAGAACCACATGAATGTTATACATCTCCAAATTATATGCGAAATGAAGTCCCTTGCAATAAAGATAATCAATCTTCAAATTTGGGGCTTTCAAGAACACCTAAATGGTTAATTGAAATTGAGGAGAACATTATGAATAATTGGGAAGGAAAGAGGTCACATAGAACCGTTAGGTTGTGGGCTTCAAGACTTTATGATCAATTTTTTCGAAACAAGACATTGGTTGAGAAATGTCAAATTTTTGTGTAGTTGTAAAAGATGCAAAAGATGAGACCTGTGCTTGTGAAATTGAAGATTCGTGTGAACAAGAAAATGGAGAGAAATGCCATTGTTGTGAAGAATCTTTTCAATGCTCTCAATAGCATTGGGAAGACTAGCAGAGAAAAAGACAAGAGAGTTGCTCGAAGGGTTATTACAATCTCCTTAGTAAGTCATCAGTTGAGAAAGGCTCGTTTGATGAGACAAACTTGTGTTGACTTCAATATAGACCGTAAAACTTTGGGTAGAGCACTTGCAAGAAGAGAAGGACTTGATGATCCCCTTCAAATTGATACATGGGCTTATGGTGGGAGACTTCCACATTTCGATAAGAAGCTAACAGATGTTGTCAAGGATGAAATTCAACAATTTTGGGATGCTAACTCAAGAGTGTCACCAAATGTGAAGGATGTCTTGAAGTTGAGAGTTGGCAATCGAGACCGCACTCCACATCCTAAACATTATGTGGAGGTAAGTCAAACAATGTTGTATAAAAAATTTTGTGAGACACATCCAACATTGAAAATATCACAAAGGTCTTTTGAATCCGTGAAGCCATTTTATTGTGTACCCCTTAAGATTCGAAATACATGTTGTTGCAAATATCATGTTGAGTTTTCAATTCATCATGAATTATTATGGTCCATTCATTCTACTTTGCATACTAATGAAATGCTAGAGGATTGTGGTGCAAGTGGTCTTCCCAAATCATCAAGAGACTTGCTAGATCAATTTTTATGTCAAAGAGATGATGGTTGTTTATTTTATAAAAAAGATTGCTTAAATGCCAAGTGCTCAGAATGTGGTGGCTTGTCCAAGTTTAGAACATGTTTCCATGAGGGTTTGGAACACAATTTTGGAAAGACACTCGTCCAAAAAAAGGTATATGAAATAGTGAAATATACATTGAAGAGTGGAGGTGAAGGTTCTAGATGTGAGTTAGTTGCAAATGAATACAATGTTGCTGATTTTATCTTAGATTTCAAGACAAATATTTTTTACAAGTATGCAAGGAATAGTCACAGGTCTCAATAGTTGGATCAACAATTCAGGACATGTAAGGACACTTTCCCCATTGGAACTATTATATCCGTTGTAGACTTTGCGGAGAACTATACATTGCAGCCCCAAAATGAGACTCAAGCTCAATATTACAATTTGATTGAGGTTGCTATTTTTGTACACATCACATATAGACATTCCCCTGATAGCACAAAAGATGAGTGAAAGATAATCAAAGAGTACCATTTTTATATGAGCGACGACAGGTCTCACTCTCATGAGTTTGTTCAACATTGTTTCCAGAACTATTTTGACTTCTTGCAGGAAAATGGTATTGCTATGGATAGGCATCTCATTTGGTCAGATAATTGCACCGGTCAATTTAAGAATGCCAGAATGTTTTATTGGTTGTGTAGAATGCATGTGGAGAGAGGTGTACCTCATATTTGGAGTTTTTTTGAGTCAAGGCATGGGAAAGGGGAGCATGACGGAGCAGGTGTGTGTGTGAAGAGAGCTCTAATTAAGGAGCAATTGAGGATTTTAGGTGTTGTACTTCTTGATGATCATTCTATTATTGATTGGTGTACTTTAGCATTGTCATAGGGGGGGACTCTTGATTCTACAGTGCATAGATTCTTTTGGTTGGTTGAGGAGGGAACTATAGGAGATAGATTGGATTGTCAAATAGTGAAAGACTCTTCAAAAATGCATTCATTCTGAAGCTCCAATAGTAGTACATGGACCATTTGGACACAAGAGTTGGCTTGTTTTTGCCCCATGTGTTTTCAGTATGATTGGGATCATTGCGAGTCAAGTGAGTGGGTGGATACATGGGTTCCACAGTATCTGACTCCTTTATCTTTGACACTCTCTATAAGAAATGATGACATGGACACTTCAGTTGACTATGACCATCTTTCAGATCTTTTGAAGCCAGGAGATGTTTTTGCATTGGTTGCACCATAGGGGAATGATGAGAGGTCAGATTATTGGTTAGCACATTGTGTACAAGGTAAACAAAAGCTTGTACAACCGATGACAGATGGTGATGGGTTCACATATCCTACTAGTTCAGTTGCTGTTGCGGGAACATGGTTGCGAACATACATGATTAGAAAGAATGGAGTTCCCACATTTGAAGACTATGAGAAGCACAAAACTATTCTGATGTATTCACACCTTGTTATAGCAACAAATGTCAAGTTGTCAAAGCATCATGGAAGACCAAAGACAAAAGAACTTTGGACTATTACTACTGCTGATCATGAAGCACTATTGGAGACCCTGAAGCAAAGAGATGACCCTTCAAGAACACTTCACTAGGTAATAAGTTAACTTAGTGCATTATTTTCTAAGTTCATTAAGCTTAATTTCAATACATTAATTTGACCTTTCTTAGATTGTATTTTGAGTCAATAAACTTGGTTTTGTATGTGGAATGTAACTTGTGCAGGAGCACCTATGAAGATGCCTACGGTCACCATGGATCCAATCAGAGATAGAAGGACAAAAGGATCCTTAATGGTTAATTGAGATCTTTTGAAGCCTATAATGGCAATTTGTAACAATCAATTTGATTTAAAAGTTAAATGTCCTTAAACTCTTCATAAGGACTTATGACCAAAATCATGTATGGGTGGCCAATAGTGCCAAGAAGAGATATTACATGTCATATACTTATGTCATTTGCATGGTTTGAATTCTTACATGTTTGATTGTTGTTTGTAATGCTTTAAGGATATTATTTTTTATCATTTCAAAAAATCTATAAAAGTTAAACCTCAAACATAATGAGCTCCATAGTTCAAATTTAATAAGCTTAATCATGATTAATTTCACAGTTCAAATTTCAAACATACCACTAACAGTCAGTTGAAAGTGGCTAATATCTCAGACCTCGTGAGAGGTATTGACAAACTATCAGGTGCTATAGGATCATGTTTTCAAGGTCTACAATAACCTCTCTCAGTTTTGGGCGATTCAACTTTGTTTGCATTTGGCAAGGCGATCTTAGTCAATGCCAAAACTTGCAGTGAGGGTTAGTTGAAAGTGGCTCAGCAGCGTATCTTTCAAACCGTCTGACCTGGCATCGAACCATCTACTCCATTAGCTCTGGTTGGCTGGGTAAATGCTAATGACAACCCCATTCTACCCACAGAGTCACCAGAACGCTCACGACCATGCTCGACCCAAGTGACCCCAAGGTGCACTAAGCACGATTAGCCGTGATCTTCTGGGGCTCGTATCTTGGACCTCATGAGAGGTATTGACAAACTATCAAGTGTTATAGGATCATGTTTTTGAGGTCTACAATAACCTCTCTCTACTTTGGGCAATTTGACTTCGTTTGCTTTTGGCAAGGTGATCTCAGTCGATGCCAAAACTTGCAGTCAGGGTCAATTGAAAGTGGCTCAGCAGCGTATCTTTCAAACCATTTGACCTGGCATCAAGTTGTCTTCTCCATCAACTCTGGTTGGCTGGGTAAACGCTAGTGACAACCTCGTTCTACCCACAGAGTCACCGGAACGCTCGCGACCACACTTGACCCAAGTGACCCCAAGGTGCACTAAGCACGATTGGGCAGTGATCTTCTGGGGCTCGTATCTTCGACCTCATCAGAGGTATCAAAAAAATGTCAAGTGTTACAAGATCATATTTTTGAGGTCTCCAATAACCTCTCTCAGTTTTGGGTGATTCGACTTCATTTGCATTTGGCAAGGCGATCTCAATTGATGCCAAAACTTGCAGTCAGGGTCAGTTGAAAGTGGCTCAGCAACGTATCTTTCAAACCATTTGACCTGGCATCAAATCATTTTCTCCATCAGCTCTGATTGGCCAAGTAAACACCAATGAAAACCTCATTCTTCCCACAGAGTCACTGGAACGCTAGCGACCACACTAGACCCAAGTGACCCCAAGGTGCACTAAGCACGATTGGGCAGTGATCTTCTGGGGCTCATATATTGGACCTCGTGAGAGCTATCAACAAACTATTAGGTGTTATAGGATCATGTTTTCAAGGTCTACAATAACCTCTGTCAATTTTAGGTGATTCGACTTCCTTTGCATTTGGCAAGGCGATCTCAGTCGATGCCAAAACTTGCAGTCAGGGTCAGTTGAAAGTGGCTCAGCAGCGTATCTTTCAAACCATCTGACCTGGCATCAAATCATCTGCTCCATTGGCTCTAGTTGGCTGGGTAAACACCAGTGACAACCCAGTTCTTCCCACAGAGTCACCAGAACGCTCGTGACCACGCTCAACCCAAGTGACCCCAAGGTGCGCTAAGCATGATTGGGCAGCAATCTTCTGGGGCTCATATCTCAGACCTCGTGAGAGCTATCAAAAAATTGTTAGGTGCTATGGGATCATGTTTTTGAGGTCTACAATAACCTCTCTCAGTTTTGGGTGATTCAACTTCATTTGCATTTGGCAAGGTGATCTCAGTCGATGCCAAAACTTGCAGTCAGGGTCAGTTGAAAGTGGCTTAGTAGCGTATCTTTCAAATCATCTGACCTGGAATCAAATCATCTACTCCATCAGCTTCGGTTGGATGGGTAAACACTAGTGACAAACCCATTCTGCCCACAGAGTCACTGGAACGCTCGCGACCACGCTTGACCCAAGTGACCCCAAGGTGCACTAAGCACGATTGGGCATCGATCTTTTGGGGCTCATATCTTGGACCTCGTGAGAGGTATTGAAAAACTATCAAGTGTTACAAGATCATGTTTTTGAGTTCTACAATAACCTCTCTCAATTTTGGGCGATTCAACTTTGTTTGCATTTGGCAAGGCGATCTCAGTCGATGCCAAAACTTGCAGTCAGGGTCAGTTGAAAGTGGCTTAGTAGCATATCTTTCAAACCATCTAACCTGGCATTGAATCATCTACTCCATCAGCTCTGGTTGGCTGTGAAAATTCTAGTGACAACCCTGTTCTACCCACAGAGTCACCGGAATGCTCGCGACCACGCTTGACCCAAGTGACCCCAAGGTGCACTAAGCACGATTAGGCAGCGATGTTCTGGGGCTCATATCTTGGACCTCATGAGAGGTATCGACAAACTATCAAGTGTTACAAGATCATGTTTTCAAGGTCTAAAATAACCTCTCTGAGTTTTGGGCGATTCAACTTCATTTGCATTTGGCAAGGCGATCTCAGTCGATGCCAAAACTTGCAGTGAGGGTCAGTTAAAAGTGGCTCAGCAACGTATCTTTCAAACCATCTGACCTAGCATCAAACCATCTACTCCATCGACTCTGGTTGGCCAGGTAAACACCAATGACAACCCCATTCTACCCACAGAGTCACCGAAACGCTCGCGACCACACTCGACCCAAGTGACCCCAAGGTGCACTAAGCATGATTGGGCAGCAATCTTTTGGGACTCATATCTCAGACCTCGTGAGAGCTATCAACAAACTATCAAGTGCTATAAGATCATTTTTTTGAGGTCTAGAATAACCTCTCTCAATTTTGGGTGATTCGACTTCCTTTGCATTTGGCAAGGCGATCTCAGTCGATGCCAAAACTTGCAGTCAGGGTTAGTTGAAAGTGGCTCAGCAGCGTATCTTTCAAACCGTCTGACCTGGAATTGAACTGTCTACTCCATCAACTCTAGTTGGCTGGGTAAACATCAGTGACAACCCCGTTCAGCCCAGAGAGTCACCGAAACACTCGCGACCACGCTCGACCCAAGTGACCCTAAGGTGCACTAAACATGATTGGACTGCGATCTTCTAGAACTCATATCTCAGACCTCGTGAGAGCTATCAACAAACTGTTAGGTACTACGAGATCATGTTTTTGAGGTCTATAATAACCTCTCTCAGCTTTGGGAAATTTGACTTCATTTGCATTTGGCAAGGCGATCTCAGTCGATGCCAAAACTTGTAGTCAGGGTCAATTGAAAGTGGCTCAGAAGCGTATCTTTCAAACCGTCTAACCTGGCATCGAATCATCTACTCCATTGGCTCTGGTTGGCTGGGTAAAATCTAGTGACAACCTCATTTTTCCCACAAAGTCACCGGAACACTCGCGACCACACTCGACCCAAGTGACCCCAAGGTGCACTTAGCACGATTGGGCAATGATCTTCTGGGGCTCATATCATGGACCTTGTGAGAGGTATTGACAAACTGTTAGGTGTTACAAGATCATGTTTCTGAGGTCTACAATAACCTCTCTCAGCTTTGGGCAATTTGACTTCGTTTGCATTTGGCAAGGCGATCTCAGTCGATGCCAAAACTTGTAGTCAAGGTCAATTGAAAGTGGCTCAGTAGCGTATCTTTCAAACCATCTGACTTGGCATCGAACAATCTACTCCATTAGCTCTAGTTGGCTGGGTAAATGCTAATGACAACCCCATTCTACCCACAGAGTCACCAGAATGCTCGCGACCACACTCGACCCAAGTGACCCCAAGGTGCACTAAGCACGATTAGGCAGTGATCTTTTGGGGCTCATATCTTGGACCTCGTGAGAGGTATTGACAAACTATTAGGTGTTACAGGATCATGTTTTTGAGGTCTACAATAACCTCTCTCAGTTTTGGGCGATTCGAATTCCTTTGCATTTGGCAAGGCGATCTCAGTCGATGCCAAAAACTGCAGTCAGGGTCAGTTGAAAGTGGCTCAGCAGCGTATCTTTCAAACCGTCTGACCTGGCATCGAATCATCTACTCCATTGGCTCTGGTTGGCTGGGTAAACACCAGTGACAACCCCGTTCTACCCACAGAGTCACCGGAATGATCACGACCACGCTCGACCCAAGTGACCCCAAGGTGCACTAAGCATGATTGGGCCGTGATCTTTTGGGGCTTGTATCTCAGACCTCGTGAGAGCTATCAACAAACTGTTAGGTGCTACGTGATCATGTTTTTGAGGTCTACAACAACCTCTCTCAACTTTGGGTGTTTCAAATTCATTTGCATTTGGCAAGGCGATCTCAGTTGATGCCAAAACTTGCAGTCAAGGTCAATTGAAAGTGGCTTAGCAGCGTATCTTTCAAACCATCTAACCTGGCATCAAACTATCTACTCCATCAGCTCTGGTTCGCCGGGTAAATTCCAATGACAACCCCATTCTACCCACAGAGTCACCAAAATGCTCGTGACCACGCTCGACCCAAGTGACCCCAAGGTGCACTAAGCACGATTGGGCAGCGATCTTCCAGGGCTTGTGTATCAAGTAGAAATTTTTCTGAGTAGACATTGTCCTATTTGGTATGGTTATGAAGGTAGACTGAAATGGTTGGAGAGGCTATCAATGCCACTGTCTATCCAAGGACATGCCATCATCCTTGGGGTCAGTTATAATTTTAACTATCGAGTCCCATAAAAATTGTGAGTTGGAAGCATAGACAATATATGTAAACTATTCAACAGAATGCCCACAAGCAGAGCACAACATATGGAATTGCAGATAGGAGTAGTAGAACTAGTAAAAGGTATCCAAAAATGAAGTTTCCAAAGCTTTTTCAGGTTAGACTGGTTGATGACAATGAGAATTGGTTTTGCACATCGACAGTATTGGCATTCGAGAACATGATAATCTATAACACAATTTCAATATTAAGACATTATCATTTCTTGAGAATGCCCCAACACCGAATGTCAAGGAGGACCCGACATCTTCCTTGATGGACAGAACCTTGTTTCATGCTTGGTTGTTGGATTCATAGAGGTCTAGGACTATATCAGTGGGAAACTTAAGAGCGATTTTCAATACCAAGCTGATGATGCCTTCATGACGCATGATAATACAGTTCTTTGTGTTGACATCAGTCATGATTCAGAGATGTTGGCTTCAGGTTCACAGGGTGGGAAAATTGAGGACGTGCTCGCAATTGAATCCCAAAATACATATGTATGATGGCTTCGACAAAATGTTTCTTGGTGTCACTTTCATGAAGCGGTATGTTTGTGGAGAGCCAGAAATGACACACTCTAGTTATAGCACCAAGCGTCCAATCAAAACACAGAGGCATTAACACTTGTGTTGCAATAAGATCCAGATGGCACTATTCTATAGGAATAGATCCATTTTGAAAGATGTAGAGCACCAAGTAACATGGACTTTCATAACAAAATATTACTAAGGCACTCACAAAGGGATACTTTAATGTATTCAAGAAAGAAGATGTGGATAGACACGTCCTCAAGAATTAGTTATTATAACAGGAAAGAAACTAACCGAAAGGGGAAAATAACTAAGGCTCGTAGAGGAGATTTTGGGGGTTTTGAATTCTACCTGACCCGAGAGACTTTATGCTAGGGGAGGGATAGATTAGGATTTTTATTGTAATGCAGGGAAAGAGGGATTTTATTTTCAGATAATGATTAATGTACAGGAACATCAGAATCTTTGTTGTTTTGCTATGTTTAAAGAAGGATATGTCAGCATATTAAAACTTTGATTTTAGATGCTCACTTTCTGATTGATATTCATCTTTGAATGATATTGGTTTCTTTTGAATGCATATCTATTACGTCTGATCATCAGCACAATCATCTGTGGACTTTATGCTATAGTTTTTCGTGTATTTGGAAAGAACCATACATCTTTCTCTCTTAGTTTCTTTCTATAATGCATTGTTTAGGAAAATGAAATTTGTACCATTTACTGTCCTTTTCTTTTCAGTAAATTAGTCCCTTTGCATCTATCTCATGTTTATGAATAGATGTTTGTAAGCCTTTATTGCTTTTAGGTTAAAAGCATTATCATTTATAGTTTAGTTGATTCATTGTAAATCCTGCACGGGGAGCTGTACCCGAATAATTCAAAGGGCGCTTACGCTTCTCAATAGTGAAGTGACCCAACTATTGGTGTTGGTTCAGTCTTTTTGTTTGGGCTTTAAGGGTCATTTTGTAAGCGTTTCTTTTGAAGACAAATCTGTTCACCAACAAGAAGTTAAACATCAAACATAATAAGCTCCATGAACAGGGTATTCCAGAGTAAAGAAAAACAAATGTAACTTCAACAAGATATAATTTAAATCATAATGATAATCATAGTCAAGATATAACTTCACCATTCAATTCCATAAACATGAATAATAAATATGTATATACAAAAGATGACACAAATATAACATATAAATGAATATGTTCTATATATGTATCAAATGTATCAAAAGTATGTCCATATACAAATATGGCACATGCCATTTCAAAATGTCTACAAAATCAATGTTTTAAGGTGTACAATGTGGCATATATGCCATCTCAAAATGTGCCAAGTGTCATCTCTAAATGACAACAAAACTAAAACTGCATCCTAAGCTATAGGGGGATCATCAAAATGTAGCCTCTTTGAAGGAGTGTTGGGCTCTGATTGATCCTGCATAAAAAATGAGTTCAAACCAAAGTTAGATTTCTTACTTTATATGATTTGTACATATATATATATATATATATATATATATATATATATATATATATATATATATATATATATATATATATATATATATATATATATATATATATATATATAATTCATAATTTTCAAACACTAATTTAATTAAAATTATAACTGAATACAAATAAATTTGTACCTGGTCTCTTGATCGCCTACCACGATCAGGTGTCCTAGCATAAGTCCTGGGTAGTGAAGGGACCATGCCAACAATACCAACTCTGACCTATAAATATATATTTGCAATAATGAGATTAGTAGACTGGTGCAACATAGAGTAATAAATCTACAAAATAGGATGATAGCATAATAAAATTACAAATTGATTGAACTAAAATTAAAACTTACATCTGGTGATCCCTCCTCTGGAATAGTGGGCTGGGTCAACAAAGAAACAAAAGATTCTCGTGGGACCTCCCTCACAGTCGGAGTAACCTATGAGAGTAAAAAGATTGTCAATTATATATCAATGTACTTCATCATAGCAACCCTAGTTACAAAATACAAATAACAATATGTAAAAGTCTACATACAATCGGGCTATCACTCTGAATCGAGACACCTATAACCCTACACCACCGAACCGGTGTCGGGATATCATCAATAGACACACCCTATACAATAAAGTGCAAGTAAAATATTTATTACTACACACAAGTGGCATACATATGCATGCATAATTAATCTTAAACAATTAACTACCTTTCCTTTGTCGACACCTGATGAAGGAACCCCCTCACGCCCCCCACTGATGTCGGTTGTAGCCTGTAAGAACACAATAAGATGACAATATATATTAGTAAATGTATGAATTTTATTGCTCTAATTGATAGAGATTTAAGCATGTACACCAAATGATATAAAAAAAAACTAATGGGTACATAATTTATAATATACTGTATAGTCATCAAGGCCAAATGAAATGGCCGAAAGTGTGGACTCATCCACCTGTCTCACCTCCTCCTGTGTCATCAATTGAACATAAATGGAAAAAACATATATACATAAGTGCATGCAATCATTAAAACTAATTTAAATAAATAAATTATTTTTAAATTAAATAAGTCATGTGACATTTATTTATAATGTTTACTCTTACCGTATCAACAGGAGTCAATGGCTCTACGTGCACCTCCTGAGCATTCTCATGAGATGTAGATGCTCCATGAGGTGTTGCAGCCTCTACAACGGCCTCTCTTATATCTCCCTCATCAATATCATGAAACTAATATATATCAGAATCAGTAAGCGGTCCGAGGCAAATATGCCTGCACATAATGCACATATGGGACTCGCATACATGTGAACTCCAACGAGATGTCGATGCGCCAGCAACATCCATAGGAGGCAACACTGACCTAGTCTGTGTGATCAATTGATCACTCAGTAAATGAATGGCCCTAATAGTCAATTCAGCAGCCTCATAAATGATATTGGGATGCTGCACTAGAGGAGGGGGTGTGACATCAGTGGGGGGGACAAAGGTAGTGGCCTTTCGGCGCTGGGAAGATGGCCTAGTCTGAGGAGCTCCTCTACCTACACCCATGTTGGGCCTCATACTCCAATAATCAACATGGTGACCAAGCACAAACTCAGCATACAATTATTTAAGGAAATAAAATGGGACCTCCAAATTGCTATGTGGTGGTTTATCAAAAACCATCCACCAGCGATCCCAAAAGTTTGTGCGCATTGCTTCATTTGTGCACCATTTTATTGATAATTTGGGCTTTTTGGGGTCAACTGGTATTTCGGTTTTAGGATTGACAAAAAGGGCGGCTATATCTTCCTTACTTATATTAAGGGCCGCAATCCCATCATGGTCAAGCCCATCATCAAATTGGGCTGCATATCATCATGCTAATGAAGAGCAGCATTATGTTGCTGCGTGAGTGTGTCAATATTTTCAACAATTGTATTTAGTGTGGCAAGCATGGGACCTAATGTAGGTATATTTTGATACATGTTTTGGAAACCTCGTATTGTGTTCAAATTTTCTTCTATCAAATCTTGTAAAGATTTAGGGTTTAGATATGGGGGATTGTTTTCGGGATTGTTATTTGCAGGGTTATTTTCTTCATTGTTGTCAGCCATGCCTGATTAAATAAAAAACAAATCTAAGTTTCAAATATTATTACAAATATAAATACAAAACCCTATTTTTTTTAAAAATGCTACATTTATAATGAAAATGAAATAAATTAATAAAAATATGCAATTAACTACTTACCAAATATGCTCAGAGTCAAATTTGGGGTTTCCAATATCAAGTATCCGAAAATATATCAGGTATCAGAAAAATGCGATTAGAAACTTGAAGAAATCATGCTAGAAAATGAAGAATAGGGCTTGCGGGTGTCAGATATATGCCACAGTTATCGGGTACCCAAAAATATCAGGTACCTGATATTTTCGGGTACCCGATTAGGTATGTGCTTTGGTGGCAGCTTTGCCCAAGTGTATTGACACCCAAACCTACTAAAAACTCAACAAGCGCTTTCATGTGCTTTTGGACGAGTGAAAAGTGAATATTTTTCACATCGCCACTTTTTGGCCCCTCATGATCTTGCACAGACCCGTACACATTAAGACAAAAGAAACCTTATCAACTGAATTGTATACACTGCCCTGTAGAGTGAAACTCTAAAATTTTAAAAGCCAGACCTATAATTGCATCAATCATGAGAAAAACTCCCATTAGGTCCCTTGTATATGCTTGGAGATCATAGCTTCACAATCATCCTTCATCTGAGAAGATCATCAATGAAAACATGATATCCTTGCCAAGTTGGGAACTATCACCTACCCATCATGACAAGACTTTGAAACCACCCACCCAGCTAAAACATGAAAGCAATTTGAAGGGAAACCCGGCAAAGATTTCCTATCCTAGAAGAAATCTAGACCTAGACATTACATGACCAGACCTGACTTGTAACATCAAGACTACCACTTTGACATCATGGAAAGAGGATAAGAAGTGAGGCAACACTTTCTAATATAGAGTGTGTAGACAAAGAAAAGAGAATTTAAGACAGAAGAGAAATTTATAATTGGCCAATTGTGTTGTTTTGTCAGGACAACTACGGTAATCCATTAAGGTATTTGTGTTGATGCTAGGATGTATGTGTCGATTGTGAATAATGTTTGTGGTGATCCAGTATGTAAAGTACGTCAATCAAATTTTTGTTACCTGGGAAAAATGATCACAAAGATCAAGTATACAAATAATAGAATTTCAATAAAAACACAATATGTCAATATTTTAGAATAAGAGATAATCAACCGTCACAATAAAAATCAATAGATATAATAGCCCATAGATCCAAAACATAGAGAATAAAATTGCAACAAATATGGCAAAGATGTGCAACGATCAAATTTGCTAAGTGAGTTGATCTTTGTGGATGAATGTGGTCATTCTGATGTGTGAGCATCTTCTGGTTGTGTCGAATGCGGTAATTTGATTATGCAAGTGTCTCTGAAACCTGTATCAATGTAAAAAGAAACCTATGTCTACATTGAAACAAAGAAATTATCAATTTTAAAGGGTTAGAGATTTACGTCGGGTTCACCATTTTGTAATTGGGTAACGGAGATTAATAGAAACCTATAATAACACATAAAATCTCAACTACAAAGAGATTGTTATAGTAATTAGTCTTTCAATACTCAAGAAAGGATGCAAGATAAATAATAAATATAATCAGTCAAACATTATGAAATCAATCCAAAACATGAATATGCAAACCTACGAAATCCTTCCTTTGTGTTCTACTTATGAAATGTGAGCTCTCAAAATTGAGCTCAACATCATGCCAACATAAGAATCCAAAGCAATTGTGGTTACCAAAATCAAAAGTTTGGCTCTCTATTTATAATATTTTAGGGGTTTCAACTAAGAATCCATGATTGAAGGGTTGATTGAATGTGGTTGGGGAGTTGAACTCAGAGTGACCGGGAGTTCAACTCCGCTTGACTACCTTGATTGAGAGATTGATTGTTCTACCAGCAAATAGATTGAGAGATGACTTGAATAGACTGGTGAGTTAACAAATAGTATGGATGAGTTAACTAATTCCACATCAATTAGAGGACTGAATTGACTAGACTTAACTGATTGTTGAAGGAGGAATTAGCAATGAGGATTGAATAGTTAGGAGAGAGAATTGTGTAATGAATTGAAAGTCAGTATGAGTTAACTTTGGAGGAATAAATCATGATTAAATAAATAAATAATATTTATTTATGAGATGAATAATTAGTTTAATTAGATAAATATAATTTATTTAATTGTGAGAGGTATTTGATTTAATTTATAAGGAATGGTTTTATATCTGGAAATAATTTATAAGGAATGGTTTTATAATAATTAAAGGTAAAGAATGGTTTTATATCTAGAAATAATTTATATAGAAGTGATAAAATGGATAGATACATTTTAGACTAGAGATGAATAACTATTACTAAGTATTTAAATACACAGTATTAAAACTAGAAGAACAATTGAATGAAAAATAAAGGATTCCTAGTTTGCATGTTTAAGCTACTATTCTTTTCTATTTTCCAACATTTCAAGTAGGTCTATGTCAATTTCACATCATGAATTAATCATATTATTCCTACTTTGCAAGCCTAGATTTTGGCAATAGGTCCAAGCATCTATTTCACCATGGTTTTCCCTTTCATGGTATTCTTATGTGTTGATTTATGTTTATGATTTGACAAGTTACTTCATTATCAAGGGAAGATTGGTGTTTAGCAAGGTTAAAAATTGCATATATTGATTCACCCCCCTCTCAGTAGATCTATGTGCTTAACTTATTATAATTTTAGCTTGATCTTTAGTTGACTAATTAAATAACTTCAATAAGAGGTGAAATGAAAATTAGTACCATTTGGTATGAATAGTTCTTTTGGCTCATGTTTACAAGCAATATCAACACACTTTGAGCTACCACACTTACAATCTCAAATAGTTGCAACAACATTTGTGGCATTGTCACTATAAATTAATTTGAGTAATAAAATACATCTTAAAGCTAAAAAGAAAGGAATGGGAAATCCCCCTCAAATTGCTAATTAAGAGTATAAATATAACGAACCGAAATACAATAGTACAAACATAGAAAACCTCAATTAGGATTTTGAGATGTATGTGATTTGATTTGATTTAAATACCTATTGTTATATGGAAATGTCTTGCTAAATTTTTTCACAGATCGATTAAGGTTGACATAATCATAACATTAACGATTATATGGTTTAAGAAAACAAGCACTAATCATGATGATCAATAGCTCTATGTGCTCTTGTTTGCAAGTATAAATCATGGAGGAAAAATTTAGGTAAAAGGACCCTTGAAAGGGTTGCATACCCACTTTATAATTAACTTCAAACATAGTTAGAAAATTCTAGAAGTATATAGTTTACACCTTATCTCATTTAGAAGAAAGGTATCTGGAAATGAAATATGTTCACAAAATTGAGGATTTTAGGGATGGGGCTTCAGAAATTCCTTGAAAAGGGATTGTGTCACCCATAAACTACACTATTTAAAATTAATCAAGAAAAATGAGTTAAATAAGAGTAAGGGTTCTAATCTTAAAGATCGAAATCCAAGACATTAAATTCCTTGTAATACTCAAAGGATCCAAAAAGGATCACTTTTTTAAATAAGAGTAAAGGTTCTAATTTTAAAGATTATCTTGAGAGTGACTTGGGGAAATGGTGTATCCCTAAGTCTTTGGCTAGGCCATTATTTTTCCATCTTATTTCATGGATGGATGCCTACCTTGTTTGATGGATGAATGCCTATCCTATTCGAGGGTTGGATGCCTATATTTTTTTATAGATAGATTGTGGATTCACATCTTGTTTGATGGATGGATGCCTACCCAATTTGGTGGATAGTTTCCTATCATGTTTGATAGATAGATGAATACCTAAGTGTAAAGGTAAATGATTATTAATTAACTTAAAGGTACAATAAAAAGTAGTGTTTTTTTTTATTTAGAAGGTTTGGGCCATTAAAAAGATTGTCATAATTTAAGATACATTATCCTTATAAGTTCAATATCACATAACTAAGATTTGATCAATTAGTTAGTTCATCTAATAATTTAGTTATGTAATTTCCTAAGAATTAAACAGATGAGTACTTTGTCAGGTACTCCTACATTTTTAACTTATTGTACATTAATTTTCTTGATTCTCTTGATTAACTACATCTATAACAATAAAATGAACCTCCAAAAGATTAAATTGGTTGCAACTGATGTAATCACTTAACAAAGAGTTGAGAAATTTAAAAAATGAGAGAAAAATTCCTTTATGAGAATCCACAAGCAAGATAAATAATATAGTGTAGAAATGAAGGGCGGTTGAGAGAAATTGGCTTGGAAAATGTGACAAATCAACCTCATAATCATAAGTCAAAAAACTTGCTCAAATACAAACATATATACCACTTTTCTTGAGAGCATAAAAATGATGTCACTCTTACATGCATAATGTAGGTATCTCAAATTTTTTATAATTGAAAAAAATCTTAGAAATAAAGAAACTACAATTACAAGTATAAAGTCAAGTTTCATGACTATTTCCACTAGTTTTCCAATCTATCAATATGACTAACACAATCTAAGTAAGACAAAAATATCTACTTATGTATGTGGTTTTTCCAAACAAAAATTGGATTTCTTAGTGTGATTAGAAATTAACGTACACTATTAGTACATTACAAAGAAAAAATAGAATAATTAATTTTAAGAACAAAAAAGGTGCCTTACAAAAGTGGTTTTTACATGTGTTTATTGAGCATAAAGAAGTTTTCAATCAAGTTTTTGTTAATATGATTTAGAACAACAGAGAGGGGGGGTGAATCAGTTGTTCTCAGGTCTTGATGTATAGGACAAACTTAAAAAACTTTACTTTAAATCAGATCAAGCAACCAAAACAAACTCGGTCATCACTGATTCATCAATAGAAACATATAACAATGCAGTCCACTACCCAGCTGTATCTAACTTGTAAACCATAAAAATGTTCACACTAAAACATTCACACACACATATGACACCAGGATTTATAGTGGAAACCCAATATGGGAAAAACCACTTTGTAACATGCTACTATTGTTTTCACTCTTCTGAAGTGAGCTCAGTTAAAAGCTAACCCTATCAAAGGTTACAATGCACACTGTCAAGTGTGACCCAGTTAAAGGATTTAATCACCTTGTTAAAAGTGAGCCTGGTTAAAGGACTTACATACACATCATTAAAATGTAACCTTGTTCAAAGGATTTAACTTATGACTGTTAGATCAACCTCTGTTAAAAGGATTTTGACTATTACAATTGTTAGAAAGTAGCAGCAATGTTGATCTGAAAAACATACAACTTACTTTGCAAATATTAGATCCAATTCCGTACATAAATACTAGTTTACTGACTTTGAAACTTTTCCATCTCCATCTCTGATCTACTTGGAACTTTTCTTCAAGCGATCACCACACTTCACCTTCAGCCTTTTTGCTTATACAATCAATAAAACTTATCTTCCAGTATTTTAGTTTCACCCCAATATATCAACTTTTTTCTCCACTCTCGTACTTCTAATCCAATGTTTAGGTTCCCTTAATACTTTCTTCAATTAGGTTAACTCATCTTTTGCCACTTAATCTCATTCGTAGATCTTAGGGTTAGGTCAGATTCATTGAATTTACCCACATTTTGTTCTTCACCTTCTTTTCTAGAAACATCTCAAATCTCATAAAGATTTACAATAAAACATTTTACAGTACATTAAATGCTTCCATACAATCAATAAATAAAGTCAACACGTTTTACATAATCCAAGATTTTAAACAATGTCATCCCCAAAAAGAATTCTCTTCAAATATAAAATTGTTGATGCTCGGTCAATACTGTGATCATCCACTCGGTCTTCATGTAGAATGCTCAGTCGTTACTAAAACTGTTTCCTCAGCATGCACTGTCTCCTCGACAATTTACTGATACTCAGTCGACATAGGATTTTGCTCAGCATCCACTAACTCGGTCGACACTAACATAACTCAGCTTAAACATGATTTTATCCATTTTTGCTCAGTTAAGCCTACCAGTTTAGTCTTCAATCTCACTAAGATAAACAATACATTATCTCATCATTGTGCAACATAGTCAAGTACACTTTGTAGTATCAAGATAACTCAACCTTTCCCTAGGTGCTATTGTTACCAACCTTGCTTCACTCATTCACAACACTTCAATAGATATAGTACTTTCCTAAGTAGCAACAGTCTTACCAATTAAGGTTTTGACATCAATGACAATACAACAATTGTTTCAATTATAGTTTCCAACAATCTCCCTCTTTGGCATTAATGGAAACACCATATGATATCACCTGAATAACACATGGATTACCAACCAATCCAAAACTTATCTGTCCATCAGAGAAATTTGTAATATCCTTAACTTCATTCTAATTCAGTATCTGTAAATCATACTTCTGTGACCATCAGCAATAATCAGATCTCCCTCTATCCTGATCTTTCATTTCAGTTCATCTTCTCCTTATCTTTTAGTATCTTCTCCCTAAGTTTCTTCTATGTGCTCAGTATCATGTGTTATCATTATTAGTATCTTCTCCCTCTTTGACAAAAATGCCAAAGTAGCAACATAACATACATCCAACAGATGTAGATAGTGTCTTTGTAGTTCAGTGTTTCTCCTTCTATCATCTTGCTTATGATTGATTCAGTGTTTGTGCTCTTTCTTCACAACTCTAGGGCAGTCCTAAAGTGTGACATTCTTCTACATCAATGTGTCAGATATTCTATTGTAGCATATTTGATGCAGTGCTCCTAGCTTGACTAGGCAGCCTCAGTTAGGGGAAGGACCCCTAATTTTCTTTGTAGGTACTCATGAGCTTCTTTAGGTAAAGCTTTAGTTAATATATCTACTATTTGTTCTTTTGTATTCACATACTTCAGTCAGACTTCTTTGTCTTGTACCAATTCTCTCAAGTAGTGATATTTGATTGCTATGTGTTTGGTCTTTGTATGCATCACTGGATTCTTAGAAATATTAATAGCACTTGTGTTGGCATAGAAAATAACAATAGGTTCAGTGATTTCTTCCTTCATTCCTACCAAGAATTATTTTATCCAGACCAGATTTGAACAGTTTACTGCAGCAACAACATACTCGGCCTTAGCAATAGATTGGGAAATGCAATTTTGTTTCTTGCTTGTCCAGGAAACTAATCTCTATCCAAGAAAGAAAGCTCCACCACTTGTACTCTTCCTGTCATCTACATTTCCTACCCAATCAACATCAACATAAACTTTCAGTTCAAATCTGTCATTCTTCTTATAATATAGCCCATAGTCAGTAGTTCCTTTCAAATATCTCATAATTCTCTTCATAACCATCATGTGTGTTTCTTTAGGATTGGCAGAAAATCTTGCCACAATCCCAACAGCTAATGCAATATCTGGTCTGCTATGTATAGCATACTGCAACTTTCCAATCATGGATCTATACAAAGTCTGATTCACTTCAGCAACATCATCATTTTTAGATAACTTCTGTCCAGTAACCATAAGAGTTCCTACTGGTCTAGCATCTTCCATCCCAAAAGTTTTCAGTTTTTCATTCACATAGACTGTGTAATGAAAATTCCTTTCTTATTCTGATATATTTGTAAACCAACAAAGAATTTGATTTCTCCAAACATACTCATTTCAAATTCAGTTTGCATTTCATTTGAAAATCTCTTACACAAATCATCTTGTCCACCAAAAATAATGTCATCAACAAAAAATTTTTCTAACAAAATACCTTTTCCTTCTTCATCTTTCATATACAAATTGCTTGTGTCATTTGTCCTTGAAAATCCAATCTGCATTAGATAGTTATGCAACCTCTCATACCATGCTCTGGGAGCTTGTTTCAATCCATATAAAGCTTTGTTCAGTTTGCATACCATGTGTCTTTTGTTTGGATCAATAAAACCTTCTAGCTGTTCTATGTAAACTTCTTCTTCCAATATACCATTTAGAAATGCAGACTTGACATCCATTTGATAAACCTTGAAATTTTTACAGGTAGCATATGCAAGTAGAGTTCTTCCTCCTTCTAGTCTAGCTACAGGAGCAAATGTATCCCCATAATCTATTCCTTCTTCTTGTGTGTAGCCTTTGCATACTAGTCTAGCTTTTTTCCTAGTGATTTCACCATTTTCATTCATCTTATTTTGAAATACCCATTTTGTTCCTATAACTTTCTTATTTTTAGGTCTCGGTACTAGTGTCCAAGTATCATTTTTCTCGATCTGGTCAATCTCTTCATTCATTGCTTGTATCCAATCTTCATTCTCCAAAGCTTCTCTTGTTGTTTTGGGTTCAAATTCACATAGTAGGCATGTTGGATCCTTGATCTTACTTCTGGTCTGAATTCCAACATCTTTATCTCCAATTATCTATTTAGGCTTGTGATGTCTTCTTACATATTTTGCCAAAACAGGTTCAACATTTTTCTCTTCTATTTCATCAGGTTCCCCAACAAGATTGTCAGATTTAGCTTCTGAATGCTCGGCAACTTGATGCAGGAGCATCCTGGGTGTAAGAGCAATCTTGCATCACCCAAAAATATTTCTATTTTTGTATTCAATAAGGGCTATTTTGTGCAGAGCTGCTATTTATGGAAAGTTACTATTTTTGGTAATTTTCATATGTGCTCAGAATGATCTGATTTCTTTCTTGGAGGTTCATTTTGGTCATATAAGTCTGCCAGTAAAGTTTAATTGCCAGATCAAGTGTATATTGGAAGATATTGAAGATTTTCGGTATTGGCAGCAGGGTACAGAAACTTTGAACTCAGTTTTGAAGGCTTTAGAGGCCCCGGATGAGGTCAAAAATTTGGGTGACGGGGCACTTACGCGGGTCAAGCCTGTAGAGCGCTTCGTGGCATTTTCAAAATGGGGTTATAATAGTCGATCGGGTCAACTGGTGATGACTTATGGTCTTCAGAAGTTGGGCCACCCGAAATGGCAGAAAATAATTTTCTTCAAAATTTCTGTTCGGGTTTCAAAGGTTATCTTGAGCTGACTATGATGTAATAAAATGTAAAATAAAATAATTCTAAGTTTGGTCGGCCTTATTGGCTAAAATTCTGGAACCTTCCCAGGCGGTGGAAAATTGCCTATATAAGGAAGGCTGTATTATTGTCTTGGGAGTTCAGAATAGTTCTGGGTACTAGATCTGGGTATTGATTCGAGGCTTTGTCCTAAAGAATATTGTAAGGGAATGCCCATGTGGCTTTGCATATTGTAATTCTGAAAGTTTGTAATTCCACATTTGTGGAGATAATAAGAAGCCAATTCTCTATTCTTGCATATTATTGTTGTTGTTTCTCTATTTCTGTTATGTGTTTGTGACATTAAGGGGAGCACCCTTCATCAGGTGGTATCAGAGCAGGAGTTCTTGAGTGTGTAAATAGATCGCCGGCTGTGAGGCAGTTTGCACCAGGACCGTGGCTAGGGTTTCAGCGCGCATCGTGAAAATGCCTCCACGAAGGGAACGTGGCGAAAAAGCTGGTGTTGTAACACCTGAGGTTAGAGAGCTGCAGAGACAAGTGTGAGCATTACAAGAAGAGATTCATAGAGGAATGAATCTTAATGTTACAGACGAAAGCAAGGATGAAGCCGAAGAAGAATATCAAGAAGGAGAAGCTGAAATTGTGAACCAGGAGGAAGAAAGACTTTTTTGGGTGATTTCCAAGATTGGGAAAAGACCTAAGATTGAGGTTCCTACATTTTTTGGAAATCTTAACCCAGAGGAATTGATCGACTGGATCAACGAATGTGAGGAATATTTTGAGTATGAAGATGTTGAGGATCCTGATAGGGTCAAATTTGCGAAGGTGAGACTGAAAGGTCATGCAAAAATCTGGTGGCAAGAAATTCAATTGGAGCGAAATAGAAGAGGGAAAGATAAAATCACAAGATGGGATCGGATGGTGGATAAATTGAAGCGACAGTTCATTTCTGTTGATTATGAGCTTGATCTACTAAAGAAAATGCAAATTTTGAAGCAAGCAGGAAGATCTGTTCAAGAGTATACAGAGGAGTTCTATCGACTCCTCATCAAAACAGGCCATGCAGAAGCTGATAAGGAGAAAGTTGCCCGATACCTTAATGGGTTAAGGCCAAGCATTCAGGAGGAGTTGAATCTGGTTTGAATGAGCAGTATTGAGGAGGCATACCAATTTGCCCTAAAAGTAGAGGAAAAGCTGAACAAGAAGTTCGAGAGCAGACAAAATGAAAGAGGTCGCGGTGGATGATCTGGTGGACAGTCATATGGTGGCCGAAATGAAGATCTGAAAAAGAAGGATGAGGCCAGTAGCAGTCAGAATCAGCGTGGAAATAATTCCAATCACTTCCAGGATCAGAATAATAGAGATCAGAGAGGAAGAGGAAGAGGACAAGGATCTGGAAGAGGAGGCTTCCGTGGAACATGTTTTCACTGTGGAGAAGAAGGTCATAGGGTATTTGAATGTCCTCAGTGCCAAGGTAGAACAGACAGGAGAAATGAAGGCCAGGCTAGAGTTGCACATGTAGATGAAGATGCCAGATCATCAAATTTTGAAGATATTGAAAGAGGAGAAACGTTGATTAACAGAAGAGTCCTGTTGAGTGGTGAGAATGAACCTGAGCAAAGGAGGAGCCTGTTTCACACCAGGTGCAAGTGTGAAGGTAAATGTTGTGATGTGATCATGGATAGTGGAAGCACTGACAATTTGGTGTCAGAAGAGATGGTGACAAAGTTGAAGCTCAAGAGACAGAAACACCCACATCCATATCAGATTGCCTGGGTACAGGATGACCACAAGGTCATGGTCAATGAACAATGCCTAGTAAAGTTCAAGGTTGGCGGATACCAAGATGAGGTATTGTGTGATATCATATCTATGGATGCATGTCATATGTTGTTGGGTAGACCATGGCAGTTTGACAGATGTGTTGTACATGATGGTCGTGTGAATACCTATTCCCTAACAAAGGATGGAGTGCGACATAAGCTAAAACCATTAAAGGAGACTGAAGAAAAGGTATGTGGTAATGCAAGGATAACTTTCATTGATGGAAGAAATTTTTTAGATGGTATGAGGCATGAGCATGTATGTTTTGCTTTAATTCCAAAAGTTGGTAAAGAGGAAGTAGAAGATGTTCCCGTAGAAGTTGCAGATTTATTGAATGAGTTTCAAGATATTGTATCCGATAACGTGCCTGATGGATTACCACCAGTCAGGAAGATCAGTCATCAGATGGACTTGATCCCAGGAGTGAGTTTGCCGAATAAGGCAGCACACAGAATTACACCTACAGAAAGTGAGGAGTTGAACAGACAAGTACATGAACTGTTACAGAAAGGATTGATCCGTGAGAGTCTGAGTCCTTGTGCTATACCAGTGGTATTAGCACCAAACAAGAATGGAGAATGGAGGATGTGTACAGATTCTAGGGCAATAAACAAGATCACAATCAAGGACAGGTTTCCATTGCCACGAATGGATGATATTATGGACTGTTTGAGTGGAGCTGTGTATTTCTCAAAGATAGATCTGAAGAGTGGATATCACCAGATTCGGATCAGAGAAGGAGATGAATGAAAGACTACCTTCAAGACAAAGGAAGGACTATATGAGTGGTTAGTCATGCCTTTTGGGCTAACCAATGCACCGAGCACTTTCATGCGGCTCATGAACGAGGTTCTGAAAGAATTTCTGGGTAAGTTTGTCATTGTTTACCTAGATGATATTTTGATCTTTAGTAAGACATTGGATGAGCATATGATGCATATTCGTATGGTATTTGAGAAGTTGAGAGAAGAGAAATTGTTGATTAATTTGAAGAAGTGCAGTTTTGTGAAGAAAGAGTTAGTGTATTTGGGATTTGTAGTTTCAGCAGAAGGTCTAAAAATGGACCCAGAGAAGGTACAGGCTATCCTTGAATGGCCTACTCCAAGGAGTGCTACTGAGGTAAGATCTTTTCATGGTCTAGCTAGCTTTTACAGAAAGTTTATCAGAAATTTTAGCAGTATTTGTGGACCCTTGACTGAAACAATGAGAGGGGATAGAAAAGAGTTTAAGTGGACTAAAGGAGCAGAAAAGAGTTTTCAATTATTGAAACAAAAAGTTATAGAACAACCTATTTTAGCACTTCCAGATTTTAATAAGGTGTTTCAAGTAGATTGTGATGCTAGTGGTACTGCAATAGGAGCTGTTATGAGCCAAGAAGGTAAACCTGTTGCTTATTTCAGTGAGAAGTTAAATGATGCCAAGAGAAAATATTCTATTTATGATCAAAAATTTTATGCTATAGTTCAGGCATTAAAGAAGTGGAGACATTATCTACTTCCTAAGGAGTTTGTTTTGTATACTGATCAGCAAGCTTTGCAATATTTGAATAGTCAAGGAAAATTGAATCAAAGGCATTTGAAATGGGTTGAGTTTTTGCAGAGTTATACATTTGTTTTGAAACACAGGAGTGGAAAGTCTAATAGGGTTGCAGATGCTCTTAGCAGAAGGCAACTATTGCTGACAGAAATGCAGATTGAAGTGGTTGGGTTCAAGGAACTCAAGAATTTGTATCCAGAGGATCCTGATTTTGGTGAAGCTTGGAAAGCTTGTACAGAACCTGTTACTCTAGACAGGAAAAAATGGTTGGATTTCATCATCCAGGATGATATGCTATTCAGAGGGAGTCAGTTGTGCATTCCACGAAGTTCTATGAGGGAGAATCTCATCAAGGAGAAGGATAGCGGAGGATTGGCTGGACATTTTGGTCATGATAAAACCCTTGGTTTGGTTAGTGAGAATTAGTATTGGCCACAGTTGCAGCAAGATGTGAAGAAGTTTGTATAGAGTTGTAGAGTATGTCAGATGGCGAAAGGAGTGAAGCAGAATACAGGGTTATATCAGCCATTACCTGTACCAGAGAAGCCTTGGGAGGATATCAGCATGGACTTTGTTCTTGGTTTACGGAGGACACAGCAGGGACACGATTCAATTTTTGTGGTAGTTGACAGATTTTCAAAGATGGCACATTTCATTCCCTGCAAGAAGACTAATGATGCTGTTCATGTAGCAGAATTGTTTTTCAGAGAAGTAGTGAGACTTCATGGTTTGCCAAAGACCATAGTTTCAGATCGGGACACTAAGTTTGTTGGATATTTCTGGCGAACATTGTGGAAGAAGTTGAAGACAGATTTGAAGTTCAGTTCATCACATCACCCACAAACTGATGGACAGACAGAGGTGGTGAATAGGAGTTTGGGAAATTTGCTGAGATGTTTGGTTGGAGATAAGCCAACAGGATGGGATTTGATTTTACCACAGGCAAAATTCGCATACAATAATTCTGTCAACAGGAGCACTGGTAAATCACCATTCCAGATTGTATATGGAAGTAGTCCAAGAAATGCATCTGAATTGAGGAAGATAGATAAAGGAGAAATAAGTAGTGCTGAAGCTGAGGATTTTGCAGAACACTTGAAGAACATCCATGAGGAGGTGAGGAAGCATATTACCAAGATGAATGCACAGTATAAGGTTAAGGCAGATGAGAAAAGGAGGTATAAGGAATTTCAGGTTGGTGATGAAGTCATGGTTCATTTGTGGAAGGAGCGGTTTCCAGTTGGTACATATAACAAGCTAAAAATGAAGAAGTTTGGACCATGTAGGATACTGAAGAAACATGATTCAGGAAACGCATATGAGGTAGAATTGCCTACTAAGCTAAATATTTCACCAGTGTTTAACATTTCAGATCTGACAGAGTATCATGAAGGAGGTGTTGAAGATGAGATCACAGCAGCATAGTGGAGTATTCCAGCAACTAGTTCAGACACTAAGGAGATCGAAGATATACTGGACAGTCGTGTTGGTAGAAGCACAAGGAACATGACATATGAAGAATATCTGGTCAAGTGGAAAGGACGACCTCTTGAAGATTCATCATGGCTGACAAAGGAGGAGGTTAGCCATCTTGGTTTTCCTCTGCACACCTGAGTCGTGACAGGGTCACTTCTCAAATTACCCCAGGTGTCTGATGCAGGAGCATCCTGGGTGTAAGAGCAATCTTGCATCACCCAAAAATATTTCTATTTTTGTATTCAATAAGGGTTATTTTGTACAGAGCTGCTATTTATGAAAAGTTACTATTTTTGGTAATTTTTGTATGTGCTCAGAATGATCTGATTTCTTTTTTGGAGGTTCATTTTGGTCATATAAGTCTTCCAGTAAAGTTTCATTGCCAGATCAAGTGTATATTGGAAGATATTGAAGATTTTCGGTATTGGCAGCAGGGTACAAAAACTTTGAACTCGGTTTTGAAGGCTTTAGAGGCCCCGGATGAGGTCAAAAATTTGGGTGATGGGTGCTTGCGTGGGTCAAGCCTGTAGAGCGCTTCGTGGCATTTCTGAAATGGGGTTATAATAGCCGATCAGGTCAACTGGTGATGACTTATGGTCTTCAGAAGTTGGGCCCCCCGAAATGGCAGAAAATAATTTTCTTCAAAATTTCTGTTCGGGTTTCAAAGGTTATCTTGAGCCGACTATGATGTAATAAAATGTAAAATAAAATAATTCTAAGTTTGGTCGGCCTTATTGGCTAAAATTCTGGAACCTTCCCAGGCAGTGGAAAATTGCCTATATAAGGAAGGCTGTATTATTGTCTTGGGAGTTCAGAATAGTTCTAGGTAGTAGATCTGGGTATTGATTCGAGGCTTTGTCCTAAAGAATATTGTAAGGGAATGCCCATGTGGCTTTGCATATTGTAATTCTGAAAGTTTGTAATTCCACATTTGTGGAGATAATAAGAAGCCAATTCTCTGTTCTTGCATATTATTGTTGCTGTTTCTCTATTTATGTTATGTGTTTGTGGCATTAAGGGGAGCACCCTTCATCACAACCTCTTCCTGATAGTCGGTAGTACCATTCTATAGCTTGACATGTTCTTGTTCTTTCTCGACACTATTTTCTTGACGCACAGCATTACCTATCTATCGCTCGGCATTGCTTACCCGAGACTCGGCATTAGGTGCAAGTTTGTTACTTGCCTCTTCTTCCTGTTCAATGTACACAAAAGATCTATAATCTTCTGGTTCTCTTTTACTGTCAGTTTCATTTCTTTTTGCATACTCATCAATTCTTACATTCACACTTCCCACTATTTTGTCAATGTTAGAGTTCAAACACTTATAAGCCTTACTTTTCATGGAATACCCTAGGAATATGCCTTCTTCACTTTTAGCATCAAAATTTCCACTCCTAGTATCTTTTAGTATATAGAATTTGCTTCCAAAGATTCTAAAGTATTTAACATTCGGTGCATGTCCATACCATAATTCATAGGGTGTCAGATGTGTACCTTTTCTGATTTGTACCCGATTAAGAGTGTAAACAACAGTGCTTATAGCTTCTTTTCAGTATTTCTGAGGCACATTCTTTTCAATCATCAATGTCCTTGCATAGTCCAAGATAGATCTATTTCTTCTTTCTGCTATACCATTCTATGGAGGAGTTCTAGGTGCAGACATCTGTCTTCTAATACCTCTTTCATTACAAAAAAAATTAAATTCATTTGATGTAAATTCTCCACCTCGGTCAGATCTAAGACATTTCAGGTTCCTACATGTCTCCTTCTCAACTTTAGCCAAGTACCACTTAAAGAATTGAAAAGCATCAGATTTCTCTCTTAAAAACATTACATGCATCATCCTAGTATGGTCATCAACAAACAAGATAAAGTATCTAGCACCACAGTAACTTTGTATACCCATAGGTCCACAAAGGTCAGTATGAACCAAATCTAAAATGTTTTCAGAAGTAAAGGATTTTCTCTTAAAACTTGACTTTGTCATTTTTCCTAATTGACATTCCTTGCACATTATATTCTCAGGTTTCTTTAGTCTAGGTAGACCTCTTACTTTCTTCTTCTTACTTATCTCTACCAAATTGTCAAAATTCACATGACACAGCCTCTTATTCCATAACCAAATATCATCAATTTGTGCAATTAAACATTTTTCTTCAGATAGGTCAAGATAGAACAAATTACCTCTAGTCTACTCTCCACTTCCAATCAGTTCACCAATGGCGTCAAATATTTTAGCTTTCTTGTGATGAAATTCTACTCAGTAACCAATTTTGTTCAGCTGAGCAACACTTAACAAGTTATAATTAAGACCATCAACCCAATAAGCATTTTCACAAGATATCTTATCAGTCAGTTTAATCAGACCTTTTCCTCTAACAGGACATGGTGCATCATTACCAAATGTTACACTTTTACCTTTGTAATGATATAAAGTTTCAAACTTATCCTTATCACCAGTCATGTGATGTGAACAACCACTATCAATAATCCATTTATCATTCTTTTTCACATAGGAAATCAATGCATTTTTCTCATCCTCATCGGTTTCATCTTTCATCGCAACATAGACAACTTCAATTTCAACATCATCACCATCAGTGTCAGTTCCTTCTTTAGCAATATAACAAGATTTCTTACCTTTTCCCTTGTATTCTTTGTTCCTTCAGTAGCTTATGTCATCTCTTATGTCTTTGTGTTTGTTTTTCCTTTCATCATCTTTATCCTTCCTGCCAGGACATCTAGTAGCTATATGACTGACCTTATTACATGCAAAACATATGATAGGGAGTTTACCTTTATACTTACATTTTCCTCTTCTCAGTCTTCTAGCCATAAGAGCTTATAGATCTTCAAGTTCTTCATCAAAAGTGTCAATGTCACTTTCACTTTCACTTTCACTTGTGCATCTTTCTTTTTCCTTCTTGGGTTTGTTCAAAACTAATTGTGACTTAAAAGCATATTCAACATTTCCAATACTTCCAACAGTGAAATTATCATAATTAGAGAGTTCAAAAGTAGTCATCTTACCAATCAAACCTTCCAAAGTGAGTCCATTTGCAAAGTTACATCTAGATTCTTGAATAGCTGAGATCTTGATAGCATATATAGGACGCAGAGTTCTTAGTACTTTTCCAATAATGGTTTCCTCATCAATAGTTCCATTGGCTCTCCTAATAGCATTTACAACTTCTTTTATTCTACCACAATATTGTGCAATGTTTTCACCTTCTTGCATTCTCATTTCATCAAACTTACCTCTGAGACTCTCAGCTTTTGCTTTCAGTACAAATAAGTCACCACCATAGATCTTTGTAAGAGTGTCCCACATCTTCTTAGTAGTTGTACAGTCATTAATGTCTTCAAATTCTGGATAGCTTAGGGCAGATGCAATTTCCAGCATTGCCTGATTATGTTCTTGCTTAGCTCTCATTTCTTCCGCAGTCATAGGTGCAACAGGTGAGAGATAGTCATTCTCAATATAGTACTTTGCAGAATCACCAATACCAGCCAGGTGTAGCTTCATCAAGATTTTCCATGCAAGGAAGTTCTCCTTATTCAGCTTCGGTACCTCCTTATACATCTTGATCATTCGCTTCAAGTCCCTTTAAACTTGATTTTTGTATACACCAATAAGCAACACAACTCTGATACCAATTGTTAATATGATTTAGAACAACAGAGAGGGGGGGTGAATCAGTTGTTCTCAGGTCCTGATGTATAAGACAAACTTAAAAAACTTTACTTTAAATTAGATCAAGCAACCAAAACAAACTCGGTCATCACTAATTCATCAATAGAAACATATAAAAATGCAGTCCACTACCCAGCTATATCTAACTTGTAAACCATAGAAATGTTCACACTAAAACATTCACACACAAGTATGACACCAGAATTTATAGTGGAAACCAAATATGGGAAAAACCACTTTGTAACATGCTACTATTGTTTTCACTCTTTTGAAGTGAGCTCGGTTAAAAGCCAACCCTGTCAAAGATTACAATGCACACTATCAAGTGTGACCCGGTTAAAGGATTTAATCACCCTGTTAAAAGTGAGCCTGGTCAAAGGACTTACATACACTCCATTAGAATGCAACCTTGTTCAAAGGATTTAACTTATGATTGTTAGATCAACCTCTGTTAAAAAGATTTTGACTGTTACAATGGTTAGAAAGTAGCAACAGTGTTGATCTGAAAAACATACAACTTACTTTGCAAATATCAGATCCAATTCCATACATAAATATTGGTTTACTAACTTTGAAACTTTTCCATCTCCATCTCTAATCTACTTGGAACTTTTCTTCAAGCGATCACCACACTTCACCTTCAACCTTTTTGCTTATACAGTCAATAAAACTTATCTTCCAATATTTCGGTTTCACCCCAATACATCAACCTTTTTCTCCACTCTCATACTTCTAATCCAATGTTTAGGTTCCCTTAATACTTTCCTCAATTAGGTTAACTCATCTTTTGCTGCTTAATCTCATTCGTAGATCTTAGGGTTAGGTCAGATTCATTGAATCTACCCACATTTTGTTCTTCGCCTTCTTTTCTAGAAACATCTCAAATCTCATAAAGATTTACAATAAAATGTTTTACAGTGCATTAAATGCTTCCATACAATCAATAAATAAAGTCAACATGTTTTACATAATACAAGAATTCAAACAATGTCATCCCCAAAAAGAATTCTCTTCAAATATAAAATTGTTGATGCTCGGTCAATACTGTGATCATCCACTCGGTCTTCATGTAGAACACTCGGTTGTTACTAAAACTGTTTCCTCAGCATGCACTGTCTCCTCGGCAATTTACTGATACTCGGTCGACATAGGATTTTTCTTGGCATCCACTAACTCGATCAACACTAACATAACTCGGCTTAAACATGATTTTATCCATTTTTGCTTGGTTAAGCCTACCAATTTAGTCTTCAATCTCACTAAGGTAAACAATACATTATCTCATCATTGTGCAACATAGTCAAGTACACTTTGTAATATCAAGATAACTCAACCTTTCCCTAGGTGCTATTGTTACCAACCTTGCTTCACTCATTCACAACACTTCAATAGATATAGTACTTTCCTAAGTAGCAACAGTCTTACCAGTTAAGGTTTTGACATCAATGACAATACAACAATTGTTTCAATTATAGTTTCCAACAGTTTTGTCTTCTAATATACCATAAAGTGTCATTTTATTAAAACACCTACAAAAATAGTCTATTAAATATAGACCAAACATGGGGATACTTTTCCTTACTTAAACATGGTCATTAATACCTTCTATGCATAGTGATTTAACTCACTATATAACTTAGAATCACACTCTCAAATGAGAGAAAACCTCCTTAAATATAAGAGGAAGGGTGACAACATTAGTCACAACTTTTCAATAATCCTCATTCATTAAATAATTAATAAACTAATAGTTATCAGTTTATAGTTATTTCAAATAAAAAATGCTTAATAAAGCATATAATATATAAGCCTTTATAACCATATATTAAAAAATGCCTAAATATTATATAGATATTTCTTAACATTATATTCTAACAAAACTCCACATCAAGCATGAAAAAGGCCAATCAATACATTATATTACCACATATGTGCCCTATACAATGAGTAGTAATCTAGTTGTTTGTAATAACCCACTTTCTATCATCCTTTTTGTTGCAGAGGGCCAATCTTCTTTATTACATCTCTCTTAAAAATCATTCAAATTTCCATTCCCTAAACTTATATCTTTGATTCCAAACATAGTGTTAGTTAAGCAACATAAATGCTCATATTCCAAGTATTTATATTTCATGGTAGCTGGAATTGAATAAAAGCAAGGAGAATTTATATTTAAGAAATAATTTTGAATAATGTATTGTCATATAATGAGCTAAGAGGATTAAGAACATATCACACTTTTAAATAAACTACATTGCTTATAGCTCAAATTATCTTCTACAACTTTTCCTATTAATCTTGCCCTTTTGTTCTCTATGAGTTCCTCTTCAAATGCTTGTTAATATTGATTTATTTTTAATACTTTTTGTCTCTTATGTGCCCTCCTATCTACTAGTTCAATTTTTCACAAAGGATTAACGATGTACATTAATTATGGTGTAGTTGATATATTGCTTTGTGTAACACTTCATGCCATACTTTGGAAAATAATGGCTTAAAAAGGGCTTTTTGCAATTTAATAAAAAGTTTTCAAAAACCCTAACGGGTTTAGAAAGTTGTATCATTATTGAAGTCCATTTTTGTAGGCTTCTGAGAATCTACTTTGTAAAAAGATTAAGTAATTTCAAAGTTACTAGTTCTATGTCAAGACCTAAGGTGGTTGTGAAAACCTTATTGGGTCCTGATAACAATTTCAAAATCTTGTTTGAAGGTCAATAAAAAAAGAATATATAGGCTTTGAGTTTTTAAAATTAGCACTTTGATGGAAGTTAAAAACATCTAAAACCCTTTTTAGAGACCAATAGGGTTTTGAGAACCTTGTCATCTCGCAACATCATTTTTGAAACAAAGCCACAAGCCAACATTAAAATTAAAAAAAAGGACCCACAAGCCAAATTTTCGAAGCCAACTAGAACTTAAGATCCTAAACCCTACCCTTACACCCTAAACTTAAGATGTGTATAGAAGTGTCAAAAAAATAAAAGAGCTCAGCTCCCTATTTATAACCCCTAGGGTTAAACTATTCCAAAAACCAGATGCTCGCTATGAGAGCTAAGGAGTAAATGCAACCACCTCCTATACTCCTCTAGAATGAGCTATCAATTGGACTAACATAGGTCGTTCAATAATCTATGGCCAAAAGTTAGAGGTCATTGACTTTCATAGTTTGCATGCATGATTTCTAGTGTTTGCATAGGTATGAATGAGAAGAGGGTGGCGTTGTCAAAAAAATAGTTTTCACTTATTAGGGTTTGTTTGGTTGTTGTAATTAAATAACGTTGGAATTGTCCAATTCCAGTATTTGACAATTATGGAAGTTTTAAATCTGGAAAATGGTTTTTGGAATATGGCTGGAACCGTTTACTTCACCTGGAATTCACCTGGAATTCATAATGAGAAGATGGAAAATGTTGCTTGCATTTGGATTTCAAAATATTATAAATTTGGCTTTACCCCCAATTCCCATTCAAGTGGAATTGGAATTGATTTTCCAAATCCACCTATTTTGATGGAAGATTCAAATGCTGGTTTTGTGGGTAAGTGACAATTAACAAATCCCTATTCAAGTTTCATGTTTTGAACACAAACATCGAAAATGTCAATTCCAAGATTTGACAATCCCAATTCCAGTCTAATTCCAACAAACAAACAAGCCCTTAAAGACTCTCGAGGAAAACCATAAAGGGAAAGGTGCGACTATGATAGGTCCAAAAGAAAGAGATTGTCCACCTGTCAAGACGATGAGTATTCCTAAGAGAAGCACAAGAAAAAAAAAATTGAGGCAATGCACAGGCACGACACATCGACATCCTCCACTGAGAAAGAGATTATGAAGCCTAAAAGGAGGGGCCCACCATAAAATGGCCTTGCTGCATAACAAAAGGGAACATGATATAAGTTGGAGCAAACTATAAAATTTAAGGCTTACAATTTATCACAATAGAAAGGTCCACAACTCGGCGACCAAAATTGTGGGCCACACAAGATGAGGATTGATTAAAAATTTGTTATGGAGACCTGTAAACGGGCTCATTCCTACTCTGGTGATTGAACTAGCTATGAAAAAAAAAAATAGCTTGGTCTGGCACAAACATTTCCCTAAATAAAATGTATGTCAGCTTTCCCAAGGTAGATTCCATGTTGAGGTTTAATTTGACCACGATCCATTTGATAGCTTCAACCTCTGATGCGAGAGGGAGTAACTCAAACCTTGAAAGACCAACTAGTCCTACTTCTCATCTAAAATCTATTGAATATAATCCTCTTCAATAATCCTCTTGTCTACAAGGAAAAGAGGTGGGAGTCCCTATTGCATGAACTCTTCAAAAAATCCCCTTACTTACCATCCAGGTGTTAAGGTGATCTCTTCCCCGCAGAGCATGTTCATGTTAGGCTATGAATTCATTGGCCTTTTTTATTGTGGATCTTTGATCCAATATTCTTGCTGCTGACACGGTGTTGTTAGACACCACATACAACTTTTCAATCAAAGTACTTGAGTCACTCACTCAGGCTAATTTCTTGCAAGTTTTTCTCAATCAAGTTGCTTGCATCAATGCTCATTTTTCTAGCATCATCAAGGAACCTTAAAGTGTCTACCAACACAACTATTGAGCTT
The DNA here is from genome assembly GCA_027943335.1 of Chamaecyparis obtusa. Classification (NCBI taxonomy): domain Eukaryota; kingdom Viridiplantae; phylum Streptophyta; class Pinopsida; order Cupressales; family Cupressaceae; genus Chamaecyparis; species Chamaecyparis obtusa. The sequence continues at coordinate 173,050 of BSBK01003889.1, forward strand.
TTTATCTTTCCCCAAAATGACGTGTATAGTCGCTATAAAAATAAGAGGAGGTCTCCTTGCTTTGGTTATACAAGTTAGCTCAAAAGATGATGTTATAGTTGTTGATTCATGTTGGTGCTCTCATCCTACAGACTATTGATTCTTGCTTAAGCGTCTGCAATTTGTTTGTGTAATTACTCCAACTCTTGGTTCCTTAATTGCAATGCAACCTTTGTTGTTTGCTTGTCATTTCTTATTTTGTCCAAAGATTCTTGAACCTCTTGAAGCCTATGTTGGAAAGTAGCTTCCTTATATTGCAAATTCTTTTGACTTAGAGCTAGTGGTTGGATTATCGCTTGGAATTGGGATTTTGCCAACTCTGCTTCCCTTTTTTTGGAAATTTCACACATTAGGGTATCATTCAAATCCTTATAAATTATTTCTCTCTCAAGAGAGCTCTCCCTTGTCCACCTTACACATTCTTCAATGGTGGCCATATGTTGATGGAGCTATGCTACTTCTTTATCTCTCATTTGTAGGGAGGCTCTAGTATCTTCCATCTCTTTCTAACCATCCTCAAAGGTTGAGATAAGCGCTTGGGTTTCTCCTCAAGCTGCTTCACATTCTACTTGAAGTGCACAGAACTGATCCTCTATTTTCTTCTTTTCCTCTTGTTCAACTAGAATAGAAGTAACATTTCTTTCTTGCTTCTCCTTCTTGAGATGAGAATTTTTCATTTTAAGTTCCTTAATTTGGACCTTGAGTTTATCCATGTTTGCAACCACACTCTCAAATTCGCTCCACATTTTCTCCATTTTTCTGCCTTTCCTTATGAAATCAGAAGTAACCACTCTTTTTGATTCCTCCAAGAACTCCACCTTATCTTGTGGGTGTGTTTTGTCCCAATGCTCATTGACTAATATATCACCATTCAAGCTACCCAGTTTGATTATGGTATCATCTATTTCCTATCACTAAATATAAAATGTTGTGACTTCGTCCATTGACTAGTCATCATCTGTGAGAGGATTCCTAAAAAATTTAGGGACCTTGTTGTTTGGGTTTCTGCTAAAGAATTTGGGTAAAATGTGAACCAAGTTAGGAGAGCTTGAGTAAGAAGAAAAGTCAGGTCGACCAATGCTTCTGCATTAATCAGGGTCGAGAAATGATGTTGTTCTAATTCAAGTCGTGATTCATTTGTAATTGGGATCTGGAAAGTAGTGGCTAAACATATGTAAGGATTTTAGTGCCATTTGTTACAAATGAGATAGGCAACAAATCAACTAGATTTGCGGTGAGCATTTGTTCAACTCTCTTGGTGTAACCCTTCTGGTGGGTTACACCCAAAGATGGTGGGTTTCACTTTTTGGTTATCAGAGACGGTATTATTGTGTGCCCTAGCTACTTGTCTTAGTGTTGGTGTCATGCCTTACGCATTTCTCTGGGCTCCTTCAAGGTTGGATCCCATCAGCTTCGAATTCAGATAGATCACCACATGGACAGAGAGGACCGGACTTGTCACTTGTGTACCTTGGGCACAATCGAGATAGAGATCCATTTCATTTTTCATTATCCCGCCTGCTACAAGATTCGTGGAAGATTATATTGCTTATTTAGGGAATGAAACTCCCTCACGGCCTTCTTTAGCTACACGGACCAGAGATGCCTTGCATTTTACCTCAGGGAGACTATGCAGCTCCGCAACCACACCTTACAACTCTTATTCCCCCAGAGAGCGACCCTGGTTCAGCTTATCATGATTTTTTTCTCTCCCTCGACTCCTGCACGTGGGACAAAGTAGCCTTCCAATGCCACCATTTCTAGTCACTCTAGATCTGTGAGACCTCGTAGTGGTTATACTCATCAACGAAACCCTACCATCTTTTCTCGGCAGTGATTTACGACACCTTCTCGCCCTAGTCCCTACCCTTCAGTGCTTGGTTTCTTTTTACCGACGAAGGACCCTTAGTCCTTGCCTCGCTCTTGGGTTAAATGAATGCTTGAAATCCCAAAATGAGATTGTTGATTAAACTGTTCTTCAAACCTATCAGGAAACTAGATTTTCTGTTAGACATCAATTCAGGCTGTACCTCAAAATTCAACTTTATCCTCAAAAACTATGTTAGACTATCAGATTTTGGACTTTTCTCCCATGAAGTTTCACTCTTTAGAGAACTTTCTCACATGAGACTTTGTTTTCTCGCGTCAAGGTTTGTGTTCTCTCGCACAGCCTGATACTGTTTCATGTGAGACTGTAGCCCAGTTTTCAAAAATAGAGACCTATTTGCCATTGACTATTTGACTTTTTATCTGATCTACTTTTTGTTTGAGGTCTATTTTTCTATTTTCTCATCGTTCACTGTCGAAAACTAGTTGTCTCAAGTTAGGAATCGATCGATCTTCACTTTGACTCATGTCATCTCTTGTTGGTTTACCTTATCTCTTTATGATTTTTGTATCTTGTGTTATGATAGTCTTATCTCAGCTGTTCTAGCCACCTCTTTTGATGATTCGTACCAAATCCATCTCACATCTTGGTTTTTCTAGCCATTTATCTCCTTTGCGTTGTTCTTAGAGATAGAGTCAAGCATTATCTCAAGTCTTCTCTTATCACATCTTCATCTATGACTGTCACAACTAGAAGTGGCAAGACTTATCCCATTTAGAATACTGATCAAGGTAGAAGAAAAGCTCCTAATCAAGAAATAGATCATCCTAAATCTATTGTGAAATCTAAACTTTGTGAGATATCCTCAATTTGCTCATTGAATACTTAGAAAGATAGTCCGTCTCAACCATCACCTCCGGTGTTTCAGGAGTGTTTTAATCTACTATTTGAATCACAGCTTGGTTTCTCTTTTCAAGATCAAGACAATTCATTCTTCTAAGACAACTCATTATTTCACAACTTTAGAAGACCTCTTCCTCAGACTAATCCTATTATCATACATATTGATCCTACTAAGAATAGTTTTATCATTGAACCTAGTGACACTATTGATGATATCCTCCCACCTAAATTTATTAAATCTTTTGATCATGTTCATTCACCAAAAGTTACCTTATCTGTGCCTCATTGAAATCATTCATATCACTCTACTGAGGCTTCAATCATTGCACTATCCCACACCAACAAGATGGGACATCCATTTGATTTCCAACCAGGCAAGTACAGTCAAACTTTTGATCAATCTCAAAACAATCAATATCATGTTCAATCCTCTAATGACCCACGTCATGCTCAACCTCAGAATGAGCAACCTCATGGTCAAACTCAATATGACCAAAATTAGTCCCACAATGATGATCAATCTTGAAACAAGCCTCAAGGCAATCGAAAATAGTGTACTTCTATCATCCTCCTCCATTCAATCAAAACCAAGATGATTAGCAACAAGATCCGATTTTGAGTATTTATGAGATTCTTGGGAATGAAAATGAGGTGATAACTCAACATGATATAGACATTTCCAAAGCTAATAAGAGTCTTATTAAAATGATGGAGATTCTTCTCCTAGAGGAGAAAGAAAAATACTTCCTTGAGTTGGCTAAATAAGGGGCCAAGTTACCCTGAGACTATCAAGTTGAAACGCTCATAGCTAAAGAAGAAGAAACTGAGACCGCAAAGTTGCAAAAGATGGTCTGAGACATGCAAGATCAGATTAGTCAACTTGCAAAGAATAAGGACAAACCTACTCAACAATTCACGATGGAAAGTATTTGTCCTTTCCATTTTGACAGAAGTCTTCATATGACACCTTTTCCCAGAGGTGTAGAACTTTCTAAATATGACAAATACTTGGGTGCAACCAATCCCCAAGATCACTTGAGGGAGTTTGGCACATTATCTATGGAAATCATGCATGATCAAACATATATCATGCACTTATTTCCTCATAGTTTTGGTGGACCAGCTATGGAATGGTTCTCTAGATTTCCTATTGGCATTAAGAATTTTGATGAAATAGCTAATATTTTTCTCCAACACTACTCGCATAATATTCAGCATCCGGTGAACATTTGGGATCTTTACAATTTAAAACAGTGACAAGGAGAATCTTTCCTAACATTTCTCCAAAGGTGGAGACAATTATGTACGAGGTGTCCTCACAAGCTACCAGAGTCTGAAAGACTCGACATTTTCTTGGACAATCTTGTCCTAGACTTCAGATACCAAATGCAATTACAAGGTCCTCTAACTTTTGATAGCATGATCAAACAAGCTGTGTGCATAGAGGCCTTTATGATCAAGAAGGGAGAATTGACTCTGAATAAGAACAATAAACAAGGATTCTCCACAAACAAGGATAAAGGAAAAACTATCAATAAGAATAGGGATGTAGTAAATGATGAAGTAGTGGATAATGTTACCATGAAGCCTTCAAAGCCTATTTTTAATCTTACTTCCAATATACAAGTGCTAAGGCTGTCGAAAAGACCACAACGGATAATCAACAAACTTCAAGATTTGCTAAGAACAAACCTTGGGCCTCTCAACCCAAGCATGAATTCACCTCTTTGGGAGAGCCTCTTGATGTGGTCTATAAAACTCTTATACAAAATCAGGTTCTTACTCCTTTGGAAAAGTGTACTTATGACCCACAACCATGACCTCATTGGTGGAATGATAATGCTTACTGTGACTATCACCAAAACATTGGTCATAAGACTTCTACTTGTCTCCAAATGAAGCATAAAGTTCAAGATCTCATTGACAATGGTGACATCCTTGTTGAGAACCATAATAAGAACTCAGACCATCAAGCTTTTAAAGATCCCTTCCCTCCTCATGAGAAGGGTGAGTCTTCAAACACCAAGAATACCAATGCTAAAGTCAATTACACATACACTAATGATGACAATGTTATTGGTATGATCAAACCTGTCAAGATAGAGTATTGTGACTTGATCACTTCCAAAGGGAGCGGCAATGCTCCCAAACCTAAAACTTATTTTATCTTGCATAGTTCTACATCTCATTTGTATGAATCTGAACAATCTCAAGACTGTGCTAATTTTGTCACTCGATCGCGAGGAAGAGTTGTTTTGAAAGGTCCCGATACTTCTACGTCTGCTCCAAAGAAAACTATGGATAAGAGACCCGATACTTCCACATCTTCTCCGAAGCAAATTGCGGGTAAGACTGTTGTTGGCTTTACCAACCAAAACATGAAATCTATTCCTACAGCTAGCTCGGCTAGTTATAGCATCTTAGATCAACTCCAACGAACCAATGCTCAGATTACCATTTTTGAGTTGTTGAAGATCTCACCTGCTCACAGGAAAATTTTGGATAAGGCCCGAGGCAAATGTTCCCAAGGATCTCAATCTCAACCGGTTCCAATCTATGGTGGGTCATTTGACCTCGCCTCACTATCTATCCTTCTCTGAAGAAGATGATCACTCTTTGAGTCACCTACATAATGCTCCCTTGCATATAGAGGTCATGATAGGTCCTAAGTGCATCCGTCGAGTGCTCATAGACAACGGTGTTGGTCTTAATATATGTTCCGCTAAACTGCTCACTCAGCTAGGTTATGATGAGAATTGTATAGACCCCTACAAAAAGATTACCATCAAAGCTTATGATGAGGAAGAATGCAAGTCCCAAGGCTTAGTTGTGCTACCTATCTGTGTAGGTCCTATTGAAAGAGATGTTACTTTCCAAGTGCTCAATATTCCTCTTGCCTACAATATCTTGTTGGGTAGGCCTTGGATTCATGAGATGCAGGTTGTTCCATCCATGTACTATCAATGCATTAAGTTTCCATTCCATGGGGTGGAAGTCACTGTGCCTACTAATATCAATTACTCTTGCAACACTCTTGTGCAATTTGCAGATAGCTTTATTTTGGCAAATAGAGAATTCACTGAGTTTTATGATGCTAATCTAAAATAGATGGAACAAACCTTGAGAATTAAGGATATAGGCATGGGAGAATACCAAATTGAGCCTGTTCTATCACTTGCTACTCTACCTCTATCCCCACGCTCTTATGGGAGACCTTCTAAGAATAATAAACCATCTAATGCTTCTCCTCAAATAGTTTATGATGGTGCCTTTGTAAAGGCCTCTATACCTTTAGAAGATGAGGATGAAGAAAGAGCTATCAGAGCTTGGATCTATAAGTGAAAAGAAATAGCCGAAACAACTACTCCGCCTCCAAATTTAGAGCAAGAACCATATAGTGAGGCCTTCAAGATCATAAAGTGCTTCATTTATAAGGGGAGTGGTCCTATAGGAAAGAATGATAATGGCTTACTAAAACCCATTGAAGCTACGGGTCACCGCACAAAAGATACTAGTGGCTTGGGCTTTAGAAAGACTCCCTTTCATTTGGGGACCAAGAAATTTGTGTCAAATCTTGAGCCTGAACCTGAACCTAAACAAGAAATTGAAGATGCCACTCTAGAAGTGAATCCAGAGGCCAGCTCTGATGAAGATACATTTCCATATCCTATTCCTCCATATCTTGCAGCATTCTTTGCAGAACTTGATGAGCCTATCATACTTGTTCATATGGTAGAAACTAATATTGATACCGATATTGATTCTGATAAAACTTCTTTAGTGTATCAATTCACATATGAGGAATGGAAAGAAACACTAAATGATGATCCCAATTTTATAGGTGAACAATATAGGCCACCACATTTTCAAAAATATCTTGAACAAGAAAAACTTGGGCAAGCTATTAATGCTACAAGGGATAATAATGAGTCTGATGATGCTGGTAATGAAATTCCCAAATCAAGTAATGACTGACATGAATATGAGTTTGACTCTTTGTCTAATGCTACTTATGATGTAGACATAGATACTGTTCACATGTATGAAAGACTTCTCGAAGTAGGTGAAGGGTCTAGTGTTAGGCTGCATGAATTAGACACCACTAGTGTTAATGTGTCCTCTACTTTCGACACAAGGTCTTATAGGGATTCAAACACTCATTTGGATGAGATCGCTCTAGGTCTTGACTTTCTCATCAGTTCTTTTGATGGTTATGTCATGAACATAGTTGAACCAGTCGTTACTTCCCTTTCACTCCATCATCCCGATCTGATAAACTGGAACTCCCCTTTAACATCCAATGAAGTCCTAACATTCCAGAATGATTATGATCTAGCCCGTTACCTCCATACTATTGAACATGTGATGTCCTCCACCAGTGAAAGTAGTGTCAGCATGACAAAGGAAGATATCAAGTATCTTAGTCAAAAAATTAAAAGAAGAAAAAATAGATGCTCTGATGGTGAAAACCACTTTGTGGTAGTATCAGAGCCAAAAATAGTAAAAATAAAAGACATATCTGAGGGTGAAAACCTCTTTGAGGCACCCAAGGATGAGATACTTGATATGCTTTAGAGCCACTTTCAAGAGAGGTCATCAGTATTGATTGAGTTGACACAGCCAGTAAATTTGGGTACAAAGGCTGCTCCATAGATTATTCATCTAGCACAATCATTGTCTACCAAAGAAAAAGAAGAGTTCACTAACTTCTTTCAGAGAAAGAAAATAAACTTTGCATGGACCTACTTTGACATGCTTGGATTAGACCCCAATCTAATCATGCATCATTTGTCCATCACACCAGGTATCAAACCTATTAAACAAAAGCTATGAAAGATGCATCCACACGTAGCACTTTTGGTCAAAGCAGAGCTAGAAAAAATTCTTAAGGCTATCTTCATAAGAACTATTGATTATGTAGAGTGGATTTCAAACATTGTTCCAGTCACTAAACATGATAAATCCATTCGTGTGTGTATAGATTTTAGAGACCTAAATAAGGCATGTCCAAAAGATGACTTCCCATTGCCTAATATTGATATGATAGTAGACATGACAACAGGTTATGAGATGTATTCTTTGATGGATGGCTTTTCTAGCTATAATCAAATAAAAATTGCACTAGAAGATCAAGAAAAGACCACTTTCACATGTGCCTAGGGCACCTTTTGCTGAAATGTCATGCCTTTTGGGCTGAAGAATGCTGGAGCAACATATCAGAGAGCTATTACTACTATTTTCGATGATATAATGCATAAAATGATGGAGGATTATGTGGACGATACTTTAGCCAAAAGCATGTAGTGAAGAACTCATCTCACAAATTTGGGTCCCATCCTTGACTACATGAAACAATTTAGTCTTAGACTTAATCCAAAGAAATGTGCTTTCGGTGTTACTTATGGGAAACTCTTGGGTTATATCATTTCAACTAAAGGCATAGAAGTTGATCTTGAAAAGGTGCAAGCTATTATGGACATGCCTCCACCCAAGAATATCAGTCAAATGAGAGGATTATAGGGAAGGCTACAATCTATCTGGCACTTCATTTCATAGTTGGCTGACAAGTCACAACCATTCACTAAAACCTTGCATAAGGGTGTGACCTATGAATGAAATGAGGAATGTGACAAGGGACTTACTCAAATAAAATAGTATCTTGCTAATCCACCTATACTGATGCATCCTATTCATGGGAAGCTGCTTATACTGTACATCTCAGCAACAAACACATCTTTGGGTGCTCTCCTAACTCAAGAAGACCAGAACAAGAAAGAGAGAGCCATATACTATATCAGCACAACATTGGTTTCATATGAAATGAACTATTCTATCATTGAGAAGGCTTGTTTAACAGTGGTATTTGCTTCTCAGAAGGTGTGGCATTATATGCTAGCTCACACCACAAGGCTTATTGCAAAAATTGATCCACTAAAGTACCTACTAAGCAAGGCTTCCCTCATGGGTAGATTAGTGAAATGGGTGATGATACTTAGTGAATTTGGAATTGAGTATGTGGAAAGAAAAGCTATTAAGGGACAAGCAATTACTGATCAGCTGGCGGAAGCTCCTTTGAAAGATTATCAGCCTTTGAGTATTGAATTCCTAGTTGAATCCATCATGCTTCTCACACATCAATCTTGGAATATGTTCTTTGATGGATCATTCACTCAGCAAGGATATAGTGCAGACATTCTATTTGTTACACCTCAAAGATACTCATTACCAAAAGCTTACAAAATGTTGTTTCCTTGCACCAACAACATAGCTAAATATGAAGCTCTCATCAATGGTATGAAGATAGCCCTTGAATGGTGTGTGGATGAGCTCAAGGTCTTTGGAGACTCTCAATTAATCATCAACCAAGTCAATGATGTCTACAAAACAAAAGATGACAAGTTAGTAGCTTACAAAAGAATGGTGGATGATCTCAAACATTACTTCGTACACATTTCTTTCCATAAAATTCCAAGGGTGGACAATAAAGTAGTTGATGCTATGGCCACTCTTGCTTCAATGTTACAAATGCCAAAAAATGACTTCAGACATGAATTCCTGTTGGAGGCATTACACTACCCTGCCTATGATATTCCTAAATCCAAGATGATCTATTCAGTCATTGGACATGATTCATCCTGCTAGCACCATATCTTTTCCTACCTTCATGACCAAATCTTTCCAGACACCTATACCCAGAATGAAAAGTGTCACCTTATTCGTACTGCTTCATGGTATGTCCTCATAGCAAATGACTTGTATAGATGAGGTCTAGACAGTACCCTCCTTAGGTGTCTAGAACCCGATGAGTCCAAACATGCGCTAGGTGAGGTATGCAAAGGTATTTTTGGGTCTCATTCTAATGGTCTGACGTTAGCCTAGAAACTTATTAGAGCTGGTTATTATTGGTCGGACATGGAAAAAGAAGCTATTCAATATGCTAGGACTTGCAAGCAATGCCAATTTCATAGAAATCTAATTCATGCTCCTGCTAAAGAGCTTAGTCCTCTCATCAGTTTCTGGCCATTTTAGCAATGGGCCTTTGATTTGGTAGGTCAGATACATCCTTCTTCTTCAAGAGGACACAAGTTTATCATCACAGCTACTTATTACTTTACCAAGTGGGTTGAGGTAGTGCCTCTAGCTATAGCTGATGGCAAGACTATTGTTATGTTCATACTGAACTATATCATTTGCAGATATGGTATACCCTCATCTATTATCACTGACAATGGGGGAAAATTCAAAAATAAGGACCTGACAGACTTATGCACCAAATTTAGAATTATTTAGCATTGGTCATCTATCTATTATCCTCAGGGTAATGGACAAGTAGAAGCTTCTAATAAGACAATTCTGAAAATCTTGCACCGAACAGTTCATAAATCTAGTAGAGATTGGCATCTCCAGATTAATCTGGCTTTGTGGGCCTATAGAAAAAGTATCCAAACACCAACAGGGGTCACTCCCTTTTCCTTGGTCTATGGAGCAGATGCAGTATTACCTATTGAGGTCGAGATTCCTACATTGTGAATCTCTTTGAAGGGCCTCATCACTGATGAAGAAAATAGAATATCTCGGCTTCAAGAACTTGAGTTACTGGATGAACATCAGCAGGTGGTGTTTAATCATCTAAGAGCATACCAAAAGAGGATGCCCAAAGCCTATGATAAGAAATTCAGACAAAGAGAATTCCAAGTGGGTGATCTCATCCTAAGAGAGAACCCCAAAAATCAGCAACAATGAGTCCAGAAAGGCAAATTTAAACCAAACTGGCTTGATTCGTATGTCATTACTGCAGCCTTTGGGTCTGGTGCTTATCGACTCTCCACTACTAAAGGAGAATAGCTCAAAGAGCCTATCAACACTCTTCACTTAAAGAAATTCTAAAGCTGAGGCATTCTTTGTGTGCTCATGTACATACTTATTGGTCCTAAAAAAATTCTAAAAATGGTATATTGCAAAAATCCTAAAAATCGCAAAATGTCCTGAAAAAATGATCATCTTAGTGAAAACTTGGTAAACAAGTGCTTTGATGTATCTATTATCTTGGTGAAAACCTGGTAAATAGGCACCTTGATAATAATTTAAAAAATTGAAAATTGAAAAAATACAAAAAAAGTCAAAAGATCAAAAATACAAAAAAAATGAGATATTCAAAAAAATAAAAAAAGACAAAAGTACAAAAAAATTGAAAAAGAAGAAAATGTGTCATTGATAAAAACTTGGTAAACAGGTGTCATGGTATCAAAAATAGAATCTCTGCCACGATGGTGAAAACCTAGTAAATAGGCACCTCTTGTTTCCTGAAGCTACATCTCATCTCAACATCGCTTGGCTTTTAGTTTCCTGCTTTAGATTGCTTTCCCACTTTCCTACTTTAGTTTGTTTCCTGCTTTGGTTTTCTAGCTCATGAACTTGCCTTCAGTTGTCTTCAAGATTTTCCTCGACTCTTCATGGATTGGAACTGGTTCACACTTCGGGGCACCTTCTTGGTCTAGGGGGCATTGTCCTATCGCTTTCAGAAGTTTTGTTCATGCATCAGTCACTAGTGGTTCTCACTGCATTTGCCTACTGATACTTGGTTCACACTTTGATATCTTCTTGAGACTTCATCTCTCACAATGGTCACTATTGGTTCTCACTACATCTGCCTACTATCACTATCCCATCGAGACTTTAAAAATTGTACGCTTCCAATTTGATTTCAATCCGCTTGAACACAAACGTAAACTGAAACTAAAACTAACTTTGTGTTCCTCTGAAGCATGCTGAGCTTTTCCTTTGATCATTGTTTGTTTGCTTTATCATTTCCCCTCAAGTGAATCTAAGATGTCTTTCTTAATTGAGAAATGTGAAGACTGGGGGCATGATCTTTTCTTGGCTTTCTGCTTGCTGGTTTAGTTCCAATGATCCAAAGAACCCATCTAAGAGGGGTGTCCATCTATAAGAGCCTTCATCTCGTATTGGATGGCCATGCATACCTTGACTCCTTTTATATGGACACTTTGGTGAGGTTGGTTCTTCTCCTTGTCTATTTTGAGTGACTTCTTTCTGCTACAAGTAAAATTGCTAATGTTCGTCCTGCTAAGTGAATGTCAGGGTCACTGCGAGCACTCTTTGGCAAAAGAAGGAACTCTCATGTGTCTAGCATGTTTGTTCACAAGCAACATTCAGGTCATTCTAACAATTGTGCTTTGATTCTTATGTTAACTTGCTAAATCAAAAGGAATAGGTGTTCAGGTCATTCTGGCTTCTTGTGCCTTAATGCTTACATCTCATTCTAACAAATCTAAGACTTATGTCATATTCACATTCTCATGATTGCAATGTTAGTGAGGATTGTATGGCATCTTGTGATCATCCTGTGCTTAAAAAAACTTGATGATGATAATACGGTGAGTCCAACAACCAAATCTTAGGGTTTGCATTTTCATTCTAGGCTTGCATTTTAGCTTAGGCTTGCATCTTTCATTCTAGGCTTGCATTTGAGACGACATCTTGGTGCTCTCTTGATTGCTTTTTGTTCATCAAAGGTTCTCATCTTTTGTCTCGGGTTTCATCTTGGCTACACAAGTGTCTGGTCCTCACTCTCGATCTTTGAAACATATTCCTTTTGGTTAGTACCTATCATATATTGCAACAATCCCGCATGAGATGATTAGTATCATATACTTTACATATCCATTGCATTTTCATTTCATTTCCATTTGCATTCATAAATTCATTTGCATCTACATATACATGTGCATCCATTATAAGAATAACTCAAATCATACATTACACATATGCATACATTCTATCCATCTATCACTGCATTTCACATTGCATCATCATAAAAATAACCATGTGCATATTCATATTCATAAAATAAAACATGTGCATTTCATACATTTCTATCCATATATCTAAGCATATAGAAACATCTCATAAAACATCAATATCAAATCAATATAGCAACAAGTACGATGATATCAAAACTATCAATCTCATATATATATCTCAAAACAATGTTATGTACAAAAGAGAAAGTGCTACTCGAGCACGGTATCAAAAATGGGCTACAATACAAGTATATCAAAGTGTGCTAACTATGTCCTACACCACCTAGAGGAGGTGGTGGCAATGGTCTCTATGGAAGAAGCATTGGTCATTGTGGTGGTGCCTGTGGTGGTGCTTGTTGTGGTGGTGCCTACTGTGGTGGTGCCTATGGTGGTGCTTGTGGAGGTGCTAGTGTAGGTGCTTGTGGAGCTCCAGCATAATCAAAAAATGGAGGCACCTACTCCGCTAAATCTAGAATGACTCTATAGTAAGCTACATAGTAATAAGCTGCTTGAGCAAGCTCATATCTCATCTCAATCCTTGATCATGCAAGCTCCTCCCATAGCTACCTAATCTTTGCATCTCTATCAGCTACGTGGGTCTCCTCCCTGATAACTCAGGTGTGGTAGTCATCTCGCTCCTACTGGACCTATCTCACTCTCTCACGGCTCTTCCTGAGACCCTCCTACAATTGTAGTGTACCTACTCCTGCTGGAATATTAGGCATATCAATATCATCATCAAGAGGTGCCTGCTATGATGTATCACTTGTCTGCTACCTAGTGGACCTTTGTTGGGCCCCACTACCCCTAGCTCCTACATCTAAACCCATGGTCATGGTAGGGATCCTAACCTATCCAAATCAAGGTCTCAATACTCTCTTCTACTGTCCCTATGGCCCCTATTGTGCAACTTGCTGCTGTGTAGGCTATTGAACTGGTGCCTACTGATCTGGTACCTACTGCTGCTATGCTCCCATACCAACGGGATCAGTGAATCTTGGATGTGGTCATGCTATCAACTAGTCCCTGTATGTAGGAGTCACCCCTACATTGGTGACATCCACCATATAGTCCCATCGTGCAGCTAGAATTCTTGCCTTTATTGCACACTACCCTGGATCTAGTCTCACGTGCCACCCCTTCTTCTCCTCATCAGAGAAGCAAGCATAGGGGCAGTACTCATGTGATATGTCTTGCTACCTACCAAACTAGTGCAAGACACGTGTAACAAGAAATCTCTCAATGATAGTGACACTCCATCCAATCAGTGGATGTGATACAAACATGAAGGAAAGCTCTTGATGAGCATCATCCCAGGGCTTAGTGGAAACCCAAGGTCTCAAGACTACAGTTGCCATGTCATCCAGCTATCCTCTCCACTACTCCATCTTACCCAGCAGAGGCTGAGTCATCGGACCTGCGTACCTATAAATATAAGGCTCCAGCACCTATCGTGTATCATGGAATATAGGCCTGCAAACAAGGAGATGCTCCCAAGCCTAGATCTACAAGATGAAGACACCTTTTTCCATCATCCTCATGCTATGATATATTATCTCATGCATCTCATGATACATGTGGGCTAGCATGCACTCACCCCATCCAAATCTAACCACTAGTCTGGCCAGCATCCTCTGCAGCATCAGCCCCCAACTGCACTCTAGACCATGATGACCTCGATCTAGAACAAGGTAGCAGCTCAAGAACATAGCAAGTACACTGGCTAATGGGTGAGCACCACCATATCTGCACATTAGATCCTCCTAGGAGATGGCCTGACCCATCACCAGATCATCCCTGAAGATAGTCCTCAAGGCTACTATACTCTATCACAGCTTTGTGTCATACTCTACTCGAGCACCATGGACGGTATCCATAAAATCCTATATATGTCCTCAGGAGTCATAGTCATCTCCCCCATCAAAAAGTGGAAAGTGTTCATCTTTGAATGGAAACACTCTACGAGTGCACCAAGAAGACCATGATTTACCTGAATGTTGGGTAGATCATGCAAGTGTCCCAGGCCAAGTCCCTCAATGTGAGTACTCTCTGCATCTATCAGTCTCTACACTAATGTAGTGATAACATAATAGTGTGTCCTAAATGTGATGTCAGGAAAGTCAACCTGCAAAGAAAGTGATGACATTGGATTAGTATCTCAACATGATGGTTTTTTAACACAATAACAGAAAATGCAACAAGGCATTTATCTTAGACATGACTCTATGATGCTACAGTTGGATGATTTTATGCAGATTTGACAAATTTTGATGAAGGCATTCAAACTCTGCAGTAGCTTTTCACGTGAGGAAACTATTTCCTCGCATGAGACAAGACTTGCTCTTGCGCGAGCAGGAGAAATTTCATGCGGGACTAGCTTTCAGCTCGCGCGAGCTTCCAGACAGAGCCCACATGAAGAAACCCTAATTGATGCAAGGAAACTACTTCCTCACATGAAAGGCGATATAGGCCGGTGTGAGGAAACTACTTCCTCATGTGAGATTGGAAGAACACGCCCTAAAAGTTGTCAGATCTACCCTAAATTGACCTAGAAAGCAGTACAAATTGAAATGCAAGGAGGTTTATCGACTACTTACAGGTGCATCATACTCCACTGGCTGAGCATGTCATTGGGAGTGCTCAAATCAATGTGTATGCAGTGGAAGACCCTCCATTTCTCTCTCAGAGCTCAAAATCACAAGAAGACAAAAAGTGAATAATGAATTGAAAATGACCCCTCCAGGCCTTATATAGCTTTTGACCTAATTTTCAAAAGTGCTCTATTTTGTGCAAAAATTGTACCCTTGGCTAAATCGACTACTCTGAATCCATTTTCAGGATTGAAATCAAACTTTGACATCTCTAGATAGCTCGAAATCACATTTTAAATTCTGGGACCCTTTGGGATCGGACGCTTGTGTAGTCAACCTTCTAGCATCATCTTCCTGCCAGATACTCATCTTTGCATCATGTTCTCAAGATCTTTTCTCTTTTCATCAAAGTCAACTCTAGTCAAATTTGGTCAACCATGGTCAACTATGGTCAAAATTGGTCAACAGGACCTCTGCTTTGCTCCAATTTGCTTTTGCAGCTTCTCGAATCTAGTCTAACTACTTCTGCTTTGCAACCTCTTATTGTCAATCATCCTTCTGATATGTCATCTTTTGATTTCACTCCTAAGGGGGCAGGATGATTACATCATTTGAATCTTGTCAAATCAATTCTTGAATCAATCTGATCTGAATCATCAGTTCTCATTGCTAGGGGCATCTCGGTGCCTTGTATCTTGCTATCTGGTCATCTATCTTTTAGGTATCTGAGCAATCTAACTTGGATCCTCGGGAATCAAGCTTCATTCTGGAGATGGTTCTTGAAATCTTTTAGGTATTGGGGCAATCTAACCCTAATTCCTGGGAATCAATCTTTGCTTTGGAGATAGCTCTTGAAATCTCTTTTAGATCATTATTTGGACAATCTAACCTGGGTCTTGGAGGGCTAAGCTTCGTATTGGGGCAATCTAACCTTGATCCTAGAGACAGTCCTAAGTTTGCATCTAAATCTCATTCTAGGCATTGGGGAAATCTAACCCCGATTCTCATCTTCTCTCAAGATCGTTGTCTTCGCAATCTAACTTGGACTTCAAAAATTCATGCCTTTATCTATTCAATGTCTTGGCAACCTAACCTAGACTTTTGAATTTCTTGTCATCTATCACTTCAGACTATTCTTTGAATCAACGTGTTGTTCGCATATCAATTCAAAGAGGGGCAAATGTAATACCCCAAAATTGGCACCTAATAAATTTAATCAATTTTGGTGCATTTTCGTCAATTTTACATCTTCAAATTCCTACTTTGCTAGGCAATTTTCTCTCTCCTACTTGACTTAATTCAACTTGATGTCAATTGAAAAAACCCTAAATTGCATTAATCAAATATTAAAGTTAATTCCTAAAGTCTTCAAATTTTATTAGCTAAATTACCCCTTTGATAAATTAATTTAATTCTAAAAGCCCTAAGTACTTTAAATTAAATTAAACCCACCCCATTTGGTTAATATACATGAAAAGGAATTAATTATTACTTGTTATTCGAATGGACACTCCTTTTTGAATTAATAATTCACAATATTCGAAAGGTCACCCTGTGTGGCAATTTCCATTCTTTTAATTTAGTAATTCATGTCTTTTTGTCTCAAATGGGAATGAAGAGTCAGGAGTTTCAAATCAAGAACCTCTTCATTCTCTTCTCGGGCTTGTCTATTTAATGGACCTCATTTCTTCATTCAAAGAGAGCAAATTTTTGAGAGTAATTAAACTATAGCACTTTTTGTCTCAATTAATTCAAAGAGTTTATTACATATTAGTGTAATTTTCTCATTTTAGTTTAATATTGCATCTCATATTAGAATTAATTTTCTTAATTGCTCTTAGTTTAATTTCATCTTTATTTCAATTTCTTTAGAGTAAATCTGCACTTCATATTTCTTTCAAAGCTATTTAGATTAATATCATATTTCCTTCAAAGCATTTTAGACTAAATTGCACTCATTCTAGTTTAATTCTAGTTTGCTTATCTTCATAGCTTTTAAAATCCTCCATTGTAGGACTGGTCTTATGGTTGTTGGCTCTCATTCTGAGAGTAATTAAACACCCCATCTACATAGGAGGCAATAGGTCGCTTCACCATGGATTTCAAATTGAGTAATTCATACTCTCTCTCGTAATTCAATCATGTGAGTAACGACTATGTTGGGTGTGTAGTTGGATTAGAGGTCCACATTCGACTATATATAGCCATATTCCTAGGTTATTCCACAAAGAGTAAAGCTTATAAGTGTTTGAATTCTAACACTAAAAAAATTGTGGAAAGTGCAAATGTGAGAGTTGATGAATATGCAGAGAAAAATGAACAAGAAGGCAAAAGAGAGCCTGACGACTATAGATCTTTTTTCTATATGGAAGAAGGAGAGGCAAGTAACACACTTGCACCAGATGCAGAGTCATGGGTAAGCAATGTCGAGCATCAGGAGGGTGCTACCGAGAATCAGGAGGATGCTGCCAAGCAATCAGAAGTAGAATATGATAATTTTCATGATGAACCCGAAGAGCAAGGAGAAAATAAATTAGAACCTACATTGACACAGTATGTAAGAAGACATCATAATCTTGAGAAAATTATTGGAGACAAGGAAACTGGAATCTTGACTAGAAGTAAGTTGAAAGACCCTACATGTTTATTATGTGAGTTTGACCCTAAGATAGTAAGAGATGCTTTGGAAAATGAAGACTAGATTCAAGCTATGAATAAAGAAATAGATTAAATAGAAAAGAATGATATCTAGACTTTGGTGCCGAGACTAGAAAACAAGAATGTTATTGAAACAAAATGGGTATTCAGAAACAAGCTTAATGAACATGGACAAGTCACAAGGAACAAGGCAAGACTGGTATGCAAGGGGTATGTACAAGAAGAAGGAATAGACTATGGGGAAACATTTTCCCCTGTAGCAAGATTAGAAGGAGTGATAAATCTACTTGCATATGCTACTCACAAAGATTTCAAGATATATCAAATGGATGTTAAATCTGTATTTTTGAATGGTATATTAGAAGAAGAAGTATAAATTGAAAAACCTGAAGGATTTGTTGATCCAGACAAGAAAAATATGGTTTGCAAACTAAACAAAGTGTTGTATGGATTGAAGCAAGCCCCAAGAGCATGGTATGAGAGGCTGCACAATTACTTGATAAAGATTGTCTTTACAAGGACAAATGACAACATCAATCTGTACATGAAAGCTAAAGAAGGTAAAGGGATTTTTTTAGGCCAATTTTATTTGTAGATGATACCATATTTGGAGGACAAGATGCCTTGTGTCATAAATTTTCAAATGAGATGCAAACTAAGTTTGAGATGTCTATGTTTGGTGAGATCAAATTATTTGTTGGTTTACACGTCTATTAGATGGAGAAAGGTATCTTTATCACACAATCTAAATATGTTGAAGAGATCACTAAACCGGTTGTTATATTATGTGATAACACAAATGCCATTAACACATTAAAGAATCCAGTGATGAACACAAAGAGAAAACATATTACTATCAAGTATCATTACTTGAGGGAATTGGTAAAAGATAAAGAAGTGAGAATGAAATATGTGAATACAAAGGAACCACTAGCAGAAATATTCACAAAAGCTTTACCTAAGGATGCTCATGAATATCTTAGAGGTAAATTAGGGGTGCTTCCCCTAACTGAGGCTGCCTAGTCAAGCTAGGAGCACTGCATCAAATGTGCTACTTAGAACATCTAAAAAATTGATGTAGGAAAGGTCACACTTTAGGAGCTGTCTGGAGTTGTGAAAAGAATAGAAAAGTTGATAAACAGTCATAAGCAAGATGACAGAGGGAGAAATACTGATACTGAACTGAAAAGATGACATCTACATATGAAAGATGTAAGTTTTAGATACCGCTTTGGCATTATTGTTAAAGAGGGAGAGATTTCAGATGAAAACACATCAAGAGGAAAAGAATCAGAGGGAGAGAGACATAAAAGATTCAAAGGGAGTAACTATGTGAATGGTCTAGGAAGGCTAAGTTAATAAGAATTAGAATGAAGCTAAGAATATTATAAATATTTCTGATTCAATGAAAAAGTTTTGGATTGGTTAGTAAATCATGTGTTATTAATATGGTGATGCCATCAATGCCAAAGAGGGAGATTGTTGGAAACTACAATTGAAGAAATTGTTGTATTGTCATTGATGTCAAACTTTAACTCGCAAGGCAGTTGCTATCTAAGAAAGTACTACATCTATTGATTGATGAAAAGGATTAGGGCAAGGAAGATAACAATAGAACCTAGGGAAAGGTTGATTTATTTGATACTTCAATGAGTACTTGATTATGTGGCACAATGATAAGATAATGTATTGTTTATCTAAGTAAGAAGAAAGAATGAAGAAGTAGGCTTAACCAAGAAAAAGTGAAGAAATCTAGTTTAAGTCGAGTGATGTTAGTGTTGACCAAGCACCAGTATATGTCGAGTAACTTTAGTGTTGACCAAACATCCGTTTATGTCGAGTCTCAGGAAATTACCAAGCAAGACAGTGTTAGCCAAGGAAGACAGTTTGTAGAGATGACCGAGTTACGCAGTGATGACTGAGGAGATGAACACAGTATTGACCAAGTGTCAGTAATTTACATTTGGAGGAAGAATTCACATTTCCAGCTGACACAATTGAATTCTTGAGTTATGTAAATCATGTTGACTTTATTAATTAATTGTATAGAGAATTTAATGCATGGTAAATCATTTTATTATGGATTTAATAAGGAGATTGAAGATATTTCTAGAAGGAAGGATGAAGAACCTAAATGATGGAAGAATTTGATGAATCTGACCGAAACCTAAGATCTACAGAGGAGATTAAATGGAAAAAGATGGATCTACCTATTGAATAGGTATAAAGGAAAACCTAAGTGTAAGGTTACAGAGTATGCTAGAGTATGTTGGAGGTGTTGATGTTATTGACTGATAAGTCTAAGAAGGAGGTTGAAGGTGAAGGAATTGATTAGAGTTGTGATTGCTTGAAGTAAATTGCAAGCAGATCGGAGATGGAGATGGAAATGGAACTCAGTCAGTAAATCAACATATATGTGTGAATTGGATCTATTATTCGTAAAGTGAGTTGTATGTTTTTCAGATCAGAAACTACTTCTACTTTCTAACCATTGTATCAGTCTAAATCCTTTAATCATGGTTGACCCAAAATTCATTGTTTAAATCCATTAATCAAGGTGACATTCTAATGGGATGTTCTTAAGACCTCTAACAAGGCCACTCCTAATAGGGTGATTGAAATCCTTTAATAGGGTCACACCTAGCAGTGTGTTTGTAAACCTTTAACAAGGTTGGCTTTTAACAGAGCTCACTTTGGAAGAGTGAAAATATCAATAACATGTTACAAAGTGGTTTTTCCCAAGTTGGGTTTCCACTATAAATCCTGGTGTTATACTTGTGTGAATGTTTTGATGGGTATGTTTGTATATTCTACAAGTTAAATATTTTGGACAGTGGACTGCATGTTTTATATATATATATATATATATATATATATATATATATATATATATATATATATATATATATATATATATATATATATATATATATATATATATATATATATATATATATATATATATATATATATATATATATATATATATATATATATATATATATATATATATATTCTCTAAATTCTTTAGAGACTGAGTTGTGTTGGCGATTAGATCTGAAATTGTAAAAGTGTTAAAAGTTCAATTGGTACATCTAGATTTGAGAATAATTGATTCACCCCCCTTCTCTGTTGTTCTAAATTATATTAATATTTTCATAGAAATATTCAAATCTAAAGATAGTAGAGACAAGATTTATTTTTAAATGTTTTAATTTTAAAACATTTGGGTTAGATATGCAAAGCTAGATCCCAAACTTCAATAGAAAATATCATTGCATTAAATTCATTCTCATCTAGATCCAATTAGACTATCTGCCATTAGGATACAAATATACATATATCTAGGAGGTATTTGGAAATAAATTAGGAATCTTTCTTAAATCAACCCTATGCAAGGACACTTGAAGCCCTAGGATTTGTGTTATAATAGGCACTAAGAAAGAATTCCCCAAAACCCTCAAAATATGGTATATGAATTCAAAGGATCGCTTATGATTATATTGATAGGGTCGAGGGTCCTCAAATCTAAACAATGGAATTATTTGGGGCAACACAAGGGTAAGAAGACCCATGTTGTATGGAGACTCATAAAATAATTAAGAACTCTAAGTTTGAGGAATATTAGAGATGATTTAAAGGAAACCCCACCACTTTATTCTCATAAATATCATTATAGTAAACCTGAAGGGGAAGAAAAATACTTATATGATAAAATCACATTGTTTCTCTACGCCCTATATTAGAGATAGAATCACTATTGCACTAGGTTACATGAAAGAAAACTCTTCGTGCTACTAGACATCAGGGGTATGAAGAAAGTAAATATCAACTTTTTAAGGAATGTTGGATTAAGAATAAGTCATACATTGAGGGGCCTAGGTATGTGGGCATATCTGAGAGCTTGAGATTGGATCAAATCACCATGATTAAAAAGAAACTCAATTTTAAAAGAATGGAATCCCAAGACTGTAGATACTTAAAGAATATAGGAAGAAATGATGCTCTCATGAACTTAGATGTTTCAAGGGGAGAAGGATGGTTCCCAATAGATAAAATGGATAGATGTCAAATGTAGAATGAAATATCAAACATAATTAATCAGGAAGTGATAAGATTCATACTATAATGATTGGAAGAGATCCATACCAAAATTATAGTAGAAATAGAAAATCAAGTTTTGGAGGAGGGAATGATAGATACAATGAAGAATGTTAGAGAAAAGGAGAAACAAAAATATGTTGACAATGCAAATATGAAGGAGTATGATGAGATATTAGAAGAAAATTTTATAGACATTATCAAATCATCCTCTAATAATAATAAAACTATAGAGGATGCAAAGAAAATTCTTCAAGTAAGATTGGTAGATCTAATCAACAAAGACAGACTTTCCTCAAAAGGAAATTTTATGCCAAAGGGAAAAATTGATATTATTCTTATAAACCCAAGGAGAGGTAGACCCATAGGAAAATCCAACAAGTAGAAAGTAAGTAAGATGTGGGAATCAAATATTAATTCATTATAACCAAGCATCTTTAAAATAAGAAACAAAAAATCTCTAAGATTGATGGAAAAGGATAATATATCAAGGTCAAAATTGGTTCCATTAAACAATAAGAATACGGATAGAAGATTGGAAGATAGAGATTTCTATTATATGAGGATCAATGTTAATGGTTTGGCATTAGATAAGCATAAGAGGTTTGTAGATGCAGATAGCTCCTTGAGGAAAGAAAGAGTTATGGATTTGGCATTAGATGAGAATCCTCTATGAGAGAATAGGAGCATAAGTTGGAATAAGGATAATATTACTACATTGAATAAAGTTACATCTCATATTTTAGAGATTAATGAAGGATTCTCGTCTCTTGGGAAGATAATCAAAGTATAAATCAAAGGTGGTCTAATACCACTTATGAATCTTCAAAAAAATGAGGCAATAATTTGGAAGGAAGAGAGTATAAAGGAGGATCCAACTTTGGGGAAATTAATCAAAATTCAAATATATCATGAAGACTCCAAGCACTATATGAATTCTTTAGAATAGATGAGAAAGGTCTAGTGGATTCTAGAGATGAGAGTATAGAAAGAATAAAATATGAAGTTGATGGTAGGATTTTGGATTTGGGTTGTCCAGAGGAAAGGGCTTTATTCTATGAGGGGAAAGATATTTTTGAGATAGAGATTACATAACATGAAGAGATAGAGGTAGATTCCCTTGATTTAGCCTAGTTTGATGACAAAGAGAATTGTGAAATTCAAATACAAGAAGTGGAGGAGTCTATAGAGCCATCAAGAATGATAGAAGTAATAATCCCAAAGCTAGGAACATAAAGAAAGTTTCCAGCCAAATTAACTCCAGATTGTTGGAAGAAAAGGAAGAAAGGAAAGGGGATAAAATCCCTTTTTTAATTGAGAAGTGAAGAAGGGGAGGAGTCATACAAAAACAAAATCACAACTTATTTTCATGTAGGGAAGGGGAAGTTCCTTACCAAGGAGAAATGAAAATTATTTTATTGAGTGTTAGGGGCATGAATTCTCCTAACAAGTAGCATTTAATCTAATGTTGTAATTTTTCATTGAAATAAAATGTAATCATGTCTCAAGAGGTAAATTTAAATGCAGACCAAATAGAAAAATTCAAAAGATCAATAGACAAGTGGGAATTAGAATCAATAAAAGCCACAAGTGTCTTGAGGGGATTGGAAATCCTATGGAACCCAAGCACAATTCTCTTTCAAAAGTTGTATGGTAGATTCAATTGGTTAAGAGGATTAGTGCACAACCTATATAGAAATTGGAAGTTTTATTTAATTAATGTTTATGGTCTAATAATGACAAGGAAGAAAGTGAAAGTATGGGAAGAGATAAGTAGTCTTTTTAGATCCCGGATAGAAAATAATTTCATCATTGGTGGAGACTTCAATGCCATCCTCCATATATCATAAAAAAGGGGGTATACAAAAATAATTTCAGCCACAGACTGACTTCAAAAACTAGGTGACAAAGGAAAATCTCAAGGAGGTTGACTTAGAGAATGGAATGTTCACATGGAACAAAAGAAGACTTGGATTTAGTCATATAGCTGAAAATTGGATAGATTCTTGTAAAGAGGTGACTTAACTTCTTTCCCTTTTTATTTGAAGGCATCCATTTCTCTCGTATTAGGATCAAACCATTTTCCCAAATAGTTGGGCATATTAAGAGAAGTTAAACTAATGTTCTATCCCTTCAAATTTGAAAACATGTGGATGAAATATGAAAAATTCTTAGGGTTGATAGATGAATGATGGAAATAATCTCAGTTTGAAGGATCCAAATTATATTGCTTTATATCCAAACCAAAGAAATCAAAAGAAAATTGAAAGAATGGAACACGAACCACTTTAAATTTTTTTTTGAAATAAAGAGATTAATTGAACAAAGCGTGAAGGATCTGAATGAACAAGTCACTCTTCAAGGAGTAGATAGGGAAAGATTCTATTAGGAAAACAAGTTATTAAAGGAATATGAGGACATTTTGGCTAAAGAAGAAATCTTTTGGAGGTATAAATGTAGAGAGCTTTGGCTTCAAGAAGGGGATAAGAATTCAAATTTTTTCCAAAACAGTACAAAACAAAGGAGAAATATTAATAGAACTCATAACATCAATGATGGAAATGGTGGTATTATAGAAGATCAAATAGAAATTAAGAAAAGGATAGTGAGTCTCTATTCAAATTTACTAAATCATTTTTAGGGTTCAGATTTGTTACTGCGGCAAGAGATGCTAAGTGACATCCCTCAGATTGTGACAGCTAAGGATAAAAAAGTGTTTATGGCTAAATTATCATAGGAAGAAATACATACATCCTTATTTCAACTTCATGTAGACAAAGCACCAGGTCCTAATGGATTTCCAACTAGCTTCTCCCAAGAATGTTGGCCAATTTTACGATCTAAGATTACTAAAGCGTTAGAGGCAACATGAATCTATGGAAGTTTTTGAGAGAAACAAACAACACCTTTTTTAGCCATAATTACAAACAAAGAAAAATCAACATTCTTAGATGAGTTTAGACCAATTTATGTTCATCACACCATTTACAAGGTCTTGACAAAAGCTTTAGCCAACAAATTAAAAAATTTACTCTAAAAATTAATTGAAGAAGAACAAACAAGCTTTGTTCTAGGAATATCTATTTTTGACGAGGTAATCATTTCCCAAGAAGCTATTCATTCTATTTAAAAAACTAAGACCCCAAGTATGATCATTAAACTAGATGTAAAAAAAGTGTATGACAATGTGAACTGGAGATTCTTGGCTAAATTTTTGGAAAGGTTTAGATTCTGCAAAGTGTAGATAGATTTGATATTCTACTGCATATCCACACCATGGTTTTCTATTCTTATCAATGGGAACCCTCAATTTTTTTTGACATTTAAAGAGGCATTTGACAAGGAGATCTATTATCACCTTTCCTATTTTTCATTATGGCTAAATCTCTTGGAAGGAAGTTATCCACCCTATAAAAAATGGAAAATTGAAAGGGGTGTAAGTGACTTCTTTAGTTCAACCAGTGACACATCGACAATTTGTTGATGACATAATGTTATTTGGAAAAGGGAATAATGGACAAGCCTTATAATTTAAAAGAGTGCTTAAAACATACTCTAAAGCTTTAGGACAAGTAGTAAATCAGGAGAAATCAAATATATTATTCTTTTTTGTGAAATTAAAGTCCAAGATTAGATGTTAAGGTTGCTAGGATTTAAGGAAGGTAAAGTCACTTGCCCGTATCGAGGCCATTGGATAAATATCTACAATTAATGAAAACTTGGAAATTAGTAAGAGATAAAATAGATAAGAAAATGGAACCGTGGAAATCTAAATGGGTAACATGTGAAGGAAGAATTTTGATAATAAAGGAAACATTATTTACAATCCCTATATACTTAATATCATCTATTTCCCTATCAACTGGAACTTACATTGATCTAATAAAGAAGTTAAGGAAATTCTTATAGCAGGGTATAGATGTGAAGAAAAATTATTCTTTAATTTCATGGGAAAAGATATGCAATCCCATCAAGCATGGAGGTACAAGAATCAAGAACCAACTATGGCAGAAAAAAGCACTAGGGGAAAAGTTGTTTTGAAAATTCATAGGGAGTCACATCTTAAATGGGTAAGAATCATTAAAGTTAAATATCTAACAAATTCAAGAGTAAAGATATTTTAAGGTTGTCTAACTTCCCAAGTGGTTCTCATATTTGAAAATTCATCTCCAAATGCAGTGATATCATACTTAACCAAATATCATGGAACATAAAGGATGGAAAAAAAACCCTCTTTTGGTACGACTCTTGGGGGGTGATATTCAATCATCAAAAATCTAATAGATGCAAATAGAATCAAACACATTTGTGAAATCAACTAGGGAATATATGTTAGAGATTACACCATGTTCACAAATCCAAGTCTTGATCACAAATGGGAATGAAAAAAAATTGAGGACCTGGACTTGCCACCTATAGATATTGAGTTGATAAGAGAAATTATCGAAAATGGATTTATCTCTTTCAAATAAGGTAATGATGAAATAATATGGGGAGAATCTAATGAGGGAGTATACAATTCCAAGGATAGATATAATGCATTATCATGCATGAAAGAAAGAGAAAAAATGAAACTACCAGTTCATCTATGTTGGGATAAATTATGTCTACCAAAGGAAATTGTCTTCAGTTGGGCTTCTCTATAAGGAAAGTTTCTAACAACTGAATAGTTTAGAAAGATTAGTTTTCAAGTTTCACCAATTTATTTCTTGTACACCAATAGTGAAGAGGATGCTAATCATATGCTACTAACATGCCCTCTCTCTAAAAAAGGTTGGCAATGACTATGCGCCAAACTAGGCTTGATTTCAATACCTCCAAATGATATTTTGACATTATTCCAATCTTGGTCGAGAATATGGAACAATAGTTTATTTGGAAACATATGGATAATTTCAACCTCAATTATAACTTGGGAGATTTATAAGGAAAAGAGTCATAGAATATTCCAAGGGAAGGCTATGGAATGGACAGATTATAAATAATATGGAATAATTTATAGTAGAAACAATGAATTCAAGGATTCATGCTCAAAGGAAGAAAATAAATTATTTCATGGGATGGGATGAAAAAATACATAAAAGTTGGTATGGGTTAAGACTTTTGAAAGTCATTGGTAAAGGACACTAATCAAACAAAAAAGACAAAGATAATTGAAAATGGTGCTACCCAATACCAAGATGGTTCAAATTAAATTCTGATGGGGCTTCTAGAGGTGATCCAGGACCCTCACGGGCTAGGTGTGTAATTTACTCATGCCAAGGAAAGATGATAGAAGTATTATCCAAATTGTTGGAAGAAGACAAAGAAAACAAAGATAAATTTAAAGCTTTAGTAGAAGGACTATCACTATGCATGTAATTAGAATTGAGAAGGGTTGAAATTGAAGGGGATTCAACCATTACCATAAATGCCATAAGGACTAGGCATACTCTGAATTGGAGATTATAGTCATTTCCTAGATACAATGTTGGAATTAATGGAAAGGTTGGAGAGTGTTACAATGAGTCATATATATAGAGAAGGGAACAAACTTGCATATGAAATATAAAATTTAGGTGTAGAGGGAGTTACCATCAAATAGTTCCTCATCTAACTAATAAGGATAATGTTGGTTAATCATTTAAAAATTCATTTTTTTGGCAGAGGGCATATATTAGTTTAAGATGGTAGCTAGAGTAATTATGATGGAGATCAAGATGCAACAAAGGTAGAGGATGCAAATTTGGTTGCATGGATCACTATGTCGAAGACTTTGAAAAACTAATGTTATAAGAATCTGAAACTTTTTATTCTCGAAAAGCTATTTGTTGAAGGTTGCAGAATGTTTTCAACTTGAGAAGGATAGAGTTTCCAATTATTTGCATGTCGATAATGAGAAAAATTTCTTATCTAAATTATAAAAATAATTAATTCATAATTATAAGGAGAAAATTTTGGAAAAGGGTTTCAGCTCCTTAGATTTGTCTAAGGCTGACAAGATAAATGATTATCTAACCCGTGCCTTGGATCCAATTGTAAATGCTTTGGAACAGTTGGCCACTACAGAAGGAACATAATATTTTAAGTAGGAAGTGGCTAATGTTTACGGGAGGAGGGATTCCAATGGAACTTAGGATCAAGAATTCATAAGGAAGCTTATTTATTGCATGACAAGTATGATATTTATGTTCTCAAGTGTTCTTAGGACAACAAGCAATCTAATAAGACTCTAAAGGAGGGGTTTGATGTATTTTTATAATAAATTAGATGAGGATATCTCGATTACAAAGTTACTCTCTTTATTTTTTGATAATGTTGTAAAGGACATCATGGGGAAATTAGATGATGCTGAGATTTTACATGAACTTGGAAAGGTGGTGAAGGTTCTTTCATACATTTTATATAAAATTAGTTTTAAGGAATAGTACAAGTGAAGGTTGATGGCTTAGGTAGTGAGGACTCCTCATGGGTGGGAAAAAAAGATGCAACATAGGTAGAGAATGTAGAGTTGGTTCACAAGTAAGTAGGGCCTTCAATTCTTATGGAGATAGACAACCAAAATTAATCACCCAAGATCAAGATAGCATGCATGCTCTGAGATAAAACCTAGGTCCCAAGATTTTCAATGAAGACATGCCAAATTGTGAGAATGAACAAGAGGAAGAAAATTTGAAGTTGTTCTCAAATTCATTACATTTCAAGATATTATTTTTAGATATTTTAGGTGTACAAAAGGTTCAGATGACATCATGACCTAATGTATGAGTAGCTTGACACATTGTATTGGTTTTTGTATCAACATGTTGAGGTTCATACATACATCTGATCTAGATTGTGGCTCCTCAAGATATTTTGACTATTGTTTTTTGTAGTTGGGTGTGGCAAGGCGTCATTTGGATGTAATTATGTTTAGTTTTTTAGGTTTTCTAAGCTACAACCATAGGAGCTAGTTCTTTCCTTCTGATATACTCTCTTGAACTAGGACTGATGTATACTTCTTATAATAAATAAATAATACTATATCTTAGCTATGGCCTCTTATCTATAAAAAATTATCAAAATACCAATATCAATTTTCTCTATAACAAGATGTGGATAACATTTATAAAATTTAAGTTAAATTTGCACATGTTTTGATGATTGTCAAAAAGGGGGAAAATCCCACTGGCTTAATATAAAAATGCATGCTTTTGGTGAAAATAAAATGCCTTGTTTTAATTTGCTAAATTGAGAAAACCCCAAGATAATATGTACGATTGGATATTATAGACTTGAGGTAGCAATAGTAGTGACTTTTAGAACCCTTTTTAGAGCAATTGGTATGTTGTAAATTAAGTTTGGTATGGTGTTATGCAACAGACATTTGGGAACTAGGGGAATTTAGATCTAAGAATTTTCTATTTAAAATAATTAGGATTTTATAATATGATTTTTGGATAAACTGGTTTTCTTATTCTCAATTTCACTTCTACAACTCAATTTGTATGCATTTTACAATTCATTCATATAAAAAATAAATATATAATTTGATATTAAAATTTAAAAATGATTATGATATTTATTCAAGTTGTAGAGATCATAAAATGACTAACATATTTTTACCTTTTCATGTCATACATTTTTTCATCAAATTTTTAATCTATATATTAATTAAATTATTTTTAATTATTTCATTAAGCTATCATTCCTTTATTAATTAAATAGTTTTATTATTTAAATAATGCATTATCTTAAAGTTATGACAAAACTACAATAAAAATTCAAACACAATATGATTGCCTTCACTCAAAGAATTGAAAGTCT
Organism: Chamaecyparis obtusa; assembly: GCA_027943335.1. Taxonomy (NCBI): domain Eukaryota; kingdom Viridiplantae; phylum Streptophyta; class Pinopsida; order Cupressales; family Cupressaceae; genus Chamaecyparis; species Chamaecyparis obtusa. The sequence goes on from BSBK01003889.1 coordinate 202,776, forward strand.
TTCAAAGATTATTAGAATTGTGAGGTAAATGAATAAAAGCTATACTATTCAAAAATCTCAATCTTTTAATACATTCCACTACTAAATTATTATCTTCCCACTAGCATCACACCCCCTTATCCTCTCTCCTTTCTTTTTCTATTCAGCCACCGATTCCCTTCTCATTTAATGTCTTTGTTTTTACTTTCACTAACTATTACACACTAATCTTGTACACTTGTGTAAAAATGTATTAGACATAGCTAATGTGGGATGTGATAAGTTTCCTTAAGTTATAATATTTACAAGTATAAGGTTATGTAGCCAAATAAGGAAAAATATAAAGAACTAAGCCCATTCAATTGACAACAATTGGGGTGTTGAGGAAGGTCCATTTAAATCATAAAAAAATGAACACTTTAGCTTTAAGTCATTTTTTTAGGGTGATTTCAAAGGCTACTTGGCCTATTTTGGTCACAAGATAGAAGTAACACATATCAAACTTTCTTGGAAACCTGCTTCATTTTTTTGCCCTAGATGCATGTTTTTGTTTCATATAAAGTCAAAGGTCATGTTGTCTTAGAACAAAAAAAAATCAGGATGGTCACACAAAGAGATCTGACATGCATCATGATACAATGAATTAATGTTTCCTCAATTTGAGAAAGTGAAATTAAAAGTTTTGATTTGATCAGCTCTACAGTTTCAAGGTTCCACATTCTTCAAGTGTTCATGGGGTTTGAATTGATATATGTGAAGGTTTGAATCCCTTTGCCTCTATGATTTCTAATAGTTAAATTGATATTTAAATCATTTGAAAGACTTAAATAATAATAATATATGTAATTTAGTACATATGGAAATATCGTGAGCTCCATTTATTTTATTTGGCCCTTGATGAATGAAGGTAAGATTGAAAAATAATAAATCATTTTAAAAAATGGATGATTTGAATACATTGATGTTAATAGAAGATTTGAAATTTTAGTGTAATCATTACTGTGAGACACATTGTCTAAAAACATGGAAAGCTTTTTATTTGGGATTTTATCATGGAGTGCCCAACATACAATGACATTTGTTCCAACTAAGTGGATATCTTAGAATTAGGAAATTTATGTACCCTATTTAAAGAAGCACAACTAACCAAAACAACAAACCTTGTGATTAAGATACATTATTGAAGAAGAGATCTAAAGAAGAGGTTAGAAAGTGATTAAGACCTTGGCGCTCTATTCTTAGGGTGTGTGTTGTTTAGGGGGTCTCATAGGATGCTTTGGCCTTGTGGACATTATTAAAATTATTCACTCATTCATTATTCAATCTATGAAGCCTTTATCTACTTTACTGATAGTAAAATTTTTGTGAATGGAAAAAGAGATTGTCACATCACCATTTGTGAAACATGGAAACAACCTCCAAGCATGGGACTTGAAATGTGAGGTTGAGTCTTTGAAGAAGGCCAAATTACTTACAATCAAGGTGCACCTAAACTAAGATTTTTGAGGGAAAAGGGAGAAGGATATGCATAAAGGGAAAAGGGGTGATACACTAAGATTAAATATTTAATCTCTTTTTTCTTATGATTTCCCTTAAACCTTAAAGAAACTACCAAAACCACACTACTTCTTGAATTTGATTAAATCCTAGAACATTATGAAATTCAGGACTCAAAAAGACTTTGCAAGGAACCTAAAGATCCACAAGCCTAATCAATCAAGAAAATTAACACAATCATATAACAGAGAAGATGATGAAATGCATCCAAATAAGAAGGAAAAGATCACAATATATTTGGACTTGAAATAGGTAAACAATAGAAATTTACTAAAGCAAGAAAAGGCTACCTATAATTACAAAAGAGAATTCTACAAAAGAAACAAGAGGTTGCAGATCTCTAATTTTTTCATAGTGACTCCATGCCCAATGGATTTTTAGGCTACTAATATTGTATACTTAGCAGGAAAGAACTCTGAAGAAATTGCCAAAAATATTGACTTTATATCACCATCAACCCTCTAGGTTAAATTTCCATCAAAAGCTTCAATATGTACATAGTGTTAAGGCTTAAAATAAAGAAAAAAGGCTTAGAAACCCTTAAAAAATCTCATAAGTCCTAAAATTCTAGTAAAACACCAATTTCCCTGTTGATGTTAATTTTTCCTATGTTCTGCAATTGACTTCCTATACCAGGTCACAAATCACTTAAGTGACCTATTAATGTCCCCTTTATCATCAAAACAATCAACCCCTTACCTTTTCCTAGCTTCTTAACTGTCTTCAAATATTCGCAAGCAATCTTTTTTCATTAGAATCAAACAAACACGAAATGGTGATGGAAATCAAGTGGTGGGGTCCACAACTCTTCAAAGACACAATTCTCTTTGTTGTTTTGCAGAATGTCATTTCGGTCAAATTCGATTGACTACAAAACAATTATAGAAGTTTTAATTGAAAGGACTAGAGAATGGTGGGCCCAGTGGCCACGTGTTTTAATTTTATTGAATCAGGCAAGGTGGTGGTTAAGAGAAGGAAGGAATTGTATTCATTTTGCAAGGGTGTATTTTAGTCAACTTTTTTGACCTAGAAAATGGTAAAAGCTATTTAAACGTTTAAATGTTAATGATCAGTGACGGTAAGATGGTGGTCTGGGTTAATTGTTTAATAAATTAGTACTAAAAAATCAAAATTAGGTACTCTATGTTACCTTTTGTCGTCCAACTAGATTACATATAAGGCTAAAAATTGGTGCTAAATTAGGCACACTTAATCCTTGTTTAGCGTCCTAAACAAATTACATTTATGGGTCAAATTCAATGCTAAAGTCAGCATTAACCATTGCAACATTAAACACAAAAAATCACTATGAAATCAAACACAAATATATTGAACATTTCATATTTTTCAAATGCCATATAAATGCATTAGATTTGTGGGACTATAGCACTGACTAATGAATCAAAAGGAGAAAATTAAAAATTATCGTCTATGTTAAAATTACCTCTACAAGTCGCTCTTATTTTATATTTCAATTATTTTTCATTTGTTAGTTTTTTGCTTTCTAATCTTTTAGTTTTCATTTTGGTCACCCCCTTTTATTTTATTGCCAGATACAAAGCATATGATTGATAGGGTTTAGAGTGTTTATTCAGCCAACTTAAATTTTTGCGAGATAGAAAGTAAATGATAGATAGATATAAATTAAACCCTTGATTTCTCTTTAAATGTGAAAACCAAGTAAGTTTTTCCTTTTGGTTCAATTTGAATCCATATAAAGATATTTAGATAGAATTTTTATTGATAAATGTTTACAAAAGGGATGGCACCTAGATGATAATAGTCGGGCCTCTGTTGATTTGTGTAGTTTGGTGGTCTTATTTTTCAATTATTCATTCCATCATATGGTTTGAACTCCCATAATATATCTCGTAGGAGATTAAATATAGAAAGAGATTCAATCAAGGTAAAGTTTGCTCACTATTCACCCATTTTTATTAATTTTGTTGATTGGTGAATTTTTTTCATACCATAAATAAAACTTTCATACCTGGTAGTGTGTACTTTATTTGCCTCCACAGACTAGATGAAAATAATTTCCTCTAGGTCGATTCAAAATACATATACATATGCATATGTTGGACTACAATTGATTTGGTATCTGATTGAAGGATCTGTGATTGCAAGATCACTGAGAAGTTGCTGATTAGATATATAATATGATTAAATCAGTATTATGTTGTCATTGATGTCAACTAGTTTGACAACACTTATCTTCCAAGTTACTACACCGAGACATCTCAAGAAAAGTGGAAAAGAGATGAAGAACAAAGAATTCTACATGAGAAAAGATGTACATGATAGATGAGGATAAGGAACACATTGAGTAACTTATTGATGAGTCTATGACTTGATGATATTGACTTTATTATGTTGCATTCATCTATAATGAAGTATAGAGCTGAAAGACACAAAGCAGTGCTATCGGTAAATGAAGCATTTTTAGTATACACCGATAGAGTGTAGTGTATACCGACCGCAGTATTAATCGAGCAGTGTTCACTAATGCATTCTTTGTTAACCGAGTGGAACAGAATGAATTAAATGATTAGTTTAAGCTGAAAGGAATGATGAGCTGGCAAAAGTATAACATCAAGGTAACATATAATGTGTGTTACACAGATCAACGGCTGACAAAATTCACAGAAGATCTAATGGAGAAGATTGAAACATGTTATTGACACAAGTACCGAGAAAGTTTTAAGCGGCAAAATCTATGAATGTGATTAAGCGAAAAAATTTGATGGTGGAGAAGCAAATGATTTACTCGTCTATATAAGAGAACATAATTTCTTTAGTAATGGGCCGAGAAGAAGAAGAAGCTGCAGGAATTTCACGTGAACAAGCTTTCATGCATTCTGATCATACTAGTTAGTGAGAACTGAGCTGTAGAACATTTACCGAGCTACAGAGAGCTATTATCGATGGACAGTAAGTTGATACAATATTGAAACTGAAGTGAAATATTGATCAGAAGGATTTGTATGGACTAAATATTGATTTGTAATCTGCAATTGAAGTTGTATTAAGATAGCTCATTTTACTGTTACATATTTAACCATTATATACAGTTCAAATCTCTTAACCGAGTGGACTCTGAAAGTCTTATGATGTATCATTCATAGAATGAACATTGTTATCTTTTCAACCCATAGTGAATGCTGGTTGGATGATAACTTCTAGTCTAAAATCCTCTAACAAGGTCACACCTGACAATGTGTTTGTAACCTTTAATAGGGTTGGGTCTTAATCGACCTCACTTCAGAAGAGTGAACAATTTTGGGTTACCAATCCTAGGTGGTTTTTCCCTTTACAAGGTTTCCACGTTAAATCTTTCATGTTATGTGTTGATTGTGATGTTTGTTTGTTATCATACTTTGCATGTTACATGGTAGATTTGATTAGTAAACAGTTTAGTATTAGACTGGTAATCGGTAAAAGCACAGACAGTGAGAGTTATTATTGCTTACCGATGAGCAGAAAGTGAAGAAATTGTTTTGAATTATACATTTTGAATTGGGACACTGGATAACTGATTCACCCCCCTCTCAGTTATTCTAACAATTGGTATCAGAGCACTAGTTGCTTGGAACAGAGTTTTAAGGACTTAAGCATAAAGGTCTCAAGATGTATAAGAAGGAAGTGCCAAAATTGAATAAAGAGAACTTCATAGTATGGCAAAGTAGAATGAAGCTGCACATATCTGGAATTGGGAACTCAACACTAGATCTAATGCAAAATGGCTACATGCAACCACCCACTGGTCCCCTAACTGTTGATCAACTGAAGGATAAGCATGAACATAATGTTACTATGATGGAACTTGCTGTTGCCTGTATCGATGCTGAATTTGAAGATATCAAGACATGCACAACTGCCAAAGGAATGTGGGATAAGTTAGCACAAATCTACAGTGGAGATCTGAATGTCAAAAGAGCTCGGGCTGAAAGTCTGAGAGGTGGATTTGATGATATGAGAATGAAAGAAGGTGAAAATATTGTCCAATATTCAAATAGACTCAAAGAGGTGGTACATGCTATTAGAGCATCTAATGGAGTAATTGATGATGAAACAGTGATAAGCAAGATTCTCAGAACTTTGCTACCAGTTTATGCAATCAGGATTTCTGCAATTCATGAAACAAGAGCTACATCCAACCTTACTCTTGACACTCTGATTGGTAAACTTACAACCTTTGAATTAAACAACTTTGATAATAGTGTTGTTCCTTCTATTGAATCCGCTTTCATGTCTTCTCTGAAGATTGAAAAGTCTAGCAGGAATGGTAAGAATTGTGATAGTGATGACAATACCGATGATGAACTTGAAGAACTTGAAGCACTTATGGCCAGAAGATTGCCCAAAGGAAAAGGAAGGTATAGAGGCAAGCTACCTTTAGCATGCTTTAACTGTAAAGAAGTCAGTCACATTGCTGCTAGATGTCCTTAGAAGAAAGATGATGATAGATCTAAAGACCAATCTGATGGAAGCTATGGAAGAAGAGTCAACAGAGGTTACTGACACAACAACGGAGACAACTAAGATGAAAAAGGCAAAAAGGTATGTTACATAGCCAAAAATATTGAAACTGAATCTAATTCTGAAGATGATATAGAAGTTGTATTTGTTGCTATGAAAGATGACTCAGAAGAGGAAGAGAAGGAAATGATACATGGATCATAGACAGTGGCTAAACACATCATATGACCGGTGATGTAGAGAAGTTTGATCATCTTGTTGAATATAATGGAGGATCTGTGAGAATGGGAAATGATGCACCTTGTATGGTAAGAGGTGAAGGCTTACTGATGATCAATGATAGATTACAATGTGAAAATGCATATTGGGTAGATGGACTAAACTATAATCTGATAAGTGTGGCACAGTTGAATAATTCAAGCCACCGACTGGCTTTTGAGAGCAAAAAGGTGAAAATTTATGATGATGGAGGAAGACTTGTCAGAACTAGTACACAATCCAGAGGTAATATATTCTATCTTGATATGGATCAGTCTTCTTGTTTGCTAATAAAGGATGAAGATGCTTGGTTGTGGCACCAAAGGTTATACCATGTGAACTTTGACAACATGATCAAGATTAGTAGAAAGAAAAGAGTTAGAGGACTGCCTAACTTAACAAAACCTGGTCATGCTATGTGCCATGAATGTCAAAGAGGTAAGATGACTAAGTCTAGTTTCAAAAGAAAAGACTACTCAACAAAGAAGATACTTGAGTTGGTTCATACCGACCTATGTTGTCCTATGAGAACTCAGAGTTGTTCTAGTGATAAATATTTTATTCTTTTTGTTGATGATTATACTAGACTGATGACTGTTATGTTCTTAAAAGAGAAATCTGAAGCTTTCAAAATGTTTAAATGGTATAAAGCTAAGGTAGAGAAAGAAACTGGAAAGGAAATAAAATGTTTAAGATCTAATAGAGGAGGTGAATTTATCTTTGATGAATTTACTAACTTTTGCAATTAGCATGGAATCAAGAGGCAAGTATCTGCACTGAGGACACCTTAGCAAAATGGTATTGCTGAAAGAAGGAATAGGTCTATAATTGATTGTGCTAGAACACTGATGATACAGAAGAATGTTGCTCAGACATATTGGAGGGAAGTTGTCAGCATAGTTGTATATGTTCTTAACCGAGTACAACTGAAGAAGGACTCCAACCAAACACCTTATGAACTATGGTTTGGACACAAACCTACTGTAAGTTATTTTAGAATTTTTGGAAGTAAATGATTTATCTTGAAAGATGAAAGAAATGGAAAATTTGATTCTAAAGGAGATGAAGGAATATTTCTAGGATATTCCACTACAAGTAAAGCATACAAATGTTTGAATAAGGCTACAAATAAGATTGTTGAAAGTACTAATGTTTGTGTTGATGAATTTGATGATAAGTACACTAAGGAAAGTACAAAGGAACTAGAAGACTATGGTAGATTCACTTACATTGAATATCCAGAGTGTTTACCAACACCGCAGACAGTGTCAACTAGTTAGTAGGGAATCAATGTAGTACAATAGGCACCACAAACTGGTGAACATGAAGAAGTCGTCAAGCAAGAAAATGACCCCGAGCAGGATGAACAAGAAAGAAGAAATCAAGTCTTGGCTAGTTTTGTCAAAAGACATCATCCTGAAGCACAAATCATTGGAGACAGACATGCTGGAATGCAAACCAGAAGCAAAACAAGACAAGGTACATGTTTAATTTGTGAATTTGAACCTAAGACTGTGAAAGCTGCATTAGAGAATGAAGAATGGGTTAATGCAATGGAGGAAATAGAACAAATTGAAAAGAACAAAACTTGGTCCTTAGTACCCCGACCAAAAGATAAGAATGTTATCGGTACTAAGTGGATATACAGGAATAAATTGAATGAAAATGGTGAAGTCACAAGAAATAAAGCTAGATTAGTATGCAAGGGATATGCACAGGAGGAAGGCATTGACTATGGTGAGACATTTGCACCTGTTGCTAGATTAGAAAGAGTTATAATGCTACTTGCATATGCTGCACATAAGAAATTCAAAGTCTATCAAATGGATGTGAAGTCAGCATTTTTGAATGGTATACTTGAAGAAGAAGTATACATTGAACAACTTGAAGGATTTGTTGATCCCGACAACAAAGACATGGTATGTAGATTACATAAAGGTTTATATGGACTAAAGTAGCACCGAGAGCATGGTATGAAAGACTGCATACTTACTTGTTAAGTATTGGATTTGTTAGAACAAGTGAAAACAACAATCTATATGTGAAAGGTGATACTGATGATACTATTATCATTGCTGAAATTTTTGTTGATGACATTATCTTTGGAGGCTCAGATCTTGTCTGCAAAGCATTTGCTAATGAAATGCAAAAGGAATTTGAAATGTCTATGTTCGGAGAGATTAAGTTCTTTCTTGGACTACAAGTAATTTAGTAGAGTGATGGGATAGTCATCACACAATCTAAATACATAAAGGAAGTACTGAAGACATTTGGCATGGAAGATGCTAAACCTGTAGGAACACTGAAGGCTGCTAGATGCAAATTGACAAAGGAGGATGAAACTACCGAGGTAAACTAGACACTGTACCGATCCATGATTGGTAAGTTAATGTACGTAGTTCACAGTAGGCCAGATATAGCACATGCTGTAGGAATTGTTGCAAGATTTTCTGCTAATCCTAGAGAATCACACATGATAGCTACAAAAAGGATCTTAAGATACTTGAAGAAAATAGAAAATTATGGATTATGGTATTCTAAGGAAGGGAAGTTTGAACTGAAAGTTTACACTGATGTTGATTGGGCTAGAAATGTGGATGATAGAAAAAGCACCACTGGAGGAGCATTTTTCTTTGGTGACAGACTTGTAACCTGGACAAGTAAAAAGTAGGCTTGTATTTCTCAGTCTACAGCTGAAGCAGAATATGTTGTTGTTGCTACTAACTGTTCAAACATTGCATATATCAAACAAGTGTTGGAAGGAATGAATGAGGTAATCACTGACCTGGTGATTATATACTGTGACAACACTAGTGCTATTAATATTTCAAAGAATCCTATGATGCACTCTAAGACAAAGCATATATCTATTAAGTATCATTACTTGAGAGAACAAGTGCAAGAGAAGCAAGTTAAGTTAGAATTTGTTACATCCAAAGAACAACTCGCAAATATTTTTACAAAACCCCTACCGAAGGACACATTTGAATACTTGAGGACTAGACTTGGGGTCCATCCCCTATCTATCGGTCAATAAGGTGATATAGATGTTGCATCAGCCAATTATTATCAGAAGATCATTCATGTTGATGCAACATAGCTCACACTTTGAATCATGTTCAAGGTTGTGATTAAGTTTGATAACTTGAACCGATGAGATTTCAGTATATAGAGATACAGAGGAAGTATAGAACACCACAGAGAGTTACTTGGCTACTACAGAGCTGATTGTTTATTTGTTTCTTTGGCATTGCTATCAAAGGGAGAGATAAACAATCTGAAATGAAAAAGGGAGAGATAAACTGACAAGGGGAGAGATTATAGAGAAAATATAAGGGAGAGACAATCTGAATGAGACAGAGTACTGAAGATCAGTTACAAAGAATAGAAGCAGGTTACAGAGAATAGAAGCAGGAACAGGAGAACTGAAAAGATCACAACTACAGAAAGGTAAAGCTGTATTACTTAATGTTGGTTCAGTAACGTAGTGATTAAACATATTAAGTCTATTCGACTTACAGTATTTGTTTACAAGGTTGTAGAATGTATGTTTGGTATGTGTATGGTACATTTCATATTACTTGAGTTGCCATCAATGCCAAAGGGAGAGATTGTTGGACTACAGCTGATTTGGAATCTAATTGAAGGATCTGTGATTGCAAGATCACTGAGAAGTTGCTAATTAGATATGTATATGATTAAATTAGTATTATGTTGTCATTGATGTCAACTAGTTTGACAACACTTATCTTGTAAGTTACTAAACCGAGACATCTGAAGAAAAGTGGAAAAGAGATGAAGAACAGAGAATTCTACATGAGGAAAGATGTACACGACAGATGAGGATAAGGAACACATTAAGTAACTTGTTGATGAGTCTATGACTTGATGATATTGACTTTATTATGTTGCATTCATCTATAATGAAGTATAGAGCTGAAAGACACAAAGCAGTGCTATCGGTAAATGAAGCATTTTTAGTATACACCGACGGAGTGTAGTGTATACCAACCGCAGTATTAACCGAGCAGTGTTCACTGACACATTCGTTGTTAACCGAGTGGAACAAAATGAATTAAATGATTAGTTTAAGCCGATAGGAATGATGAGCTGGAAAAAGTATAACATCAAGGTAATAGATAATGTGTGTTACGCAGATCAACGGCTGACAAAATTCATAGAAGATCTATCAGAGAAGATTGAAATGTGTTATTGACACAAGTACCGAGAAATTTTTAAGCGACAAAATCTATGAATGTGATTAAGTAGAAAAATCTGATGGTAGAGAAGAAAATGATTTACTCGTCACGGGCCAAGAAGATGAAGAAGCTGCAGGAATTTCACATGAACAAGCTTTCATGCATTCTGATCATACTAGTTAGTGAGAACCAAGCTGCAGAACATTTACCGAGCTACAAAGAGCTATTACCGATGGATAGTAAGTTGATACAGTATTGAAACTGAAGTGAAATATTGATCAGAAGGATTTGTATGGACTAAATATTGATCTGTAATCTACAATTGAAGTTGTATTTAAGGCGGGTCATTTTACTGTTACATATTTAACCATTGTATATAGTTCAAATCTTCTCTGAAAGTTGTAATACCCCAAAAATGGGCTATAAGTTCATTAATCTCCAATATCTTCAATTCGAACGAAATCGACATCAAAGTCCTAATCTAAGGCACATCTAAACATCATCGAATCATAATTGATTATCTTAAAATACTGCATCGGAGAATATTCCTAGCAATATTCCTAATTATCTTAATTATCTTTAATTTTATAATTATTTGGCAATAAATCACATTTATCCTAAAAATTTGATTAATTAAATATTTTGCATATTTAATTAATTAGATAATCAAATTTGCCACTTAATTGTTTAATTAAATTTAATTCTATCTATTATTAATTGTATTATTTAATTTTGACAATAAATCAAAATTCCTATCTTTAATTGATTAAATTCTTATTTAATTAATTAAAGCATGTTGTCATTATTTAATAATATAATTTTTAATAAAAATTTGGTAAAATATTTAACTAACCCATAAATTAATTATTTTATTTCAAAAATCAGTTGAGTTGAGGATAAATCACTTTATTTATTTATTTAATTCTTAATTATTATGCATATTCAAAAGAAACAGTTAAACTCCAAATCAGAAAATCAATGCAAGTTATTAACTTTTTGGAACTCAACATCCTTTTGGAGTTCAAAAAGCTGATCTAAACTCTAATTTGGGTTAAAAAGCTATTTTTGCATGTTTTTGCATGATTTTGAGAATTAACTATCTTTCATGATCAGATAACTCAAAAATCAAGATGAGTTAATTTGAGTGATTTATGGGGTTTTCCATGCACCTCCAAAGCCCTAGATTTCTATAAATTAAAGGCTTCAGCTCTTCACAAATGATCTCATATTTTTGCACAATCACGCTGGAGAATTGGAATTGAAGAATCAAAGCTCTTGCGAATCGACATCTTTGTGAGATCAATCTTTTTTTTTTTGCATTCATTTAGATTCATATTGCATATCATTTCTAGATTAGCATAGCATATCAGTTTTCAATAGCATAGATTCATATCAAGTTTTTATCATTCTTATTGCATAGAAAAATCCAAAAAATAGAATAATCGCATTCAATCTCATATCTAGATCAATTGCATTCAAATCCTTCATTTAGGTGTCGTCTAGGTCACTGATCTCGATTACAATCTGAGAACATCAATCTCGCACCTATTAGAAGGCAGTAAATCGCTTGGTTAGATTAGATTTCAATTTTGCACGATTTTGATTATCACTAACCTCTAATGTTTTACTGAGTGTTGTGTCTACAGATCAGGTACAATTTTCACACACACAAAAGTCTTATGATGTTTCATTCATAGAATGAACATTGTTATCCTATCAACCCATAGTGAATGCTGGTTGGACGATAACTTCTAGTCTAAAATCCTCTAACAAGGTCACATTTGACAGTGTGTTTGTAACCTTTAACAGGGTTGGGTTTTCACTGACCTCACTTCAAAAGAGTGAACAATTTTGGGTTGCCGGTCCCAGGCGGTTTTTCCCTTTACAGGGTTTCCACGTTAAATCTTTTGTGTTATGTGTTGATTGTGATGTTTGTTTGTTATCATACTTTGCATGTTACATGGTAGATTTAATCGGTAAACAATTTAGTATTAGACTGGTAATCAGTAAAAGCACAGATAGTGAGAGTTATTATTGCTTACCGACAAGCAGAAAGTGAAGAAATTGTTTTGAATTATACATTTTGAATTGGGACACTGGATAACTGATTCACCCCCATCTCAGTTATTCTAACAGCATATACATATCCATATACATATACATATACATACACATACACATACACATACACATACACATACACATACACATACACATATGCATATGCATATGCTTATACATACATACATACATACATACATATATATATATATATATATATATATATATATATATATATATATATCTGTGTGTGTGTGTGTGTATACACATATATATATACATATACATATACATATACATATACATACATACATACATACATACATACATACATACATACATACATATATATATATATATATATATATATATATATATATATATATATATATATATATATATATGTATGTATGTATGTATGTATGTATGTATGTATGTGCATATGGATATGTATATATATATATATACATACATACATACATATACATATCCATATGCACATACATACATACATACATACATACATACATACATACATACATATATATATATATATATATATATATATATATATATATATATATATATATATATATATATATAAAGGGAGATGAGACCAATAACAAAAAAATAGGCACTGGATTCCATATTAGGGGAAGAGGTAGTGAACAAATTTGATGGTATGGGCTTGACAATGCTTTTCAGATACATAGAAAAATGATCTAGTAAAGACCTTGAAACAATGTAACCAAATCAACCATCTCAATGGGAATCAATTGATTGCCAACCACTCCTAGATCGAGAATAAGATCTAAGAATGATTCAATAATAGTAAACTCTAAGAATGTGGAATAGGGAACAAATTATTCCAATCTCCCAGCCACTCCTAGGACACCAACTTCTTCTACCAAACCATGCATTTCATCTTGCATTAGTATCTGCAATACCAAGACAATTCTCAGATTTTATGTAGATGGGGCTTTTATTTCATCACTTGAACAAGTAATCCCATTTTCTTTAATAAACACTGAGAACACATAAATTATATATCTCCTTATCAAAATCATGCAGGAGTGTTATACAGACACTTTTAAATGCATCCTCCACATTATTGTAAGGAAAGTGAAGATATACAAATAGATAAATTAAACATAAAAGAAAGAACATAAAGGAACAATAGATTTGATTAATTTGATTTTAAATCAAAAAACCCTCCAGGTTTCTCAATAGTGTAGTGCCCAATCTCATGCTACTAAGTGAAAGTAAAGCCATTAAAAAGATCCTATGAATAGATGAAACTTAACCAGTGGGTTTTGAATATATTAATGCTTAACATTAACAAGCCCTCTCATGTTATTATAAAGTCTATAGCTATACTAAAGCATTCTTATATCCCTGTAGGAACCAAAAACCCTTTTGATATCCCTATAGGTACAATGTTAGCATCATACTACTCCATTTTTTTAAACCATTCCATCCTATACTAGAAAAAACTTATCTTCTCTAAGAACTTCAACCTCAACCTTCTTAATTAAAGGAAAACCAACATATTGAAAATATTTGAACCAAGAACTGCCATTTATACCCTTACTACCTTGGAATTATAGTTCAAATTCTTCAAAATGTTGAATAGCAACAGCCTTTTAATGAACTTATAGAATTTTCCTCATATACTTGTGTCAACAAGATAGTCTACATAAAAAATATTAGGAAATATCTCTCTTTTGATGTCAAGAACTCAATTAAGAAACATTGAGATCTCCACCATTGGTTTTCTTCTTGGTAACAACAAATCCACTAGGATACTCAAAAAAATTTGATGACAAAGTAAATTGTTTTCTGTAGCATTGATTACTCGAGCTCTACAAATATCAGGTTAGATGTCACATTAACCATCTAATAATCACTTTCCCTCTTTCTTCATCACATGACATATCTTTTTCCAATTCCCTGTGTGGACATGACACCATCTATGGTGCAACCAAAATGCACCACAGTATAATGAAAATAAAATAGACTTTAAAAAATAACACTATATGTGGGTGCATTCTAGTTGCTTTGTAACTAGGGGTGTGTAGACACGTGATTCTGTATACGTCGGGGGAGTGTGTGCCCACATGTCATAGACACGTCATTATGCATACATGTGTTCTATGCCAATATGCCAAATTTTTAAAATCTGGAATCCCTCTTTAATGCCTTCCTTATTATTTAAGTTGTTATCATAAATGCCACTAAAAGGGGGGTAAATAGAAGGTTATACAACATTGGATTTATGATTACGAGAAGGGTATACAACATTGAGAGAGGAATTATGTGAGTTTACAGCTAAATAATTATAGAGAAAAGGTGTTTCAAAAGGCATGAATAGAAACATGTCAGGTCCACTGATGAGAAATAAACCAGTAGTTCATCAAGTAATCTAGTAGGACAAAGTCTATGAGCCAGATTTCATGCAGAATTTAGGAATTGTGGCTGGTTAGGCTACTTTTTGAAGTTGAATGGGTTTAGTTATAAAATTTCAATGGAATTTTCTCAAACATTTAACAATGGTGAGGCAATGGTGAAAGGTTTGAAATTTATTACCACAGAGGAGAGGATTTTTTAAGTTTTAGGGTTACCCATTATAGAAGAACCCTACCCTAAAAGTAAAGTACATAACGACATAAATTTTACACCCTTATGTAGGATGTCATTTTTAGATTTTTTCTTCTTTAGCCAAAGGCAAAAAATACCATCACCCAGTTTATCCTTGTCATCATCCAACTCATCATCTTGCTTGAAGTCCCCATATTGAAGTCATTAACATATTTGGGCATATGTGCATAGTGGAGAGGTTTGTGCGAAACACTCTCATTTGTGAATTTGTAAACATGCATTTAGTCATTGGAGCATTATGAATTTTCAACCTTGAATTGTAACACTTTGAGATGATGGATCCCCTATGCGAAATATATTTGGTTCCATCAAATACCCTTTTGCAACCCTCATTTGGTCTTCTTGCATGCTTATTCAAACTACTAACATCTTCTTGAACTAATTATTCACTCACTTGGTTTCTCATATCCTCCATTATCCACCATTTTTGGCCCTTCATACCACATATTTGTAGCTTTTTCTCCATTATTGAGAAACTGCAAACTTCATACTTGGTCTTGCATCACAAATTTGAGCTCTCTGCCTTCACTCGGGGAAGTTTTCTCTCGTATCCTCTTCGTGCCATGACCATATTTATCTTTCTTATCTCATTTCTAGCTTATATTATCTTTTTTATTTATTTTCTACTTAGTTATCTATCACCAAAATTATCATGTCTAATGACTTTCCATGGAGGTGAAAACACCAAAGCGGGGGATTGACTAGGATAAGCCTCTTTATGGCCACAACTAATTTCCTTCTTCACTTGTGTGCAAGTTTCTATAGAGAGTTCATGGGTTTGAAAGCTACGATCAGAACACATTATCAACCATCGAATTAGGTTCTATCATCTCGACTCTTCTCCTTATTTCATTTGCTCATAAAATATTCATAAATAGTTGAATCGTCTACACTACTAAGTTGATTTTGTCATAGAATCATGATTTTTTATTTCCATTATCATTTCTTCTTATTTTGTATACTTTATTTCACCTATTGATGTTCTATTTACCTTATTTGCATTTTCATAGAATAGTTCTATGTTTTACATCCTTCTATTTCATTCTTGCTAAGTTCGTACTTTTCCCATATGAGATGGTAGTGCAGCATGATGGCATCCATCAGTTATGTTTTTGTCCTTGGTAGGGATAACTTTAAGAAACCACCTCCCGAAAATTATAAAATCGTGAAGAATCCCATGTTTTTTGGAGGGAAATTTTTAATAGTCATGGCAAATAGCATTTCAAAATGTGGATATTTGGTGGTGAATTTTTTTAGAACGTATAAAAATTTTATAAAATATGGAAACTACAATTTTTTTTATAGGAAAATTATTAATTTAGTTGGCGAATCAGACTTCCTTATACTAATAAATTATGGCAAAAGTATTTTCCAAATATTTTAATTAATTTATTTGTCATGGTGAATGTTTTAAAAAAATGCATATAAACTTGGCGATTTAATACAATAGTTTTATAGTTGGTATGGCGATTTAATAATTGGAAATAATTATTAAATTTAACATTCCAAGTGATTTAAGTTTTTAACTTAAATTTAATAAGTTCGGTCTTGAGTTTTCATTCT
Source organism: Chamaecyparis obtusa (assembly GCA_027943335.1). Taxonomy (NCBI): domain Eukaryota; kingdom Viridiplantae; phylum Streptophyta; class Pinopsida; order Cupressales; family Cupressaceae; genus Chamaecyparis; species Chamaecyparis obtusa. The sequence continues at coordinate 219,530 of BSBK01003889.1, forward strand.
CAAAGAATGACACCTGTGATGATTCCAGAGAGAGTTTTCAGTAAAGGAGTTGTCCCACCACATTCCGTCTGAAATGCACCTTCCACCGTTTGTCTCTCTTAATCCACTGGTTCTGATTTGATGTTGAAGTTGCACAAGTGGGTGCAGCGGTTCCATCACTATGATCCTCATCCAATAAGCCCATGATCAATCATACCACGTGTCATGATTCCGTCGAGAGTTTTCCGTAAAGGTTATGAAGATCAACAATAGGCTTGAAATTCACTTTTGGTCGTTGATATGTTGTAATCCAATAGACGTGTGAGTCAGTGACCTCTTTTTTTCACACCAAAAAAGAAGAATTATGCTAGAAATATTCAATAATGTTAGATAAAATTATTAATTAATGGTGATGATTAGATGACATCAATTAAAGTAATGTAACTATCAATTAATGGCTTCTTAGATGACGCCTTTCAATTTTCAATGACACATATGTGTCACATCATTAGATTCATTACCTTGATATAATAATGCCTTAAGGCTTAATTGAAGATATCATTTCATCTAAGGACATTGTTTTCTGACCGTTCGATGATCTTACATCAATGGTAAAGCTTCATTTTGTGCCACCATTTCGCAACTAACATACTTTTTTCATTGTTTCTATGGAGTGGGCATATGTTTCAAGTTTTTGTCTATTAAATAATTGTTATGTCCACTTGTGTCATGCGATATTTTTGGCCTTCATTATTCCCAAGTTAGAATATGTCTTATCATAAGTCCTATTTCTAATTTCACCCAATGTTGCATTAAATATGAAACATTTGGAAATTTTTGAAGGACAATTACCATTTAACTAACAAATTAATTAGATCTTTAGGGCAGAGAAATAATTTCAATCAGGGTCGGGCCCCAGGCCCCAGGGCTTATAAATAGATGATCTACGCTCGTTAATTTACGATTGTGAAATCTCCCCTCACCTTTCAGTGACTCACCTCAGCTCCCAAATCAAAATCAGGCAGATCCTTTGCCTCACCCATGGGAACATCTTGATCTTCTCCCATAACCTAATCTACTCCTATGATGCTACTAATGGCACCTAGTGATCCACCCTCACCCCTAGTCTATCTCCGTTGTAAAACTGAGGGCATCACCAATGGAACCACTCATGGCCTAGGGGTAGTTCTAACATCAAGCACCTTCTATGTAAGGGTGCCAACTACTCTCTGAATTGGAGGATTCTAATGTACAGTTTGAATCTGAGTATCCCTCCTCCTCTGACCCCTGCCACAGGGCGCACCTATGACATCATCAACCTCTTCTATCATTGGGATAGGCTCTGTGGGATCTAAAAATTGAAGGAATGGGTGCTCTTCTAGATGTGCCATGTAAGCACATGTTACTCTATCATCTACTACATGTACTCTATAGTCCCAATTTCAACTTTGAAGGCCACTATACTCCTACATGCATACGACATATGATAGTTGTGGACCCCAACCTAGTCCCATCTCTCACACCTATTGGGAATATGAAGAAAAATCCTATGGGGCATCTTGTATGAGGTCGTACTTCCTCCACACCCATGTGATAAAAAATATCTCTAAAATATTGGTCGATCAAGCAATAAGAACATGACTCTAATAAAAATATACCATCTATGCCCTAGCTATGGGCCATGCCTCAACCTATAAATATGGCCTCCAGACCATGACTGTCATGTTATCCAAAGCCCACTGCTAGTACTTAATCTGACCCATCCTCACCTTGGTGACATATCCTGCATACCTATAAATCAGAGGCTCCTAAGGCTACCTCTCATCTTCGTATATCGGCCTACAAATAGGGATATACTCCCACACCCAGACCTCTAAGACTATAACCCCGTTAGGATAGCTCTTACTCTCATGGTAAAAAACCTCATGCATCTCTAAAAATATATGTGCCAGTAGGCACTAACCCCACCTAAATTCTATAGGGTGAGCTGTCAAATCCTGCACCATTGGGCCCCATCCTATCAGGAAACCGTTCTGCTGATGGTCAGACATGATCACCCCTCTGATCATCCCTTCTATAATGCAGTTGAGCCTATGGCTCTATCCATATCTCTGAACTAGGGTCTCCCATGGAATCTACTGAGCTATTTGCTCATTTGCACTGAATATTTTCTGGAATGTCTGGAGACATGTGTTCCCTGAGCTAATATAGTTAGGGAGGGGACCATAGAATAGAATCCTAAGAATGCGATACACATCCTCTGGGGTAATAGTAATCTCCCCTATAGGGAGATGAAAGGTTTGAGTCTCTGAATGGAATCTCTCAATCAATGTTGTGATAAGGCCATGATTTTTCCTGATCTTGGGCAAACCTATCAAATCCTTGAACCAACTGTTACAAATAGTGGTTTTCATTGCACCAAAAGATAAACCTATTAATGCCTGATACAACCACTAGACTTATAAAAGACATAAGAGGTAGTTAAATCATGTCATGAATCCCGAGGGGAGCACTGACCATTTTTCAAACAATCTCCCCCTCAATGTTACCCTAGGGGATTCAAACCTGTGACCAAGCTCTAATACCACTTGTTACAAGTAGTGGTTGTCGATGCACCAAAAGATTGATCTATTAATGCCCAATACAACCACTAGACTTATAGAAGACATAGGAGGTGGTTAAACCATGTCACAAATCTTAAGGAGAGCACTGAACATTTTGCCAACACCCACATGTAGCCAGATGTACTCTGAGGGGGTTTGGTAGTGAGATACATAGCCTCTGAGTGGCTAGGTGAGACACTTTGACATGAATATTGGGATACCTAACCTGCAAACATGAAAAATATGAAAGTGACATTAGTAAATTGATCCAAATCAATATTAAATGCACACAAATCAACAAACTAAACTTTATAAAAGGTGTAATAAATGCCATTAAATCTAGCTGACAAACTAATTTTTTTGAAAAAATGTGTTAACTACCCTAAAAATGCTCATTGTTTTCCATACGACAATTTAGGAAATTAAATATTGGTGTCAAGTGTCATACAAAACTATACAACAACCCATATGACATTTTATCTAAAATGACACTAAATATTGTGTCGTATGACAACTGTGGGATGCAGAGAAATATTGTACAAGAGATGGGTGTCTCCCATACCAAACCCTAGGCAAACACACATGACATTTGACATGAACTTGGATTTTCGTACGACAGTGCACCAAGTGTCATAGGACAACTCATGAAACAAAAATTAAAAATAGCTAAAAAATCACAAAATTCAAATTAAAACATGCAAATTCAATGAAAAGAGGAGTTAAGAAGTTGACTTACCGGGTTCCCGTATGGTCAGGGTCTCTAAAATTGATGAGAGTGCTCAAACCTGTGCGAGACTAGAACCACCATTTTATCTCTCAGAGGGCTCCAAAAACTAGAAAAGTCAAACGACACAAATGATTTAAAAATGACCCCTTTCGGCCTTATATAGTTTTCACCTGATTTTCAAAAGTGCTCTGATTTACATGAAAACACCACCCTTAGTTAATTTCAACGTCCTGAATCCATTTTCGGGAACAAAATCAAAATCTAAGATCGTTTCACTTGTCAAAACATGATTTAAAACTTTGGACAAAAGACGACTGACTGCTTGAATAATCGACCTTCATGACATCAACAAAATCCAAACCTCAACCTATTTGATCATTTAACATCAAATTCTCAAAATTTCCAACTTGGTCAACCATGGTGAACCCATGGTCAAAAGTGGTCAAACTTGGTTAGCCATGCCTTTAAACAATGCAGAATGCATCCCTGGTCGTATATAACCAATTCCAAAATTGATCACATTGCTAAATATCAATTCAAACTAGCTTTCTCACCAGATTTCAATTTTAATCACGAAGGGGGTACGGTATTATAGATCATTAATCAAATGTATTTATCAAATGTTCTTCAACAATCAAGACAACAACCAAGTCTAATTGTTGACTTAATCAAAGTCCTCATCGCTTGGGGCATATCACTTGGGGCATATCAGATTCATCAAAATCCATATCAATCTGGTATTCTCTTAATCTTGTAAACTATATTAGCTCTTCATAACCATCGGTTCAGATGTGTTATTTCCTTGATTCTTCGTAAGCGAAGGATTCAAAGTAGGTATCCTTTTGATTCATTTGGACAAGTCTAGAGTCAGTATATTCAATTCCTCATAATCACAGGTTTAGAATCAGACGTTTTATCACTTCTTTGTAATCACAAGTTCAGAGTTTCTATTGTTGACATCATCTTTGATTCTTTGATCAATCAAGACTTGAATCAACATCTTCAATCTCTCAATCAATTTATGTCTTGGAAATAATTAATCAAATTAGGATCAGTTTCTCCATCACATAATCAAGTTCAGGCTTCAACAAATTTTTTTATCTTTGAACCATTGTGCTTCGTATAGTAATTCAAAGAGGGGAAAAATACAATACCCTAAAAATGGGCTTCGGTACCATTAACCTCCTACATCAACAAATCGATCGAAATCGACCCTAAAGTCCTAACCCAAGGCACATCAAGCTATTAAAACCCTAATCAATTTTGTCATAAATCTACATCAGGGAATATTCCTAAATATTCCTAATCTATCCTAATTATCCCTAACTAAATATTATTTGGCGATAATGACATTATTATTTATCCTAAGTGTGATTAATTGAATATGTTGAATATTTAATTAATTAAACTTCATTTGGCCACTTAATCACTTTAATTAGATTTACTTAAATTATTCTTAATTAATATTATTTATTTGAAAATTTATCAAAAACTCTAAAATAATTGATTTAATATTTATTTAATTGATTAAAATTGAATTGTCAAATTAAAAATATGATTTTTGATAAAATTTGATTTAATAATTGATTAACCCACAAATAAGTAATAAGTGTTTCATTCATTCTCATGAGAGATGGGTTCATGTGAACCACTACTCATGAAACATGGGTCAATGAGTTTGACTTGAAAGCTACATAGTTGAATCCTGATAGCAGTGTCACAATCAATTTTATGTTTATTATTATATTAATAAATAAAGAAATTAATGCAGGCCTTCACACTGAAAATTACATTAATAATTAATTATTTTGATAGTATTTCAAAATACAAAACATTGAATTAAATTCCCTGAAAAATAAAAAAGACACATTTCATAATACTTTGATTTATTTGTGCATTTTTCAAGGTTTTGGATGAAACTTTTAAGTATTTTTCTCCATCACTGAGTACTGATGACAAGTATGCAACAGAGACTGGGAATAACATGCCTAAGCACTGAGGTGAAATTTTCTTGTACTTTGTGAGTTTAGTAACTAGGCTCTGACTTTCATGACGTGCATCATTACACAATTGCTTTCCATGATGTGTAGTGTGCCTATGCTTGGATAGAAACACTTGTATTATAATTTTTTCACAAACTAATTATAGTTTAAATTTTCATAGTGCATAGGATTGAAACTAAGCATCTCTTACTTCCACCTAACCAAGAGTTAGATTAGAATTATAATTAAAAAGAATCAAGTTTTTATGCAGGCATTTCATTGATCAATTTCCTTCCATTCTTTCTTCATCCTTCATGTTTTTTCCTTCCAAAACTTGGTTGAGTTGGATTAATAGCAGCAGGTTTAGTTTAAAGTCTTTGTCATATCAGTAGGGGCAGCTATCTTTAAATAGGGTTATCCGTCAATATTTGGCAGGGTTCCTGATTTCATCATGTCTTTCATGTTTTCCTACAATCCTCTTTGATTTTCAAGCATTATATCTACTTTCACCTAGGTTTCCATGTTTAGTAGCAACACTTTCAACACAAAAATATTTAGAAGAGGTCCATTCACTGTCATGGATAGATGAATTTATTGATTCTTGGAGTATGCAATCACTATTGCCGAGTAGTCATATTGCTACAAAGATTGATTGTCTCAAAACAATGGTGGTCTACAATTGAAAAGTAGTGAGAATATTATGAACAATACTATTATTGACAAGAGAAATAAAGGGAATTTCTTATGTCAATACAATGATTGAAAATATGGAATGTAGTTTCCAAGAGTAGAGGAGAAGACAGTATCAAATGTGGTGCAGAGCACCAAAAGGACCTGAAGGTACACAAGGGTCACTAGTACGACCTAAGGTGGAAACCATGGAGGGAAGAAGATAAATGGGACCTATAAGGTCATTCAAGGATGTAATATGGATATTTAAGCCATTTGGTTTTAATTGAAAACTCTATATGAATGTAATTGCCCAAGTTGGCAAAGTAGGACTAAGGGTCACTAGAAGGTCTAAATGACCTAAGGGGTAGTATTTTAGGTGTGGGTTATAGTTTTAAGGCTTATGAAAGTGTTTTAACACTAATGGGGCTTTTAGTTGTCGAGTTGTCAACTTGACAACATTTACAACTTTTTGTAATAAGTCTATTTAGTAGACAGTTGGTTTTAGACTGTTAGAATCAGTTTTAGGGGAGTTTGAAAGTAGTTTCAAAGTTGGTTGGTAGAAATTTGGTCTTTAAGAGACCTATTCACATTGAAAAATTGGGAGAGAACATGGGTTGGTCAAGGAGACAATCATATATAAAGTTTGAAGTAATAAAATGATGTTTTAATTTTGCAATTTTCTGATTTTCCAGAAATACAGTCACTTTTTTTGCATTGTACGCCACCTTAATGCATCTGTCTTGAACTATTATCAATTGGAGGTGTTACAAGAATGAATTAAATTTATATTTTTGGTGGAATCATCCCATTTGGAGTTTTATAGAAGGAGAAATTGATTTTTTGGTAAAAATAGTCAAAACCCTCTCCTAGGGTAACCTGAGAGAGTAGAATGTAATTTCTTGAATGTTGCATGTTGAATAAGGACTCTTCATGAGGAGGAATGATAGAGGACACTTTTTAGACTACCCCTATTTGTTTGAAGAGAACCATGCATTGAATTCATATGCTATGAAGCTGGAAGACTGATTGGACTCTCACAAACGAAGGGGGGTAGACTATCACAGTCAGAACTTTGAGTGCTTTGTCCATACTTAAAGTGTGTTTGGGCCATGGAGGCTTGAGGGGGATGAAGCTATGCATGTCTAACACAATTAGTATTCTTGGAGGGGCCATAGAATCCCATCTTGAGGGTGAAGCAATCAAAGTTGCAGGGTTTGGTATGACTGTCCCAGAATGACAACATTTTGGTGAGTTAATTTGTTTGTGTAGAAGTATGATTGGATTGGATCAATGGATTGGAATGGATATGGGAAGAGTATAGAAGAGTTTAGAATGATGTTAGAGTGTCTTGTGGATGAGAAGGAAAAGCTATAATGCTTAGGGGAATAGTGTGATGACTGTCCTAACTAGAGAATCATAACTTGCAGAGTCATTGTCTTTAGGACAATCAATGGTATTGGTTGTGTAGACCAGAGCGGTCAAGGGTGTGGTCCATTTGAACAAGGGAGTAAGGTTTTTCTGATGAACAAATTGGAATAGTCAATCCCTTTATTAAAACTTTTATATCTTCTCTTGAGGGAAGTGAAAGGACCACAAAAGGCAGTCATACTTAAAAGACCTATTTTCACTTTGGACCATACATTGTAATTGGTCACTGTCATATATCTTATTGATCATGGTTTGATTATTCATAGCCCCACTCTTTTGATAGTGCTTAAATTAGTGTACTTTTGACCAAGAAATGACTGTCATTATGCTTACAAGACTGCTCTTCAACCATTGCATTGCATGACACTTTGGCTGCTCTATTCATATCTATATTGATTGAATAAATACTCCACTCCATACCTGGACTTGTTATTTGAATGAACTATATTTTTTTCATTCATTTGTTATTCTTTTTACCATAGACAACCCCCTTTCTTTGCATATTTCTTCTCTCTTATGGATGACTGATTCACTAAGAATATCTCTTTCACTGAGCCTTAGTCGCACTGCTTGTCCTCCACATATCACTCATTATATAATGGACATCCTAACCATCTTATACTCATATTGATTATGCATTCTTTACCTCTAATGAATTCATTTTTGGACCTTGTAATAGAAGTGATTATTGTGATAGAATTCATGATTGTGCTTCATCTTTGTATGAATCTAATGGATGCTTAGGACTTCTATTATCTTGACTGTGTTTGAAAACACTCTTATGACTATACCCTATCTTTGATTATTCATCTTATTCATCATGCTTTTGTTGTTTTTTGTGACTTCTCCAGATTATGATTGTTTTACCATTCATAGACATGCCTTGACCACTATTTAGGCATTCATGTTATCTGAGATTGGACATTACTGTCACCACTCTGCAATGGCACTGGCATATCATGTCATATTACTACATTTGAGGTATTTAACAATCATTTCTAATCTTGATCCTTAATCATTGTTTCATACTTTAATGACTATTATTTGGTGCTCTTTCTACTGCCTTTGCTTTGTTTTGTGACTATAATTTGACAGTCATACTTCTATCACTACTCTCTAAATTTATCCATTCTTTATGATGCTTCTGACTTTGACTGTCGGGATTGTATTTTTTGCATTAATCCATTGGCACTATTTCCAGTAATATTTACTCCCTACTATCATGTCAATCAATCATTGTTCCCTCATGTATCACTACCTTGATCTTATCATTATGCTTTGATATTTTTATAATATATCTATTGCTCTTGTGATCTGTTAATGATTATTGTTCATTATATCTACCCTTTTCACCTATGTGTGTTACCTTGTAGAATCTAGATATTATAAATAAATAATCAAAATTGGAAGTACAATGAGGGACATCAAAACTTCCTTGATGAATATGAGAATCTCTTGAAAGATGACACTACACTAGTCTATTGAAATAGGAAGGCAAAAGAAAACCCTTGAATATAAGAACAATGAAATGAAACCCACGGCTAGAGCATTTAAAACTTTGGAGAACAATGAATAAAGACCTCTAAATAAAGAATCAAATCTCTAAAAAAGAGGAATTCAAGAATAGAAAATAAGCATTAGATTTTTTCGTGGTTAACTCCAAATTACTCTACCTCTGGATCTTGGAGTTTCCCTTTGAATCTGTATTTTTTATTGTATTTGATGATTTCCTAGTAAAACTCTATCATTGGTAATGTATTAGCTTCTTTATTCATTGAAATCAGTTGTCTTCTACATGTAAACGAGTTGTTCATCTCCAAACTTTGGTATTTTCTTGTTCAAGCCCATGGATTCCCTTCATTCTTATTGTTCATTTTCAATAAATGAGAATCTACTACCTTTGTTTCTCCCAAAAAAATCATTGTTCCCATTAGGAATGTGTCCCTTCCATTGTTCTTTCATAATGCTTTCATCTTTTGCTATGAGAAATATGTCGTTGTTCTTGAGAAGTTTGGAATTTCCTTAATAATTTGATGCTCATTCTTATCAGGAAACTATTTTTTATGCCTTGTGGACTTCTCTTTGGATTGAAAGTCTTCTCCTTCTACCATGAATCACATTGTTATTTCTTTGAGTGACTTGTTCCATTCTCCATGAGATTTCATCACTATTTATCTATGTCTTTTCATGCCAAACTCACTACTTACTTCAAAGATCTGCAACTACTCTTGTCATGGCCGCCATTTTTTCTTGAAATAAGACTCTCAAGTTCTTCTTACCTTAATTTAACAAAATACTAATTTCTACAGAAAAATGCTACCCAAAAAACTAAATTAAGGTAAACTTGCCATATACACATCCAACATTGAGTCACTTTGTTCAGTTTTGTTGGCTTAACAAATGGAACGGGTTTTGAAATTTGGAAACATGACATAGCAGAAATAATGTGAAAAGAGTCTACCATGTCGTTAAATTGTTAATTGTTGTCCACTATGTACTTTTTCCTCTTTACACCTGCAAACTGGTGAAGCCTGTTGCTCTATCAATCAAACACAATTTGTTTTTGAGAATGATTTAGCAAATCCACTTATCATACCAAACCACCTATATCCTTCCTACCTTTTTAGAAACAAGATTGTAATTCAGGACCAATCATTTATTGGCAATTACCTGTCTGCATATTTTTAAGTGCAAAAGTTTACACTCGGAGAAGAATCATGTTTAATAATATTTAGATGATTGTATCATGACAAACTTCAAGACAGGACACAAGAATCAAATCTGAAGGACCAATTTATTATAGGAATATATACTATGTGTAAGAAATAGAAAACATACAATTACCAGCAAATTAAATTTCCTATCCTAGTCAATGTCTGTTCTATGGAATCAAATAAATTGGAACCACAAATACAAACAACCAACTTGTAAAATTAAAATGAACATAAGACAAACTAATGAAAATGGATTATGGCCCGTTGGCTACATCACTCATCATTAATTGCACAAATTGAAACCCTAGTACAATGGATACTTATACAGTGTCATACAAATTTGATACTAGTAGCACACACATAAGAGAAGACTCGAGCCCTAAACTGACTGTGTCAATGGGTTTTACTGATTAAGATAGACTATGACATTGTTTGATTGACTGACAAAAGGATTTGAAGTTCTTGGTATTGTAATGAGTTGAACAGGGTTCTAACCATTCCAAAGAAGCCTCTGATGATGGTGAGACAGTAAGTTTGATATATTTCAAATCACTATTGAAGAGACACTATCTCACTATCCTATGATAGAGACAATCATAGTTAAAAGGTTAATACATTAAGGTTTGTATCCTAGCTATTGAAGGGTCAATTGGTGGGACCTTATAAAGCTAAGTTACCGGTTTGAGTTTGGTTACGAAGAATAGGTTCGCAAGTTCGACAAAATTTTGGAAAGGGGTTTGGGTTCGGGTTCGAAGAAACATGTAAAAAATTTTAAATTATATATATATATATATATATCTACATATTTATGAAGCCTAGAAGCATGAGTTAAAATTATAATGTCACATAGTATCATAAAAACAACAAAAAAGCACCATAAACTTGTAATCATAGCATCATATCAACATCAAAATATTAAAATAATAATATTGAGTTCAATTATCATTGTTTTGACTTTCAACAATTGGAACTTTATACTACGTTTCAATCATCTAATGGATTATCTATTCTTCTTCTTCTTCTTCTTCTTCATCATCAAAGACATTAGTCGATTCAGAAATAGTGCCAATGCCAATGGGATCAGCTGCATCGATAACATTCTCGCTTTCCAAGTCCTCAAATGCTTATTACTTTTTCACTGTACAAAGAGCTTGTTTGTTTGTAATTATTAATTAACATCCTACTTGAAAAATCATAAATGTTAAAAAAGTAGCTAGCAACTACCTTCACCTATTGAAGTTATTGTTTAATGTTTAAAATATGATTTATCACTATAGGGAGCTTCCAATTAATCAAACAGGGGTCATTATCAGCAATTGGATATACAAATTTCACTAGAAGAAATCGAGGGGTCTAGTTTAATTTGATGTAATAAATATCTGAACTTCAACAGATTTTGTTTTGTAATGTTAAAGATCTTAGTCAAATTTTGTAATAATTGTTTTCCGCACTATTATAGAATGTTTCTCAGTGAAAATGTACTTGGTTTGACCTGGTTCAACCCTGGTTACACCTAGGTTCCACCTGGTTCTATCTTGGTTCGACCTGGGTTCGGCCTGGATAAACCAGCTTACCTGGGTTCAAACCCTGCCCGGACCCATAGGCGAACCGGACCCAAACCATGAACCAATCCGTACCCAAGCTAGTCCGAAGGGGTCTAGGGGTGAGCCCAGTAACTAAGTTTTAAAGTATTTGAGGCATTCCAAATAATTGGTCAAGGTGTTAGGGGATTTCGAGTCACTTTTCACACAAGATAATGACTGATTGCAATGATAGGGACAATGTGACAATCCTATATTTAAATGTTGATCATTAATGTTAATAGTGGATGGATTAATGGTTAGTGTTTTGAGATGTCTCTTGAACTAAGGTGTAAGATAGTATCTCATTAATAGGTTTGTCCATTCTATAATCAAGGTTGAGGTGGTAACCATTCAAGAGTATTGGAAAAGGTCTTGAAGCACATAACAAGTCTTGTTTACTGATTGAATAGTTAATGCTGTTTGAATCTTGCATTTTAAATAGATGGCCCTTGAATGCTTTGAATATGATAGTGATGTTATGATCCACAAATGCTATGAGGTATCCTAGCATCGAGTAGCTTTACCCTTTGTGATGAGCTAAGGATCATTAGGATATGATCAAAGTTTATTCTATGTTTATGTCGGGACATAAGGTGTTAAGGTATCAAGGACCTTTAGGTATTGTTCCAATCAATATTATTTTTTGATAAGGCATAGAAGCCTTAACATATGATTTTGTATTCAATCTATTAAAGAAGCTTTTCCAACTACATCAATGGTGTCTAGCGAATGAAGACATAGTAGTTTCCTCTTGAGAATCCAATTAGGTGAGTGTTGTTACAAAACTAGGAAGATGATGACCTTGTGTCATGGTGAATGTTGTGCTTCTGTGTGAGCTCTACATCACATGTAGGTCTATTAGATGAAGGAAGTAAATACTTCATTTGCATGAATGATTCTTATTGCATTACACCTACATTGGATCATTATGTATGCATGGTTGATTTTCTCTATCATTCTGATTATCTTCAAAAAGTTCTGAATTTTGTTATCAAGATGCCTATAAAATTTGATGTGTTTGTGTGGTTGTTCTTGTTTGGTGCTTGTTAATTCGAAAAACATAAGACTTGGAGAATTTTTGTCAACACTCCCTTTTGAGTTGGAATTTGGACATTCTCCTTATGTTTTGTTGTCAAATATTTATGCAAAAGCAAATAGGTGGGATGATGTTAAAAAGGTAAGGAAATTGATAAAATACAAAGGAGTTAGAAAGATTTGTGGATACAGATGGATTGAAAAAGAAAAAATGGTGATGAATGATGTAGATGAGGATAATAAGAAATTACTCCTCTATCACCATAGTGAAAAGTTTGAAATCATTTTTGGGTTGTTAAACATGACAGCTAGAATGACTATTAGAGTTGTTAATAATCTTCCAGTATGTCATTACTGTCACACCTCATCAAAGTTTATCTCCAAGATTGTTGCAATAGAAATAATCAAGCTCCATGAAGCTCTCCTACACCTATGAAGGGGCCATGTCAAAATCAAGTTTTGGAACCAAAAATATCAATAGAAACAACAACTTGAGAATTTTACAATTCTCTAGGTGCTTTCTAGAAAGAATTTCCTCCTCCATGAAGAATGAATGCAAAGTGAGGCCTATAGCATTGTAGGTTTACGGGAAATATGAGAAGATAGAAAATAGAAGACTAAAAAATCTTCATTTGTCTTTTTTTCTCTTCATAGGACATTCATAGACATCCCTAAGATGTTGGGGATGTGACAGAAAACCCTGTTTTAGCACTCACATCTCAGGGACAAATGGAATGTATTTCTCACATGTCCCTGAAGGACCCTAATTAAGTACTAGAAGTACACAAAATGGGGATATACATTAGTTGCAAATAAAATGCAACATTCATTATATTAATTTTGAATCCAAATATGAAAATACATTCCAAAAACCCAAAGAGACTTCACAAGTGAATACATCCTATCCAACCATTTGGGTATGGGATCTCATGATATAAAAAATTATATATAATACAATGTCCATGCTATAAATGAGCCTTTCTAGTGGAACCCCAAGATTAGATGACTCTGTATACAAATGCACCATTTTGCTATTACAACACAATCCAGTCGACTCCAGGTAGTGCTTCTTGCTGATGTGTATTTTTTCATGTATTTTGATAATATGTATATATGATATCGCTCATAGTTATTTGGATAATCTAAGAAACATTATGTTGCTTATCATATTCAATAAAAAAATCCAAAAATCTAATGATGATATTTTTTAAAATCAAAATACAGAGAAAGAGAAAAGAAATGCATACCAAAAAATCTATAACAAGCTCGAGCTTCATCTTCTGCATCGGTGAATTCATTGATAAAGTTCACCATGGCTCTAATGGATTCTATTGTGAGAGCCAACCCTCTCATCTTAAACTTTTTTCTAGAAATTTTAAGGGTTTGAGACCCCATTCTCTAGATTGTTGCCTTTCTAGATTACAGACAACAATCTAACATGATGCGGTGGTATATAAGATATGGCCATCTCCCTCCTTCGGAACAAACACCCAGACTGGAAATTACATGAACCCCATTCGAAAATTCCCAATCTTGTAACCACTTTCCCAGTGTACCCTTTGCTCCTTTGAGAATTTATCACACCTCATTACCTCTGAAGAATACTTTAAATCACTTCTTTTAGCATACAAAGACTGCATCCTATTACATATTTCATCATACTTGTGAGAAATCTAAAAGCCTTGAATCTGGCTATTCCCTTCATTGTATAATTTATTTTCTACAGATGCAACATTCTTCTAAGAAAAAATCTTTGGTAAATTTTCATTATTCCCTTTTAAAATATTTTTTTGAGCCACATTATGCAAATTAGTTTTCATAGGTTCTTCATAATTATCCCTATGCTCCCAATGTAATCGATTATCACAAGAGATCTGCTGAAGTAAGATTCTCCTTTCACTTATATCATATATGATTTTATCATTCTCCATATATGGTTGATTGAAGTTGTCTTCAAATAAATCTTCACCAATCCTTTCTGTTAAATTTTTGTTTTGCTCATACACTATTTCCAAATTTTTTTCATGGTTTGGAGCAATCTCATTTATTTCATCAAATATCACCTCTACATTCTTATCCTGATATTTGTAGAAGAAGTTTGAACCATTATTTTGAACATACTTTTGATACTCAACACCCAACAAATCTGAAATTTGTTATGTAGTGAAGAAATTTTCTTCAGGGTCATGAATTTCACAAGTCTCATCCTACATGTATCCTTCTTCACTATTTTCCTCATTCAGTCTTGCAACATTTACAACTTCTAATATATTTATCAGAAATTTGACCTGAGGATCATTGTGAATTCCTAACTATCTCATCTTCTCTGAAAATGAAGGCCTAATATATGAAGGTATCTCTTTATAGATGTGAAATAATCTTAGAAAGACTTGTGTTGTTATTTCATCCACCCTCTCTCTCCTCTCCCCCTCCTATCCCTCTCTCCCTCCCTCTCCCCCCACCCACCATCCCTCTCCTCTCTCTCTCCCTCTCCCTCTCCCTCTCCCTCTCCCTCTCCCTCTCCCTCTCCCTCTCTCCCTCCCGCCCTCTCCTATCCCTCTCCTTCCTGCTCTATCTCCCTCTCCCTCCCCCCACCCTCTCTCTCCCTCTTGCTCCCTCTCATCTCCCTCCTCCATCTTCCTCTCCCTATCCCTACCCTCCCTCTCCCTCTCCCTCTCCCTCATGCTCCCTCTCTCTCTCCCTCCTACTCCATCTCTCTATCCTCTCCCTCTCCTCCCACCCACCCTCTCCTCTCCCTCTCCCTCTCCCTCTCCCTCTCCCTCTCCCTCTCCTCTCCCTCTCCTTCCTACTCCATCAACCTATCCCTCCCTCTACCCCCACCCTCTCTCTCCATCCTGCTCCCTCTCCCTCTCCCTCTCCCTCCTACTCCATCTCCCTCTCCTCTCCTCTCCCTACCTCTCCCTCCCTCCCTCTCCCTATCCATCTCCCTCTCTCCCCATTTCCCTCTCCTCTCCCTCTCTCTCCTACTCCATCTCCCTCTCCTCTCCCTCTCCATCTCTCTACCCCTCCCTCCCTCTCCCTTTCCCTCTCTCTCTCTACTACTCCCTCTCCTATCCTTCTCCCTCTCCTCTCCCTCTCCCTCCACCTTCCCTCTCCCTCTCTCATTCCCCCCTCTCTCCCTCTCCTCCCCCTTCCTCTCTCTCTCCCTCTCCCCCTTCCACTCCATCTCCCACTCCCTCTCTCCCCCTCCCTCTCCCACTCCCTCTCCCTCTCTCCCTCTCTCCTACTCCCTCCCCTCTCCCTCCCTCCTCTCCCTCTCTCTCTCCCTCTCCCTCCTACTCCCTCTCCTCTCCCTCTCCCTCTCTCCCTCCCTCTCCCTCCTACTCCCTCTCCCTCTCCCTCTCCCTCTCTCCCTGCTGCCCTCTCCTCTCCCTCTCCTCCCACTCACCCTCCCTCTCCTCTTTTCTCCCTACCGCCCTCTCCTTCCTGCTCCATCTCCCTCTCCCTCCCTCTCCCCCCACCCTCTCTCTCCATTCTTCTCCCTCTCCTCTCCCTCTCCCTCCTACTCCAGCTCCCTCTCCCTCCCTCCCTCTCTCCCCCTTTTCCCTCTCCTCTCCCTCTCCCTCCTACTCCATCTCCCTCTCCTCTTCCCCTCCCTCTCTCTCCTCTCCCTCTCCCTTCCCCCACCCTCCCTCTCCCTCTCCCTCTCTCCCTCCTACTCCCTCTTCTCTCCTTCTCCCTCTCCTCCCCCTCTCCCTCCACCTTCCCTCTCCCTCTCTCATTCCCCCATCTCTCCCTCTCCTCCCCCTTCCTCTCCCTCTCCCTCTCCCCCTTCCACTCCCTCTCCCTCTCCCTCTCTCCCCCATTTCCCTCTCCCTCTCCCTCTCCCTCTCTCCCTCCCTCTCCCTCCTACTCGCTCTCCTCTCCCTCCCTCTTTCCCCACCATCTCTCTCCCTCTCCCTTTCTCCCTCCATCTCCCTCCTACTCCCTCTCCTCTCCCTTCTAATCCCTCACCTCTCCCTCTCCCTCTCCCTCTCTTCCCTTTTCCCTCTCCTCTCCCTCTTCCTCTCTCCCTTCCTCTCCCTCCTACTCCATCTCCATCTCCATCTCCACTCCCTCTCCCTCCCTCTCCCCCCACCCTACCTCTCCCACTGCCTCTCTCCCTCCCTCTCCCTCATACTCCCTCTCCCTCTCCCTCCCTCTCCAACTCCCTCCTACTCCCTCTCCCTCTCCCTCCCTCTCCCTCTCCCTCTCTCCCTCCCTCTCCCTCCACCTTCCCCCTCCTACTCCCTCTCCTTCTCCCTCTCCCTCTCTCCCCCTTTCCCTCTCCTCTCCCTCTCCCTCTCTCCCTTCCTCTCCCTCCTACTCCATCTCCATCTCTGTTCTCTCCCTCCATCTCCTCTCCCTCTCCCTCCCTCCCTCTCCCTCTCCCTCTCCTCTCCCTCTCCCTCCACCCTCCACCCTCCCTCTCCTCTCCCTCTCCCTCTCCCTCTCCCTCTCCCTCCACCCTCCCTCTCCTCTCCTCTCCCTCTCCCTCTCCCTCCCTCTCCCCCCACCCCCACCCTCTCCCTCTCCCTCCACCTTCCCCCTCCCTCTCTGAGTATGCATGTTCTTTAAGGATTCCATTTTCTTTTTAAGAATCCCAATTGGAAAATCTGAAAGACAAGTTAAGTTGTAGTGATGATGAAATGATGGTAGTCAAGTGTATGTGGGCAGTACAGTTCAAAGAAGTCAGAATTCATATGCAACCATAAAGCATGCAACATGCGCTATTGTGAAGGCAATTAAAAACATGAATGACATATTTAATATTCCATCACCAATTTCCATGACGTTCAATGCATAAAAGAATTTCAGAAAACAAAGACAAAACACCAAATGGTAGTGTTTGTGAAGAAACACAATTTAGAAAAATGGATGAATAAAATTGGAATGATTTAGAAGAAGTTGATATTCTAGATTTTGAAATTGGGTTTTTCATAGCGATATTCAAATCTAAAGATAGTAGAGATAAGATTTTTTTTAAAAATGTTTGGATATCTAAACATCTGGGTTAGATATGCAAAGCTAGATCCTAAACTTCAATAGAAAATATCATTGCAATAAATTCATTCTTGTCTGTATCCAATTAGACTATCTCCCATTAGGATACAAATACACATATATCTAGGAGGTCTTTGGAAACAAATTAGGAATCTTTCTTAAATCAGCCCTATGTGAGGACACTTGAAGCCCTAGGATTTGTGTTATAATGGACACTGGGAAAGAATTCCCAAAAACCCTCAAAATATGGTATCTGAATTCATAGGATCGCTTATGATTATATTGATAGGGTTGAGGGTCCTCCAATCTCAACAATGGAATTCTTTGGAGAAACCTCAGCGGAAGAAGACCTGTGCAATATAGAGACTCGTAAAATAATTAAGAACTTAAGTTTGAGGAATACTAGAGATGATTTAAAGGAAACCTCGCCACTTTATTCTTAGAATATCATTAAAGTAAACCTAAAGGGGAAGACAATGACTTATATGATAAAATCATGTTATTTCTCTGGGCCCTATTTTAGAGATACACTCACTATTGCACTAGGTTATAGGTAAGAAAACTCTTCTTGCTACTAGACATCAAGGATATGAAGAAAAAAAATATCAAACTTCTAAGGAACGTTGGATTAAGAATAAGCAATGCATTGAGGGGCTTGAGTATGTGGGAAAATCTGAGAGCTTGAGATTGGATCAAATCACCATGATTAAAAAGAAACACAATTTTAAAAGAATGAAATCCCAAGACTGCAGATACTTAAAGAATATATGAAGAAAGGATGCTCTGATGAACCTAGATGTTTCAAGGGGAGAAGGATGGTTCCCAATAGAGAAATCGGATAGATATCAGATGTAGAATGAACTATCAAACATAACTAATCAAGAAATGACAATATTCATACTAAAATGATTGGAAGAGATCCATACCAAAATCAAAAGGAAATTTTATGCCAAAGAGAAAAAATGATAACATTCTTAGAAACCCAAGGAGAGGTAGACCCATAGGCCCCGTTTGGTTAGTGGAATTGGGGCAAAATTGGGTGCACAACTTCTCATTTTTTGCCAAATCTGTCGTTTGGTATGCTAA
Source organism: Chamaecyparis obtusa (assembly GCA_027943335.1). Lineage (NCBI taxonomy): Eukaryota > Viridiplantae > Streptophyta > Pinopsida > Cupressales > Cupressaceae > Chamaecyparis > Chamaecyparis obtusa. The sequence continues at coordinate 238,343 of BSBK01003889.1, forward strand.
ACCGCAATCCACATTTTGGAGATCAAAATCTAGTTTAGGCACCAAAACGGACAGCATTATCTTCCCACCCAATAGGTGGAATTTGAAATGATATTCTGGTTTTGGGGTTTTGTGAACCCGATTTAATTTCCCTATCGGGTCCGTGCATCTTCTTGCATTGGGTTTTGGGTTTCACGCAAGCATTTCTGTGGATTGAGCTGATCGAAAGTGGTATTTTGTGGTTTAGGGTTCACACAATATAGTGTCCACACAATATAGTATCCACAGTACTGTGGTATGAAGGTTCATAGAGTCGGGTTAATCTTTTGATGAAAATTATAGTATCCTTACCCTCCGGGAGCTCCGCGAGGTTGTGCACTTGAAAGAAGTGGAAAGAGAGAATATCTTGGTTCGTATTGTTATCATTTTGATGGGTTGAATACGGTTTTTTAACAGAGTATCATTTGAAACTAATTTGTTTAAGTTTTCTCTACTATGATCTTTAAATGCATCTGTGGTCTAACCAAATGGGGCCTTAAATTTTATATCGTCTAAACATTTTATTGAAGCTGGTTGTTTCTGGAAATCTCTTCGGTTTGAAATTTTCTTGTAATCAAGTCTTGTATGAGATCCACCCTTCTGGAATCCCATTGTTCAAATTTTGTCTTTGTGAGTTTTGACTTGATGAGTAAGCTTAGCAGTAAGGCCACATTTGGTTAGTTTTAGGACATTCAAACCCTAAACAACTCACAACCATTTTTGTGAGTTGTTTAGGGTTTGAATGTCCTAATTGATTTTATTTCATTTCAGTTTTTGGATTCTCTGCGACCACTGGGAGAAACTAGGGTCTTCTAGTGGTATTATCTATTCATGTTTTGTGATAAAAATAAAATGTCTTTATAATGTCTATTCATGTTTTGTACTAAAAAGAAAAAATTATTGAGCACCCTTGATGCTCTTTGATATCGTTGACCACCTTTGATTTTTGTTCAATGGCCTTCACAATGGCATCTGCTCAAATAAGTAAGAAACCCGTCTCTCAATGCATTTATGCCTCATTGACTGATCTAACATGATACTTGCAGCGATTCTGATTCTTTTTGCATGGGCTTTTAAAAATTATTTCATGCTTTGTTCACAAATGTGTAATTAGTTATGAACTACTTTGTTGCGGAGTGAAACATGAGTTTGTATTGTTTTAATGCCCCCAATCACCATTTCACCACACCCCTTCGTATATTTTCTTGATAATTAGATGAAGATGAAAATTTGATTTTCATTCGCAAAATAAAAAAAAGTCAATCCGATTTCAAAGCATCAACATAATTTTATGCATGCTTCCGGGAATTTCGATGGATCTTTCCAAGAGCTAGACAATATATCAAGAATTGTGCAAGGGGAGCATGGCTAAATTTGAAGCATTATAGTTTCTTTTGGCAGGGTGGAACTTTTGTTGTTAAATTTAGTCAAGATTCCCTCACTTTGTCAATCTTCTTTCTTAGAATTGGTTGGAAAATATATAAATTCACATATCAAATCTAAATTATTATGTGGGAGCTCAACCATAATGAGGGTTGTGATGGAAGACATGATGACGTGCCCCTAAATATTCTCTACCCTAGGCCCAACAAAAGAACCTTCTCTTTTTTGGCCTTGTGGTCCTTAACCATTTCTATGAGGTGATGTACCTAGTGAGGTCTTTACATTGTTCTCATCCATCATGTCAACCTCTTACCTCTTAAGATTGAGGATACCTTCTAGTTCACTTTAACAATTGATCAATGTGGGTTTGGTAGGGTAGGCTACAATAGGGTTCCCTTAAAATGACTCACAACCCTAGGCCCATGAGCTGGACCTTATCCTCCTTAGCCTCACGGTCCTTAAGAATCTTTATGAGGTGGTATATCTAGTGGGGAATCTTCTGGCATTCTCTCTCAGGTTGCACTTCCTTCCTTAACTCAACATGATTGATTATTGCATTCACAAATTTATATGTAGAAAATGCATAGATTATAAGATTAAAGCATTCATTTACTACATAAAATCTGGTGTGTGTGTGTGTGTGTATGTGTGTTCACTTTTATGTATAATCCACATAAATATATATGCATAGCTATTTCTTCATACTACAATAATCTAAGAGATTATAACAGATCACCTTGTTGTAGATATGATAGCATTTTCTGGTCATTCAATTCCCTTTATTGAATGAGTGTTATTTCCTTTTATACTCTTTCATTGGGTTGGAAGGTTGTGAACCTTTGGGATGAGAAGTGTTCTTTCATGAAGTTGCACTCATGGAATAAGGGATTGCACCCCTTCAATTATTTTAATAAGTGTTGTTTAATTATGTGAACTGTTGTTAACATAAACTGCTTTAGTAATTGTTCTTTGTTATAACCAACTGCTTGTTAGCATAATGACCATAGGATTATGTTCTTTAAGGAATAATGTAAATTGCGAGCAATTATCGAGCTGAAGAATACCTATTTAAATCAGAAAATGAATGTATTAGTTTGGACATATATTTTCCCTCAAATATAAACATATTATGGATTCAACAACTAAGAACTATGCAATCAAGAAAAATTATAATCAAATTAGAAGCATTATAATTCGTTGATTGTTCCTACTTTCAGTCATCAATCTTTTCCTGGGACAAACTGTTTGTGATTTTTTTAGTTTCCCCACATTCAATGAAGCGCACAACGACCTCTTCATTTTCACACAAGAAATGAGAAACACCGATCCACAATACTCCATGGCTAACAGACCAGGAAGAGTGAGACGACAAATCGGGAAGAGTGAGACGATAGATGAAAATTATGACAATCTCTAATAAGGTAGAGAAAGTATAATATAAAGTTTTGCCAAGGAAGAATCAAATTTAAAGTCTTAATTTGAATGCCATTACGTAGAAGCGGGGTAACGGCTATGCTTTATTCAACTTTGTTTTTTTTTAATTCTCTATTTTTTAACTTTATTTTTTTTAATTCTCTGCTTTTTTTCTACTTAATTTTTTAAAATTCTATGTTTTTTTTAAAATAAATTGTTTTTTCTACTTTGTTTAATTTAAATTTTCTATTTTTTTCTACTTTGTTTTTTAAAATTTTCTATTTTTTTCTACTTTGTATTTTTAAATTTACTATTTTTTCTACTTTGTTTTTTATAATTCTATATTTTCTTCTATTTTAGTTTTTTAAATTATCTTTATTGTCGTTGTTCATATAATGAAATAATTTTGAATATAGTGGATGAAACAACATCAAAGATATTTTGATGGCATGGCTTTGATTTGCTCTTTTTTCTTGAAAAAAATTGAATTTAATTGAAGAAAAAGAAACAACAATATTACCCACCTCTCAATTATAAATATGCACAGATATTTATATTTTTTTTGTCGCCCTCCTTCTATTCCTTTGCAAGTTTAATTTTGAATTGTCAAACTTTAATTTATCATTTGGAAGCTCTTAATCAAGTTGATGGTAGAGAAATTTTGTATGCATTGTTTATTCTTTTATTTTAATATTCTTCTAGGAATTATGAATGAGTGTACATGTCAATATTATAGTAAGTTTTACTCTTTTAGAATATTTTAGTATCTAATGTTATTAGATGTTATAGATGGTCCTTATTTAAGAAAAGGAAAATCGTGACCACTCACTCATACTTTAGGGCCTTAATCTTAATTTAACCTTCAAACATTGGAATATCTAAAATTACTAAAAAGATTTTGATATTGTGGTGGAATTATGTTGTCTAGGGTGATGTAGTGTTAGTCTAAGCTGCACATGAATCCACAGAATTATTTGAAGAATTCTTAGTTTTATATTCCCAATGAATCATTATTTTCAAAACATATCCTATATTATGACCATGTTCATAAAAAAATTACTCTAATGTCAACATTCATTTAAATTTAGATTATGTGATAAACAAAATAAAATATGGACCTAATTCCTATGGATTTGGTACAAAATTAGAAATACATAATAATGTTATTTATATTCATGAATTGATTGATTGAATATTGAAATCAAACAATAGAATACATGTACAAGCCTCTTAGATGAGTGAATCAAAATGATAAATATATAAGAGATTGCAAGTTAACTTGTAATTATGATAAGAATTAAATCAATCAAGTGAGAAAGAGGTGTATATTGATTAGAAGGAGGTGACACCTAATTTCATTGATTAAGAACTAATGAGGAAATACTGAGAGTTGAACAAATGAGATCAAGGCTTATAGATGTAATTATTAGCTACCTTGGTGAGAAATAAATTATCCTAATGTCATAATCTGAACAAAATACCAATTCTTGAAAAATAAGAAGTTTCATCTTGTGGGTTTCTAAGTAAATGGATGAGTAGCTTGACATCATGGTATTGGTTTTTGTATCAACATGTTCAGGGTCATACATACATTTGATCTATATTGTGGCTCCTCAAGATATTTTGACTATTGTTTTTTGTAGTTGGGTGTGGCAAGGCATCATTTAGATGTAATTATGTTTAGTTTTTTAGGTTTTCTAAGCTACAACTAGAGGAGCTAGTTCTTTCCTTCTGATATACTCTCTTGAACTAGGACTGATGTATACTTCTTGTAATAAATAAATAATACTATATCTTAGCTTTGGCCTCTTATCTATAAAAAATAATCAAAATACCAATATCAATTTTCTCTATAACAAGATGTGGATAACATTTATAAAATTTAAGTTAAATTTGCACATGTTTTGATGATTGTCACAAAGGGGAAAAATCCCACCCGCTTAATATAAAAATGCATGCTTTTGGTGAAAATAAAATGCCTTGTTTTAATTTGCTAAATTGAGAAAACCCCAAGATAATATGTACGATTGGATATTATAGACTTGAGCTAGCAATAGTAGTGACTTTTAGAACCTTTTTAAGAGAAATTGGTATGTTGTAAATTAAGTTTGGTATGGTGTTATGCAACAGACATTTGGGAACTTGGGGAATTTAGATCTAAGAATTTTCTATTTAAAATAATTAGGATTTTATAATATGATTTTTGGGTAAACTGGTTTTCTTATTCTCAATTTCACTTCTACAACTCAATTTGTATGAATTTTACAATTCATTCATATAAAAAATAAATATATAATTTGATATTAAAATTTAAAAATGATTATGATATTTATTCAAGTTGTAGAGATCATAAAATGACTAACGTATTTTTACCTTTTCATGTCATTCATTTTTTCATCAAATTTTTAATCTATATATTAATTATTTCATTAAGCTATCATTCGTTTATTAATTAAATAGTTTTATTATTTAAATAATGCATTATCTTAAAGTTATGACAAAACTACAATAAAAATTCAAACACAATATGATCGCCTTCACTCAAAGAATTGAAAGTCTTTCAAAGATTATTAGAAATTGTGAGGTAAATGAATAAAAGCTATACTATTCAAAAATCTCAATCTTTTAATGTATTCTACTACTAAATTATTATCTTCCCACTAGCATCACACCCACTTATCTGCTCTCCTTTCTTTTTCTACTCAGCCACCGATTCCCTACTCATTTAATGTATTTGTTTTTAATTTCACTAACTATTACACACTAATCTTTTACACTTGTGTAAAAATGTATTAGACATAGCTAATGTGGGATGTGATAAGTTTCTTTAAGTTATAAAATTTACAAGTATAAGGTTATGTAGCCAAATAAGGAAAAATATAAAGAACTAAGCCCATTTAATTGACAACAATTGGGGTGTTGAGGGAGGTCCATTTAAATAATAAAAAAATGAACACTTTAGCTTTAAGTCATTTTTTTAGGGTGATTTCAAAGGCTACTTGGCCTATTTTGGTCACAAGATAGAAGTAACACATATCAAACTTTCTTGGAAACCTGCTTCATTTTTTTGCCCTAGATGCATGTTTTTGTTTCATATAAAATCAAAGGTCATGTTGTCTTAGAACAAAAAAATATCAGGATAGTCACACAAAGAGATCTGACATGCATCATGATACAATGAATTAATGTTGCCTCAATTTGAGAAAGTGAAATTAAAAGTTTTGATCTGATCAGCACTACAGTTTCAAGGTTCCACATTCTTCAAGTGTTCATGGGGTTTGAACTGATATATGTGAAGGTTTGAATCCCTTTGCCTCTACGATTTCTAATAGTTAAATTGATATTTAACTCATTTGAAAGACTTAAATAATAATAATATATGTAATTTAGTACATATGGAAATATCTTGAGCTCTATTTATTTTATTTGGCCCTTGATGAATGAAGGTAAGATTGAAAAATAATAAATCATTTAAAAAAATGGATGATTTGAATACATTGATGTTAATAGAAGATTTGAAATTTTAGTGTAATCATTACTGTGAGACACATTGTCTAAAAACATGGAAAGCTTTTTATTTGGGATTTTATCATGGAGTGCCCAACATACAATGACATATATTCCAACTAATTGGATATCTTAGAATTAGGAAATTTATGTACCCTATTTAAAGAAGCACAACTAACCAAAACAACAAACCTTGTGATTAACATACATTATTGAAGAAGAGATCTAAAGAAGAGGTTACAAAGTGATTAAGACCTTGGCACCCTATTCTTAGGGTGTGTGTTGTTTAGGGGGTCTCATAGGATGCTTTGGCCTTGTGGACATTATTAAAATTATTCACTCATTCATTATTCAATATATGAAGCCTTTATCTACTTCATTGATAGTAAAAGTTTCACGAATGGAAAAAGAGGTTGTCACATCAACATTTGTGAAACATGGAAACAACCTCCAAGCATGGGACTTGAAATGTGAGGTTGAGTCTCTGAAGAAGGCCAAATTACTTACAATCAAGGTGCACCTAAACTAAGATTTTTGAGGGAAAAGGGAGAAGGATATGCATAAAGGGAAAAGGGGTGATACACTAAGATTAAATATTTAATCTCTTTTTGCTTATAATTTCCCTTAAACCTTAAAGAAACTACCAAAACCACACTACTTGAATTTGATCAAATCCTAGAACATTATGAAAGTCAGGACTCAAAAAGACTTTGCAAGGAACCTAAAGATCCACAAGCCTAATCAATCAAGAAAATTAACACAATCATATAACAGAGAAGATGATGAAATGCATCCAAATAAGAAGGAAAAGATCACAATATATTTGGACTTGAAGTAGGTAAACAATAGAAATGTACTAAAGCAAGAAAAGGCTACCTATAATTATAGAAGAGAATTCTACAAAGGAAACAAGAGGTTCCAGATCTCTAATTTTTTCATAGTGACTCCATGCCCAATGGATTGCTAGGCTACTACTATTGTATACATAGCAGGAAAGAACTCTGAAGAAATTGCCAAAAATATTGACTTTATATCACCATCAATCCTCTAGGTTAAATTTCCATCAAAAGCTTCAATATGTACATAGTGTTAAGGCTTAAAATAAAGGAAAAAAGGCTTAGAAACCCTTAAAAAATCTCCTAAGTCCTAAAACCCTAGTAAAACCCCAATTTCCCTGTTGACGTTAACTTTTCCTATGTTTTGCAATTGACTTCCTATACCAGGTCACAAATCACTTAAGTAACCTATTAATGTCCCCTTTATCATCAAAATAATCAACCCTTTACCTTTTCCTAGCTTCTTAACTATCTTTAAATATTCACAAGCAATCTTTTTTCATTAGAATCAAACAACCACGAAATGGTGATGGAAATCAAGTGGTGGGGTCCATAACTCTTCAAAGACACAATTCTCTTTGTTGTTTTGTAGAATGTCATTTCGGTCAAATTCCATTGACTGCAAAACAATTATAGAAGTTTTAAGTGAAAGGATTAGATAATGGTGGGCCCAGTGGCCACGTGTTTTAATTTTATTGACTCAGGAAAGGTGGTGGTTAAGAGAAGGAAGGATTTGTCTTCATTTTGCAAGGGTGTATTTTAGTCAACTTTTTTTACCTAGAAAATGGTAAAAGCTATTTAAATGTTTAAATGTTAATGATCGGTGATGGTGCGATGGTGGTCTGGGTTAATTGTTTAATAAATTAGTACTAAAAAATCAAAATTAGGTACTCTATGTTACCTTTGGTTGTACAAATGGATTACATATAAGGCTAAAAATTGGTGCTAAATTAGGCACACTTAATCCTTGTTTAGCGTCCTAAACAAATTACATTTATGGGTCAAATTCGATGTGAAAGTCAGCATTAACCATTGCAACATTAAACACAAAAAATCACTATGACATTAAACACAAATATATTGAACATTTCATATTTTTCAAATGCCATATAAATGCATTAGATTTGTGGGACTATAGCACTGACTAATGAATCAAAAGGAGAAAATTAAAAATTCTCATCTATGTTAAAATTACGTCCATAGGTCACTCTTATTTTATTTTTGATTTGTTAGTTTTTTCCTTTCTAATCTTTTAGTTTTCATTTTGGGTGCCCCCTTTTATTTTATTGACAGATACAAAGCATATGATTGATAGGGTTTAGAGTGTTTATTCCGCCGACTTAAATTTTTGCGAGATAGAGAGTAAATGATAGATAGATATAAATTAAACCCTTGATTTCTCTTTAAATGTGAAAACCAAGTAAGTTTTTCCTTTTGGTTCAATTTGAATCCATATAAAGATATTTAGATAGAATTTTTATTAATATTTTTTTACAAAAGGGATGGCACCTAGATGATAATAGTCGGGCTTCTATTGATTTGTGTAGTTTGGTGGTCTTATTTTTCAATTATTCATTCCATCATATGGTTTGAACTCCCATAATATATCTCGTAGGAAATTAAATATAGAAAGATAGTCAATCAAGGTAAAGCTTGCTCACTATTCACCCATTTTTATTAATTTTGTTGATTGGTGAATTTTTTTCATACCACAAACAAAAAATTCATACCTAGCAGTGTGTACTTTATTTGCCTCCACAGACTGGATGAAAATAATTTCCTCTAAGTCGCTTCAAAATACATATACATATACATATACATATACATATACATATACATACACATACACATACACATACACATATCCATATGCATATGCTTATACATATAGATATATAATATACATATACATACATACATAGATACACACACACGCACACACATATAAAGGGAGATGAGACCGATAACAAAAAATAGGCACTGGATTCCATATTAGGGGAAGAGGTAGTGAACAAATTGGATGGTATGGGCTTGACAATGCTTTTCAGATACATAGAAAAATGATCTAGTAAAGACCCTAAAACAATGTAACCAAATCAACCATCTCAATGGGAATCAATTGATTCCCCAACCACTCCTAGATTAAGCATAAGATCTAAGAATAATTCAATAATAGTAAACTCTAAGAATGTGGAATAGGGAACAAATTATTCTAATATCCCAGCCACTCCTAGGACACAAACTTCTTCTACCAAAACATGCATTTCATCTTGCATTAGTGGCTACAATACCAAGACAATTCTTAGATTTTATGTAGATGGGGCTTTTATTTCATCACTTGAACAAGTAATCCCATTTTCTTTAATAAACACTAAGAACGCATAAATTATATATCTCCTTATCAAAATCATGCAGGAGTGTTATATAGACACTTTTAAATGTATCCTCCACATTATTGTAAGGAAAGTGAAGATATACAAATAGATAAATTAAACATAAAAGAAAGAACATAAAGGAACAATAGATTTGATTAATTTGATTTTAAATCAAAAAACTTTCTAGGTTTCTCAATAGTCTAGTGCCCAATCTCATGCTACTAAGTGAAAGTAAATCCATTAAAAAGATCCTATGAATAGATGAAACTTAACCAGTGGGTTTTGAATATATTAATGCTTAACATTAACAAGCCCTCTCATGTTATTATAAATTTTTACTCTGACAATCCATTTTATACACTAAACATCATTTTTATATGTACACATAAATTTAACTCTCTCCTTGAGACAAAGAAATTCAACTCTCTCCAATATGTATCATCCTGATTCAAGATAATAAAAGTGGTAGCCTCAAGGATTGGAATAATTTTAAAACTATAGAAAAAGTCTATAGCTATACTGAAGCATTCTAATATCCCTGTATGAACCAAAAACCCTTTTGATATCCCTATAGGTACAATGTTAGCATCATACTGCTCCATTTTTTTTAATCTTTGCATGCTTCCTATAATTGAATTTTTTTAAACCATTCCATCCTATACTAGAAAACACTTATCTTCTCTAAGAACTTCATCCTCAACCTTCTTAATTAAAGGAAAACCAACATATTGAAAATATTCGAACCAAGAACTACCATTTATAGCCTTACTGCCTTGGAATTATAGTTCAAATTCTTCAGAATTTTAAATAGCAACAACCTTTTAATGAACTTATAGAATTTTCCTCATATACTTGTGTCAACAAGACAGTCTACATAAAAAATATTAGGAAATATCTCTCTTTTGATGTCAAGTACTTAATTAAGAAACATTGAGATCTCCACCATTGGTTTTCTTCTTGGTAACAACAAATCCACTAGGATACTCAAAAAAATTTGACGACAAAATAAATTATTTTCTGTAACATTGATTACTCAAGCTCTACAAATATCAGGTTAGATGTCACATTAACCATCTAATAATCACTTTCCCTCTTTCTTTGTCACATGACATATCTTTTTCCAGTTCCCTGTGTGGACACAACACCATCTATGGTGCAACCAAAATGCACCACAGTATAATGAAAATAAAATAGACTTAAAAAAATAACACTATATGTGGGTGCATTCTAGTTGCTTTGTACCTAGGGGTGTGTAGACACGTGATTTTGTATAGGTCGGGAGAGTGTGTGCCCACATGTCATAGACACATCATTATGCATACATGTGTTCTATGCCAATATGCCAAATTTTTAAAATCTAGAATCCCTCTTTAATGCCTTCCTTATTGTTTAAGTTGTTATCATAAATGCCACTAAAAGGGGGGTAAATAGAAGGTTATACAACATTGGTTTTATGACTAAGAGAAGAGAATAGAACATTGAGAGAGGAATTATGTGAGTTTACAACTAAATAATTATAGAGACAAGGTGTTTCAAAAGGCGTGAATAGAAACATGTCAGGTCCACCGATGAGAAATGAACCAGTAGTTCATCAAGTAATCTAGAAGGACAAAGTCTGTGAGCCATATTTCATGCAGAATTTAGGAATTGTGGCTGGTTAGGCTACTTTTTGAAGTTGAATGGGTTTAGTTATAAAATTTCAATGGAATTTACTCAGACATTTAACAATGGTGAGGCAATGGTGAAAGGTTTGAAATTTATTACCACAAAGGAGAGGATTTTTGAAGTTTTAGGGTTACCCATTGTAGAAGAACCCTACCCTAAAAGTAAAGTACATAACGACATAAATTTTACACCCTCATGTAGGATATCATTTTTACATTTTTTCTTCTATAGCCTAAGACAAAAAATACCATCACCCAATTTATCCTTGTCATCAACCAACTCATCATCTTGCTTGAATTCCCCATAATGAAGTCATTAACATATTTGGACACATGTGCATAGTGGAGACATTTGTGTGAAACACTCTCATTTGTGAATTTGTAGACATGAATTTAGTTATTGGAGCATTATGAATTTTCAACCTTGAATTGTAACACTTTGGGATGATGGATCCTCTATGTGAAATATATTTGGTTCCATCAAATACCCTTTTGCAACCCTCATTTGGTCTTCTTGCATGCTTATTCAAACTACTAACATCTTCTTGAAGTATTTATTCACTCACTTGGTTGCTCATATCCTCCATTATCCACCATTTTTGGCCCTACATACCACATATTTGCAGCTTTTTCTCCATTATTGAGAAACTGCAAACTTCATACTTGGTCTTGCATCACAAATTTGAGCTCTCTGCCTTCACTTGGGGAAGTTTTCTCTTGTATCCTCTTCGTGCCATGACCATATTTATCTTTCTTATCTCATTTCTAGCTTATATTATCTTTTTTATTTATTTTCTACTTAGTTATCTATCACTGAAATTATCATGTCTAATGACTTTCCATGGAGGTGAAAACACCAAAGTGAGGGGTTGACTAGGATGAGCCTCTTTATGGCCACAACTAATTTCCTTCTTCACTTGTATGCAAGTTTCTATAGAGAGTTCAAGGGTTTGAAAGCTACGATTAGAACACATTATCAACCATCGAATCAGGTTCTATCATCTCAACTCTTCTCCATATTTTATTTGCTCATAAAATATTCATAAATAGTTGAATCGTCTACACTACTAAGTTGATTTTGTCATAGAATCCTGATTTTTTATTTCCATTATCATTTCCTCTTATTTTGTATACTTTATTTCACCTATTGATGTTCTATTTATTTACCTTATTTGCATTTTCATAGAATAGTTCTATGTTTTACATCCTTCTATTTCATTCCTGCTAAGTTTGTACTTTTCCCATATGAGATGGTAGTGCAGCATGATGGCATCCATAAGGTATGTTGTTGTCCTTGGTAGGGATAACTTTAAGAAACCCCCCTCCCGAAAATTATAAAATCATGGCGAATACCATGTTTTTTTGAGGGAAATTTTTAATATTAATGGCAAATAGCATTTCAAAATATGGATATTTGTTGGTGAATTTTTTTAAAACGTATAAATTTTTTTATGAAATATGGCGACTATAATTTTTTTATAGGAAAATTATTAATTTAATTGGCGAATCAGACTTCCTTATACTGATAAATTATGGCAAAAGTATTTTCCAAATATTTTAATTAATTTATTTGTCATGGCGAATGTTTTTAAAAAATGCATATAAACTTGGCGATTTAATACAATAGTTGTATAGTTGGTATGGCGATTTAATAATTGGAAATAATTATTAAATTTAACATTCCAGGTGATTTAAGTTTTTAACTTAAATTTAATAAGTTTGGTCCTGAGTTTTCATTCTCAAAGAATGACACGTGTGATGATTCCAAAGAGAGTTTCTAGTAAAGCAGTTGTCTCACCACATTCCGTCTGAAATGCACCTTCCACCGTTCGTCTCTCTTAATCCAATGGTTCTGATTTGATGTTGAAGTTGCACAAGTGGGTGCAGTGGGTTCCATCACTATGATCCTCATCCAATAAGCCCATGATCAATCATACCATGTGTCATGATTCCGTCGAGAGTTTTTCGTAAAGGTTATGAAGACCAACAATAGGCCTGGAATTCACTTTTGGTTGTTGATATGTTGTTATCCAACGGACGTGTGAGTCAGTGACCTTTTTTTTTCACACCAAAAAAGAAAAATTATGCTGGAAATCTTCAATAATGTTAGATAAAATTATTAATTAATGGGGATGATTAGATGACATCAATTAAAGTAATGTAACTATCAATTAATGGCTTTTTAGATGATGCCTTTCAATTTTCAATGACACATATGTGTCACATCATTAGATTCATTACCTCGATAGAATAATGCCTTAAGGCTTAATTGAAGATATCATTTCATCTAAGGACATTTTTTTTTGACCGTTCGATGATCTTACATCAATGGTAAAGCTTCATTTCATGCCACCATTTCGCAACTAACATACTTTTTTCATTGTTTCTACGAAGTGGGCATATGTTTCAAGTTTTTGTATATTAAATAATTGTTATGTCCACTTGCGTTGTGCGATACTTTTGGCCTTCATTATTCCCAAGTTAGAATATGTCTTATCATAAGTCCTATTTCTAATTTCACCCAATGTTGCATTAAATATGAAAGATTTGGAAATTTTTGAAGGACAATTACCATTTAACTAACAAATTAATTAGATCTTTAGGGCAGAGAAATAATTTCAATCAGGGTCGAGCCCCGGTCCCTAGGGCTTATAAATAGATGATCTACGCTCGTTAATTTATGATTGTGAAATCTCCCCTCACCTTTCAGTGACTCACCTTAGCTCCCAAATCAAAATCAAGAAGATCCTCCGCCTCACCCATGGGAACATCCTGATCTACTCCCAGAACCTAATCTACTCCTATGATGCTACTAATGGCACCTAGTGATCCACCCTCACCCCTGGTCTGTCTCTGTTGTAAAATTGAGGGCATCACCAATGGAACCACTCATGGCCTACGTGCAATTCTAACATCAGGCACTTGCTATGTAAGGGTACCAACTACTCTCTAAATTGGAGGAGTCTGTTGTATAGTTTGAATCTGAGTATCCCTCCTCCTTTGACCCCTGCCGCAGGGTGCACCTGTGACATCATCAATGTCCTCTATCATTGGGATAGGCTCTATGGGATCTAAAAATTGAAGGAATGGGTGCTCTTCTAGATGTGCCCTGTAAGCACCTGTTACTCTGTCATCTACTACATGTACTCTATAGTCCCAGTTTCAAATTTGAAGGCCACTATACTCCTACATGCATACGACATATGATAGTTGTGGACCCCAGCCTAGTCCCATCTCTCACACCTATTGGGAATATGAAGCAAACTCATGTGGGGCATCTTGTATGAGGTTGTACTACCTCCACACCCATGTGATAAAAAATCTCTCCAAAATATTGGTTGATCAAGCAATAAGAACATGACTCTAATAAAAATATACCATCTATGCCCTAGTTGTGGGCCATGCCTCAACCTATAAATATGGCCTCCAGACCATGACTGTCATGTCATCCAAAACCCGCCGCTAGTACTTAGTCTAACCCATCCTCACCTGGGTGACATATCCTACATACCTTTAAATTAGAGGTTGCTAAGGCTACCTCTCATCTTCGTATATCGGCCTACAAATAGGGATATACTCCCACGCCCAAACCTGTAAGACCATAACCCCGCTAGCGTAGCTCTTAACCTCATGGTAAACAACCTCATGCATCTCTAAAAATATATGTGCTAGTAGGCACTAACCCCACCTGACCTCTGTAGGGTGAGCCATCAGATGTTGCACCATTGGGCCCCATCCCATCACGAAATCCTTCTTCTAATGGTCAGACATGATCACCCCTCTGATCATCCCTGCTACAATGCAGTCAAGCCTATGGCTCTGTCCATATCTCTAAACTAGGGTCTCCCATGGAATCTACTGAGCTATCTATTCATCTACACCGAATATTATCTGGAGTGCCTAGAGACCTATTTTCCCTGAGCTAATATAGTTAGGGAGGGGACCATAGAATAGAATCCTGAGAATGTGATACACATCCTCTGGGGTAATAGTAATCTCCCTTGTAGGGAGATGAAAGGTCTAAGTCTCTGAATGGAATCTCTCAATCAATGTTGTGATAAGGCCATGATTTTTCCTGATCTTCGGCAAACCTATCAAATGCTTGAACCCACTATTACAAGTAGTGGTTTTCATTGCACCAAAAGATAGACCTATTAATGCCTGATACAACCACTAGACTTATAAAAGACACAAGAGGTGGTTAAACCATGTCATGAATCCCGAGGGGAGCGCTGACCATTTTTCCAACAATCTCCCCCTCAACGTTACCTGAGGGGATTCAAACATGTGACCAAGCTCTAATACCACTTGTTACAAGTAGTGGTTGTCATTGCGCCAAAAGATCAATCTATTAATGCCCAATACAACCACTAGACTTATAGAAGACATAGGAGGTGGTTAAACCATGTCACGAATCTTGAGGAGAGCACTACACATTTTGCCAACACCCACATGTAGCTGGATGTACTCTGAGGGGGTCTGGTAGTGAGATACATAGCCTATGAGTGGCTAGGTGAGACACTTTGACATGAATATTGGGATACCTAACCTGCAGACACCAAAAATATGAAAGTGACATCAGTAAATTGATCCAAATCAATATTAAATGCATGCAAATCAACAAACTAAACTTTATAAAAGGTGCAATAAATGCCATTAAATCTAGCTGACAAATTAATTTTTTTGAAAAAATGTGTTAACTACCCTAAAAATGCTCATTGCTTTCCATATGAAAATTTAGGAAATTAAATATTGGTGTCAAGTGTCGTATGAAACTATACAACAACCCATATGACATTTTATCTAAAATGACACTAAATATTATGTCATACGACAACTGTGGGATGCAGAGAAATATCGTACGAAAGATGGGTGTCTCCCATACGAAACCCTAGGCAAACACACACGACATTTGACATGAACTTGGATTTTCATATGAGAATGCACCAAGTGTCGTATGACAACTCGTGAAACAAAGATTAAAAATAGCTAAAAAATCACAAAATTCAAATTCAAACATGCAAATTCAATGAAAAGAGGAGTTAAGAAGTTGACTTACCAGGTTCCCGTATGGCCGGGGTCTCTAAAATTGATGAGAGCGCTCAAACCTGTGCAAGACTGGAACCACCATTTTATCTCTCAGAGGGCTCCACAAGTTAGAAAAGTCAAACGACACAAATGATTTAAAAATGACCCCTTTCGACCTTATATAGTTTTCACCTAATTTTCAAAAGTGCTCCGATTTACATGAAAACACCACCCTTAGTTAATTTTGATGTCCTGAATCCATTTTCGAGATCAAAATCAAAATCTAAGATCATTTCACTTGTCAAAACATGATTTAAAACTTTGGACAAAAGATGACCGACTACTTGCATAATCGACCTTCATGACATCAACAAAATCCAAATCTCAACCTATTTGATCATTTAACATCAAATTCTGAAAATTTCCAACTTGGTCAACCCATGGTCAAAAGTGGTCAAACTTGGTCATCCATGCCTTTAAACGATGCAGAATGCATCCTTGGACGTATATAACCAATTCCAAAATCATTCACATTGCTAAATATCAATTCAAACTAGATTTCTCGCCAAATTTCAATTTTAATCACGAAGGGGGTACAGTATTACAGATCATTAATCAAATTTATTTATCAAATCTTCTGCAACAATCAAGAGAACAACCAAGTCTAATTGTTGACTTAATCAAAGTCCTCATCGCTTGGGGCATATCAGATTCATCAAAATCCATATCAACCTGGTATTCTCTTAATCTTGTAAACTGTATTAGCTCTTCATAACCATCGGTTCAGATGTGTTATTTGCTTGATTCTTCATAAGCGAAGGATTCAGAGCGGGTATCCTTTTGATTCCTTTATCTATGAAAATTAAATAAATCCATATTTATCTATGCAAAAATCAGAAGGTCAGTTAACTCAAAATCAACTTTTTGATTCATTAGGTTAAGTTTCTAAACTCAACATCTGATTGTGAGTTAAAAAGCAGATTTGCATGATCTCAACTTCTAATTGAGAGTCATAAAGTTGATTTTGCATTATCATCAAAAGTTGATGATTTCTAATTCCCTAATTACTTGCCAATCAATTTGAGTTAATCAAGGAGTGATTTTTGGCTTTTCCATGAGTTCCCAAACTTGGATTTTCTATATAAACGAACCTTGTTTCTTCACAAACCAATGTGCAATCTTGACAACAACAATGCTATACTGTCAAGTTCTTGAGAGATTGTGTCATTTTGGAGATCAATTGCTATCATTCAATTTCTAGTTTTTGCATTCATAGCTTAGTTTTATTTCATCATTATCAATTTTTAGATCATGTTTTATCCAGATTTATTGTCATTATTACATTGAAAATAAAAAAAACATAGATTAAATCTTGCATTCATTTCAATCATTTTTGCATTTAAATCCTTCATTTAGACATTGCATTGTCACTGATCTTAGTCAAATTTGAGAATACCATACTCACGTCTGCTAGAAGGAAGTAGATAGCTCGAATGATGATATATTCATTAATTTCTTATTTGTTTCTCATTAATTTGTAATGTTTTACTGAAGTGGTGTGGCTTCTTAACAGGTACAATTTTCACACACACACACACACTTCCTTTTAAAGAAATTGCCTCAAGAATGGAGGGTGGAGGGTAAGAGGCAAAAGATGTTAGGTAGAGATGAGAGGTAAGAAAGATCAATCCATGTGAGAGGATCTAAGAATTTTGATTGGTCAAGCTTGAGGGGAGAATACAAAAAAATAGAAAATCCCCTTTTAATTATCAATTAATCAAGATTAAGTTTGTACAAAGTGCTCTTTTTAATAAAAGTGCTAGGACTTTATATTAAAAGGAGGTTTTGACAATTAAACAATTTTTTGAAGTTTTAATATTAGAGACGATTGATGCTTGATTTTTAGAAACAATTCAATTATATAAGGGGCATTATTCAAGTTTCTTACATAACTATCTAGTAAATTATGCCTTTGAGATTTAAAATTTGTTGTAAGGCGATTTGATCAAATTAGGGGCTTAGGTTCTACGAGACAAATTTTGGTGATTACAATCACATCATAAACATATAAATATAATCTATGTAGTCTTGCATCACAAATATGTTTTATGATCATCATATAGTATACAGTCACACACATCCTGCATCACACATGTCAATAATAGAGTAATAATCTATATACATGCATATAGGAATAAAAAACACATCACAAAGGACCATAAAAACCATTTGCATCATGTATATATCATCATGAAAGAATAATACCCAAAGTCCATAGTGTCCAACATCCACAAGTACATTAGTGTCCAAAAATATCATCATAAAAGAATAAAATAGTATATGGATAGTCTAATCAATGGTACAACAAAAATATACATCTCATATATGCATCATGCACCTAGGTGTCGCTATACATGTAGTCTCATCAATATAAAAAATGTGTATTGAAACTAATTGGAAAATTTCATAATGCTAGCTAGGAGGATCTCCTTGTGTCTCCTCCTCCATCCTATCTAGGCGGTTTCAATGGCCTCATCCTCACTGATCCTTGAGAATCTCTACTTGTGGACCAAGATACTGATCACTCTCAGTATAGTGGCTATCATTGATCCTCTAGCACTTCTTGATGATAAAGATCCATATAATATGAGGCCTCCCACCCTATCCAGATTGTATCTCTCTAGATGGCAAGTGCATCCTACATGATCTATGATACACCTAGGAAGGTAACTTCCTATTGAGCTATATCTCGCTCCTCCCTATATGAATATACTCTCCTCTGCCAACGGTCTCTCTCTGAAGTCAAATCTTATACCTACTATCTAAGATTGGCAACCTCCCTCTTAGTATCCACATCTTCTTAATGAGTAATAGTGACTATGAACTCCCCCGAGTCCACCCTTCCCTATAATGTGTCTAATGTTGTTTATAGGTTGTCTCTCTATGCCCTGGTGATAATATGGGCATGTCTCTCTGCCCCTAGGTCCCCTCTTATTCTATCTAGCTTTCCATCATGTGTCTCTTATCATATGATTTTGACCAAAGGTCACTTTTCTTGTGGGGGTGCCTATGGTGGTTGTACTAGCTGGGCCAAGACATCCTTCCCTAGTACCTATACCTATACCTATAGAGATTCCACTAGTGGTGCATAGATGGGAACTTTTACTACTCTCTATATCTGCATAGGTACTCTCTTTCGTACCCTCCTACCTCCATATCACCCATCTCCCTCATCCCCATCATCACCCTCTACACCAATACCATCCCCCTCTTCCCCATGTTGCTCGTTTGACTGTGCTTGCTTTGGGATATTGAGCTTAACTTGACGATGAGTGGCCCACCACTATGCATATTCAGGAGTCACCCCTGCATCTTTGATTTGATCATGTACCTACTACTAATGAACCTTTGTAACAGCTAGTCATGAATCCCTCGCACCTCAGAGATCTACTCACCTCATAAATATCTAACCTCTCTCGCCACCAATGGATATAGAAATGAATCAGGTATTGCATCTTGTACCACCCTAAACCATCTCCACACTCTAGATGGCATATATTATGCAATCATGTAGGTTTTCCTACCAATAAGCCAACAATTTATATATGTGAATCAGAGATAATAAAATTATAGTAATCTGTCCTCCATGTAATCCTACTATTGTTAATCATGTTGTCCCTACGAATCACAACCTGGATAAGGAATCCATTCAAACCTTGTCATCTCATCCAAGGCTCTCCTCCAATAACCTACATATTTTATCAATCCATAACGAATCAGAGGTCGGTACCCGCACATGTATGACTCACAAGGATGCTTGGTCTCATGGTGCCTGATGGGATGTACTACAACAATATGCTCACATGCCCAAACAAGAAGCAGTGTAACTCTGACACCCATGGTCCTACCCTTCTGATATGCACACATGTGAAGATCATAATGAACCTGGCCAATGATAGTATACCCCTAGCAATACACCTCATCCTCATCATCTAGCATACAACTAAGCACTCTAGCCAAAATTATAAGAAACCTTGTCTTGCATGATCAAGTATCATACACCTTCAATCAATCCATCTAAATACAATGCTACTTGTGGTAGCCACAGTCTCTTTGTCTTCGTCAGTGCCCATGGAATCCCCTATCAATTTGTAGGAATCTAATCAATCGATCATCCAAAATAGGTCTCCATATAGGGCTCTGATCTCTCTTGTACTTAATGTGGAATGAGACCACTGATAGGAATGTGGTATATCCACTATACATCAAAGAGCGTGATTATGGCCTTGCCCATCAAAAAATGAAAATTGGACATGGGGCTGTCACCTCTCTATCAACACAGTCATGAGTGTGTTATGCACTCTCAATCTAGGCCACAAGTGAACATGCTCTAGTCCACATAGTGCTACCTATCCCCACTCGTCTAGCGTCAACTACTCTTCTAGCACCATCATATCAAGACAACACTCTCAGAATCTAAATGGTGGGACCGCCTCCTGTAGCTAGTCAATATCATATCATTCAGTTATTCTAAGTCTAATTCATCACTTTTCTCGCTCCAAACTAGGGCATCATGTCCCCCCAGTCCTTGATCCCCTTTTTCATCCCATTTTCACCCGTTTGTCCTATAAGTTATGCCAATGTCCAATTTCTCTTCCTCTCTACTCATTTTTCCTTCTTGTGTACCTTTTTTGAGAAAAATTCCCAACAATGAATTTTTGCGCTATTTTCTCGAGGGGCACACTCCTTCATCGTTGTTGCTCTGGCATGACTTTTAGGACCACTTTTCTCTCTAGGGCATCTTCTTTTTTATTTTTATTTTATTGATGTGATGCCACTTTTGACACCACGTCAAAGAGGGATAAAATGTAGATGCCTAAAATCATCCATTGACATTAATTAAATTTTTATTTAATTAATAATTCTTAATAGTATTGTGATTAATTTTAATAATTAATTATTATTGCTATATTTATTTAGTTAAATTTTATTTAATTATAATAAATTCATTACCTAGTGTATTTAAATTTAATATAAATACCCCTCTCTAATGTGTTAAATTTAATTTAATACATTTTCCTCCATCATATCCCTTTTCAAATATATTTTATTTATTTGATCCCCACATGCCTATTTCTTCTAAGCCTGATTAAGTTAAAGCCTATTTAATTTAACACTAAGCCTAACCTAGATCCTACCCTACACCCATCATTTTCTAACTAATGAACCTATTTATTAATTAACCAAAATTAATTAAACTAATTCCTACAAGTTAATTAAACTATTTCTAAACAAGGTCTCTTACAAGATCTATGGCATGTGTACTTGAAGTACACATTGACCCATCACATCCCAAGTTGCTCACACATGTGTGAGCAACCTTGGACTTTACATGACTTATGTGTGTCCTTTGTGGCACCTATGTTGATGCCACATAAATTTTACCTCACCAAGAGCCTCCAAAATGCTATAAATAGAGGCCTTGCCTAGTAATCTCATTATGCTAGTTTGAACCTTAGAGCTATTATTGCATTCATTTAGTGATTTATTGCTAACATGTTTGGTAGTTATATGCATTCATGGTAGTTTACATTCAATCTTAGATTTTAGTTGTCATTCAACACTAGTTCTTATTTGCATTAATCCCATACCCGCTCTTTTGCATTCATGTTGAATGCTTGAGGCTAGTTCTACATAACTAGTTCTTGAGTTATTCAATATATACTCTATTAGTTTGCATCTTAAGCTCATCCATCTAGTTTTTAATCACTTGGTGGGATTAAATATATTGTGTTGGGAGAGCACACCCACAAATTTCTAGGAGCAAATCAAACAAGTCTTGGGTGCACTTTTTTTAGCTCATTTGAGGTTGTGGCGGAAGCTTAGTGTAGGTTGCAAGTTGTTGACATGTTACATGTAATATGAATGCTTTTTATCTCTAACATTTGCATGTTTGAGCTTGTTCCACACAGGTAGGTTTCAACTGCATACACTTGGTTGAGAATAGTATAATGCATTTAGAATTAAGATTATATGAATTTAGTACATTGATGCATCACCAATGTATATATTTTCACTTTAAACAAAAATTTCAATTCTTATATTACAATACAATGAAATGTAAAAATATTTTAATAGTAATCAATCTTTTATTTGTGACTGTATTGCATGCATAAATGAAATAGAATTAAAATACTTTTATATTGTATTAATAAATAAATAAATAAATATTACAAATTAAATTTTTATTATTATATTATTTTTAATTTTATTCTTCATAATTAAGATAAAAATACAATTGTTGAATGTAAATCATATTATATCATCATAAATATAAATTCTATTTTATTCTATTCTATTACAATGTTTCTAATTATAATAATAAAGTTATAACTATCACAAAATTGAGAATATTCTATGTGAAATTAAGTAATTAGTAAATTAGAACTAATTAATATTATTTATTTTATAAAATAATATATTTTCTAATTATATGCAAAATAATTAATACAAACAATACCAAAACAACTTAAATTCTATTCTATTCTATTCCATTCTATTACAATGTTTATAATTTTAATAATAATTATAATATTAAAATTACAGAATTGAGATTGTTAAATGTGAAATTAAGTAACTACTAAATTAGAACTAATTAATATTATTTATTTTATAAAATAATATATTTTTAATTATATATAAAATAATTAACACAAGCAACACTAAATCTATTTAAGTAATGATTTGCTCACAACTAATGAACTTAGGTGTTCCATTTTGTATTTCCTTTAAAATGCTAATACAATTGGAACTCACCAAATATTTAGAGTTCTATTTGTTGTGCAAATAGTTAAGGTTTTTTGGAATTTAGAAATAAAAATAAAGAAGATTCACATTTGCATTCAAAAATTTATTCAAGTTTTAATTTGATACTTTTTTTATTATCAATTTTGCATGTTAAATAGGTTCTTTCAATGTACTTGGCTTCAAATCCTTCCATGGTTGATTTGATAAAATTATTCACATCCTCCTTTCTCGTGTTCCATCTATGCCATGAATCAAAATATGATCCTTTTATTTATAGTGTAAACTATTATTTTTAAAATCTTCTATAAGGTTATCTTAATTGTTCTATCAGCTATTGGTCCAAACCTTTGCTTCTTGTTGTTATTTGACACAAATTTCAGAATAGATACCGCACCTTCAACCATGACTAGCATTTTTGCTCTTTATTAGTCCCCGCCTATCTATAGGAAGATTTAATTAAATACTTGGGAATAGTGTATTGAGTTTTATCCTATTGTCTGTAGAATTATATTCTATAAAATGATTTTATATTGCATTGTTCTATTCTTAGATTGGATGGCTTTATGTTTTTTTTCATTTTTTGCTTTTTATTTACAAATTTTGAAAAAACCATTCTAGCGATGCAATTGCAGGTGGCATTCTTAAAAATAGTTCAGGTGTCTTGTTTGTGCTTCTACATCTGGAAAGCGTGTCTTTGCCAACATATGCAGGATGCTTATTTCTAGGTCAAGTACAGTCTATGTGCCCAATTTATGCATCCACATTTTTACATTATTTAGCAAAAATAACCAATGCACCTTGTCTATGTTGTGAAATTTTGGATATGTGTCAAGCAAGGGGATGAAAATGCAAAAAAAACTAAACAATTGCATGTTTTCATTCATCAGTCTTCTATAGAAGCAATTTTGGGAGACTGCTTTGTTCTTAGTTTATCAAAGCCTTGGTGTTGACTATGGTGATTTGAGTGTCTCCCCTCTATATGTTTACAATACTTTTGTAGAAAATATGCAACACTCACAGTCCAATGAAGAGATTTTTGGTGTTTCACCCTTTGTCTTTTGGATCCTAGCTTTGGTCCCATTTTTTGAGTATGTATGTATATTTCTGAGAGCCGATGGAAATGGAAAATGCACCATTTTGGACGCATAACATTGATTGACATTAATTTTAATTATTTTAGCTCAAAATAAATTTTTTTTTTATAAATTAGATGAAGAATGGGTGGAAGCGTTTCTTGTTGCTCTATTCAGCTAATTGCATCTCAACAGAGATGATTTTCTTCTCAATTGTCCAATGAAGGATATAATACATTTAGTTTATGTTCCCTTGAATCTTTTATTCTGTTACATTTCCTTAATGTTTGAAATATAAATATTACATTTCTTTTTCAAACAATTCAATAAATTCACATGGTTATCTAGTAATCTACATTTTTAACTTCATATTGTCCTTTCTTGCTTTCTTGATGCCTGCAAAACTATTACAATTAGGAATATTATATGAATGATATCATATATAGATTATTCGAATACAAATGATCTTAGATCTTCGCTTTCACTTGTTGAAATTTTTTTTATTTCATGATTTATACCTCTACATTTCTCATGCTCTAGCGATCCTCTTATAGAAACCTGTCAATTTCAGGAATTTTGATGCGATTTTATTTTAGATCCGCTTTGATGGATTGACTAAATTCATCTAGTTTATCTTATGTCAAACTTTCTAGCAACACAATTGACTTATTAATTAACCATTTGTGCTCTTGATGTCTTTTGTAGGGATGACATAACATTTTGTAGTGTTGAATGCCATTATAAATCTAGATTGTTATAGCTGAGAATACTGAGAAACACTCAGTTAAAGTCATGGCAACATGTTTTGTTCCTTTAGTTCACCAAGACAATGTTGGCAAGAATGTCCAATGCAGGAAAGTTAAGAATATCCAATCTTTGAGACATGCAACAACCTGAAGCACCATATCCTAAATTATGACCTATCATTAAGTTCCATTTATGTAGAACTAATAGTTGATTTATCACTCAACCATTTTTGGCTTTATGCTAGAATATGAGATGCTCTAATTTTTCTTCACGTATCTAAAGCCTGTGTGAGATGCTATAAATGTTTTGGTGCTTGAGTTTTGAATTATGCAATTTGGAATCTCACGATACAAGTAAACAATCAATAAATCATAAAAATGAAGCAAAATGTTATTTTTGTTATTTCAAGACAAATACAGAGGAAAAGGCTGCATTTCCATCTAGCACAAGTGCAAAATGATTTTTTAATTTCTAAAACCGTGGTAGGGTATGAGGTTATGGGGGTATGGATGAAACCCTGCTACCATGACACATAACGAGCTTCATGGTGGGTGCCATTTTCATAATTTTTCCACTGTAAACAAGATCCAAATTCTTCAAAAGGCTACTTACCTTTAAAAAAATTACTTTTTAAATACCCCTTTCTGCAACCCTATGGGTTAGTTGAAAACCCAAATCATGATCCAAACCTTGAGTGGACCTGTCCAAGTTTGTCCAAGTTTCCTAATGAGCTAGGTAATAGATGATACACCATATCAACTAGAATATAGACTACAACAAAGAAGCCTAGGAAGAATCTCACACTGGACTAGGTGTATTTTATTGAAGTTGATGAGTAAACAACCCACAACTCCCAAGAACACCTGGATGAAAACACATGTCACAGAAAGAGAGAGAAGAAGCAAGAATATATGGAGGCCTGAATGCATTGATCCACAAGAGAGGAGGAATCATTTTTTATGTGCAAAAACAAAAGTTGTAATTCAATAATGAAAAATCTATTACAAAAGTTATGGAAACAAGAGAGATCAATCCTTATAAAAGGAGATCAAAAACATAAAAGGGTGAACAAACCTAGGTTGCATGATAATAATTAATAAAGTAATTAATTATTATATGCCTAAAGTTTAGCTTAAGTAGAAAGAGATAATAAGTGATTTAATAATTAAATCAATATGATTCAATTAATAAGTAAACACTTTATTACTCTAATAACCCCCCTTAAGATAAACTTTGGGAGAAGCTAAAAAATTATAAAGAACTAGTGAAAGAAAATGGGTCCTGACAACAAAAGGTCTGATCAGGTACCCAAGTACAAAAAAGAGAGTCTTTGAAAAGAGGAGAAATAGAGAAAATTGTATGGGAAAAACTCTACTCCAAAAAGAGACAAAGACTAATCTGAAGGACTAAAGAAGCCTCCAAAACTAGGAATGTCCCAGAAAATAGGAACAAGGATGAGCATGCAGAACATTACTGAAGCAAGAAGATGCAAACTCTGTCAAGAAGTAACTAATGATCTAAAGATCCTCCACTGAAATATGACCAGGTAGAGAAGACTCTAATCTGCATGAGTGCCCTCAAATGACACTACTCGAATCAAAAAGCAAACAAAGGCAAACAACTGAAGTCGAAGATACAGAATACTATAATTTGCACGAGTGCCCTCAAATGACACTACTCGAAGCAGGAGAAAAAAAAAGAGGCAAACACCTGAACTCAAAAATACATATGGCATAAAAATACTAAAAGTCTGAAGAGCTGATCAATCAAATCTAGAAGAGTGCGTCCAAAAAATAGGAAAAAGAAGAATGTCCATATGGTAAATGATCCATCTCAATGGAATGCATAGGTACCCAGCCACTGCATTTGCCTAGTACATAGAATAAAATAATGAATACATAGCTCACACTATTGAACCAAGGAAATAGTAGAACCAATAGTAGAAACCCCCCATAATGTTGACAAGGGAGTAATAATAGGTACACTGAAAAGATCATCCAATATGAACTGCATGATGAAGAAGAATTTGAAACATCAAAGGTGCAGAGAGAGTAAAAACACACACACACACACACACACACACACATATATACTTGAGGCTAATATCGTTGGAGGAAAGCTCATATGACAAAAGTAGATGGAAAATAAAGGAAAACATCAAACCCCCCTGACACTTTATAATAGAGTGTGAGTGCATAGAGCACGAACATCTACAAGATCCCATACATGCAATGGAATGATACTTTATCTCAGTGCGTGTGCATAAAAGAATGCTACAAAAGTGAAGTATACACTGCTCAAAGAAGAGCGAAGGCTACTGAAACAAAAGAACAACCTAAGATGAGCCATTCCTCAAAAGGAAAAGATCCCAGGACCTAAAACATCCAAGATATCCACCAGATTACAAAAATGCAAGAAATTGAATTAAATATACCTAGAGTAGAATTTGGAAAAATGACTCACATCATTGGAACTCTCTTAGAACAAGCTTTCTAATGATATATCATTTTCCAAAAATGGAGTCCAGATGCACAAGATAGAACTCCCGGAGTGCAAAACTGAACATATAACTTTGACAGTAAAAAAATCATAAAAAATTCAAATGAGAAATTCAAACCTTCAGATCTGGATAGAATTCGGATTCAGATTTTTGACGATATCTTGTTTGCCTAGTTTTGACATCGTATACTCAAGTTATGAGAAAAATACCAATTGTTGCGCTGGAGGGCCCAAAAAATGATATTGTAACTGGAAAATAGAAAGCTAGGTTTTACCCATTACAACATTCTACAATAGAAAGCTGAAAACCAAATCAAAAGAATGGAAAGGTGAAAAGGATACATAGATTTAAAGGTAAGTCACTGATCTTATGCTAAAACTACTCTAACTATTAAAAATTATCATTTTTCTATCTCACTGCCTCTCCAATGGATAAATCTAAAATTTAATATGCATGCCATTTCAATTAAAGAAAATAATCACAATCCCGAGTGAAAAGATTCAAATGAAGCAAATGAAAATGCTTGAAAGAAGTAAACTCAACTGAAAATATTCAAATGAAGAAAAGGAAAATGTTGGAAAGAAGGGAAATCATTCAATATGAAATAAATCATTACCTGTCAAAGACCTTTTATATTTCCTACTCTTTGCCCCACAATCACAATGTTGATAACACCAAAACAATGTCCAAATGGTAACTCATTATGTTCGACTTTGCACACACTAGGAAGGGAAAACACCAAATGCATCAAACAAAATGTGAAGATCGAGAATACATAAGACGACAACTACATGATGTATGATTCTTTAATGGTTCCTCACAAATGACATAATGGCCGACGATCATAAATTTTTTTTTAATTTTTATTATTTTATATTTTTAAATATTATTTTTCTTCTTACCTTTTTTGGTGTGAGCGAATAAAAATATAAATATAAATAAATAACATTTTTAAAATTTCTTAAATATGATAAAATTCTCAGAAAAAAAGAATAGTTTAAAAAAAAATTGAAATCTGACTGGTACATGCCGTAAACACGAACTAATAATGTAGGAATGAATTTCTAACAAATAAAAAAGCATTAAAAAAAAGCTAGGTAATACCGTTGAGTAAGAAAGCATAAAGAAAGCATTAAAAACAAAGCTAAAGAATAAATCATAAAAAAAAATCACGAAGAAATTCAAAATATGGACAGGTTATAAATAAATAATTTGGGAAAACTCTACTCCTTATTCTCTTGCGCGAGAATGTTTTTCTCTCTCCTCTTTTGCTGTCTGTTTTTCTTTCTGGATAGATTTTCTATCGCTGTGTGCTTTTTCTTATTTTCACTTGATAATTTTTCCCCTATTGCTTGGCTTGAGCGTGCACGCTGGTCGGTCTATTTATTTTGTTTTCATAAACATTTTAATCTTGTTTTATGTTTTTTTTCCCTGTATTTTGGTGCGGCTTGTCCATGGTGGCAGCAAAAGAAGAGACATGAGAAGAAGCAGATGAATCAGAACGGGCATAATTCTTTCTTTCAGATAATCTACTTACTATATAGTTAATTTCATGGGTTTAATTTGGAATTATATTTTCTCCATACATTCAATGTATGCGCTGACAATACATGCAATAAATTGTTGTGCCTAAATTAATGAGGCTCAATATGACTTGCTCAAATTCATATTGATTTTTGAAATGAGAATCCTCAGCTTTGTATAAATAATTTTTCTTCTAGGTAATCTACTTACTAGTTTCCAATATATTCATTGGTTGAATCTGTGTGTGATATATTCTCGCTGGCTGGCTGCTCTGTTTTTAAGAGTTGTTGAACCTGGTTTGGTGTAAAAAAATTTGATGCTTTAACACATTCATCCTAATTTTGGCTGCATCCAAACTTTAGTCATCTGATATTTTGGTTTTCGATCTAGAACCTTGACAAGCTTAAGAGAGTGAGCTAAGACATAGGGAATAGACCTAAGATTTGCATCTTTTTTATCATTTTTAAAAAGTTCTTGCGGATAAGCCTAGAAATCAATGATTTGTTAATTGTTTGTTAATTATCTTAGAAATCTCATAGATGAGCTCTGGATTTAGTGACAATATGTAATAAGTTTTTAGGTAGATTGACGGGTTGTGACAGATGTTCATTGAGCCAAGTTTAAAAATCTTTGAGTTAGATTTCTTAACCTGCTTACAAAGAACAAAGAGCAGTCCTAAAGAGATCATTGAATCCCATTTGAAGTCTGTCTCTAGCGAACACCTTGTTCTTTAAAGCCACTAATGCAAATGCTCCATCTTTTGGGAGACATTTTATTGCCAGCCAAGTAGGATCTTCTATAGGCTCCAAAAGGGATGCATAGTTGAGCCTAACTAAGTAGGCTCTAGTTTGAGGTGCATGACCACCTTAACTATCTTCTTTATTAGTAATTTACTTTC
The DNA here is from genome assembly GCA_027943335.1 of Chamaecyparis obtusa. NCBI lineage: Eukaryota > Viridiplantae > Streptophyta > Pinopsida > Cupressales > Cupressaceae > Chamaecyparis > Chamaecyparis obtusa. The sequence continues at coordinate 268,116 of BSBK01003889.1, forward strand.
CTTGTTGAGCGAATGAAAATAAGAGTGTCAATCTATTCTCGAGGACATGGAGAATAGACCCAAGATTTCCATCTTTATCATCAGTTTTAAAAGTTCTTGCTGATAAGCTTACAAATCAACGATCTGTTAATTGCTTGTCAATTAGCCTCGAATCCCATAGATGAGCTTTAGACAACCAGCCTTTTTAGTTAGATTGATGGGTTGCAAGACTCTTATTTGCTTTGTTATATATTAATTGTTGTTACAATGTGTGTTTGATTAGCTGTTGAAGTAATTGGGTCTGGATCTTGTTCAAGAGTGCAGGACTACAGTGCCAGAATCTTAGACAAGGCTAGATTTGTCATTTCTGTTGAAATTACAATATTTGATGTGAGTACTGAAACTTTTTTATAGATTCTTTCATAATTTGAATTTAGGTACATTGTTTCTTTTGGGTTTCTGAGCTATATTCCAATCCATTATGGCAAATGACCCTTCTGGAATAACAGAGATGGAACTGTTGGGTTTTCATGATTTGCAAGACTCTTTTAATTTTGTGTGTGATCAAGACTAATCCTTGGTCAGTGGGAACACTTGGTCTCCATAGGCCAGTGTGTGGAGAATTTTTATGCAGCCAAACTTTAAGCTCTGGCATCCTAAAAGGCACAGGTTGGTGTTTCAGACTCCAGCCTCACCAGCTTAATAAAACCAAATTAGAAGTTATCAGTTAGCAGCAGAAAAAGGAAAAAATATTAGCATTGAATTAAAATGTCAGTTATCCGACTTTGCTGATATTTTTAAAAGTTGATTGTTTCCTTCTTCATCCAGAATACCCTTCCTATTCCTTATTTTACCGATTATGGAGGAAATCATGTCAATAGTCAAATCGATTGGTGGTGGTATATGGACCTCTTGATACAGCTCCTATGTTAAATTACACATTTGACCTAGATTTTGCCATCAGAATCCTATGTATTTTCCCAATCTTGGCTATTTTAACCAGGTAGCATGTATGCCTCTTTTCTTTGCTGTAGCTGAGAATCATCAGATGTTTAGATTTTTTCAGTTATCTTAGAATGCCTGCATTTGAAATTGTTTCACTCCACTCACTACAAGTTATTCCTTATTTCAATTCATTTATCAATGGTGACTTTTGTATTTCCTTTTATTTTTTAAATGTATTCCAAATCAAAAGAATCACAAGACAACTAACTTATTGGGAAAAGTGTCTACTCACACTTACATTCGTCTGTTTATTGTTTTACTGACTACCTTTTGGTGTTGGACCTTGGGGTTTCTTACTGAATCTCTTACGATTAAGTTTCAGTTTTCAGACTAGATGTTTGATCATTTTTTGAATCTCAAATATTATTGACAGTAAGAGAATTCTATCCATAAGCATTTTTCTTGTGTTTGTTAAAATTTATTAATTTGTCTATTTGTTTTTGCTCCTATATTTCCTATGTTGTTCATACCAGGTAGAAATGGACTCATTTTAGAGCTTCAACAAAGTTTTGTCCAGTGAGTGGTAACTTGTCATTGTCAGTTGTTGCCTTCAGTCTTTAACCCCCATGCCTGATTACACTTGCATGCAGAACTTAGGCTCTGGCAGTATTGATGGATATATTGGGAATGTTTTTGATACTTCTTTAGGGACAGCAGGGACTTTGTATTCATAGGACATCGTAGTTGGCTTTTCTTATATGACCTATGCATTATTTTCTTGGAAGATAACAAGATTTTCTATTCATAGAAAGCTGCATATTTATGTTGTTTTTAACATTTTGCAAATATAATGGTTGATCTTGGTTGACACAGGACAAGAGCTTCACTTTAATTCTGAAGACTCCTCCAGCCTCAGTTCTACTAAAAAAGCTGCAGGTAATCTTTTTTGAGTTTTGGTTGCAATTTTTGTTGTAATGCATTGAATAGGTGGTATTCTTTGCTTCAACCAAGGAATGCTTCAGATAAACAAATGGATGTAGCCATATCTTAAAAGTTGCAATTGTTATTTCTTCTTGCAATGGTTGTTCTGTTGTAACTTATGTTAAATCAATTTTGAGTCTTGACTAAATTGCCCCTGAATTTTTATTGTGTATGATTGTATCAAGTATCTTATATATTTCTACTGTAATTTAGTAGTGCCTTTCATTTTATACAAGTTATTTTGATTTTGTAAATGTGCACTGTGGTTTAAACTGTTCAATTTAATTTTAGATCTAACAATTTAGTGGTAATAAGAAATAAATGTAATGAAAGACACAATCACAACATAGAATATACCCTGGGAAACCTCCCTTGTGGAGGTGAAAACCCAGCAAATAGCTTGATGTATCAATTAAGCTCAGATACAACTTACAATGTTCAGCCTCTTAATATTGTTTTGTAATAATGGATTTGGCCTGGAGATGTAATTCACGGTGTGCTGTATATATAAGACCTGGTTGCTGTATATGTAATTCACCAATGGAGCAGTTGAGTCTTAGACCTAGCCTCTGAGTGATCACTGCAGCAGTAGATTGGAAGAGCAGGATTTTGCAGTCGCAGGAGAATGAAGTTCTACTCCAGTCCTTATAGCAGTCGCAGGAGATGAATTTCGCAGTCACAGGAGATTTCGCTGAGGAAGGATTTTAGTCACCAAGATGAGTATTTCACAGTCACCAGCAGATTGCCTTTATTCGCTTGTGGACTGTAGGTAATCAACAGCGAATGATGATGATATTTGATGCCTCAGCATCACATAATCTATATGCGGTTCCAAGATACATTTATATGGGCCGACTTAGACAAGAATAATTTAATATGAGAGCTGACCCAGGAGAAACATTTACTAGGTGAGCCGACCCACTTAGAAATTGATTTAGGCGCCAAAGGAAAGGGCCCGAGATTGCAGGAATACAATTTTCAATTTATTAAATTTAATATTTAAAACTCCAAGGAAAGGGCCCAGCCCTTTATGTATATTAAGTTTAAATTAAATATATAAACTTAATTTATATAAATCTTTTAAGCTAGAATATGAACTAGCTACAAAAACATTAACATAAACTTCATATATATAGGTTCTAGAACCATTTTGAACTATACAAATGGCTGCATCTTTGCATCATTGTTGTATTGCTTCATGCTTATGTATTAGATGTGCTTCATCTCTTAGGGGAAATATTTAGAAGACTGCTGAGGATTCATCCATTCAGAAAAAAGTTAAAAATAGAAATACAACTAAACCCACGTGAAGTCAGTATGAAATTAAACCAACTGCCTCTAGCTAGGATTAATTCATTTAGCACATAGAAATACAGCAGAAGGAAACTAAACATTTTCTTAAAGACTGCCTCAAAAACCAAGCTGAGTTTATCACCTTATGTAGGCAAAATCTTATAAGCCTGCAAATTAGGACTCAGGCAATTGAACTGATAGTACCTACAGGAAAATCATGAAAGCAGCTTTTCCGAAATGGTTCAGTGTACAAGATGCATGAGAGAATTCCAATCAATTCTAGGTTACGCTCCCCTACTAAAGCTCCTTTTTGAGGTGAAGAATGACACAATGCATACCCACATCATGGAAGCAAAGGTATCAGTTGGAAATGGACTCAACATGAACAGGAGCCAAGTTACAAATGTTCAGATACAATTTCTTATCAAATAACAATGTATGCAAGCTTCTGGTATGTCCTAGATAATAAGCTGATCCTTGTCTTTCTATCTGTTTTCTAAATGAAGATATGACTCTGCAAAAAAGTGATGCAATTGACAGATTATAATGTTATCTTTTTGTAGTTCTTTATGCTTTTGGTAACCATTAATCTAGATGACTATTATTATGCGTTGCCATTTCCATAAACACAAAGGTTTCAGATGGATATGGACTCTGCATGAAAAGAAGCCAGAGTTACAAATGCTTAGATGTAACTTCCCACCAAACAACAAGCAATGCAGGCTCTTGCTATGTACTAGAAGATATGCCGATCCTTGTCTTTCCATCTGTCTTCATAATGAAAATATGTCTGAAAGAAATGATGCAATTGGCAGTCTGTGATGGGCTGTCTAACTTTTTGTTGTTTATGCTCCTTCTAAACATTGATCTAGGTAACTACTGTAACATGTTGCCATTGCCATTAACACAAAGGTATCAGATGGACATGGACTCATCTTGAACAGGAGCCAGAGTTACAGATGCTCAGATGTAACCTCCCACCAGACCAATGTATGCAAGCTCCTGCTATGTCCTAGAAGATATGCTCATCCTTGTCTTTCCATCTGTCTTCTAAATGAAAACACAACTCTTTGCAAAATAAATTATTGGAAGCTGATTTTGTCATACATAAGGAACACAGGCAAAAATTAATAATTATCTTATAAAATGCTTCGAGAATTTTATGGAATGAAATGATTGTAGAATATGCAAAATATTGGGCTTGTTAATAAAGTTTTAGATCTCTTTTAGCGAATTTGCTGGGGCTTTGACACATGATTTGAGATCCATTAAAAATGATCAAAAATGAATTTAAGCTAGATTTATTTACTATTTGTGCGCTCCGTGGTAAAAATGCTGGAAAAATGTAGAAGTATCAATAGTAAGTGATTTACAATTTTATATCTTGAAAAATTGATAGTTAAGTAGGGTGATAAAATACCTCACAGAGATGTGGTCTATGGGGTTGCAGTCATTACGATTTTGATGAAGTTAATTGACATTTTCAGCTAGGGAAACAATGAATATCATGAACATTACTTCAAATTTTTTAGTTTCAGAACTGCATGCTATACATAACACAAAATGATCTTAGATCCAATCCAAGTGCTAATGAAAACATTATAAATTCTGAAACAAAAGCTTTCATTTCTATTACTGTAGAAAATATAAATATAAAAGCTTTAATCTTGTGTCATGTTTCTTTGTCCTTTGTCCATGATGGCAGCAAAAGAAGAGTGATGGCAGCAGACGAATGAGAACAAACAGAATTCTTCTTACAGGTAACCTACTTACCAGTTTCCAATATGTACAATAGTTAAATTTTGTGGATTGAGTCTGTGCATGATATTTTCTCCATAATTTCTGCACTGGTAGTACAGGGAATAAATTGTTCTACCTAAATTGAACGAGGTTCAATATTGTTAAATTTTATATCAGATCTAATAATCTACTGATAATAAAGAATTAAATGCAATGACAGATAAATGAAACACAAACATGACACAAAATATACCCTGGGAAACCTCCCTTGCGGAGATGAAAACCCAGCATTCGAATGAGATCTTTATTGTTGCCCCTTTTGGTATACAAATTACAAACCTCAGTAGGTATTCGTCAAATCGATACCTCTGATTTGCTGAAGATTGGAGATCAATGAGGGAAATCATTGTCACCAGTCCAGGGTAATGAAAGAATAGATTGCTGTCACAACATATTCGGATCAAACTCTAATAGAATTTCTGCTCCAGGTATCATTGCACAATAGGTATATGTATCCCTGTTATAGCACATGAATCACTGCTTCAGATTCTCGACAATTATGGAGTTCGCTGTTAGATCTAGCCTCTGCAAGTGTAAATGCTGCAACAGATTGCTTTGAGGAAGGGTTCGCACATCAACTGCAACTGCTGTGTGTAACAGTTGACTCCAGCCTCTATAACAGTCGCTGCCAAGAAGGAGCAGAATTTTGCATATAACCAGATTGCATATTTTGCTGTGTGTTATGTTTTTGATGCACAAGCCAACTGCATATATATTGGCTGAATTATTTATTTTTTATGCAAGCTGACCCATTTATTTATTTATCCTGGCCGACCTAATAAATTAGATTTGGCGCCAATTATATGGCATGTGGAATGAGGCCGACTTGTAGAGAAACGTCTACCCTTAGACATTTGGATAGTGGGGCCATTTAGGATCAAATTAAAGATATGATCCTAAATCTCATAGCTAAAATTCCACTAGCTAAATAAACATTAGTACTCCCTCTTAGCTAGGAGAGATTCTAGCCTTTGCCATTACTTTCCATCATGCCTACTCGCAGAGGATGGTCAAAACATATCCACCATACCTACTCGCAGAGGGTGGAACCATCATACCTACTCACAGAGGGTGGAAGAGGACAAGCCTCAAAAAGATCACCTTGCATTGCCCGCAGAGGGTGATTGCCACTATACATTTCCCGCAGAGGGTGGTCTTATCCATTAGTACACTTGCCACCTTGCATTGCCCGCAATTGTGGTTTTTTAATTTAACACTATCTTGCATTGCCTGCAAAAGATGGCTACAATAATAAATACAACTTCACCTTGTATTTCCCGTAAGGGTGATTACAAGTATCTTCACTTAAGGAAGATTAAAAACAACAAGAGACAATGTCCACCTTGCATTGCCCACAAGAGTGGTACACAAGATACATCAATGAGGCTAAGACTCCCTCTTAGTAGTAGTTGAGCCCTACATAACTTCCAAAGCACTTAGACATCCTTCGAGTGAGAGAAAAAAATCAATCCTAATAGCTTCTCTTGAAGAAGCAATATACCCTGTTTCTGAAGCACTCCAAGCAACTAACAATTCAACCAATTTCCTGTACTCAGAGTTAGGAAATCATATACTCAACCTTCCAAGTTAGTTCAATCATGAACTAAAATCAATAGATCCAAGATTACTGAGCCAAAAGAAAAATTTCATGCCAACACTTCTAATCCAAGAGAGTTACCATCACATTACCACAAAGGTTAGAATATACCAAACTCAAGTATGTGACTCCCTCTAGATCCTTGTGCCTGCACAAACAAGAAGACTAACAAAACATGATCCTATCCTAAAGTTAGACTTAACATAGCACTAGACAAGGGTTAGAAAGTTAATACTAAACTATCCATCAACACAATGAATACTAAAAGAGAAAGTCTTCCTTATCTAAGTTGTAGTGTACTTCAAAAATAAAATGGGGGTTTGGCAACGCCCCTTGGGTCCAAATTAGCACCTTGATAACCACATAAAACTCCATGACGTGCATCATTTTATTGAATTTTTAAGATACCAAAAATAGTACTGATAAAGCCCAAAAATGCAATTTCTAGACATGACTTTTGCATCTCAAATTGAATGTTTTAAGGGGAAATAAGTCTAAGAAAATCTCAAAAAATTATTATGTTTGTTTTTTCATTGGCAACTAAAGCTGCTGCGATGCCGGGTCTGAGGGCACGAACTCAGCAAGTCAGCCCCTAACTCGCTGATTTGGCAAGTCACGCAAGTCAAAGGGTTTGACTCGGCGAGTCACGAATAAGGGTCATCTTGACCCACTGAGAATGGCTTGGTTCGGTGACCTGGATGACTTGCCTGACTCGCAGTGAGTCAGGGAACACTGATTCTAATAATGTCAAGTTCAATGATTTTTGGCCTCTTATGTACTGTCAACAATTATTAAGTTGAAATTTTTCTTCAGTGTGGGGAACAATTTAAAGATTTCCTCCTATTTTCACCAGGTGAGGATTTTATGCAACCCATAGACCACGCCTTAATTCAAAAGTGCCCTGTCAATGCTTCCACATTTTCCAAAAATCAACATAGTGCAAAGGTTTGGGAGTATGTTGACTTCTATGTTGACACTTCTACCTTTGAGTTAGCTGTTCTGTTCAGCTCTAATTTATTCATTATAATAGGAGGTAATATTTGTGAGCTGCTAAACTTTATGAACTATTCCAATCTAATTCATGGAATTCCAAAAGAATATTCTAATCAAATTGAGAGAATTCCAGCTACCAAAGGGAAGATAAAGATAGAACAATATTTGCTATGAAGGTGCCACTATCTTTTGCTCTACTTTCATGCTAGTTGAAATCAAACATCTTGACACTCAGATCAGTTTGGTCAATTATGTCTCACCATGACACTGACATCGGTCTGGTCAATTGGTTGGCTGATTTTCATTTTGTATTAGGAATTTTTCTTTTCTTTATAAAAATCTTTTATAGTATGCAGGAAGGATTATTGCAGCCAAAGTGAATTTGAGAAAGGAGTTAATTGCAATTTAGAATCACCAGAGATAAAACTAGATGAAATCATACTCTATGCAATTTATTTTCTTTGGAAGATGACATTGCAGTATCCTAACCATTATTATTCCAATTGAATCTTTTGTTGCCCAGGTATATTATACATAGGTTTGCTTTTTTTTTGATACCGAGTTAATGAAATAGTTTGATTGTTTGATGAAAAAAAGTGGAGACAGATTCAAATCCTTGAGAGTTTTTGAATTTTACTGGCTTCAGTCTGGAGCCCATTCAATTATGCATTCAATTCTCAACCTTGAGCTTCAAGCAAGAGCAGCTCTCCATAATATATGTAGGATTTTCATAATACATCAGGTGCAACAATTATCTTAGAAAGTCTACCATTAGCAAAATCTTAACTAAAACTTTTCAATAGGACAAACAGATGGCATTCCTCAGTAGGCAGAGCTCAACCTGCATTGACTTGGAGAACAGGGAAAGGTACTGTTGTTCGTTTGTGGCTGGTAAACCTGTTTATACTTTGATTTATGAAGCAGCTCAATTACAGATCTAGGTATCTACAAACTATCAAAGTATCATAGGTTAGAAGACGAGTTCATAGTAATTCATTATAATCAATTTATCAAAAAACAATCTTAGAGGGAACCAACAACACTACACAATATAAAGAAATCAATAAACGAAACTAATGGCCACCAACATCAAACGTAAATAAGTCTCATACTTAATCTATATCCATATAAGAAGTCTCTTTGCAAAACGCTTGAATGATTAAATAGTATTGTCCCTCAAATACCGATTAATGGCTGTTGATGCCAACTAGGGGTTTCAATCATAGCAGCAAAAATCGTTTGGGGAAAATTTGCAAACCAAAAGCATAAGATTTTTGAAGAAACTGGGAAAAGATTGGAAAACATTGGATGTGAAATAAGGATATCTGATTTTGGAAGACATTTATAAAATAAGCTTAAAATGAGTTGAAAATGATGTGTTGTATGTTAACAGCTTCTAGCTTTTTATTTTTCTGATATTTTACTGATCTTTTCGTTATTTTGATCTGCAGTCCTAAATGAAGATTCCAACAAGTGTTGAAAGTGTTGGATTGCAGAGAGATTATTGAATTATCTTTTAAGTGGTGTTGAAGGACTCTATATCAATTTATATTGGGTTGCAAGGTATGGCAAAGAATTTAGAATTTTTATTTTGTTAAATTTAATGATTTTATATGTTTGTGCTGTTGTTTATTAGGGGTATACAAATGTTAACTTTTTCAATTTATTTTTATAATCAATTTGTTTGCTATAGTATATTTTTATTATTCCCATTCTGTTAAACTTGATTTTCCTTATGTTAACTATCTTTAAATTTAAATTACTTTTTCAAGTTAACACCAAAGATTTAAATTCAGTGGAATTCGCTTGAAAGCAATTTATACAAATAATATGCTTAATATATAAAAGTTAAAACTTAAATTATTACAAAATATTCCATTTTTTATGACTATCTTGTGAGAAATCGAGCTAGTTTCTATTGTAATTTCACTAGCATGGCTTGTAGGGAGGAATCTTTTGTTGGGCTTGAAAAATAATGAATTATTAATTTAGTCTCAATAGAAAAATAAATTCAAAGGCTTATTAGTGCACCAAAAATAAGGTTGAAGAGAAGCATGACAACGTAGTACTGTAGGAAGAAAGCAAAGGTTTAAGAATGCAAATTCACTCATATTTTTTATTTCATTGAGTCATTTTAGTGCAAAAAATATGAGACCACTTATTTTAAAATGTTTTCTTCAGTGCTTCACACAGTTCTTTTTGTGGTACTTGTGGCCACTTCTTTTATTTTTAAATAATCACGAATGCTTTCTAGATGTTCATGCAAAAATGATGAATGCTTCAGAAAGCACTGAAATCTTCCATTTCTTCTCTTTATTTTTTTCAAAATTTACTCTTATTGTTAGTGGTTTACTAAATCTTAATCTTAATCTTATTGTGCATGATAATTGTATGGACTTTTATTTGAAGGTTGCTTAAAACTCTTATTATGTTATTACCATACTGTTTTATTCATCATGGTTTAGTGATATTGACTCATTTACGTGATGATCCTATGGTCTTTGCACGAAGCAGCTAATGTCACATGTTACTTAGTTGTATGAGTTTTAGTTTGCATTGAATTCACATGGTGTACTTCAAGTGCTTATTTGTGCATCATGGCTGAGTGACATTGATTCTTGTGCATGATGATTGCATGGATTTTGCACGAAAGGTCTAAGACACTTATGTCATTGAGTTGTATTGGTTTTATGTGAAGTTGCATCAAATTCCTATGGTGTACATAGTGTGTTTATTTCTGGACTGTGGTGGAGTGACTATCTAGTTAATTTGTTAAAACGATTGTATGACTTTGTTGTGAAGGTTCTAACTAAATATTTTGATTGTATGGGTTTTTTAAGGTTTCTAATGGCATATCAACAAGTTTTATGGATTTTATTTAATAGTTGCATCAAACTCCTATGGTTTGTTTAGCGTGTGCTTGTGTATAATGAATAAGTGATATTGGTTCTTGTGTATCATGATTATATCACTTTTTGTATCAATAGTCTAATGATGTATATGATATTAATTGTAGGGGTTTTATTTGAAGCTTATAATGGCATAATTTTAATTTAGTATGGGTTTTTTTCAAAGTCATGTCATATTTAGATAATATGTCAAGTGACCTCAAATCTTGTACATTATGATTATATTGCTTTTTGCAAGAAAGTTCCAATAATTGATTAATTTTTATGGATTTCATTTAAAATTTGCATTAGTATTATGCATTTTAAAAAAGCTCTAATGGTATGCATATGGTTGTATGAGAATGAATTGTGTGTATGATTATTATGAGTTTTGTGTGAAAATATAAATGATGGATTAATTGGCTTATGAGTTTAATGTAATTTGTTCTTTACTATGTATTTGAGTATTATAATGTATTAGTTTTTTGTGCATTATAGTTGATGACATTGACTAAGTGTAATTGATTTATATAGCTCTTTTATAAGTGCTTGAAGAGATGTATCCTAATGTCACTCATGACTTATAGTTAAATAGCATTGATTATATGATTGTATTTAACTCCTATGGCATGCCTAGTATTGTTATTGATGTATTGTAATTAAATGGAATTGACTCTTACATCTAATGATTATAGTGAATTACGACATATGGCATGTATTGGAGTTGAATGGCATAAATAACATAGTATGACAATGATTACCATTGTGTTTGTGTGAAGTTTGCATGATGGTTGTTGTGTATAAGGGTCGAATGGCACATGTAGCATATTATGAACAATGAGTACCATCATGTTTTGCTATGGTTAGTGATATTCACTAATGTGCATGATGATTATATGGCTTTTGCGTGGAGTGTCTAAGGACATCTAATGCTATCACATTGTAAATATTTTGTAGGGGTTTTCTTGAAGTTTGCATTAAATTCTATGATGTTCCTAGTGTGCTTGTTCATGTGTGATGGTTACATGATGAATTTATGGATTTTGTATGATTGAAAGTTTGATTCTTCTACATGATGATTGTATAGATTTTTCACGAAGGCTCTAATGAAGTATATATTTAGTTGAGTTGTATGTGTTTTTTTAAAGGTTCTAATAGCATATATAGGATACAAAAGGTTGCATCAAACTTGTATGGTGTGTCTATTGTGCTTGTTCATGTGTCATAGTTCTAATGGAATGTGATATATAGAGTTTAGATGAATGTCATAGTACTGTATAAGAGTCATTGTATCTTTGTGATGCTTGCATCATTAATAGTTTGCATTGAGCTACTATGGTTTACCTAGTGTATTTATTCATGTGTTATAGTTAGTAACATTTGCTTGTGCATAATGGTTATATGAATTTCATGTAAGGGTTAAAAATTCATGTAGAGATTTGATTTGTATGCGGTTGGCTTGATGGCTGCATCAAACTCATATCGGGTATGTATTGTGCTTATTTATGCATTGTGATTGAGGACATCTCTCTTCTATACTATGATTCTATTTGTAGGTTTGAATGGAAATGTCATTGTTGTATGGATTTTATTTGAAGATTGTATTAAACTTGTAAGGTGTTCCTATTGTGTTTGTTCATGTGTCGTGGCGGAGTGATTAATTCTAATTAAGATGAGTAAATGGATTTTGTGTGAAGATTATAGTGAAATTCACTCTTGTGCATGATATGATTATAGGGGTTTTGTTTGGTCAAACTTCTATATACCTGTTCTTGCATCATGATTGAGTGACATTGATTTTTAGTGGGATGATTTAATGGTTTATGTGTGATGAGTCTAGTGGCATGTCATTGAGTTGTCTTATTTTTGTTTAAAGTTTTTTATAGAACTCGTGTGGTGTGCTTAGTTTGGTTTTATGGCTCTTGTGTGAAGTTTTTGATTGCATCCACTTGCGTATGATGATTAAATGAATTTTGTGTGAAGGGTGTGCAAATCTTTCTACCATGATAAGTTGTGTGAACCTTAATTTTTATATTGCGCTCTACATATATTTTGTTCCCCTTTGTTATGCGGTAAGGTATTTTTGTGGTGGACCCCTCTTTTTAGGCTTCATGGTCAGTGGAGGATGTCTACATGTTGCGCCCTTGCATTACCTTAGGTTTTTCTTTTTGCCTCTCTTAGGAATGCTCAATGTGTTGACACATGGTGGATCTCTTTCTTTTGTATTTGTCACAATTGTGCCTTTCCTTTTGTACTTTTCCTTGGTGATCCCAACAAGCATTTAATGTGACATTTTCCTTAAGCGAAAACTACTTTCTTGATGATGCCACCCTCTTCTCGTTTGTACCTATGCCTTTTGAGTTGAACAAGGCATAATTTAATGATCTTTGACTTTTAACTATAGTTTGCTAAACGACTTGTGTTTCTTCAATTGATAGTTCATTTTAGACGTCGACCCTTCAACTTTAGTAGAGTTTGAGGAGGATAGGAGGTGGTTGCATTTACTCCGTGGCCTTGATAGCGAGTGTCTTGTTTTTGGGAATAGTTTAACCCAAGGGATTATAAATAGGGAGTTAAGCTCTTTTATTTTGTTGGCTCATTTCAATATACAAACTCTAGATTTAGATAGCATTAGTTGTATGATTTTTTTTCAATCTTAGTATAATCTATTTTTGGTCATTAATGTAAAATTGTATGATGTGTTAGTGGCCTTTTGATTATTGTTGAATATTTTGTAGCTTTCTTGCTTCTTATACTATGTATCACCATTAAATCTAATGTGTTGTTATTCTAAAACTTTTGCAATAGAACATGATTATAGAAGTCGTAAGACCATGTCTGTGACTCTTTTCATGGTTTATGAGTCTATTATTGTACTGTGCAATGTTCTTGTTGATTATTGAAGTCTTTTACAAAATATCATTGTGGTGTTTTACCTCAAGTAGATTTTCTTTCATTGTTTTCTCTCTTTTCCTTTTCCTCAAAATAGAAAGTAGATGAAGAGTTGGGTTCTAAAATCCCAAAGGTTGTAATACACAATGAGTCTCCCAATTATTGAACTCTCTACAAAAGGCTATTACTTTACTTAAATGTAAATTTTAATATTAGTAATTTTTTCCTTTTTTGGCACACCTGGCGGGACCATCCATATTTTTAGACACTGGGTACAAGAGGAAATGAAGAAGATAGAGGAGCAATTATGTGCACTTCGAGTAGACTATGAAGCGGCTAAGGAGAAATCCAAGCTCTCATGTCAACCTTTGAGGATTTCCAGAATGAGATGGAAGATACCAGAGCCTCCCTACAAATGAGAGATGAAGTGGCAACATAGCTCCAACATGTGGCCACAATTCTAGAAGAATCTGTGAGGCAGACAAAGGAGAGCTCCCTAGAGAGAGAAAGAGTTGAAAAGGGTTTGAATGATGTCTTGGTGTGTGGGATTGGTGATAAAAGGAAAGTAAAGTTGGTGGAAGCTCAATTACAAGTGAAAAACCAAGAGTTGGCTCTAAACTAGCATAATTTGCAATAGAAGGAAGCTACTTTCCATTGTAGGCTTTAGGAGGTTCAAGAATCCTATGACAAAAAAGGGAGTGAAAAGCGAACAATAGAGGTTGCATTGCAATTGAGGAACTAAGAGTTAGAGCAATTACAAAAACAAATCTTAGATGCTTCAACAAGAATCAATAGTTTGGAGGACACGATTGCGAACAAGGATCAATAGATACATCACTAGCTTGTGAGCCAACTTGTACAACAAACACATAGAGACCTTCTAGTTTTACAACTATACACTTTAGTATGGGAAAATATAAGAAGCTTGATGGTTGTGTTGGTAGATATTTTAAGGTTCCCGGGTGACACACATAAATTAAGCATTGATGTAGGTAGCCTAATTGAGCAAACCTTGTAGGAAATTGCCCCAAGAGTGTGTGAGTCAAGCACTTTGATTGAAAAGTTGTTTGTGGTGTCAGCTGATACCCTTTCAACAACATGAATCTCAGATTAGAAAGTTGTAATGAAAAAGGCCAATGAATTAATAGCTCGACATGAAGATGCTCTATAGGGAAGAGATTGCCTTCACACCCTCGATGCCTAGATGGTAACTAAGGGGCTTTTTTGAATAATCCATGTAGTAGGGACTCTTGCCTCTTTTCCTTGTAGATGGGAGGATAATTGAAGAGATTCGTATTCAACATATTTTGGATGAGAAGTAGTAGGACCAGTTGATCTTTGAAGGTCGAAGTTCCCCCTATGCATAGAAAGGTCAAGGGTATCAAATGGCCCCTAGTCAAATTAAACCTCAACATGCAATCTACCTTGGGAAATCTGACTGATATTTCATTTAGGGAAATGTTTGTGCTAGATTAGGCTGTTGTGTTTTTATAGGAATTGGTTCAATTATCAAAGGAGGAATGGACCCTTTTATAGGCTTATAAAAAAGTTTTAATTGATCCTCATCTTGTGTGGCCAACAATTTTGGTCAATTTCCCGAGTTTTGAATATTGCTCTTTGTAGGCAAAGCACTCCAAGAGTCACCAAGTTGTAGATTTTTCTACCGTGATAAGTTGTGACCCTTAATTTTTTTAATTTCGCTTCAAATTATATTTTGTTCCCTTTTGTTATGCAGAAAAGCCTTTTTGTGGTGAGCCCCTCCTTTTAGGCTTTGTGGTCTCTTTCTCGGCATAGGATGTCTACATGTCGCGCCCACACATTACCTTAGTTTTTTTCTTCCACCTCTCTTTGGAATGCTTTTTGCATTGACACGTGGAAAATCTCTTTCTTTTGGACCTATCACAGTCACGCCTTTCCTTTTGTGGTTTTCCTTGGTGGTCCCTACAAGTATTTAATGTGACAATTTCCTTGAGTGAAAAGTACTTTCTTGATGATGCCAAGCTTTGCTCTTTCGTACCTATGCAAGTACTTGTTATCTCTGCCTTTTTGAGTTGAGCAAGGCATAATTTAGCAGCCTCTGACCTTTTGCCACAATTTCCTTAACGACTCATGTTTGTTCAATTGGTAGTTCATTCTAGAGGTTGACCCTTCAACTTTAGTAGAGTCTGAGTTGGACAAGAGGCAACTGCATTTACTCTTTAGCCTTGATAGCGAGTGTCTTGTATTTTGGAATAGTTTAATCCTAGGAGTTATAAATAGGGAGTTGAGCTATTTTATTCTGTTGGAACTTTTCAATATACAAAGTCTAGATTTAGATAGCAGTAGCAGTTTGATTTTATTTTGATCTTAGTATGATATATTTTTGGTACTTAATATAAACCTATATGTTTGATTATTGTTGAATATTCTGTGGGTTTTCTACTTGTTATACTTTGTATTACCACTTAATCTAACGCGTTTCTATTATTCTAAAGCTTTTACAATATAACATGATTATATAAGTTGTAACACCATGTTTGTGACTCTTTTTATACTTTATGTAGTCTTTTATTGTACTATTTGATGTTCTTGTTGAATATTGAAGTGTTTTACCAAATATCATCGTGGTGTTTCACCTCAAGTAGATTTTCTTTCATTGTTTTCTTTCTTTCCCTTTTCCTCAAAATAGAAGGTAGATGCAAAGTCAACTTCTAAAATCTTTGAGGTCGTTTAGTAATGCACAATATGAATCCCCCAATTACTAAACTCTACAAAAGGCTGGTACCTTACATGCAAATTTTAGTATAAACAATTTTTTTTCTCACACGCTTGGTGGGACCATCCATATTTATAGATTAGATACAGGTATATGAGCCGAAGGCCATTCACTAGGTATTACATTGCCAAACATCTTGGATCACTACTAGTGTTAACATTCATGAACCAACCTTAACATTTGTGACCTAGCCAAGTTCATCCTCATTAAGTGGAACCACACCTTTGCCACTTCTTCCTTCAGTTATGGCCCAACATAACTTTGTGACCTAGGATAACGATAATCCCCTCATCATGTCAGCTACTAGCAATATGAATCCCCCAAATACTGAACTCTACAAAAGGCTGGTACCTTACATGCAAATTTTAGTATCAACAATTTTTTTCTCACACGCTTGGTGGGACCATCCATATTTCTAGATTAGATTCAAGTATATGAGCCGAAGGCCATTCACTAGGTATTACATTGCCAAACATCTTAGATCACTACTAGTGTTAACATTCATGAACCAACCTTAACATCTATGACCTAGCCAAGTTCATCCTCATCAAGTGGAACCGAACCTTTGCCACTTCCTCCTTCAGTTATGGCCCAACGTAACTTTGCGACCTAGGGTAATGATAATCCCCTCATCTTGTCGGCTACTAGCATAAAATGGTACCCCATTTCTGATAATGTCTTAAAAGCCTTTCCCAAGTTCACTAGGGAAGATGAGAAAACCTTTGTGGAGCATATAATGGATGTAGCAAATATGTGTAATTTACAACACATTACTAAGCAAAATGTTGCCCTTAAATTACTTGCAACCTCTTTTATAGGGAAAACCCAAAATTGGTATAGGTCTTTAGAGTCAAACTTTATAAGAACTATGTTTGAATTACTCGCCAGTGGGAATCCATCATCTCTAGAACAGTTCACATTTTCCCTCTGGCTAGGGGTTTCTTCATTGCTAAGTTTGAAAATCTTGCTGATAAGAATCTGATTCTATGTGATAATTGTTTCAGTTGGGATGCCTGCTTCATGCTCATGATGAAGCCTTGGCATCCTGACTTTGATGCCTCTTCTGAGACTTTCTCCAAGGTTTCTACTTGGGTGCGGCTTCCCAACCTCCCTCTTCATTTTTGCGTAGATTTTCTACTCGATGTTGTGGGTGAGGCTCTTGGGGACTTTCTGAAGGTTGATGAGGAATCTACTGCTATTCTTCATTCTACTTATGCTAGGATTTTGGTTGATTTGGATTATTCCAAGGGTCTTCTGGAGAAGATTATGTTGAAGCATCCTAAAGGATCCTAAATCCAATCCTTGCATTATGAAGGACTCCCCTTTAGATGTAGGAGATGTTTTAAAACTGGTCACTTAGCGGATCAGTGTGGATTGGAAAAGGTTAAAAAATCAGCTTCTTGGTGGAACGGGGCCTCCTCCCAACATTACTCTATTGTGAAGGACTCGTCTATCAGGAGCTTTTCTCAAGTTGTTTCCTCTTCTCAGGAGATTGTTGTTGTTGGCTCTCCCTTGGGTGGTGACTCCATCCTTGGAACACCTCATGATTCAGGTGTTCAGGGCTCTGATGGTTGTGAGGCTTCGACCTCTTCTTCTGTCAATATTTCATTGGTTCACTCTTGAATGGATGCTATTGATTCATCTCTTGAATCAGCTTCTTTGAAAACATTTGGCCCTATCCTGGGTCACTCTCTTGATTCTCAGAACTTGGATGTCTTGGGTCTTGACTCGATTTCGTGGTAGGATATGGCTAAGAAAGTGGAAGACAGGTGGACTTCTGGGAAAGGGAAAAAAAATCTAAAAATCTGCCCTCTTTTGATATGTCCCTTCGTTCCCAGTTGGGAAAGAAATAATTTCTCTTGGGCTTTTCTTTGCGGATAGCTGGACCTTAGTTGGAAGTATTTTTCTTTGCTGTCCACTGGAAGTCTCAGGGCTACTGAACTTAATTGTTCTATCCTTTTATGTAGTGGCTTTTCTTGTTGGCGTTCCAAATTTTTTTTTCTGGTTCTTTCTTTTCCAGGTTGTGGGAGCATGTTGTAAAACCCTTGATTTGGTCTTGATCTGTCCCATGTTAATATGCTTTATTGAATATCCTTTTTGACCATTTTGTACAAGGTTTCGAGGCCCCTTGAAAACCTATTTTTCCTTAATCAAAACTTTATAAGAACTTGGGACCAACTTGGTAGCCTATTTTATGAGCAACTTGGAGATCACTTTTCTTTACTCCAACAACTTATCACCATAAAGAGGCTCCTAAAGAAGTTGTGTTAGATTTTAATACTTGCTTTCAAGATGACATGGAATACGTGTTGATGCTTATCCTCCCGCAACCATGGCTTATGTATTTTATCTCAGATATTGATCATGAAAATATTGAGAGGTACCACCTTGTCAGGTGCGTACAATTTGACAGTACAAGTTGAGAACAACTAGATAGATGCAGCAAAGCTTTTGCCCCGATTGCCTATGCCAATGTTTCCTGAGGTTCATGCTTTAGACAAAGAAAACCTACACAAAGTACTTCTACCACACCCTAGTCCTTATACGTATACCCCGACATCCAACAAGTCGGGATTCCTGGCTCTTCCAACATAATGACAGTAGTGAATGACATTAAGAATATGTTGTGCACCTTCTCTAATGATATTAAACCAAATTCAGTATGAAATTAAACCAACTACCTCTAGCTAGGATTAATTCATTTAGCACATAGAAATACAGCAAAAGGAAAATAAACATTTTCTTAAAGACTACCTCAAAAACCAAGCTGAGTTTCTCACCTTACGTAGGCCAGACCTTATAAGCCTGCAAATTAGGACTCAGGCAATTGAACTGATAGTACCTACAGGAAAATCATGAAAGCAGCTTTGCCAAAATGGTTCAGTGAAATAGGTACAAGATGCATGCAAGAATTCCAATCAATTCTAGGTTACGCTCCCCTACTAAAGCTCCTTTTTGAGGTGAAGAATGACACAATGCATACCCACATCATGCAAGCAAAGGTATCAGTAGGAAACGGACTCAGCATGAACAGGAGCCAAGTTACAAATGTTCAGATACAATTTCTTATCAAATAACAATGTATGCAAGCTTCTGGTATGTCCTAGATAATAAGCTGATCCTTGTCTTTCTATCTGTTTTCTAAATGAAGATATGACTCTGCAAAAAATTGATGCAATTGATAGATTATAATGTTATCTTTTTGTAGTTCTTTATGCTTTTAGTAACGATTAATCTAGATGACTATTATTATGCGTTGCCATTTCCATAAACACAAAGGTTTCAGATGGATATGGACTCTGCATGAACAGAAGCCAGAGTCACAAATGCTTAGATGTAACTTCCCACCAAACAACAAGCAATGCCAGCTCCTGCTATGTACTAGAAGATATGTCGATCCTTGTCTTTCCATCTGTCTTCATAATGAAAATATGACTGAAAGAAATGATGCAATTGGCAGTCTATGATGGGCTGTCTAACTTTTTGTTGTTTATGCTCCTTCTAAACATTGATCTAGGTAACTACTGTAACATGTTGCCATTGCCATTAACACAAAGGTATCAGATGGACATGGACTCATCTTGAACAGGAGCCAGAGTTACAGATGCTCAGATGTAACCTCCCACCAGACCAATGTATGCGAGCTCCTGCTATGTCCTAGAAGATATGCTCATCCTTGTCTTTCCATCTGTCTTCTAAATGAAAACACAACTCTTTGCAAAATAAATTATTGGAAGCTGATTTTGTCATACATAAGGAACACAGGCAAAAATTAATAATTATCTTATAAAATGCTTCGAGAATTTTATGGAATGAAATGATTGTAGAATATGCAAAATATTGGGCTTGTTAATAAAGTTTTAGATCTCTTTTAGCGAATTGTTGGGGCTTTGACACATGGTTTGAGATCCATTAAAAATGATAAAAAATGAATTTAAGCTAGATGTATTTAGTATTTGTGCGTTATGTGGTAAAAATGCTGGAAAAATGTAGAAGTATCAATAGTAAGTGATTTACAATTTTATATCTTGGAAAATTGATAGTTAAGTAGGGTGATAAAATACCTCACAGAGATGTGGTCTATGGGGTTGCAGTCATTATGATTTTGATGGGGTTAATTGACATTTTCAGCTAGGGAAACAATGAATATCATGAACAGTACTTCAAATTTTTTAGTTTCAGAACTGCATGCTCTACATAACACAAAATGATCTTACATCTAATCCAATTGTTATTGAAAATATTATAAATTTTGAAACAAAAGCTTTCATTTCTATTACTGTAGAAAATATAAATATAAAAGCTTTAATCTTGTGTCATGTTTCTTTGTCCCTTTTTCATGATGGCAGCAAAAGAAGAGTGATGGCAGCAAACGAATGAGAACAAACAGAACTCTTCTTATAGGTAACCTACTTACCAGTTTCCAATATGTACAATAGTTAAATTTTGTGGATTGAGTCTGTGTATGATATTTTCTCCATAATTTCTGCACTGGTAGTACAGGGAATAAATTGTTCTACCTAAATTGAACGAGGTTCAATATTGTTAAATTTTATATCAGATCTAATAATCTACTGATAATAAAGAATTAAATGCAATGACAGATAAATGAAGCACAAACACAACACAAAATATACCCTGGGAAACCTCCCTTGTGGAGGTGAAAACCCAACATTCGAATGAGATCTTTATTATTGCCCCTTTTGGTATAAAAATTACCAACCTCAGTAGGTTTTTGTCAAATCGATACCTCTGATTTGCTGAAGATCGGAGATCAATGAGGGAAATCGTTCTCACCAGTCCAGGGTAATGAAAGAATAGATTGCTATCACAACATATTCGGATCAAACTCTAATAGAATTTTTGCTCTAGGTATCGCTGCACAATAGGTATATGTATCCCTGTTATAGCACATGAATCACTGCTTCAGATTCTTGACAATTATGGAGTTCATTGTTAGATCCAGCCTCTGCAAGTGTAAATGCTGCAATAGATCACTTTGAGGAAGGGTTCGCACATCAACTGCAACTACTGTGTGTAACAGTTGACTCCAGCCTCTATAACAGTCGCTGCCAAGGAGCAGAATTTTGCATATAACCAGATTGCATATTTTGCTATGTGTTATGTTTCTGATGCACAAGCCAACCGCATATATATTGGCCGAATTATTTATTTTTTATGCAAGCCGACCCATTTATTTATTTATCTTGGCCAACCTAATAAATTAGATTTGGTGCCAATTATATGGCATCTGGAATGAGGCCGACTTGTAGAGAAACGTCTACCCTTAGACATTTGGATAGTGGGGCCATTTAGGATCAAATTAAAGATATGATCCTAAATGTCATAGCTAGAATTCAACTAGCTAAATAAACATTAGTACTCCCTCTTAGCTAAGAGAGATTCTAGCCTTTGCCATTACTTTCCATCATGCCCACTCGCAGAGGATGGATGCATACCTGTAAAAAAAATCAACCGTTCCCATCATGCCTACTCGCAGAGGATGGTCAAAGAATATCCACCATACCTACTCACAGAGGGTGGAACCATCATGCCTACTGGCAGAGGATGGTCAAGAATATCCACCGTACCTTCTCACAGAGGGTGGAAGAGGATAAGCCTCAAAAGGGTCACCTTGCTTTGCCTGCAGAGGGTGATTGCTACCATACATTGCCCGTAGAGGGTTGTCTTATCCATTAGTACACTTTCCACCTTGTATTGCCCGCAAGTGTGGTCTTTTAATTTAACACCATCTTGCATTGCCTGCAAAAGATGACTACAATAATAAATACAACTTCACCTTGCATTTTCCGTAAGGGTGATTACAAGTATCTTCACTTAAGGAAGATTAAAAACAACAAGATACAATGTCCACCTTGCATTGCCCGCAAGAGTGGTACACAAGATACATCAATGAGGCTAAGACTCCCTCTTAGCAGTAGTTGAGCCCTACATAACTTCCAAAGCACTTAGACATCCTTCGAGTGAGAGAAAAAAATCAATCCTAATAGCTTCTCTTGAAGAAGCAATATACCCTGTTTCTGAAGCACTCCAAGCAACTGACAATTCAACCAATTTTCTGTACTCAGAGTTAGGAAATCATATACTCAACCTTCCAAGTTAGTTCAATCATGAACTAAAATCAATAGATCCAAGATTACTGAGCCAAAAGAAAAATTTCATGCCAACACTTCTAATCCAAGAGAGTTACCATCACATTACCACAAAGGTTAGAATATACCAAACTCAAGTATGTGACTCCCTCTAGATCCTTGTGCCTGCACAAACAAGAAGATTAACAAAACATGATCTTATCCTAAAGTTAGACTTAACATAGCACTGGACAAGGGTTAGAAAGTTAATACTAAACTATCCATCAACACAATGAATACTAAAAGAGAAAGTCTTCCTTATCTTCATAGGAGATAGCTTCACTTGGGTTAGCCTTTTGCTGAATGAGTTAAACCTGACAATCCCTGGCATAGTGACCAAATTTGTTACATTTGAAGCATTGGATATGAGAGAGATCTCTTGGCTTCTTCCTAGAGCTGTTAGCATCATTGGATCTGAAATCGTTGTTCCTCTTGAAGTTGTTCTTCTTCCAATGATCACCTTTGACCGATTGGGTAACAAAAATTAAGTTTTCTTCATTACGGGAAGAGTTGATTCCTCTTGTTATGAGCCTAGATTCCTCTTGAATGCAGTTAGCGTCCAAAATCAGTGTTTAAAGGCACAAAAATGTATCATAGTCAATTTCATTTCTGATTTCTTCACTTGCTGAGAGGGGGAAAAATAACTCCTGACGCCTTTGTACAATTATAAAAGTCATTTTTGGCTTCGCAGAGCATTGCTCCTTGACCCTGCCCATGGGTGTTGTCCCTTGAGCCCATCTTGGGGGCGCTTCCCCTAAACCCTCATTGAAAAAATCTGGGGGAAACCATGCCAATAAAAGTGGGGAAAAATTAACCTCCGAGTCTGATTAGGCTACATATAACAACATAGTCATGCCCAGTGTAGGCTTCTAGGACTAGACCCTCTAGTTGCCCCATGACCCAATCTTGGGGGCGCTGCCCCCAAACCCCCGTTAAAAAAATCTAGGGGGAAATTGTGCCGATAAAAGTGGGAAAAATTAACTTCCAAGTTTGATTAGGCTCCATATAACAACACTGTCACGCCTAATCCAGGCTTCTAGGACTAGATCCTCTAGTTGCCCCTTGACCCTAGCTTGGGGTGCTTCCCACAAACCCCCGTTGAAAAAATCAGTGGGGAGATTGCGTTGATAAAAGTGGGGAAAAATTAACTTCCGAGTCTGATTAGGATCAGTATAACAGCACAGCCCAGTGCAGCCTTCTAGGACTAGACCCTCTAGTTGTACCTCTCCCTTAGTTTGTATTAGAGCTAGGAAGAGGAAGATGTAATTATAAAAATGTAATGTTGTATTTACTTTTAGTTTTGCAGAAACTATTTACTATTTTGCTTCATGCCATCAACATTCCTCATGAGAATGCGATTTTGTACCCACTTTACATTTAAATATATCTAGACTTAGCTTGTTTCTTTTGTGTTCTCATTAATTAACTCATTGGATGCATCTTCTCATTGAATTTTGGAAAAAAAAATGCATTTCTAATTAAATTTGAACAGTTTATTCAGTTCCCGAGTTTTTTGCCGAGTTTTTCCTGAATTGTTTTTAGGCCTTGCCGAGTTTTTGGCTTTGGCGAGTTTTCCAACTATGAAATTTCCATGAGTCCTTCTTGAAAGCAACTGTCTTTCCATTCTTTAGTGATGGTCAGTAATGATATGCCTACTGCGAGAGATGAATTTCCATATAGTGATCCATTTTATACTCTTTTTAAGAAATGCGGTTAAATTTTAATACATATCATGTTTATTACACATGATAATTCCTGAACAATATGGAGATCCATAAAATAGTTATTGGAAGCTGATATTATCAGATGTTGTAGTTCTAATTGCACTAACACAGATGCATAATGTGGAAATATACATAAAGGAACACAAGCACAAATTAGTGAATTATTCCATAGAATGCTTCCACAATTTCATGGAATGAAATGATTTTAGAATATGCAAAATAGAAGGCTTGTTAATAAAGTTTTAAATCTCTTTTAGCAAATTTGCTGGTAGTTATAGAGGCATAAAAGAAAATTGTGCAAGTGCAGGCATTGTCCTCCATGCTTGTGTCGAAATGGGGGTTTTGACACATGTTTACATATATATTAAAAATGATAAAAAATTAATTTATGCTAGATGAAATTATTATTTGTGTATGCTATGGTAAACATGTAAGAAAAAAATGTATCAATTGTAAGTGATTTACAATTTTATATCTTGGAAAATTGACAGTCCAATTTAAGTAGGGGAATACATGGCACAACACCTCACAAAGATGTGGTTACGGGGCTGTAGTCATTACAAATTTGATGGGGTTTATTCCAGCTAAGAAACAATGAATAGCATGAGCAGTACTTTAGAATTTCAGTTTCAAAACTGCATGCAAAACATAGAACACTATAGCATAAAAAGATCTTACATCCAATGCTAGTGCTAATTACAACCTTTGAAACAAAAGATGTCATCTCTTTTATTGTAGAAAATATAAAAGCCATACTGAATTTTCTAGAGAAAATATTAGAAATAGAGACCATATCTGTAGCTGAGACATTTTGATGCAGGAGCATCCTCGGTAGCCTACAATCCTCATCACAAAAAACTGGAAAAAGGTAAATAAATAATGCAAATGCCCAAACCTGCTCATTTTAATTTTTGACCATTCTCCTATGGTTACTTTTTATTTCATTATTTGAGGAGGGTCTTTCAGTTCCTGCATATAATCAATGTTTATTACAGAAGAGAGACAACCATCATATGTGGGAGAAAAGAGAGCAATTGGTAACTGCAACAAAGTTCTTTGTATTTTGTAGTAAACCACGTCTCATAGCAAGGAAAAATAGCACCAACAATTAGATGAAGAGGAAGTTTTATCTTTGAGGGACAATAGAAAATGGAGAGGGTGCATGGGTATAGAAGCAGGGAGAAAAAGGTAGAATAGGAAGAAAAGATGGAAGAAAAAGGAACTAGGGTGCTCGAAAGGTATACGACTATTTCAAAAAGTTTCATCTTTCTAGTACAGGATTGCGAGGTTAGGAAGTATTTGGTAGGGTGCAAAGGACTTGGTGTTTGAAATTTTGTTCAGGCATCACCATGATTTGGAAGGTCTTTCTTACTTGGCATTTGAAACTCTTCTTGAGGAAAGTACAACTAGTTCTATCCAGGAGTCTTGAAAAGTAGCCCAGTCAACTACAATAGAAAAGGAAGACTTAGTTCACTCATTTTTCATAAAGGATATTGAAAAAATATTCTGAAATTAATATTTTCTAGTCAGTATGATTAGTGATTAGAATTTTTTTATCCCCATGTATCTGACTTGGTAAGGTCCTTTGTGCATAGTAGAAATTCTACTGTGTAAATTTGATTGTGGCAATTATGAAATGTTACTCTTTTGCTTGAAAAAATCTTTCCAACCAGTAATTGCTTGCAACTTTTCACCCATCTAGTTAGAGCGTGAGTTGTCAAAGACTGCCTAATGAAATTCTTATTTATTTGGGCCTATCTCTAGGACTGCATCACATTTTCCTTCTAAAATTTGGTTTTTGATGGTGGTATTACAACTTAATTCAAAAAATTCTCCAGAATATGTCAAAAGCAAGAAAATTTGCTTAGATTCTCAACTAAGCAAGCTAGAAAGTTCCATATTTCCACACATAAAATTAAACCATTGTAGATCTTATGGCATAATACATAGAAACAATCTATTGAATTAAGTAGAAAATATGTGTATATATATATATTTGTATGTGTGTGGGATTGATACTTCCCCATTTTTAGAATCGCTTCAAACAATCATTTCCTCAAATGCCCAACACAAATTGAAATAATATACTCATAGTTGTGTAAATTTTTTTGAGTCTCATGTTTTCTTCAACTTCTTGAGAATTTGAAAATGTCCATGTAAATGAGTTTTTCAATTTTTAGTGACATTGATTGGTTCATCACATGATGCTGATTTGTTGTTATGGAATAATACATAGAAACAATCTATTGAATTAAGTAGAAAATATGTGTATATATATGTATATGTATGTGTGTATATGTATATGTGTATGTGTATATATGTGTGTGTGTGTGTGTGTGTGAAGATATATAGCTGTATGTGTATGCCATTGATACTTCCCCATTTTTAGAATTGTTGCAAACAATCATTCATCAAATGCCCATACACAAAACAAATTGAAATAATATATTCTTAGTTGTGGAAATTTTTTTTAGTGTCATGTTTTCCTCAACTTCTTGAGAACTTGAAAATGTCCATGTAAATGAGTTTTTCAAGTTTTGGTGACATTGATTTCTTCATCACACGATACTGATTTGTTGTTTTAATAAACACATCCATCATAGAAAAAGATAGCAAATATTTGTAAAAGGTTGTAAACATAAAAGGAGAGATCCTATTCAAAGTTCTGAGACTCGGACTCAGCGAGAATGACTTGACTTGTGACTCGGCAAAATGAAATAACCCTTGAAATTTAGAGATTTTCAAGGATTTGAAACTTGTTTCATGCACCCATTATTGAATAAAGCTTAAAGACACTATAACATCATCAAATAGAAGCTAATTAACATAAATATACATTGATCACATAAGTATAAATGCAAATTAATACATTGAGAGATAATCAATATTATCAAACACAACATAGGCATTTTATGCTGACTACATCATCCCCCCCAAAGGAAAAAGTCATCTTCCGGACGACAAGTATACATCAAGTAATATCCAGGAAGACTAATGACAAGAGTGTAGATAATGACTCATACTTCGCAAACTCAAAGTTGTAGTGTACTTCAAAAATAAAATGAGGGTTTGGGGCCAACACCCCCAGCAAGGTCAAGGGGTAGTGCCCCTCGGGTCCAAATTAGCACCTTGATAACCACATAAAACTCCATGACGTGCATCATTTTATTGAATTTTTAAGATACCAAAAATAGTGCTGATAAAGCCCAAAAATGCAATTTCTAGACATGACTTTTGCATCTGAAATTGAATGTTTTAAGGGGAAATAAGTCTAAAAAAAGTTCAAAAAATTATTATGTTTGTTTTTTTGTTGGCAACTAAAGCTGCTGCAATGCCGGGTCTAAGGGCACGAACTCGGCAAGTCAGCCCCTAACTCGCTGACTTGGCAAGTCACTTAAGTCAAAGGGTTTGACTCGGTGAGTCACGAATCAGGGTCATCTTGACCCACTAAGAATGGCTTGGTTCGGTGACCCGGATGACTTGCCTGACTCGCGGCAAGTCAGGGAACACTGATTCTAATAATGTCAAGTTCAATGATTTTTGGCCTCTTATGTACTGTCAACAATTATTAAGTTGAAATTTTTCTTCTGTGTGGGGAACAATTTAAAGATTTCCTCCTATTTTCACCAGGTGAGGATTTTATGCAACCCATAGACCACACCTTAATTCAAAAGTGCCCTGTCAATGCTTCCACATTTTCCAAAAATCAACATAGTGCAAAGGGTTGGGAGTATGTTGACTTCTATGTTGACACTTCTACCTTTGAGTTAGCTGATCTGTTCAGCCCTAATTTATTCATTATAATAGGAGGTAATATTTGTGAGCTGCTAAATCTAATGAACTATTCCAATCTAATCATGGAATTCCAAAAGAATATTCTATTCAAATTGAGAGAATTCCAGCTACCAAAGGGAAGATAAAGATAGAACAATATTTGCTATGAAGGTGCCACTATCTTTTGCTCTACTTTCATGCTAGTTGAAATCAAGCATCTTGACACTCGGATCAGTTTGGTCAATTATGTCTCGCCATGACACTGACATCGGTCTGGTCAATTGGTTAGCCAATTTTCATTTTGTTTTCTTTTCTTTTTAAAAATCTTTTATAGTATGCAGGAAGGATTATTGCAGCCAAAGTGAATTTGAGAAAGGAGTTAATTGCAATTTAGAATTACCAGAGATAAAACTAGATGAAATCATACTCTATGCAATTTATTTTCGTTGGAAGATGACATTGCAGTATCCTAGCTATTATTATTCCAATTGAATCTTTTGTTGCCCAGGTATATTATACATAGGTTTGCTTTTTTTTTGATACTGAGTTAATAAAATAGTTTGATTGTTTGATGAACAAAAGTGGAGACAGATTCAAATCCTTGAGAGTTTTTGAATTTTACTGGCTTCAGTCTAGAGCCCATCAACCACTCAGCTGACTCTTTGGGACAAGGATAAACTTGTCTTATTTTCCCCTGAGAGATAATACTTGACTTACAAGGCTGATAGTCATATATATTAGCTCTGCAGCTCTATCAAGTGGCCTTGGGTTAGCAAGTCAGCAACAATTATTTCCAGATCCCATCTCTTTAATATCTATTATCAATTATGCATTCAATACTCAACCTTGAGCTTCAAGCAAGAGCAGCTCTCCATAATACATCAGGTGCAACAATTATCTTAGAGAGTCTACCATTGACAAACAGATGGCATTCCTCAGTAGGCAGAGCTCAACCTGCATTGACTTGGAGAACAGGGAAAGGTACTGTTGTTCGTTTGTGGCTGGTAAACCTGTTTATACTTTGATTTATGAAGCAGCTCAATTACAGATCTAGGTATCTACAAACTATCAAAGTATCATAGGTTAGAAGACGAGTTCATAGTAATTCATTATAATCAATTTATCAAAGAAAAATCTTAGAGGGAACCAACAACACTACACAGTATAAAGAAATCAATAAACGAAACTAATGGCCACCAACATCAAACATAAATGAAGTCTCATACTTAATCTATATCCATAAAAGAAGTCTCTTTGCAAAACGCTTGAATAATTAAACAGTATTGTCCCTCAAATACCGATTAATGGCTGTTGATGCCAACTAGGGGTTTCAATCATAGCAGCAAAAATCGTTTGGGGAAAATTTGCAAACCAAAAGCATAAGATTTTTGAAGAAACTGGGAAAAGATTGGAAAACATCGGATGTGAAATAAGGATTTATAAAATAAGCTTAAAATGAGTTGAAAATGATGCTTTGTATGGTAACAGCTTCTAGCTTTTTATTTTTCAGATATTTTACTGATCTTTTCGTTATTTTGATCTGCAGTCCTAAATGAAGATTCCAACAAGTGTTGAAAGTGTTGGATTGGAGAGAGATTATTGAATTATCTTTTAAGTGGTGTTGAAGGACTCTATATCAATTTATATTGGGTTGCAAGGTATGGCAAAGAATTTAGAATTTTTATTTTGTTAAATGTAATGATTTTATATGTTTGTGCTGTTGTTTATTAGGGGTATACAAATGTTAACTTTTTCAATTTATTTTTATAATCAATTTGTTTGCTATAGTATATTTTTGCTACCATGCATAGGGTCCAAGCCTATTGGAATAACATAATATTTCCTCTAGGTCAGTCAAGCTTTAGAAACTAAAGCAACATAATAAGAAGAAAGTAAGGCTTTAGGGGTGAGTAATAATTATTGTGTAGAATATTTTTAAAATCTGTAGATAAAACTTGAGCATACTGTGAGGGTCTATTATTATTCCCATTCTGTTAAACTCGATTTTCCTTATGTTAACTATCTTTAAATTTAGATTACTTTTTCAAGTTAACACCGAAGATTTGAATTCAGTGGAATTTGCTTGAAAGCAATTTCTACAAATAATATACTTAATATATAAAATTTAAAACTTAGATTATTACAGAATATTCCATTTTCTATGACTATCTTGTGAGAAATCAAGCTAGTTTCTATTGTAATTTCACTAGCATGGCTTGTAGGGAGGAATCTTTTGTTGGGCTTGAAAAATACTGAATTATTAATTTAGTCTCAATAGAAAAATAAATTCAAAGGCTTATTAGTTATTACCATACTGTTTTATTCATCATGGTTTAGTGATATTGACTCATTTACATGATGATTCTATGGTCTTTGCACGAAGCAACTAATGTCACATGTCACTTAGTTGTATGAGTTTTAGTTTGCATTGAATTCACATGGTGTACTTCAAGTGCTTATTTGTGCATCATGGCTGAGTGACATTGATTCTTGTGCATGATGATTACATGGCTTTTGCACAAAAGGTCTAAGACACTTATGTCATTGAGTTGTATTTGTTTTATTTGAAGTTGCATCAAATTCCTATGGTGTACATAGTGTGTTTGTTTGTGGAATGTGGTGGAGTGACTATCTAGTTAATTTGTTGACATGATTGTATGGCTTTGTTGTGAAGGTTCTAATTAAATATTTTGATTGTATGGGGTTTTTAAGGTTTCTAATGGCATATCAACAAGTTTTATGGATTTTATTTAATAGTTGCATCAAACTCCTATGGTTTATTTAGTGTGTGCTCGTGTATAATGAATAAGTGATATTGGCTCTTGTGTATCATGATTATATCACTTTTTGAATGAATAGTCTAATGATGTATATGATATTAATTGTAGGGATTTTATTTGAAGCTTATAATGGCATAATTTTAATTAGGTATGGGTTTTTTTCAAAGTCATGTCATATTTAGATAATATGTCAAGTGACCTCAAATCTTGTACATTATGATTATATTGCTTTTTTCGAGAAAGTTCCAATAATTGATTGATTTTTATGGATTTCATTTAAAATTTGCATGAGTATTATGCATTTTTTAAAAGCTCTAATGGTATACATATGGTTGTATGAGAATGAATCGTGTGCATGATTATTATGAGTTTTGTGTGAAAATATCAATGATGGATTAATTGGCTTATGAGTTTAATGTAATTTGTTCTTTACTATGTATTTGAGTATTATAATGT
Organism: Chamaecyparis obtusa; assembly: GCA_027943335.1. NCBI lineage: Eukaryota > Viridiplantae > Streptophyta > Pinopsida > Cupressales > Cupressaceae > Chamaecyparis > Chamaecyparis obtusa. Next base: position 299,125 of record BSBK01003889.1, read on the forward strand.
ATTAGTTTTTTGTGCATTATAGTTGATGACATTGACTAAGTGTAATTGATTTATATAGCTCTTTTATAAGTGCTTGAAGAGATGTATCCTAGTGTCACTCATGACTTATAGTTAAATAGCATTGATTATATGGATATTGTACATTGAACTCCTATGGCATGCCTAGTATTGTTATTCATGTATTGTAATTAAATGGAATTGACTCTTACATCTAATGATTATAGTGAATTATGACACATGGCATGTATTGGAGTTGAATGGCATAAATAACATAGTATGACAATGGTACTCATTGTGTTTGTGTGAAGTTTGCATGATGGGTGTTGTGTATAAGGGTTGAAAGGCACATGTAGCATATTATGAACAATGAGCACCATCATGTTTTGCTATGGTTAGTGATATTCAATAATGTGCATGATGATTATATGGATTTTGCGTGGAGTGTCTGAGGACATCTAATGCTATCACATTGTAAATATTTTGTATGGGTTTTCTTGAAGTTTGCATTAAATTCTATGATGTTTCTAGTGTGCTTGTTCATGTGTGATGGTTACATGATGAATTTATGGATTTTGTACGATTGAGAGTTTGATTCTTCTACATGATGATTGTATAGATTTTTCACGAAGGCTCTAATGAAGTATATATTTAGTTGAGTTGTATGTGCTTTTTAAAGGTTCTAATAGCATATATAGGACACAAAAGGTTGCATCAAACTTGTATGGTGTGTCTATTGTGCTTGTTCATGTGTCATAGTTCTAATGGAATGTGATATATAGAGTTCAGATGAATGTCATAGTACTGTATAAGAGTCATTGTATCTTTGTGATGCTTGCATCATTAATAGTTTGCATCGAGCTACTATGGTTTGCCTAGTGTATTTATTCATGTGTTATAGTTAGTAACATTTGCTTGTGCATAATTGTTATATGAATTTCATGTAAGGGTTAAAAAGCCATGTAGAGATTTGATTTGTATGTGGTTGGCTTGATGGCTACATCAAACTCATATGGGGTATGTATTGTGCTTATTTATGCATTGTGATTGAGGACATCTCTCTTCTATACTATGCTTCTATTTGTAGGTTTGAATGGAAATGTCATTGTTGTATGGATTTTATTTGAAGATTGTATTAAACTTGTAAGGTGTTCCTATTGTGTTTGTTCATGTGTCGTGGTGGAGTGATGAATTCTAATTAAGATGAGTAAATGGATTTTGTGTGAAGATTCCAGTGAAATTCACTCTTGTGCATGATATGATTATAGGCGTTTTGTTTGGTCAAACTTCTATATACTTGTTCTTGCATCATGATTGAGTGACATTGATTTTTAGTGGGATGATTTAATGGTTTATGTGTGATGAGTCTAGTGGCATGTCATTGAGTTGTCTTATTTTTGTTTAAAGTTTTTTATAGAACTCGTGTGGTGTGCTTAGTTTGGTTTTATGGCTCTTGTATGAAGTTTTTGATTGCATCCAGTTGTGTATGATGATTAAATGAATTTTGTGTGAAGGGTATGTAGATCTTTCTACCATGATAAGCTGTGTGAACCTTAATATTTATATTGCACTCCAACTTATATTTTGTTCCCCTTTGTTATGCGGTAAGGTCTTTTTGTGGTGGACCCCTCTTTTTAGGCTTCATGGTCGGTGGAGGATGTCCACATGTTGCGCCCTTGCATTACCTTAGGTTTTTCTTTTTGCCTCTCTTAGGAATGCTCAATGTGTTGACACATAGTGGATCTCTTTCTTTTGTATTTGTTGCAATTATGCCTTTCCTTTTGTACTTTTCATTGGTGATCCCAACATTCATTCAATATGTCATTTTCCTTAAGCGAAAACTACTTTCTTGACCATGCCACCCTCTTCTCGTTTGTACCTATGCCTTTTGAGTCGAACAAGGCATAATTTAATGTTCTTTGACTTTTAACTACAGTTTGCTAAACGACTCGTGTTTCTTCAATTGGTAGTTCATTTTAGATGTCGATCCTTCAACTTTAGAAGAGTTTGAGGAGGATAGGAGGTGGTTGCATTTACTCTGTGGCCTTGATAGTGAGTGTATTATTTTTGGGAATAGTTTAACCCAAGGGATTATAAATAGGTAGTTAAGCTCTTTTATTTTGTTTGCTCATTTCAATATACAAACTCTAGATTTAGATAGCATTAGCCATATGATTTTTTTTCAATCTTAGTATAATCTATTTTTGGTCATTAATGTAAAATTGTATGATGTGCTAGTGGCCTTTTGATTATTGTTGAATATTTTGTGGCTTTTTTGCTTCTTATACTATGTATCAATGTATCACCATTAAATCTAATATGTGTTGTTGTTATTCTAAAACTTTTGCAATAGAACATGATTATATAAGTCGTAATACCATGTCTGTGACCCTTTTCATGGTTTATGAGTCTATTATTGTACTATGCAATGTTCTTGTTGAATATTTAAGTCTTTTACAAAATATCATTGTGGTGTTTTACCTCAAGTAGATTTTCTTTCATTGTTTTCTCTCTATAAACACCACAAGTAGATTTGCTTTCATTGTTTTCTCTCTTTTCCTTTCCTCAAAATAGAAAGTAGATGAAGAGTTGGCTTCTAAAATCCCAAAGGTTGTAATAGACAATGAGTCTCCCAATTATTGAACTCTCTACAAAAGGCTATTACTTTACTTAAATGTAAATTTTAATGTTAGTAATTTTTTCCTTTTTTGGCACACCTGGTGGGACCATCCATATTTTTAGACACTGGGTACGAGAGGAAATGAAGAAGATAGAGGAACAATTATGTGCACTTCGAGTACACTATGAAGCAACTGAGGAGAAATCCAAGCTCTCATGTTAGCCTTTGAGGATTTCTAGAATGAGATGGAAGATACCAAACCCTCCCTACAAATGAGAGATGAAGTGGCAACATAGCTCCAACATGTGGCCACAATTCAAGAAGAATTTGTGAGGCAGACAAAGGTGAGCTCCCTAGAGAGAGAAAGATTTCAAAAGGGTTTGAATGATGTCTTGGTGTGTGATATTGCTGATAAAAGGAAAGTAGACTTGGTGGAAGCCCAATTCCAAGCGACGAACCAAGAGTTGGCTCTAAACTAGCAGAATTTGCAATAAAAGGAAGCTACTTTCCATTGTAGGCTTTCAGAGGTTCAAGAATCCTATGATGAAGAAGGGAATGAAAGAAAACAATAGAGGTTGCGTTGCAATTGAGGAATCGAGAGTTGGAGCAATTACAAAAACAAATCTTAGACACTTCAACAAGAATCAATAGTTTGGAGGAAAAGATTGCAAACAAGGATCAACAGATACATCGCTAGTTTGTGAGCCAACTTGTACAACAAACACACAGAGATCTCCTAGTTTTACAACTATACACTTTATTCTGGGAAAAGATAAGAAGCTTGATGGTTGTGTTGGTAGATATTTTAAGGTTCCTGGATGACACACAGAAATTAAGCATTGATGCAGGTAGCCTAATTGAGCAAACCTTGCAGGAAATTGCCCCAAGAGTGAGTGAGTCAAGGGCTTTGATTGAAAAGTTGTTTGTGGTGTTACCTGATACTTTGTCAACAACATGAATCTCAGATCAGAAAGTCGTAATGAAAAAGGCCAATGAATTAATAACTAGACATGAAGATGCTCTATAGGGAAGAGATTGCCTTCACACCCTCGATGCCTAGATGGTAACTAAGGGGCTTTTTTGAATAATCCATGTAGTAGGGAGTCTTGCCTCTTTTCCTCGTAGATGGGAGGATAATTGAAGAGACTCGTATTCAACATATTTTGGATGAGAAGTAGTAGGATCAGTTGATCTTTCAAGGTTGGAGTTCCCCCTATGCATAGAAAGGTTAAGGGTATCAAATGGCCCCTAGTCAAATTAAACCTCAACATGCAATCTACCTTGGGAAATCTGATTGATATTTCATTTAGGGAAATGTTTGCTAGATCAGGCTATTGTGTTTTGGTAGGAATTGGTTCAATTATCCAAGGAGGAATGGACCCTTTTATAGGCGTATAAAAAAGTTTTAATTGATCCTTAGCTTTTGTAGCCAATAATTTTGGTGAATTTCCCGAGTTTTGAATATAGCTCTTTGTAGGCAAAGCACTCCAAGAGTCACCAAGTTGTAGATTTTTCTACTGTGATAAGTTGTGTGACGCATAATTTTTTTATTTTCGCTTCAAATTATATTTTGTTCCATTTTGTTATGCAAAAAAGCCTTTTTTGTGGTGATCCCCTCCTTTTAGGCTTTGTGGTCTCTTTCTCGATAGAGGATGTCTACATGTCGCCCACACTTATTACCTCATTTTTTTTCCTTCCACCTCTCTTTGGAATGCTTGTTGCATTGACACGTGGAAAATCTCTTTCTTTTGGGCTTATCATAGTCACACCTTTCCTTTTTTGGTTTTCCTTGGTGGTCCCTACAAGCATTTAATGTGACAATTTCCTTGAGTGAAAATTACTTTCTTGATGATGCCAACCTCTGCACTTTTGTACCTATGCAAGTACTTGTCCTCTCTGCCTTTTTGAGTTGAGTGAGGCATAATTTAGTAACCTCTGACATTTGGCCACAATGTCCTTAACGACTCATGTTTGTTCAATTGGTAGTTCATTCTAGAGGTTGACCCTTCAACTTTAGTAGAGTCTAAGGTAGACAAGAGGCAATTGCATTTACTCTTTAGCCTTGATAGCGAGCATCTTGTATTTTGGAATAGTTTAACCCCAGGGGTTATAAATAGGGAGTTGAGCTATTTTATTCTGTTGGAAGTTTTCAATATACAAACTCTAGATTTAGATAGCAGTAGTAGTTTGATTTTATTTTGATCTTAGTATAATCTATTTTTGGTCCTTAATATAAACCTGTATGCTTGATTATTGTTGAATATTTTGTGGGTTTTCTACTTTTTATACTCTGTATCACCACTTAATATAATGTGTTGCTATTATTCTAAAGCTTTTACAATATAACATGATTATATAAGTTGTAACACCATGTCTATGACTCTTTTTATACTTTATGTAGTCTTTTATTGTACTATTTGATGTTCTTGTTGAATATTGAAGTGTTTTACCAAATATTATCATGGTGTTTCACCTCAAGTAGATTTTCTTTCATTGTTTTCTTTCTTTCCCCTTTCCTCAAAATAGAAAGTAGATACAAAGTCGACTTCTAAAATCTCTGAGGCCGTTTAGTAATGCGCAATATGAATCCCCCAATTACTAAACTCTACAAAGGTTGGTACCTTACATGCAAATTTTAGTATAAACAATTTTTTTTCTCACACGCTTGGTGGGACCATCCATATTTCTAGATTAGATACAAGTATATGAGCTGAAGGCCATTCACTAGGTATTACATTGCCAAACAACTTGGATCACTACTAGTGTTAACATTCATGAACCAACCTTAACATTTGTGACCTAGACAAGTTTATCCTCATCAAGTGGAACCACATCTTTGCTACTTCTTCCTTTAGTTATGGCCCAACATAACTTTGTGACCTAGGATAATAATAATATCCTCATCATGTCAGCTACTAGCATAAAATGGTACCCCATTTCTGATAAGGTCTTAAAAGCCTTGTCCAAGTTCACTAGGGAAGATGAGAAAACCTTTGTGGAGCATATAATGGATGTAGCAAATACGTGTACTTTGCATCACATAACTAAGTAAAATGTTGCCCTTAAATTACTTGCAATCTCTTTTATAGGGAAAACCCAAAATTGGTATAGGTCTTTAGAGTCAAACTTTATAAGAACTTGAGACCAAGTTGGTAACCTATTTTATGAGCAACTTGGAGATCGCTTTTCTTTACTCCAACAATTTATCACCATAAAGAGGCCCCTGAAGAAGATGTATTAGATTTTAACACTTGCTTTCAAGACGACATGGAATACACGTTGATGCTTATCCTCCCACAACCATGGCTTATGTATTTTATCTCAGATATTGATCATGCAAATATTGAGAGGTACCACATTGTCAAGTGTGTACGATTTGACAGTACAAGTTGAGAACAACTTGATAGATGTAGGAAAGCTTTCACCTTGATTGCCTATGTCAATGCTTCCTGAGGTTCATTCTTAGACAAAAAAACCTACACAAAGTACTTCTACCACACCCTAGTCCTTGTACATATACCTCGACATCCAACAAGTTGGGATTCCTCGCTCTTCCAACATAATGATAGTAGTGAATGACATTAAGAATATGTTGTGCACCTTCTCTAATGATATCCTTAGTCTTAGATGTTAGCAAGTTGTGCCCACCAAATCTCCCTACGAGAACCACCAAGGCACGAGACTAGCTTACCAACAAAATGGTTATCAAGGCACCAACAAAGCCAACACTTATGAGGTGTAGCCATCCAATCAACTTTTCGTGGTTCCTAGTGTCCCCAAACCTTTACAAAGTGCATTGGTGAACACGAATGAAGAGCTAGCGACAATGATCTCCACTCATAGTGTTTCCCTATAATGTAGTGCATATGTTGAGGAATTGTTCTAGAGGCAACTTGCATCAAAAGGTGGCCAAGGAAAGGACCCAGAGAATGACCTTGGACAATGGAGTTTACAGTTAAAAAAGGCACCATCCAACATATCTTTATGGGATATTTTGGGCAACCCCAAACAAAAGACATTGCTTCAAGAAGCTCTTGAAGGAAGGGATAAAGTAGTCTTGAGAAAAAGATCAGGAAGTGGAAAAGGTGACAACTGCTACCAAAATAAATAACTAGCACATGAGGTTTGTCAATGACCGCGAAGATTGGACCCTAGGGGGAAGAGGTAAGCCAATGCTATTGGCCTCAGTAGTTATGCCATTTTTTATGAGGACCAGGTTGTGCCCCAAATCATCAAGGACTTCATGAGTCCTAGTCAAGTGTAAGATGAGTCATAACTATGGTCCTTACAGTTTGATGGGGCTAGAAGACTGGCTCAAGTGTCAAGATTTACATCACGTCCCTAGAAGAAGAGCAAGTTGTGTGTGCCTTTCACTTTCAATTCCCTTGCATAAATAACAAGGCATCGTATGAAGGGTTGGTTCAAGGCTTGAATATTGTTAGAAATATAGGAGTCAAACAGAGAAAAGTCTCTGGATATTTTGAGTTGGTGGTAAACCAAATTTGAAACTAGTTTCTAGCCAAGAATGTTTGAATGTGCTCTTATTGGCATCAAGTGTGGGATCTCGTAGAAAGATTCAAGGCCTTTAATATTCAAGTCATACCAAGAAACTACAGTGTCAATGCAAACTATTTGGCCACCATCAGTTCTCAATTTGTTTAGGGGATAGAGATTTTGACAAATAACTATCTAGTATAACTCATAGTTAGACTCGGAATCTCACTTAATGGGAAGAATTGGCAAGTCTTCAAGAATGATGCTCAGATTGCCACACTTAATGAGTAATTTGACAAGTTTGTAGAGTAATTTCAACCTAAGATTGAAGAAGCATATGAAAGCCCAATCCTCCATCTTAAAGGTAACAAAACTCTTGAATCGATGATTTCTCTGGAGAGCTTATTTGATAGTGATGGTTCGAGAAATGGAAAGGGAAAGTTTGCTACAAAAGGAGATTACATTGACCTCGACCTAGGTTGGGGAAGAACGCTGAAGGTGGGAAAAAATGTACCTCCAACCAACAAAAAAAGGTTGAAGGACCTATGTGACATGTATGATCAAGTCATAGGATGGAGCTATGACAACCATAAAGGTTACATTCGAGATATCATCTAACACATCATTGAGCTAGAGGAAGCAAAGCCCATTTGCTAGAAACATAGGCTAGTCAATCCAAAATCGAGTCATTGATGGCTCAAGAACTATAAAAGTTAATTGAATCAGGAATTATCTACCCAATCAAACACACACTAGGGTCTCAATTTTAGCCCCCATGCAAAAAAAAAGGATGGCATCTACCTGTGTGTTGACTTTTAGGATTTGAATAAGGCAACCTTGAAGGACCACCACCCATTGCCCTTTATGGAGCAAGACTACTTTTATAACAAAGTGGAGAAACTTTGCCTTTGCCAAGATGTCATTCAGTCTACCTAATGTGGGTGCCACCTTTCATTGTGAAATGTATATTGCCTTCAATGGTAAGCCAATAAAACCATTCTCATTTGTCTTGATGACCTTATTGTATTTTCAAAATATAAGGAAGAACATTTCGATTATTTAGAGAAAGTTTTTCAAAGGTGCCAAGAGTTTGGAGTTTCTTTTAACCCCAAGAAATGTATTTTTGGTTTCCCGCAAGGGAAATTGCTTGGATACATGGTATCCAAAGGAGTTTCCATAGATCCCAAAAGGATCAAAGCTATTAGTGATCTGCCCCTACCCGTCAACAAAAAAGGAGTGCAATTTTTCTTAGGGAAGGTCAACGTTGTTAGCAAATTTATCTCTAAATTTGTAGGTCTAGTTAGACCAATCACCTTGAAATTGAGAAAAGACTAAGTTTTTAAAATGGACCTCAAAAGCTAATGCCTCTTTCAAAAAGATTAAGGAAGTCATATCATTGGCACTAGTGCTAGCCAACCTAAACTTTTCAAAAGATTACATAATGTATGTCTATGGTAGTGAACACAACATTGCAGTTGTGTTAGCTCAAAAGTAGAAAGCCTTGAAGGGTGAGCATCACATCGCTTTCCACTCCAAAACCCTAAAGGTATACATAGAAAAGTACAATTTTGTGTAAAAGCAAGTCTTTAGAATTGTAAAAGGCCTCAAGAAGTTCAAGTACCTTATAGCAAGTAATAAAGTTTTGGTGTATGTATGTCATTCTAACAATGTAAGGGAGTATGTTATGGAAGATGACATCATTGAAAAAGGGATGATTGGATCACCAAGATCTTAGAATATGACATTGAAGTGTGACCTACCAAAGTTATTATACAAAGAGGTTTATGTGAATACATTACATGACACAATGACCCAGAAGGCAAAAAGGAAGTCTCCACCAATGATGGAGAAGAAACATAAGAGATAGTAATGTTCAATCGATTGGAAGAGGTAAATTCCTAGATTATAGACAAAGTATGGTTCATGTAGACTAGAAGGTACCTTTACTACCTTCCTAATTAGAATAGATGATTTTATTATTTGTAGAATGCAAGGTTCATCTTGGTAGAGGGCATCCTCTCCAAGAGAAATTTTAACGGTGTTCTCTTGTGTTGCATTAACAAAGTCCAGGGAGAAAGGATCTTGAATGAGTTTCATAATAGTCTCACTGGCGGACATTTCTCCGCCATCTTCACAACTCTCAAAATTTAAAAACTAGTGTATTTTTACCAACATTATTTTTTTATTGTCACCTTTTGTTAAAGAAATGCTTAGAATGTTGATTCTTCAATAAAAGGAGGAAAAACTTAGTCATGCCCCTGAGCCCGATTATTGTAGATGAGCCCTTTGCACAATGAGGTCTAGATTTCATTGGGATGATAAACCCGATGTCAAGTTTGGGGCACAAGTGGATCCTGATAGGTACAAATTATTTCACAAGGTGGTTAGAGGCTATTGCCTTGAAGAATACCAAAGAGCACGAGATCCTTAACTTCCTAGAGGAGTTAGCGTTCAGGTTTGACCCTCTGAAAACTATCATATCAGAGAATGCAAGAGCTTTCCTTGGGGTAAAGATAGCAAACTTTACCTTAAAGCACAAAGTCTTCCTAAAGACCTCGTCTAATTACTATCAACAAGGAAATGGGTTGGCTAAATCCACCAACAAGAACCTAATCAGGTTAATTAAAAGAATTGGCATGAATCATCAAAGAAATTGGCACAAACACCTCAAAGAAGCCCTCTGGGCCAAGAAGATTACCCCAAAGCAGGCTCTAAAGTCCTCCCTATATAAGTTTGTATATGGAAAAGAAGTGTTGGTGCTAGTATCGATAGAAATCCCTATGTCCCAGTTACTCAAGTCCCACAAGATTGATTAAACAAGATTGATTAAACTGATGATGTAGAGCTAAGGCTAGTCGAGTTGTTGAAGGTGCAAGAAGACATAGAAAAGGCATTTGATGCATTGACCAATCACCATCAAGTGGTTAAAAAATGGTTTGACAAAAGAGAGTCCAACCCGGCCTTTAAGGAGGGTGATTTAGTTCTAAAGTTTGACGACTGTGCTGCAAGACAAGGGCAAAATCCTAAGTTTGATGCTTTATGGAAAGGACATTTTCGTATCAACACATGTAAAGAAAGCAACTCTTTTGAGCTAGAAGATATAAAATTTAATGCCTTCGAGAGTCCCATTAACGGGTCTCATCTAAAACCCTTCTTTTAATGATGAAATGACAAGAAGCTTTGTATATAGGTAGTGTACTTGTTGTAGTGTGTTTTTTTGTTATCACTTTTCACTTTTCATGTGTTGCCGCCAACAACAATAGCATTAAGCAGTGCTAAGGAAAGAAATCAAATAGGGAAAACAAGAGAAACAAGAAGAATCAAGGAGCCCAAGAGTGAGGCAAGGACTAAGGGTCCTTCCTCAGTAAAAAGAAGCCAAGCACTGAAGGGTAGGGACTAGGATGAGAAGGTGCCCTAAACCACTGCTGAAAAAATCTGGTAGGGTGTCGCTGATGAGTATAACCACTATGAGGTCTCACAGATCTAGAGTGACTAGAAATGGTGGCACTGGAAGGCTGCTTTGTCCCATGTGCAGGAGTCGAGGGAGAGAAAAAAATGGTGATAAGCTGAACCAGGGTCATTCTCTGGGGGAATAAGACTTGTAATGTGTGGTCGTGGAGCTGCATAGTCTCCCTGAGGTACAATGCAAGGCATCTCTGGTTCGTGTAGCTGAAGAAGGCCATGAGGGAGTTGCATTCCCTAAATAAGCAATAAAATCTTCCATGAATCTTGTAGCAGGTGGGACAGTGAAAAATGAAATGGATATCCATCTCGGTCGTGCCCAAGGTACACAAGTGACAAGTCCGGTCCTCTCTGTCCATGTGGTGATTTGTTTGAATTTGAAGCCGATGGGAGCCAACCCTTAAAAACATCGTTTCTCGACCTTGATTAATGTAGAAGCATTGGTCGACCTGACTTTTCTTCTTGCTCAAGCTCCCCTAACTTGGTTCACATTTTACCCAAATTCTTCAGCGGCAACCCAAGCAACAAGGTCCCTAATTTTTTTAGGAATCCTCTCGCAGATGATGACTGGTCAATGGATGAAGTCACAACATTTTGTATTTAGTGATAGGAAATAGATGATACACAATCAAACTGGGTAGCTTGAATGGTGATATATTAGTCAACGAGCATTGGGACAAAACACACCCAAGTGAAGCACCCCATAGAGCTTTTAATATTCAGTCCTCACCAGAGGTAAGGATTGTTCTTGAGTAGCAGAGTACATAAGCTAAATAAAATTCAATCTCATCTAAAAAGATGCATGTGGCCCCGCAAAGGCCCAAGTTGATGGCATCATCCATAGCCACAGTGCAAGAGCTAGAATCAAAAGTTTCAAAGAAAAGATAGTAAAGATATCAAAGTGGAGAAAGCCATGCCACCCCCACTTGAGGAGAAGACCAAGAGAATGAGTAGGTTAATCTAAGGAATCTTTACGAGGAGGAGGAAGAAGTCACTATTGAAGCAGTTGTGGCCTTGCACCAACTAGTAAGTTTCTTTCCCCTCTTCTCTCTTCTCAGTCTTTAGTTCAAGATTTTTCCCCAACCAGGTTTGTTCCCACTGCGGTGAATTCCTCACAAATAGTTACTACCCAACCTTCCCAAGATCCTTTACAAACTTTCACGCCAATGACTGAGACACACGTGCAACCCTCTTCCTTTTCTAATGTAAATGTCCATTCAACATACACTTCCACAACAACCCCCTCATTCGTAGAAATGGTAATGAGAACCCCACCTACTTTTGTCTCTTCTCAATAAACATCTATAGCTTTGGCTATCAAAGGTAAAATGCTCCCAAGCATCCCCATGTTCTCACCTACCACCTTTAGCTTGCCTAGAGGTCAAATGCTAGTACACAAGGGAGTACATCAACCATCCCAATACCCTTCAGGTTACCAGTAGGTTACACCCTAGTAGGGAAAACAAATTGATTCCTCACAAGAGATTCAAAGATAATTCAATTACACTAGGGAGGCTCGCAGAGAAAGGATCGAAAGGACAAGAGGGAGGGGCACCACCAAATTGGCCACCTTTAGGATCAAAATGTTTTATGATGATAAACAACAAACCTTTATGTTGGCATCTATGATCTCGAATGATCAAAACAAGATGGTGAGATGAGAATCAAAGACTGCACCACGCATACTGTTGGAATTAACATGTGCAATACCCACCCACAAGATAAGGTGGAGTTCTTGGAGGAATCATGAAGAGTGGTTACTTCTGATTTCATAAGGAAAGGCAAAAAAATGGAGAAAATGTGGAGGGAATTTGAGAGTGTGGTTGCAAACATGGATAAACTCAAGGTCCAAATTAAGGAACTTAAAATGAAAAATTCTCATCTCAAGAAGGAGAAGCAAGAAACAAATGTCACTTCTATTCCAGTAGAACAGGAGGAAAAGAAGAAAATAAAGGATCAGTTATATGCACTTCAAGTAGAATGTGAAGCAACTTGAGGAGAAACCCAAGTGCTTATCTCAACCTTTGAGGATGGTTAGAAAGAGATGGAAGATACCAGAGCCTCCCTACAAATGAGAGATAAAGAAGTAGCATAGCTCCAACAACATGTGGCCATTGTTGAAGAACTTGTAAGGTGGACAAGGGAGAGCTCTCTTGAGAGAGAATTAATTTAGAAGGATTTGAATGATGCCCTAATGTGTCAAATTTCCAAAAAAAGGGAAGCAGAGTTGGCAAAATCCCAATTCCAAGCGATAATCCAACCACTAGCTCTAAGTCAAAAGAATTTGCAATATAAGGAAGCTACTTTCCAACGTAGGCTTCAGACAAAATAAGAAATGACAAGAAGACAACAAAGGTTGCATTGCAATTAAGGAACCAAGAGCTGGAGTAATTACACAAACAAATTGCAGACACTTAAGCAAGAATCAATAGTCTACAGGACGAGAGCACCAACAAGGATCAACAACTATAACATCATCTTTTGAGCTAACTTGTATAACCAAAGCAATGAGACCTCCTCTTATTATTATAGAAACTGTACACGTCATTTTGGGAAAAGATAAAAAGCTCAATAGTTGTGTTGGTAGACACTTTAAGATTCCTCGATGATGCTAGAAAAAATGAGCATTGATGCAAGCAACTTGATTGAGAAAAACTTGCAAGAAATTAGCCCGAGTGAGTGACTCAAGTACTTTGATTGAAAAGTTGTATGTGGTGTCAAACGACACCATGTCAGTAGCAAGAATATTGGATCAAAGATCCACAGTAAAAAAGGCCAATGAATTCATAGCCTGACATGAACATGCTCTACGGGGAAGAGATCACCTTAACACCCAGATGGTAAGTAAGGGGATTTTTTGAAGAGTTCATGCAATAGGGACTCCTGCCTCTTTTCCTTGTAGACAAGAGGATTATATTCAACAGATTTTAGATGAGAAGAAGTAGGACTAGTTGGTCTTTCAAGGTTTGAGTTACTCCCTCTCGCATCAGAGGTTGAAGGTATCAAATGGCCCGTGGTCAAATTAAACCTCAACATGGAATCTGCCTTGGGAAAGCTGACATACATTTTATTCAGGGAAATGTTTGTGCCGGACCAGGCTATTTTGTTTTTGTAGTAACTAGTTCAATCATCAGAGTAGGAACGAGCCCGTTTACAGGTCTCCATAACAAAATTTTAATCAATCCTCATCTTGTGTGGCCCACAATTTTGGTCGCTGAGTTGTGGACCTTTATATTGTGATAAATTGTAGGCCTTAAATTTTATAGTTCGCTCCAACTTATATCATGTTCCCTTTTGTTATGCGGCAAGGCCATTTTGTGGTGGGCCCCTCCTTTTAGGCTTCACAATCTCTTTCTTAGTGGAGGATGTCGATGTGTCGTGCCTGTGCATTGCCTCAATTTTTTTTTCTTGTGCTTCTCTTAGGAATACTCATCGTCTTGACAGGTGGACAATCTCTTTGTTTTGGACCTATCACAGTCGCACCTTTCCCTTTATGGTTTTCCTTGAGAGTCTTTAAGGGCTTGTTTGTTTGTTGGAATTAGACTGGAATTGGGATTGTCAAATCTTGGAATTGACATTTTTGATGTTTGTGTTCAAAACATGAAACTCGAATAGGGATTTGTTAATTGTCACTTACCCACAAAACTAGCATTTGAATCTTCCATCTAAATAGGTGGAATTGGAAAATCAATTCCAATTCCACTTAAATGGGAATTGGGGGTAAAGCCAAATTTATAATATTTTGAAATCCAAATGCAAGCAACATTTTCCATCTTCTCATTATGAATTCTAGGTGAATTCCGAGTGAACCAAATGGTTCCAGCCATATTCTAAAAACCATTTTCCGGATTTAAAACTTCCAGAATTGTCAAATACTGGAATTGGACAATTCCAACATTATTTAATTACAGCAACCAAACAGACCCTAAGTGAAAACTATTTTTTTGACAACGCCACCCTCTGCTCGTTCATACCTATGCAAACACTGGAAAACATGCATACAAAATATGAAAGTCAGTGATTTCTAACTTTTGGCCATAGATTATTGAATGACCTGTGTTAGTCCAATTGATAGTTCATTTTAGAGGAGTATAGGAGGTGGTTGCATTTACTCCTTAGCTTTGATAGCGAGCATCTAGTTTTTGGAATAGTTTAGCCCTAGGGGTTATAAATAGGGAGCTGAGCTCTTTTATTTTGTTGACACTTCTATACACATCTTAAGACTTCTATACACATCTTAAGTTTAGGGTGTAAGGGTAGGGTTTAGGGTCTTAAGTTCTAGTTGGCTTCAGAAATTTGGCTTGTGGGTCTTTTTTTTTTTTTTTAATGTTGGCTCGTGGCTTTGTTTCAAAAATGATGTTGCGAGATGACAAGGTTCTCAAAACCCTATTGGTCTCTAAAAAGGGTTTTAGAAGTTTTTAACTTCCATCAAAGTGCTAATTTTAAAACTCAAAGCCTATATATTCTTTTTTTATTGACCTTCAAACAAGATTTTGAAATTGTTATCAGGACCCAATAAGGTTTTCACAACCACCTTAGGTCTTGACATAGAACTAGTAACTTTGAAATTACTTAATCTTTTTACAAAGTAGATTCTCAGAAGCCTACAAAAATGGACTTCAATAATGATACAACTTTTAAAACCCGTTAGGGTTTTTGAAAACTTTTTATTAAATTGCAAAAAGCCCTTTTTAAGCCATTATTTTCCAAAGTATGGCATGAAGTGTTACACAAAGCAATATATCAACTACACCATAATTAATGTCCATCGTTAATTCTTTGTGAAAAATTGAACTAGTAGATAGGAGGGCACATAAGATACAACTAGTATTAAAAATAAATCAATATTAACAAGCATTTGAAGAGGAACTCATAGAGAACAAAAGGGCAAGATTAATAGGAAAAGTTGTAGAAGATAATTTGAGCTATAAGCAATGTAGTTTATTTAAAAGTGTGATATGTTCTTAATCCTCTTAGCTCATTATATGACAGTACATTATTCAATATTATTTCTTAAATATAAATTCTCCTTGCTTTTATTCAATTCCAGCTACCATGAAATAGAAATACTTGGAATATGAGCATTTATGTTGCTTACCTAACACTATGTTTGGAATTAAAGATATAAGTTTAGGGAATGTGAATTTGAATGATTTTTAAGAGAGATGTAATAAAGAAGATTGGCCCTCTGCAATAGAAAGGATGATAGAAAGTGGGTTATTACAAACAACTAGATTACTACTCATTGTATAGGGCACATATGTGGTAATATAATGTATTGATTGGCCTTTTCATGCTTGATGTGGAGTTTTGTTAGAATATAATGTTAAGAAATATCTATATAATATTTAGGCCTTTTTTTAATATATGGTTATAAAGGCTTATATATTATATGCTTTATTAAGCATTTGTTATTTGAAATAACTATAAACTGATAACTATTAGTTTATTAATTATTTAATGAATGAGGATTATTGAAAAGTTGTGACTAATGTTGTCACCCTTCCTCTTATATTTAAGGAGGTTTGCTCTCATTTGAGAGTGTGATTCTAAGTTATATAGTGAGTTAGATCACTATGCATAGAAGGTATTAATGACCATGTTTAAGTAAGGAAAAGTATCCCCATGTTTGGTCTATATTTAATAGACTATTTTTGTAGGTGTTTTAATAAAATGACACTTTATGGTATATTAGAAGACAAAACTTGATTGAAAACTTCTTTATGCTCAATCAACACATGTAAAAACCACTTTTGTAAGGCACCTTTTTTGTTCTTAAAATTAATTATTCTATTTTTGCTTTGTAATGTACTAATAGTGTACGTTAATGTCTAATCACACTAAGAAATCCAATTTTTGTTTGGCAAAACCACATACATAAGTATATATTTTTGTCTTACTTAGATTGTGTTAGTCATATTGATAGATTGGAAAACTAGTGGAAATAGTCATGAAACTTGACTTTATACTCGTAATTGTAGTTTCTTTATTTCTAAGTTTTTTTTCAATTATAAAAAATTTGAGATGCCTACATTATACATGTAAGAGTGACATCATTTTTATGCTCTCAAGAAAAGTGGTATATATGTTTGTATTTGAGCAAGTTTTTTGACTTATGATTATGAGGTTGATTTGTCACATTTTCCAAGCCAATTTCTCTCAACCGCCCTTCATTTCTACACTATATTATTTATCTTGCTTGTGGATTCTCGTAAAGGAATTGTTCTCTCATTTTTTAAATTTCTCAACTCTTTGTTAAGTGATTACATCAGTTGCAACCAATTTAATCTTTTGGAGGTTCATTTTATTGTTATAGATGTAGTTAATCAAGAGAATCAAGAAAATTAATGTACAATAAGTTAAAAATGTAGCAGTAGCTAACAAAGTACTCATCTATTTAATTCTTAGGAAATTACATAACTAAATTATTAGATGAACTAACTAATTGATCAACTCTTAGTTATGCGATATTGAACTTATAAGGATAATGTATCTTAAATTATGACCATCTTTTTAATGGCCCAAACCTTCTAAACAAAAAAAAACACTACTTTTTATTGTACCTTTAAGTTAATTAATAATCATTTACCTTTACACTTAGGTATTCATCTATCTATCAAACTTGATAGACAACTATCCACCAAATTGGGTAGGCATCCATCCATCAAACAAGATGTGAATCCTCAATCTATCTATAAAAAAATATAGGCATCCATCCCTCGAATAGGATAGGCATTCATCCATCAAATAAGGTAGGCATCCATCCATGAAATAAGATGACAAAATAATGGCCTAGCCAAAGACTTAGGGATACACCATTTCCCCAAGTCACTCTCAAGATAATCTTTAAAATTAGAACCTTTACTCTTATTTTAAAAAGTGATCCTTTTTGGATCCTTTTGAGTATTACAAGGAATTTAATGTCTTGGATTTCAATCTTTAAGATTAGAACCCTTACTCTTATTTAACTCATTTTTCTTGATTAATTTTAAATAGTGTAGTTTATGGGTGACACAATCCCTTTTCAAGGAATTTCTAAAGCCCCATCCCTAAAATCCTCAATTTTGTGAACATATTTCATTTCCAGATACCTTTCTTCTAAATGAGATAAGGTGTAAACTATATACTTCTAGAATTTTCTAACTACGTTTGAAGTTAATTATAAAGTGGGTATGCAACCCTTTCAAGGGTCCTTTTACCTAAAGTTTTCCTCCATGATTTATACTTGCAAACAGGAGCACATAGAGCTATTGATCATCATGATTAGTGCTTGTTTTCTTAAACCATATAATCCTTAATGCTATGATTATGTCAACCTTAACCGATCTGTGAAAAAAATTAGCAAGACATTTCCATATAACAATAAGTATTTAAATCAAATCAAATCACATACATCTCAAAATCCTAATTTAGGTTTTCTATGTTTTTACTAGTGTATTTCGGTTCATTATATTTATATTCTTAATTAGAAATTTGAGGGGGATTTCCCATTCCTTTCTTTTTATCTTTAAGATGTCTTTTATTACTCAAATTAATTTATAGTGACAATGCCACAAATGTTGTTGCAACTATTTGAGATTGTAAGTGTGGTAGCTCAAAGTGTGTTGATATCGCTTGTAAACATGAGCCAAAAGAACTATTCATACCAAATGCTACTAATTTTCATTTCACCTCTTATTGAAGTTATTTAATTAGTCAACTAAAGATCAAGCTAAAATTATAATAAGTTAAGCACATAGATCTACTAAGAGGGGGGTGAATCAATATATGCAATTTTCAACCTTGCTAAACACCAATCTTCCCTTGATAATGAAGTAACTTGTCAAATCATAAACATAAATCAACGCATAAGAATACCATAAAAGGAAAATCCATGGTGAAATAGATGCTTGGACCTATTGCCAAAATCCAGGCTCGCAAAGTAGGAATAATATGATTAATTCATGATGTGAAATTGACATAGACCTACTTGAAATGTTGGAAAATAGAAAAGAATAGTAGCTTAAACATGCAAACTAGGAATCCTTTATTTTTCATTCAATTGTTCTTCTAGTTTTAATACTGTGTATTTAAATACTTAGTAATAGTTATTCATCTCTAGTCTAAAATGTATCTATCCATTTTATCACTTCTATATAAATTATTTCTAGATATAAAACCATTCTTTACCTTTAATTGTTATAAAACCATTCCTTGTAAATTATTTCTAGATATAAAACCATTCCTTATAAATTAAATCAAATACCTCTCACAATTAAATAAATTATATTTATCTAATTAAATTAATTATTCATCTCATAAATAAATATTATTTATTTATTTAATCATGATTTATTCCTCCAAAGCTAACTCATACTGACTTTCAATTCATTACACAATTCTCTCTCCCAACTATTCAATCCTCATTGTTAATTCCTGCTTCAACAATCAGTTAAGTCTAGTCAATTCAGTCTTCTAATTGATGTGCAATTAGTTAACTCATCCATACTATTTGTTAACTCACCAGTCTATTCAAGTCATCTCTCAATCTATTTGTTGGTAGAACAATCAATCCCTCAATCAAGGTAGTCAAGCGGAGTTGAACTCCCAATAACTCTGAGTTCAACTCCCCAATCACATTCAATCAACCCTTCAATCATGGATTCTTAGTTGAAACCCCAAAAATATTATAAATAGAGAGCCAAACTTTTGATTTTGGTAACCACAATTGCTTTAGATTCTTATGCTGGCACAATGTTGAGCTCAATTTTGAGAGTCCACATTTCATAAGGAGAACACAAAGGAAGGATTTCGTAGGTTTGCATATTCATGTTTTGGATTGATTTCATAATGTTTGACTAATTATATTTATTATTTATCTTGCATCCTTTCTTGAGTATTGAAAGACTAATTACTATAGCAATCTCTTTGTAGTTGAGATTTTATGTGTTATTATAGGTTTCTATTAATCTTCGTTACCCAATTACAAAATGATGAACCCGACGTAAAGCACTAACCCTTTAAAATTGACAATTTCTTTGTTTCAACGTAGACATAGGTTTCTTTTTACATTGATATAGGTTTCAAAGACACACTTGCATAATCAAATTAATGCATTTGACACAACTAGAAGATGCTCACACATCAGAATGACCACATTCATCCACAAAGATCAACTCAGTTAGCACATTGGATCACTGCGCATCTTTGCCATATCTGTTGCAATTTTATTCTTTGTGTTTTGGATCTATGGGCTATTCTATCTGTTGATTTCTATTGTGACGGTTGATTATCTCTTATTCTAAAATATTGACATACTGTGTTTTTATTGAAATTTTATTATTTGTATACCTGATCTTTGTGATTGTTTTTCCCAGGTAACAAAAATTTGATTGACACACTTTACATACTAGATCACCACAAACATTATTCGCAATCGGCACATACATCTTTGCATCAACACAAATACCTTAATGGATTACCGTAGTCGTCCTGACAAAACAACACTTGGCCAATTATAAATTTCTCTTCTGTCTTAAATTCTCTTTTCTCTGTCTACACACTCTCTATATTAGAAAGCTACACTTGATAGCTTTGAAAGACACATCCTCTGTAATGAAATTACACACTTGACTAAAACGAAAAAATACAATGATCCTCCTAAGCACAAAAAGGTCAAAGTCCAAGAACTTGTAGAATAGTGAAAGAGAGAGAGAGACATATAAAGTAAATCTAAGAACCATCTCACAAATTTGCAATTGATTGATTGCAAGTAGAGTTTGGATAGGAAGAGCTCCATAATTTGTATATAGACCAATTGATCAAGCTATCAAATAAGTATGGTGATATGCGTGTTGATGTGAGTACTAATTATGCTTATGAGAACTAATTGCTAGGCCTTTTTGGTACTAACTTCTCTTTTTTAGCATGTGGCTTGGAAATAGGGTAATCCTTTTAATCTAAAATTCATTCATATCTCTTTTTGGTGCTTTAAAACGAACATTGCATGCACAAACATCACATTGCACATCTCATTTTGGTGCCTAAAATGGACATGTGGTTAAAAATTTGAAGAAGGCAAAGTGTTGGCATTTGAGGAAGGTCATATGTGTTTTGGTCACATGAGTGTGTTGTGGTGTTGTCATTGCTGGAAACATGTTTTTTTTATGTCAAGCTAATAGATTTATCGATAGAACTGAAGGATTTGATTAAAGAATGACTAAGTGTCAAGTCAACCAGTGATAGTGCAGAAAGAAAACAACAATGAATTATTTCTAGAGAAGATGATCGAGTTAAGGTGCGTGGTCATAGAGTTAACATTTACAAAGGCATATCTATCTATTTGTACAATCACATGAGTTATTTTGAATAATTTTGAAAGTTATTGAAGATTGAAGTGAAACTGGCAGTTAGAACAGTGAACCGATGGACATAGTTGGTTAGATCAGTGTTGTGGTTAAATGTTTGTGTTGAGTTGACATATTTTCTGATTTTAATGTTTTAGGCCGACATCAAAGTTGTATAATTTTTACTTTGACACGTTCTCTCTTAATGATAAGTTGGATTTGAGGGCCGACTTGTAAAATGTTTTAGGGTTCTAGCACCAACCTAGAACAAGTATATAAATGGTTAAGAACTAATGTTGGAGTGAGTTGCAGTGTTGTTGCGATGATATGTGAAGATTATTGGAGATAGTACATAGACAATAAAGTATTCATAGAATTGTAATTGATCTAGAATTCATTGGATTGTCATGCATTGAGTGCAAATGTTAGATCATTATCTACTTGTTGATTCTAATAGATTAGCAAGCAAATCCTTTAGCGGGATCACTCCTAATAGGATGAGCAGGATCCTAATAGATTTGAAGTGAAATCCTCTAACAAGATAGCTCTTTAGCTAGAGTTTTTAAATTGCTTATTTAGGTAGTCTTTACAACGCTCCAACACTGCTCGTTGCTCCCGACACTGCTTGCTTTAGGGCCTCCATGGCTTCTATCACGGCTCTCGACACTGCTCCATTTTGGGCTCCCTTGGCTTCCGTCGTTGCTCCATTTTAGGCTCCCTTGGCTTCCGTCGTTGCTCCTGAAGCGACTTTGTTTAAGGCACCCCAAACTGCTCCTGCACCATTTAGGGTTCCCGCCCCTGGGAGGGCTTTCTCTACTTTGTCATCTATTGCAGGTGGAAAAGCTACCTCCTTTGCAGATGTGGCTGCTTTCAAAGTAGATGTTCATGATTTGGGGGTTCCGTCTGTGGAAGCTCCCATTTTTTCTTTGGCTGTGACTCTTGTCCCGGTTAGTTTTCCTATTTGGTTGGAGTTGGGGGCTGATATTGCCGAAGAAATTGCTCATACGATTGAGGACTTATCTGAGAGGGAAACTATTTCCAGATTTCATGATTTCTAGCCTTCCCTCCAGGCTCTTCGTGCTTGGATTTCTAAGCACTGGGACCTGTTGGTTGCTAAATCTATCTAGATTTACCCTATGGCTAGGGGTTTTTTTATAGTAAAATTTGCTGATGCTGAGGATAGGAGGGATATTTTGTGTAGTCACTTCAGTTGGGACGATCATTACCCTTTGTTGGCCAAACCCTGGCACGAGGGTTTCGACCTTACTTCTGAATCTTTTTCTCATATGCCTCTTTGGGTCAGGCTCCCAAATCTTCCCCTTCACCTGTAGCTAGATTCGGTTCTTGAAGTTGTGGGAGATGCCATTGGTGACTTCCAAATGGTGGATTGTAAATCATCTGATATTTTGCATACTACTTACCCTCGCATCCTCATGGTGGTTGATACTTTGAAGGGCCTCCTTGAGAAGATCAAACTGGAGGTCCCTAATGGTTCTTGGATTCAGACTCTCGACTATGAAGGATTTCCTTTCCATTGTAGGGGCTGCTTCGAGACTAGTCATATTGCTGTGCGCTGTCCTATGGAATTAAGGAAACCAAACAAAAGATCTTCTTGGTGGTCTAGGGCTTTGGTTCAGCATTACTCTATCCTTAAAGACTCTTCTCTTAAGGATTCCCCCCCATCTATGGTTGTTGATGGCATCAGTAGCCCTGCTTCGTCTGACCAAACTATTGATCCGTTGTTGGATGTGACTACTACTGGTGCCCCTCCCTGTGCTGGTCAGGTTCCAATGGGCAATGTTTCTGGTGTGGTTTTGCCTGCTTCTCCAATTGGGTTAGATGTTGATGCTTTGGATTGGGAGAAAGAGGCTTCTTTGGTGGAGGAAGGTTGGACAAAGGTTAAAGGTAAAAAAGGCAATTGTTCCCAGCAGTCCTTTGATAGACCTCTTAGATCTCACTCTATTGGGATTAAGGGGTCCTAATTGGTTTTTTTGAGTTTTATTTGGTGGTAGAAGTGTTCTGTGTTATCTGCGAGGCCACCCTGGTCACCTTATTTTGGTTGAAATCCTATTTCACCTTTGGTCTGTTGTATCTATGTTCAGGCTCCTTTGAAATTTTTTAGATGTGTAAAGGGTTTTAGGCACCCTTCAAAACCTGTTTTCCTTAATCCAAAAAAAAAACATGAATTTTGTAGTTCTTAACTAGACTATAAGTACTATTAACTGGGTAAAGACTTCAGAAAGGTTGTTGTGGCTTGGACAAAGGATTCATTCAAATCTAGCTTGGCTGACCATTTTTGGAGGGCCAAGGCTGATTTATTGACCATTCAAGGAACGCCGCATAAAACCTTCGACATATCTTCCTGGAAAGAAAAGGAAAAGGAGAGAAATCCCTTTGGCATGGCAACAATTTCTACTTGTCCCTTAAGGTCCCAATTTTTCTTATCAAAATCCTACACAACATCAATATTGGGTTTGGGACCCATAAACTTTTTGACCAATATGAGAGCCATAAGGGCAATATTGTGATAAATAACCGAGTTGGGGACAACAATTGAAAACTTCCCTTGGGAATGATCAAAGATGTTTTGTGCTTGAGGGAAGGAAGATTTCCCACTTGGTTTAATGCCAAAAAGGGAAGGCTAGGGGCGTGAGGCGTCTACAAGAATTTGGACTGAGGAAGACATATTACTAGCACGTGGAGGACCCTCCACCCTGATCGACACCCCCATGTGGGTCCCCAGCATCTGTGTTGACTCCATCACCCTAAAAACTAGTAGAGTCATCCGTAGAATGTGAACCTTCCTTATTTCTAGTTGCCTAGAACGAAGGGCCAACATAGAGTTTCTCGCCCGAGCTACAATTCAAATTTTGTCCACCAATCATTCCTAATCAAGTCAATGTTGTCAATATTTTTATGATTTGAATAATTTTAATACTAACATTTGACTATAAAGATTGGTGAAGAGTAAAATTATTTAACTCATTTAATTTTAAATGATTTAATTATGCATCACGAAGGAAACATGAGTTGAGAATAAAAAACCTAAAAATGATATTTTAAATAATATGATATATGTTTCAATAAGGTAAAGTGTTCAAGGCATTTAAAATTATTACGGGCTCATTTTTCTTTCCACATATCTTCTACTCGCCAACCTAATAGGCATAAAAGAATATTTGAAGGTCATGGATGTGATGATGAAGAATTGATGCTTTTACAAGGTAAAACATTAAACATGATTTGTACAAAATGGATCTAAGAAAGAGCAAGTAGATTTCCACAATCTATAAGAGAATTTGCCTTTGTTTTTAAATTTGATTGTGTGATTGTTTATACATCAACATTTTAGATCACAATCCCTCATCAAAATGAATGATAGAAAGCATAAGAAAAGAAACACTATCATTCATCATACTTTCTATTTATTTCCTTATGCTCCAAAAACGTTAATTTAAAGATGGTGTTGACGAATAGACAGTTCGAAGAGAAGAAATTTGAAGAACATAAAAAATTAGGGATTCAGACTACTTGACGACATAGAATGAAATGGAAGGGATGTTGAAGAAGAAATGTGTTTGGACTGCTAAAAACCTTGTTAAGAGGCCCTACTCAAATGAATGACAAAGATCAAAAAATTATGCAAGAAAAAAGTTCTTAACAAGCATATAACATGTAAAAACTGCTTTTTCTACAACATGTGCCATATAAGCATTTTGCTAAAAGCACATAAAAGTCATTCAAATAAGTCAAGAGTCAAATAAACATAGTGAGGTGTCAAAATAATTTCATGTAATCCATGAAAATAAAGTACATGGTTCGACCTACATGCTGAATAAGTCTAAGTAAATACATGATATCATAAACAAAGAAGAGGTGTCAACCAAAATTGTCGAATACCCCATTAGTACAAATACAAATAACAACTAGTTCATATTATATCAAGGAGCTGAAATGGATGTTGAACTACTTGTCGATCATCAAGTACACAATATAGATCAAATAGAATGCCAAATTACATCATTTAAAACAATGGGCCATATTGGACAAATTATGAATACATGAGATATGAATCCCTGTCTCCTTTAGCCATTAGACCTCTATCCATTTGCAATACTCAAGATGAGAGTATGGTCCAAGTGCTTTTTTCCACCCAACCACAAAGTGGTTAGCTCCCATGATTCTCAACCTAACACATAGAGTGCGTCGACCCTGTCCAAGAAGCCTACCAACTTGGAACTAGTGGATTGGATCGATTTAGTGCAATAGTGAACTAAAATACATAACACTTATGTCTATGTAGTAACTAACACTGTGTTTCAGGGAGTTAAACCAATAACCAACATATAAAATAATACATATACAAGAGCTTTGGCCAAAACAATTGAAATCATCTTCTATTGGTAGGTAGAATGCGTAAGAGAATTTCATTTCCTACCCTTCCCTGAAATCCCACATTCAACACCCTTAGATTAAAAATTTCCATATTCATCCAAAGTAAGGGTATAAAATAATGAAAAAGAAGAAACTACAAACACTAGGCTCAGGAATTATAGTCATATAAACCCAAGGAGCATGATATAAATTAGTTTCATTTTGTAATTATCATCCTTTGCAACACATCAAATTATTCTATATTTTAGTCTAGACTCGTTCACACATCTTGTAGGTACAATTTAACCTACAAGAAAGAATTTGCAATAAAATTAACAAATAAGCTACCTATTTTAATCACAAAATAATTTCTCCCTTTTTATATATGTAAACTTAATGGTGAAATGGTCAAACACTCAAGCACAAGTTGTTATATTTGTAATGATTCATTTAAAAGACTTTTCCCATAAATCCAAAATAGGTATGTTAAATTTGTTCCCAATGAGTTTAAGTGTTAATAACTTGTACCTTTTTCTTTTGTCAAACCACCCATGCGCTAAGAATTTCAATAAAGAAGCCAATGATCTCTATTTACAAGCATTTGAATCCATATTTGTATGCTAGTGGAACTACAAAAGATTGACATTTTACCAAATGACATGGCATAGATACACATTTAGATTAACAAGGCAAACAAGAATTCCAAATCATGTTGCACTAAAATAAAATAGAGCTAAAATATTATGCAAAGAAAAGGACAAACACATACCGTTTCAATATAAAATATTGAATTAAAATGAGCTCACCATTTTATTTCTAAGCTATCCCATTTTCATTTATAGTTTAATTTATGAAATGGAGTTTTAATTTCACCCTAATAGGTTAAGTTGGTTTGCAAGTTTCTATAATTGCTTAATCAAATTAGAAAGTGGTATGAAGAAAGTAACGTGTACGCCCCATAATGTTCAAATACAAAAGAGAATCAAGATCAATAAATGAACATATACATTGCACTACATTTTGTTTATTGGAAGATATATCATTTCTTCACTAGATTATTGACAAGCACAATTTATGATGGTTTCTTAGACACAACCAAAGAACAAAATCCCATACACATAATCCAATCAGAAGGATGACAATAATGTTAGGCCTAAAAGGAGGCAAGCACAACTGAGAGGGAGGGGGGGGGGGGTAAATCAGTTGTGTGTACCTAATTACTAATTTCACTTTAGCCACTTAGATCTGAAAGATAAATAATAATGCAAGGTCCACAACAAAAAGTACAAAACACAAAGATTTGTTCTTGAGGAAACCCAGTTAAAGGAAAACCCCGGTGGGAATCAAACCCACTAGATGAGTGTACTTAATTAAAAATTTCTAGCGAGTTAAGAGAAAAATAGAGAACAAAGGATGTACTTGCAACTACAGGCTTACATTTCAATCTGTAGTCTCACTACCTAGAGCTCACTACTCACAATACAATCTCAAATGTGGCCCTCAATTAGGCTCACCTATCTATCTTCAATTATAATGGGGTGGACATACAATCCTTTACAACCAAACTGACAAATAACATCTCCTATGCCAATACAGTTCCAATAAAGTAAAAACTCTACTTTAAGTGCAGAACACACATATACACAATCCTCTCTCTTGCATACATACTCTCAATTATAAAATGATCTCTCATTTATACTAATTATAAAGAATAACCAACCACTAGGTCAGCTAAGATCTAATACAATAAAAAATATAAACATTATGCTCAATCTACAATGCGATCCAAATCAAGTTGGATAAGACTTATATAGGACCCAAATCTTTAGCCTTGAATACATACAAGTCCTACTGAAGCAACTTCAAGAATTGCAACATGTTACTTCATTAAGTCGTTTAGGACCTAAATGAAGAAACACTAAAACACTACCAAAGCTACAAATCTGATCATCTCAACCAATGTGAACCAACAAAATAATCATCACACAATCCAAGAACACCGACAAGAAACATGAATACAATACAAAATTCAAACTCATCTTTATCTCTGATCAACAAGAACACTAAGATATCGAACTTAGACATAACAAAAGATAGCTTGTTGTACTCTGAGTCATGAACAACACCAGCTATGAACACAATGATAAGAAAATATGCAATCACCAACTTCACAACCTTTGAAACATCAAATCCAAGTCATACCGAACCAAATACTCATCCATTGGTCACAGGAACATTGTGACACCAGTAACCAGAAACTCAATAATATCTTACTCAAACTGTTGAACCAACTTCTACAAACCTCTGTAGATGATCTACTGACATCTCAGAACAATACCTCACCATCGCATCTCAAGATATTCAAAATAGAATTTGAACAACTAAAATCCTCCTTATCAAACATTCTAAATACATGATCTGAAACAACAACAATTATGTTGACATCAATGATAAAATATTATTGTCAACACATCCAAATCCAAAACTCTGACATGCTCAACAATCTTCTAACAATCTCTCCCTTTGGCATTGATGGTAACATATGTAGTAAAAAAATGATCAATGCACAAAGTCAACTCTATATCCACTTGATCACTCTAAAAGTATAGTTGCATTATATCCACTTGATCACTTTGAATATCCAACTTCAACACAATCTCTACAAGCTTTGATGTTGCTTCTATTTTTCACACAACTTCTCCCCCTTTGACATTAATGGAAAAGGACCAAAGATATATAAAGTACCAAACCAAGAAATAGCCATAAAACTACTCCCCCTAAGGAGTAGTCCCCAAAACTCATAAATCTAGAAAATAATGTTCTGATAAATTTTCTGGACTGATTCTATCCTCAACATCATTAGCTCTGATTTGAAGGGGCTATCACCCCAAACTTTTCCCTAAGATACTCAAAATTATCCTTGAGAAAAGGCTTTGTAAAGATGTCAGCAATCTCTTCCTTAGAAGACACAAATTACAACTTCATTTCTTGTTCATTTATCTTATCCCTCAAGACATGATACTTAATAAAAATATGCTTTATCTTTGAATGTAGAATATGATTCTTTGAAATATTTATAGCACTAGAGTTATCATAATGAACAACGAAAGGTTCATCAATGTTTATCCTTATTTCCTTTAACATTTTCTTCATCCAAATAGCTTGATTATAGTTAATTATAGAAAAAATGATACTCAAATTTAGCAGTAGATTGAGAAATACAACCCTTTTTCTTAGTAGTCCAATAAACTAATTTCTTACCCTAGAAGAATGCACCTCCACTAGTACTTTTTCTATCATCCATATTACCTTCCCAGTTGACATCAATGTATGCACATACAATGAAGTTGTCATATTTGGCATACCATAATCTATAGTCAACTGTACCCTTCAAATTTCTAAATTTTTTTTTCACAACAACCATATGAGATTCCTTTGGTTCAGATTGAAATCTTGCAACAATTCCAATAACATTTGATATGTTTGGTCTAGAGTAAGCTAGATATTGTAGTCCACCAATCATAGATTTGTACAATGTTTGATTAACACAAGAAGAATCACCATCCTTAGTCATCTTACAAGTAACCATAGGGGTTCCTATCAGTTTTGAATCTTTCATACCAAATTTCTTCAATAATTCGCTGACATACTTAGACCAAGTAATGAAAATTCCTTTATCTAGTTGTGTAACTTGCAATCCAAGAAAGAGTTTCGTTTCAGCAATCATAGACATCTCAAATTCTTTTTTATTTCATCAGCAAAAACTCTACTCTACTCATCATTTCCGCCAAATATGATATCATCAACAAATAGTTCAGCAATCAAGACATTTCCATCAAATATTTTGAAATATAAATTACTGTTTGACGTACCTTTCCTAAAACTAATCTTTGTTAAATATTTTCCCAATCTAGCATACTAGGCTCTAGGAGCTTGCTTTAATCCATATTAAGATTTCTGCAATTTTTAAACCATATCTCCTTCTTCGGTTAGAATAAAACCATCAGGTTACTCAATATAAACATCTTCCTCTAGCTCACCATTTAAGAATGCAAACTTAACATCCATCTGATAGACCTTAAATTTATAATAAGATGCATATGTAAGAAGTAGTCTAAAAGCTTCAAGTCTAGCAACATGAGCAAAAGTGTCAATAAAATCTATACCTTCCATTTTTTAATAACCTTTACATACTAGTATTGCTTTATTTTGAACTACTTTACCATCTTCATTCAACTTATTTATGAATACCCACTTTGTATCGATCACATTCTTGTCAGTAGGTTTGGGAACAAGGATCTGTTTTTGTTATTTTTAATCTTATCAAGTTCTTCCTTCATTAGTTTCATCCAACTTTGATCAATACATTTTTCTTTAACATCTTTAGGCTCAAATTCAGATAGCAAACAAGTTTCATCTCTAGAAATTCTTCTTCTAGTCTCAACACCTCTATTCTTATAAGCAATAATGATATCTTCTAAATGATTAATCCTTACATACCTTGGAGCTTTTGGTATACACTGTGTAGCAGACCCTTTGGTGTTAACATTCACTTTTTTTCCTTCCAGTTCTCTGTGTTCTTTCGATCCATCCTAATTCTGATTTTGTATTTCCACAATTTGATTGTCATCTTCGGTCATATCATGCTTGCAATTCCTTTCTGATCTCTTCTCATTCTCATCAACTCTGACATTTGCAGTTTCAACAATCTTCTTTAGTCTATATTTATAAAATTTATATGCCTTTCTCTATGTAGAATAACCGAAAAATATTACTTCATCACTTCTATGATCAAACTTTCTAGTATCTTCATCCCTCTTAATATAGCCTTTACTTCCAAAAAATTCTAAAGTATTTCATTATAGGAATATGACCATACCAAAGTTCATAAGGAATCTTAACAGTTCCTTGCTTAATCTGTACTTG
Source organism: Chamaecyparis obtusa (assembly GCA_027943335.1). Lineage (NCBI taxonomy): Eukaryota > Viridiplantae > Streptophyta > Pinopsida > Cupressales > Cupressaceae > Chamaecyparis > Chamaecyparis obtusa. Next base: position 329,323 of record BSBK01003889.1, read on the forward strand.
GTTTAAAGTATATATTGCAGTGCACATTGCTTCTCTCTAATGGATTTGTGGTACTTTTCCTTCAATCATCATAGTTCTAGCTGTGTCTAGAATAGTCTGATTCCTTCACTCGACAACACCATTATGTTGCGGGGTTTGGGGTGCAAAATTTTATCTCTTTATCCCATGTTCTTCACAAAATGCATAAAAATGATTAAATGTAAACTCTCCACCTCTATTTGATCTCGGACATTTCAATCTTCTTCTGAATTCAATCTTCACCAGTATGTTGAATATCTAAATTTTCTGAAAGGCTTCTAATTTCTCTTACAAAAATGTAACCCACATCATCCTTGAATAGTCATAAAAAAACATCATAAAGTATCTATCACCGAAGTAGCTTCTTGTCTTAGTAGGACTAAATAGATATGTATGTACTAAATCCAACAATCCATTTAAAAAATATATCTTTTTCTTAAAAGTAGATCCAATTAGCTTTCTCATTTGACATTTTTTGCACATATTATTAAGCTTTAATAGTTTGGGAGAATCTCTCACAACATGATTAGTGCTAATCTTCACCATATTATCAAATTCCACATGACAAAGTCTTCTATGTCATAACCAGCTATCATCAATCTTAGCAATCAAATATTTATTCTCAATAGTTCTCAAATGAAATAGATTATCGTAGTTTATGTATCTGATGCAATAAGATTTCTTCTACTTTCAATGATTTTGCAGATTCCATTCATGAATTTCAATTTGTAACCTTTATCTAATATCTTTCCAACACTTAGCAAGTTATGACTTAAACCTTCAACATACAAGACATCATTAGTACTAGTTTTACCATCAAGAGTAATAGATCATTTTCCTTTAATCAAACAAGGAGCATTGCTACCGAATCTAACAACACCTCCATCATAGTCCTCAAGATGCAAAACCTTATACTTGTCATCTGTCATATGATATGAGCATCCACTATCAAAGACCCATTCATGTCTTTTAACAACTCTTGAAACCAATGCTTTTTCTTCATTAGGATTATCTTATGATCCTTAGAATGATATTTCTTATACTTGTCTGTAACATCCTTGTAATTCTTGTTCAGACATCTAGATACAATATGACCAATCTTATTACAATTGAAACATTTCAAAGGTAATCTTCCTTCATACTTACCAGATCCCTTAGGTAGTCTTCTTGCAATCAAGGCTTCAATTTCATCAATATTCCATTCTTCTTCCATGATTTCTTCCCAATCCTTAGCACAGTGTTTGAATTTCATCTTTTTAGAACTTTCTCCCTGGTCATATTTGGTCACACTAGCTTTGAATGTAGTTTCAACCTTTGGAAGTTCCTTACTAAGTGTAGTCATCTCATAGGCACAAAGTCTTGCAGCCAAAGATTCTCTTGAAATGGTTCTCAATTCTTCAATAGCAGCAACCTTCTCACTGCAAAATGTAGGCACATATGTCATAATCTTGTCAACAACTTCATTATCTGTGAATTTTCCTCCAACACATCTGATTTCACAGACCAGATAATTCTCTTTGCAAATAAACTGAGGCAATCTCTCCACTCATTTTCATGTCTTCATATTTAGCTTTTAGTCCTTGCAAGTTAACTTTCTTAACATAATTATCACCTTCATAAATAGTTCCTAATTTTGTCCATATCTCATGTGCAGTCCTTAATCCATAAATGTGTGCATATTATGAATCTAATAAGGTGTTGATCAGTTCCTCTCTTGCTAACATGTTCTCCTTAAAAAATTTCTTTTCATCTACAATAGCATTTGTTAGGTCATTCAAAATAGTATAAGGCTTCTTAGTGACCTGTAGTATTCATCTCCTATTCACATGCATATTAGGTAGGTAGTCATCCGATCCTTCCAAATTAGGTAATTGTTTTCATCAAACTTTGAACTCTCTCTACTCATACTTGTCATGACAGATCTCCTTTAAGCAGTCAAACTTCTTTAAAAAGGACTTAGCTCTGATACAAATTGTTAGGCCCAAAAGGAGGCAAGCAAAACTAAGAGGGAGGGAGAATAGGTTATATGTACCTGATTACTTTAATTTCACTTTAGCCACTTAGATTTGAAAGATAAAAAATAATGCAAGATCCACAACACAAATCACCGAACATAAGTATTTATTGTCGAGGAAACCCGGTTTAGGAAAAACCCCATTGGCAGTCAAACTCACTAGATGAGTGTACTCTATTAAAAGTACTACCTAGTTAAGAAAAACATAGAGAACAAAGGACGTACTTAAACTACAAGCTTACATCCCAATTTGTAGGCTCATTGCCCAGAGTTCACTTCTCATAATACAATCTCAGATCTGGCCCTCAGTCAAGTTCACCGATCTATCTTCAATTAAAATGGGGTGGACATACAATCCTTTACAATCAAACTAACAAATAGAATCTCATATACCAATACAGTTCCAATGAAATACAAACTCCACCTTACATTTATAACACACATATACACCATCCTTTCTCATTCATACATACTCTCAATTACAAAATGATCTCTCATTTATACTGATTACAAATAATAACCAACCACTAGGTCGACAAAGACCTAATACAATAAAAGATATAAACATTATGCTTAATCTCCAATGTGATCCAAATCAAGTCAACTAAGACTTAGACATGACCTAAATCTTAAAACTTGAATATGCACAAGTGCTACCGAAGTAGCATCAAGAATCACAACATGTTACTTCATTAAGTTGACTAGGACCTAAATGAAGAAAGACCAACACACTACTAAAGCATCAAGTTCGATAATCTCAACCAATGCAAATCAACACCACGATCATAACACAATCCAATAACACTAAAAAGAAACATGAATACTATCCATAACCTTCCCATCATATCCAATATGAAATCCAAACTCATATTTATCTCTTATCAACAGGAACACTAAGATACCAAACTCAAACATAACAAAAGATAGCGTGTTGTATTCCGAGTCATGAAAAAAACCAACAGTGAACACAATGATAATAAAACATGGAATCACCAGCTTCACAACCTCTGAAACATCAAATCCAACTCATATCGAACTAAATACTTATTCAATATTCACAGGAACACTATAACACCAGTAACCAGAAACTTGATCATATCTTACTCAAACTGTTGAACCAACTTCTATGAACCTTTGTAGATGATCTACAAACATCTCATAGAAATACCTCACCATCAATGAGAAAACATTTTTGTTAGCACACCCAAATCCAAAACTCTGACATACGCATAAATCTTCCAACAAGTAATGTAAATGGATTTTGGTTAGGAAACAATTTTACATCATTGGTACTACCAATTTTAATAATGACTTATCTGAAAAGAAACTATAAGGTTGATACTGAGTTTAAAAGTAGTTGAATTTTCCAGCTTCATCCATATGAGCCGCATCACGTAAGTTAGGAAAGACATAAACCAACCTTAAATACTACTTAAGCGATACAAAGAAAAAGTTGAAAGATGATTTTTACATAAAATGATTTATACAGCTTCTTATTTCAAAATTTGGGCTTAAGGAACCCGCATGCTCCCTAAAACATAATGGTTATATCAAAGAAGGATATAAATGATCCTCTCAACATAATGCTCCTTTGTGATAGCCATTTCTATCACTTAGAGATCCCATCTTTAAAAAAAATGTATAGAGTAGCAGGAGGACTTACGCTCTTACGGAGTGATAACACCCCTCAGAAAAAAAACTTTAATCACTCTAATTTATTGTTATGGGAGAAAGAATCTATGGTGGAAGTAAGAGAAATAAAAGATCAATGAAATTTTCCTTAACTTATTGTCAAGTTTGCTGTCAAAGTTCCCAATGAGATTTGGTAAGGTATACTTCATGAAAAAAAGAAATATTATTCATATTGCCTCTTTGAAAATTATTCATGTGAAGGTTATGGATAGTATTCATGTTGCCTCTTTGAAAAGTATTCATGCATGATGGTTTATGGTCAAGTTTTTTGTCAAAGTTCCCAATGAGATTTGGTAAGGTAGAGTACATATAAAACTTCATGAAAAAAAGAAATATTTTCCTACAGAGAAAATGAATTTGCAAAAAGATTGAGTTTTATCATATTGGGCACTCGACTATTGATAGGATACTACGAGGTAATAGTATAAACCAAATTGTGGTAATCTAAGTAAACTCGCACCATTCCAAATGAACATAATTTCTATGATAATCTGCACCAAAATTAGAATAATTACTACTAAATATTGGGATTAAAATCTCTACCTGTATTACTAGCCAAGATAGTTTCCCTTTCTTTCCAATTTCCTTGGAAGCCTCTTTGAAAATTTTTCCTAGTCCAGGCTTCATTCTTCTATGTCCTCAATTTTATTACTTCCAAAAAAAAAGTTTTACAATTAAATCTTCTTTCTACTACTATATTTCCTTTTTTTTCCACTACAAGAATACATTTTTTTCCAACAAACGAGAATAAGAAAAGAAGTAAGTGTTTTCAAGATTATCATCTTTCATTTAATAGTCCACTCTCAATAACCATCTTTCCTTCTGAATAGAGATGAAAATGGTTGTAGTTATTCATCTCTATGGATAGTGTGGTATAGTATAGTGATATGATGAGTGATGGAAAATGTTGTGGAAAAACAAACTAAATAAAACATAAATATTTATCTGTAAAGAAGGCTGATGAAGAAATCACTATTTTCTAATGTCTATGCACAGTTTCAAGAAATTTTGTAACCTGTTCTAGACTAGAAATGCCAAGACAGAGAAAACTGAAAAAACTCTTGTCTTTTTGAGGTTTGATCATCTTTGACCTAGATATCAGGGCAAGGTCTTACTCCGGGGTAGGATCCTACCCCTACTAGCTCTGATGAAAATTATGTTCGCGGATCTTGGAAGTTTGCCAAAAAGGGTATCCAAATCTACACTTCAATCACTATCCTGTACCTGTACCTGCAAGAAAAATAGTTTTTTTGTTTGGATGAGGGGTTTTCCTTAGTCAAACCTTGGTTTGGAATCAACCTTAATAATTAAATTGAAATAGAGAATGCTAGTAAGTAGTAGAAGTAGATCTAACAACGAAGCTATGATATTCAATAGATATGCAATTGTATTTGAAATGTAAACAAGTATGTTGATATGAAAGCTTGAACACAACATTAACATATGTAAATCAAAACCTCCATGTTTGTATGCTTGGAATCCACCTTGAGAGAAGAATGAATGGATCTTGAAGATGAACAAAGAATCTTGAAGGAAGATCACACCACCATGATGGCTAGATGTAGGGTTTTGAATGATGAATCTTGAATGCTTGAACTGAATCCCTTCAAAGGATTGAATGCTTGAATCCTTGATCTTCAATGGATAACTTCAATGGAGAAAAGGATGATTTCCTGAATGCTTGCTTGATCTTTCTTAAGAGAGAACTTGATGGCTTGTGAATATCTCCTCGAGAGCTCTTGATCATGAAGTCGCTTGGTATGAGATGAGATATGAAAATGAGAGAGGAAGGCTTCCTTTTATAGTGATCTAGGGCACAATCCTCTAGAGGGTCCACCTTAGGGAATTAAATTCCAATTAGGCCTTAACCCTTTAAAATTGGACCTATTTTAAATGCAATTAAGAGTTTATTGTTTCGGAGACCAAAACAACTAACCCGAAATTGGGAAAATAAAAGTTTTCAAAACCCGACATCCTGAAACTTTCGAAAACTAAAATTTGGACCTGGGGTTAGGGATGAGGTAGTCTCTGCCCCAGGTCAGGGATGAGGTTGTCCTTGACCTAGGTCATCCTTGACGCAGAGGGTCAAGACCTTCAGATTCTTAGAGAAAGTTTGTAGAAATGAGGTTGGAAACAGGGAGAGAGAAGCAGAACAGGGGGGAAAGAGCCAGATCCATGCAAAGACCCAATCAAAGTGCTTGACATGACCCTAGACCACTTAATCAGAGGGCTAAATGCTCTTAACATGGAAGTGCTTCCATTTTAAGAAGATACACCTTCCTATTTGCCATATGGGTATTTTTTGAAGTTTATCTCATTTCTTTTTAATTTTTATTTTTTCTAAATTTCAAAGTCAATTTGAATGAGGTGATTCAAATGCTTATTTCATATGTTTAGAAAGCAACACAAGGAATATAAAATTCATTCCATGATAGAGACAAGAAACTTAGGATTGTTTCTTTCTTCCATTTCTTAGGCTAGCTCAATGTTGTAGAAATCGAGTTCCTCCTTTCTTCCTATCCAAAAACTCTCAAACATATTATGATTGAATTTTGAGATGTTGGGGTTGTAGTAGATGCATAACATTTCATGCACCATAGAAGAATTAACCTCCAAATTCATCTTGGTTCTAGTGAGTTTCCTCATTATGCCAAAACACTCATCACATGCATGAATTAACATTGTCTCAAACTAGAAAACATAAACGTTGTCTTAGAGGGATCAAGGTCTTTCCATTTGTAGAATTCTATACTCATTGCAAAGTTCCTTCCCCAAGATTCTTTCGAGTCTCCTACAACTTTGGCTCAAAAATATCATTAAAATATAATTGGCACAATCCTGCACCATAGAATTATCTCTTTGAGGGACCTTCTCTAAGGCTTTAGTGTGCTCAGAATTATGTTGTGATTGACTTGATGTGCATGCAAAGGATGAATCTCCAAAACCATGCATGTAGACTACCTAGGGAGTCTTGACCATGGAGCAAGAGCTTGATCCTTCTACAACCATGACTTTTGGTGGGAATTGCCCTTTGAAAACTAAAAAATTCTTCTAACTTCCTCTGAAGAATTTCTTGCCTACGCTAGTAAACTTCTCACAAACTTGAAGATACAAGTGATTAGCATGTTATAAATAAAACATTTTGTGAATGCATATGTGTAAAATAACTGCTCCTTAGTTTTTTTCCCATATTATCAACACAGGAAAGTACATATAGCTCATCTTTGCTAGCCTTTTTGGGAGGGAAAACTTGAAGGACATCCCAAGTTGAAAACTAAGCCTTGAGCACTAAATGCTGGAGAAATAGAGATGATAGGGATCCTTTCTGGTGTTATAGATATTTGAGAGGCAGTGAGGCTAGGACAATTGGTATCCCAAAAAATGCAACACATGAAAAGTGATAACAAAAAATCACACTACAACAAGTACACTACCTATATACAAAGCTTCTTGTCATTTTATCATTAATACCACCCTCTTTCTCCATCCTGATCCCTCTCCTCTCCCCCTCCCCCTCCCCCTCCCTCTCCCTCCTACTCCATATCCCTCTCCTCTCCCTCTCCCTCTCCCTCTCCCTCTCCCTCTCCCTCTCCCTCTCCCCCTCCCTCTCCCCCTTCCACTCCCTCTCCCTCTCTCCACCTTTCCCTCTCCTCTCCCTCTCCCTCTCTCCCTTCCTCTCCCTCCTACTCCATCTCCCTCTCCTCTCCCTCTCCCTCCCTATCCTCTCCCTCTCCCTCCCTCTCCTCTCCCTCCCTCTTCCCCCACTCTCCCTCTCCCTCTCCCTCTCCCTCTCCCTCTCTCCCTCTACCCTCCCTCTCCCTCTCCCTCCCTCTCCTCTCTCTCTCTCCATCTCCCTCCACCTTCCCTGTCCCTCTCTCATTCCCCTCTCTCTCCCTCCCCTCCTACTCCATCTCCTCTCCCTCTCCCTCTCCTTCCACCCTCCCTCTCCTCTCCCTCTCCCTCTCCCTCCACCCTCCCTCCCCTCTCCCTCTCATTACACATTCCCTCTCCCTCTCTCATTCCCCCCTCTCTCCCTACCCTCCCCCTTCCTCTCCCTCTCCCTCTCCCTCTCCCCCTTCCTCTCCTCTCCCTCTCCCTTGCCCTCTCTCCCCTTTCCCTCTCCCTCTCCCTCTCCCTCTCCCTCTTACTCCCTCTCCTCTCCCTCCCTCTTTCCCCACCCTCCCTCTCACTCCCCCTCTGCCCCTCTCCCTCCCTCTCCCTCTCCCTCTCCCTCTCTCTCCACCCTCCCTCTCCTCTCCCTCTCCCTCCACCTTCCCCCTTCCTCTCTCCCTCTCCCTCCCTCTTCCCCCACTCTCCCTCCCCTCCCCCTCTCCTTCTCCCTCTCACTCCCTCTTCCTGTCTCCCTCCCTCCCTCTTCAAATAGTTATAAAGTAAACAAGTCTAAATATGAAGCACAATTAGCACAATCTAGTTAAAACACACATGTGATCTAAATGTTACTTAAAATACATACATTATGCAAAGAAAAAGTGAATACCTTTTTCTAAAGTAAAATTTAATTCTAAAGTAACAAATACTAAATATGAAGCACAATTTGACATATTTATAATATTTAGACATACCAAATTTGAAGTACATTAACATCAAACTAATTTAGCATTGTAATGCAAATTCAAAGTATAAGTATGCAAAATTTCAAATACACATGTAAAGGAAATTTTGAGATGCATATAATTTAAAAAAAATATCCATACAAAAATAGTTCAATATTTTTCTTAATATAAAGAGTATTAGTCGATTGTCTTGTGATTTTTTAATATCATATATTATTATTCATATTAGAATGTGAATTATATGTAGTGAATATTGTGATTCTAATTTGGATCAAAACTAACATTTGGCTTCTGTATTGAAAGGTTGATGTTAATGTTGGATTCCAAATAGGAGTTTGTGTGTATTGGTAAATTGCTGAACATTTTCCTTAGCAACCAATTCTACAGGTCACCCAACAGTTGGGCTATGAAAGGTAATCAATATTGATAGATAGAGACAATAGAGGTCCAGATCAAATAATTGTCTCCTCTTGATGACCATGTCAAACGAGAACCCTTTCACCCCTTTGAGGATATAGTGTAGACATAGTCCAAACATATCTTGCAGTTGAAAACTATCTAAACATTTTAATGACTCGTGTCTCTATTGTTGAAACATATTTTGTTTTGTTGAAAAGTCTGGAATTCTCAATTCCGTCGACTGCCAAAATCCAAGTGTGCTCACAAATGCCTTGTATAATTTCAGTCACAAGTAGGAAATTTAAACTTCCCTTACTAGTTGCAAAATGAATATGCTCTGTAAAAGTTTTTTTAATTTTCTGGGACAATGGTGATGACATTACTGTTTCTTTGGAAGCTAATTCAAAAATACATATGAATCTAATTAAGTTGTCAAAGGCTATCCAAAAGAAAGACAAACACATAGAAATCAAATCCGTGGAATCTTATCTTGCGGAATCAAGGGGGGTTTTCTCTTCATTGAATTGGACATTGTGATTACTGTTTCTCTATCTTTTCTTTTGACTATTGTTTGGGTTATGTCAGCTAGGTTATTGTGATGGCATTACTATTTCTTTGGAAGCTTATTCAAAGATCCGTATGAATCTAAGTGTTACTCTCCTCTCCCTCTCCCTCCTACTCCCTCTCCCTCTCCTCTCCCTCTCCCTCTCCCTCTCCTCCCCCTCCCTCTTCTCCCACCCTCCCTCTCCCTCTCCCTCTCTATCTCTCCTACTCCCTCTCCTCTCCCTCTCCCTCTCCCTCCACCCTCCCTCTCCTCTCCCTCTCCCTCCACCTTCCCTCTCCCTCTCTCATTCCCCCCTCTCTCCCTCTCCCCCTGCCTATCCCTCTCCCTCTCCCCCTTCCACTCCCTCTCCCTCTCCCTCTCTCCCTCCTACTACCTCTCCTATCCCTCCCTTTCCCCACCATCCCTCTCCCTCTCCCTCTCTCCCTCCTACTCCCTCTCCTCTCCCTCTCATTCTCCCTCTCCCTCTCCCTCTCCCTATCCCTCTATCCCCCTATCCCTCTCTTCTCCTTTTCCCTCTCTCCCTTCCTCTCCCTCCTACTCCCTCTCCCTCCTACTCCATCACCATCTCCTCTCCCTCTCCCTCTCTCCCCCTATCCCTCTCTTCTCCCTCTCCATCTCTCCATCTCTCCCTCATACTCCCTCTTCCTCCTACTCCATCTTCATCTCCTCTCCCTCTCCCTACCTCCCTCTCCTCTCTCTCCCTCTTCCCCCACCCTCCCTCTCCCTCTCCCTCTCCCTCTCTCCCTCTCCCTACAATTCCCTATCCTCTCCTTCTCCCTCTCCTCTCCCTCTCCCTCCACCTTCCCTCTCCCTCTCTCATTCCCTCCTCTCCCTCTCCCTCTCCCTCTCCCTCTCCCTCTCCCTCTCCCTCTCCCTCTCCCTCTCCCTCTCCCTCTCTCATTCCCTCCTCTCCCTCTCCCTCTCCCTCTCCCTCTCTCCCCCTTTCCCTCTCTGTCTCCCTCTCTCCCTCCCTCTCCCTCTCCCTCTCCCTCTCTCCCTGTCACCCTCTCCTCTCCCTCTTCTTCCTGCTCCATCTCCCTCTCCCTCCCTCTCCCTCCCTCTCCCTCCACCCTCTCTCTCCATCCTGCTCCCTCTTCTTTCCCTCTCCCCCTCCCTCTCCCTCCTACTCCATCTCCCTCTCCTCTCCTCTCCTCTCCCTCTCCTCCCTCTCCTCCCTCCCTCCCGCTCCCTCCCTCCCTCCCTCTCCCTCTCACTCTCTCCCCCTTTTCCCTCTCCTCTCCCTCTCCCTCCTACTCCATCTCCCTCTCCTCTCCTCTCCCTCCCACTTCCCCCACCCTCCCTCTCTCGATCCCTCTCCCTCTCCCTCTCCCTCTGTATCTCTCTCTCCCTCCTTCTCCCTCTCCCTCCCTCTCCCTCCACCTTCCCTCTCCCTCTCTCATTCCCCCCTCTCTCCCTCTCCTCCCCCTTCCTCTCCCTCTCCCTCTCCCTCTCTCCCCCTTTCCCTCTCCCTCTCCCTCCCTCTCCCTCCTACTCCCTCTCCTCTCCCTCCTAATCCCTCTCCTCTCCCTCTTCTTCTCCCTCTCCCTCTCCCTCTCTCCCCCTTTCTCTCTCCTCTCCCTCTCCCTCTCTCCCTTCCTCTCCCTCCTACTCCATCTCGATCTCCACTCCCTCTCCCTCCCTCTCCTCTCCCTCCCTCTTCCCTCACCCTCCCTCTCCCACTCCCTCTCTCCTTCCCTCTCCCTCTCCTCTCCTTCTCCCTCCACTGTCCATCTCCTCACCCTCTCCCTCCACCTTCCATCTCCCCTCCCTCTCTCTCTCTCTCCCTCTCCCTCTCTCTCCCTCTCTCCCTCCTACTCCCTCTCCTCTCCCTCTCCCTCCACCCTCCCTCTCCTCTCCCTCTCCATCCCCCTCCCTCTCCCCCTCCCTCTCCCTCTCTCCCCCTCTCCCTCTCCTCTCCCTCTCCCTCTCCCTCTCCCTCTCCCTCTACCTCTCCCTCTCCCTCTCCCTCTCCCTCTCCCTCTCCCTCTCCCTCTCCCTCTCCCTCTCCCTCTCCCTCTCCCTCTCCCTCTCCCTCTCCCTCTCTCCCCCTTTCCCTCTCCTCTCCTCTCTCTCTCCCTCTCTCCCTTCCTTTCCCTCCCTCTTCCCCTACCCTCCCTCTCCCTCTCCCACTTCCTCTCCCTCCCACTCCCTCTCCATCTCCTCTCCCTCTTCCCCCACCCACCCTCTCCCACTCCCTCTCCCTCTCCCCCTCTCCCTCCAATTCCCTCTCCTCTCCCTCCACCTTCCTCCTTCTCTCATTACCTCCTCCCTCTCCCTCTCTCCCCCTTTCCCTCTCCCTCTCCCTCTCCCTCTCCCTCTCCCTCTCTCCCTCCCTCTTTCCCTCTTTCCCCACCCTCCTACTCCCTCTCCTCTCCCTCCCTCTTTGCCCACCCTCCCTCTCCCTCTCCCTCTCCCTCCCCTCTCCCTCTTCTTCTCCCTCCACTTTCCCCCTCCCTCTCTGAGTATGCATGTTCTTTAAGGATTCCATTTTCTTTCCAAGAATCCCAATTGGAAAATATGAAGGACAGGTTAAGTTGCAGTGGTGATGAAATGATGGTAGTCAATTGTATGTGTGCAGTGCAGTTCAAAGAAGTCAGAATTCATATGCAACCATAAATCATGCAACGTGTGCTATTATGAAGGAAATTAAAAACATTAATGGCATATTTAATATTCCATCACTAATTTCCATGACGTTCAATGCATGAAAGAATTTTAGAAAACAAAGACAAAACACCAAATGGTAGTGTTTGTGAAGAAACACAATTTATAACAAAACAGAGCATTAAGGCTTTCTCATCAATTTTGGCCTAGATGAATTTTTTTTGTATAAGCGATGGCCATTACTGTGAATTCCCGCTAAGCTCCCTCCTGTGCATATGTAGATGAACCACCTAATTTTAAGGAAAATTTTCCCGAGTCACTTGTCGTGAGAAGAGTTTTGTTGAATTATGATGTTGAGGAAGAAGCAAATATAAATAAAGAATAATTCATGAAAAGACATCACAAAAATAAATAAAGAATAATTATGAAAATAATGAAATACATCAAATAGCAAACTAAAATGTTAATAGAATTAAGCTTGGAGAAGAAAGACAAACACACAGAAATCAAATTTAAAGTTGTTGAATCTTAGCGGCAAAAGGGGGGTTTTCTGGTCATCTGTTTTCTCTTGAGAAATCTCTTCTTCATTGAATTACTGATTACCGTTTCTCTATCTTTTCTTTTGACTATATAAACTTGCAAGATTTTCCTAACAATGATGAATCCATCAGCAATGAAAAATATGGCGTACTCACCTCTGGGCCCTCTCCTTTGCATACAAAACCCAACCCGCATACAATAATGGCTCATCCCATGGTGTCTTTGATTTAGATGCTGAGGGCTCTGACATTTTTGAGTTCTACCTCTTTTCTCTCCACTTTTCTACACATATCCCTGAGATTTACATTGATAGGGAGAATTCTGTCATTAATTTACATTGATTACTTGGATTACTCTAATTTCAACATTCATTTAAATTTAGATTTTGTGATAAACAAAATAAACTATGGACCTAATTCCTATGAGTTGGGTACAAAATTAGAAATACATAATAATGTTATTTATATTCATGAATTGATTGATTGAATATTGAAATCAAATAATAGAATACATGTACAAGCCTCTTAGATGAGTGAATCAAAATGATAAATATACAAGAGATTGCAAGTTAACTTGTAATTATGATAAGAATTAAACCAATCAAGTGAGAAAGAGGTGTCTATTGATTAGAAGGAGGTGACACCTAATTTCATTGATTAAGAACTAATGAGGAAATACTGGGATTTGAACAAATGAGATCAAGACTTATATATGTAATTACTAGCTACCTTGGTGAGAGATAAACTATCCTAATGTCATAACCTTCAAAATACCAATTCTTGAAAAATAAGAAGTTTCATCTTGTGGGTTTCTAAGCAAATAGAACATTCGAGAGGTAGGAAATGATCATGGAGCATTATAGAAGAAAATCTTAGGAAATTTAGGCCTTAGGAATTTTATATTTTCCAAGAGGATCTATGGGAGGGGATCTTAAGGGAGTTGGAGATGTATTCGGCAAAAAATAGGGGATTAGCTATAGAAATTCTAACAGAAATCTCAGAACTAGTCTAACCCTAGTGAAAGATCAGCATAGAAACAAAAATTGAGGGGAGAATAGGTTTGAAAGGATATTTGAAATAAACCCAAACATCTTTCCAATATTTCCAACATTCATAAATGGTAGGCCCTTCAATCCTCCTCTCCCAAAGAAAGCTTGGTTGAATCACCATTGGGACATCTTTAGGAAAAGAGTGATGTTATTCAAAACTAAGAGGAGCAAAAATGATATGGCATCAAAGAGAAAAAAATGGATTTCTGTAAGGGGTAATGAAAACAGTAAGGTAAGACAAGAATTTGCATCTTTGGAAGCCAATACAGGATAAAATTATCTAAAAATGAGAGAATTTTTTAGAGGACTAAACAAGTTGGAGCAAATGAGAGATTAGGTTTGCAAACTCTAAAATTCAAAACAAGACAAATATGGAAACATAAGGGGATAAAAGAGGGAGAGGTTAGCAAGTTCAGGGATGACACAAAAGAAAAGGGAGAAGAAAGTAAGAAGAAGGAAGAAATGCCAACAAACCACACAGTTGGCAAAGCATCCATCCAATTTACGTCCAGGAGTTTCTAGAAGTTCGGACAAGTAAGCTTCAACAACAAGATATAATTGGTAAGTTTTAGAATATCTCCATTTCCTTAAAAGATTTAGAAAAGTGAATGAATGAAAATTGGAATGATTTAGAAGAAGTTGATATTCTAGATTTTGAAAGTGGGTTTTTCATAGTGATATTCAAATCTAAAGATAGTAGAGACAAGAATTTGTTTTAAAATGTTTGGATTTCAAAACATCTGGGTTAGATATGCAAAGCTAGATCCCAAACTTCAATAGAAAATATCATTGCAATAAATTTGTTCTTGTTTGTATCTAATTAGACTATCTCCCATTAGGATACAAATACACATATATCTAGGAGGTATTTGGAAACAAATTAGTAATATTTCTTAAATCAGCCCTATGTGAGGACACTTGAAGCCCTGGGATTGGTGTTATAATGGGCACTGGGAAATAATTCCCCAAAACCCTCAAAATATGGTATCTGAATTCATAGGATCGCTTATGATTATATTGATAGGGTTGAGGGTCCTCCAATCTCAACAATGGAATTCTTTGGGGAAACCTAAGGGGAAGAAGACCCGTGTAGTATAGAGACTCATAAAATATTTAAGAACTCTACATTTGAGGAATACTAGAGATGATTTAAAGGAAACCTCGCCACTTTATTCTCATAATATCATTAAAGTAAACCTGAAGGGGAAGAAAAATACTTATATGATAAAATCATGTTGTTTCTCTGGGCCCTATTTTAGAGATAGACTCACTATTGCACTAGGTTATAGGTAAGAAAACTCTTCGTGCTACTAGACATCAAGGATATGAAGAAAATAAATATCAAATTTCTAAGGAATGTTGGATTAAGAATAAGCAATACATTGAGGGGCCTGGGTATGTGGGAAAATCTGAGAGCTTGAGATTGGATCAAATCACCATGATTAAAAAGAAACACAATTTTAAAATAATGGAATCCCAAGACAACATATACTTAAAGAATATATGAAGAAAGGATGCTCTCATGAACTTAGATGTTTCAAGGGGAGAAGGATGGTTCCCAATAGAGAAAATGGATAGATATCAGATGTAGAATGAAATATCAAACATAAGTAATCAAGAAATGACAAGATTCATACTATAATGATTGGAAGAGATCCATACCAAAATTATAGCGGAAATAGAAAATCAAGTTTTGGAGGAGGGAATGATAGATACAATGAAGAATATTAGAGAAAACTAGGAGAAACAAAAACATGTTGACAATGTAAATATGAAGGAGTATGATGAGATATTAGAAGAAAAAATTATAGACATATCAACTCATCCTCTAATAATAATAAAACTATAAAGGATGCAAAGAAAATTCTTCAAGTGAGATTGGTAGATCTAATCAACAAAGACAAACTTTCCTCAAAAGGAAATTTTATGCCAAAGGGAAAAATTGATAACATTATTAGAAACCAGAGGAGAGGTAGACCCATAGGCCCCATTTGGTTAGTGGAATTGGGGCAAAATTGGGTGCACAACTTCTCCTTTTTTTCCAAATCCTTCGTTTGGTACGCTAAACCGCAATCTAGGTTTTGGAGATCAAAATCTAGTTTAGGCACCAAAATGGGTGGCATTATCTTCCCACCAATAGGTGGAATGTGAAATGATATTGTGGTTTTGGGGTTTTGTGAACCCAATTTAATTGCCCTATTAGGTTCATGCATCTTCTTGCATTGGGTTCTGGGTTTCACGCAAGCATTTCTATGGATTGAGCTGATTGAAAGTGGTATTTTGTGGTTTAGGGTTCATACAATACAGTGCCCACACAATACAATATCCACACTACCGTTGTCTGAAGGTTCATAGAGTCAAGTTTATCTTTTGATGAAAATTATATATTGGGGAGTCTGGTCATGTTCGCACAATACAGTTTCCTTCCCTACCCTTTGGGAGCTCTGCGAGGCTGCATACTTGAAAGAAGGGGAAAGAGAGAATATCTTGGTTCGTATTTTTATTATTTTGATGGGTTGAATACAAGTATCATTTGAAATTGATTTGTTTAAGTTTTCTCTACTATGATCTTTAAATGCATCTGTGGTCTAACCAAATGGGGCCTTAAAGTTTATATCATCTAAACATTTTATTGAAGCTGGTATTTTTGGAAATCTCTTCGGTTTGAAATTTTCTTGTAATCAGGTTTTGCATGAGATCCACCCTTCTGGAATCCCATTGTTTAAATTTTGTCTTCGTGAGTTTTGACTTGATGACTAAGCTTAGCAGTAAGGCCCTGTTTGGTTAATTTTAGGACATTCAAACCCTAAACAACTCACAACCATTTTTGTGAGTTGTTTAGGGTTTGAATGTCCTAATTGATTTTATTTCATTTCCTTTTTTGGAGTCTCTATGACCACTGGGAGAAACTAGGGTTTTTTGGTGGTATTATCTATTCATGTTTTGTGATAAAAATAAAATGTCTTTATAATGTCTATTCATATTTTGTACTAAAAAGAAAAAACTATTGAGCACCCTTGATGTTCTTTTGATATCCCTGAGCACCTTTGATTTATGCTCAATGGCCTTCACAATGGCACCTACTCAAATAAGTAAGAAACCCTTCTCTTAATGCATTTATGCCTCATTGACTTATCTAACATGATATTTGCAATGATTTTGATTCTTTTTGTACGAGCTTTTAAAAATTCTTTCATGCTTTGTTAAAAAATGAGTAATTGGTTATGAACTACGTTTTGTGGAGTGAAACATGAGTTGGTATCATTTTAATGCCCCCAATCACCATTTCACCACACCCCTCATATATTTTCTTGATAATTAGATGAAGATGAAAATTTGATTTTCATCTGTAAAATAAAAAAATAGTCAATCCGATTTCAAAGCATCAACATAATTTTATGCATGATTCCAGGAAGTTCGATGGATCTTTCCAAGAGCTAGACAATACATCAAGAATTGTACAAGGGGAGCATGCCTAAATTTGAAGCATTATAGTTTCTTTTGGCAGGGTGGAACTTTTGTTGTTAAATTTAGTCAAGATTCCCTCACTTTGTCAATCTTCTTTCTTAGAATTGGTTAGAAAATATATAAATTCACATATCAAATCTAAATAATTATATGGGAGCTCAACCATAATGAGGGTTGTGATGGAAGACATGATGGCGTGCCCCTAAATATTCTCTACCCTAGGCCCAACAACAAAACCTTCTCTTTTTTGGCCTTGTGGTCCTTAACCATTTTTAGAGGTGATGTACCTAGTGAGGTCTTTACGTTGTTCTCATCCATCATGTCAACCTCTTACCTCTTAAGATTGAGGATGCCTTCTGGTTCACTTCAATAATTTATCAATGTGGGTTTGGTAGGGGAGACTACAATAGGGTTCCCTTAAAATGACTCTCAACCCTAGGCCCAAGAGCTTGACCTTATCCTCCTTAGCCTCACGATCCTTAAGAATCTTTATGAGGTGGTATATCTAGTAGGGAATCTTTTGGCATTCTCTCTTAGGTTGCACTTCCTTCCTTAACTCAACATGATTGATTATTGCATTCATAAATTTATATTTAGAAAATGCATAGATTATAAGATTCAAGCATTCATTTACTACATAAAATTTGATATGGTGTGTGTGTGTGTGTGTGTGTGTTCACTTTTATGTATAATCCACATAAGTATATATTCATAGCTATTTGTTCATACTACAATAATCTAATAGATTATAATAGATCACCTTGCTGTAGATATGATTGCATTTTCTGGTCATTCAATTCCCTTCATTGAATGAGTGTTATTTCCTTTTATACTCTTTCATTGGGCTGGAAGGTTGTGAACCTTTGGGATGAGAAGTGTTCTTTCATGAAGTTACACTCATGGAATAAGGGATTGCACCCCTTCAATTATTTTAATAACTGTTGTTTTATTATGTGAACTATTGTTAACATATGTAATGCCCAAAGGTTCGAGCCAAAACACAACCAACAAATTTTTTTTTAAAGGATAATAGTTTCCAAGTTTTGTGATACGGTTTAAAAGATGACTATGACATAGTTCAAAAAGAGTCAGAAGAACCAATTCTATTCATCATTGGTTCCCAAGGGTTACTAGCTGATTTAGTTTTAACAAGGAATCCATTCTAGGGAGAGAAGTTGTAACTGAGTTTCGAAGGGGTTAGGATGAACAATCATGATTAGATCACCCTACTAGATACATCTAGAATTCAATCAGGAAAGGATGAATTAGCATAATTATTTTAATTAAGATACTAAGAGGAAATTTAATATTAAAAGGTTTCGTTAATCAAATTTATGAACAATCTGCCGAACATTAATCTATTAATCATATAGATCGACAAAGAGTGCAAGAATATTCCTAGAATATTTATTAAATAATATTCTTAAGAGGGTTAGGAACATAGGCGTCGAGAGTGCGACCATTTCTGGGTTTTAGGGTCACGTACCCGATAAGCTATAGTCTTCTTTTTTCGAGGGTGATCACGAACATATAAGGAACATACTCTTCTTACCGCAACACCCCCTCAGGGTGGTACATACTCTATGATTTTTGTTCCATAGTTCTTTAGGCAAGTTTTACACTTTTAACCTATCCTTCTGAACCCTCAATTTTCAAGACCTAGGGTCCTGTCGAGAAATATCTTCTCCCAAATTTCATCACAATAATATTATGAAGAGGTGCCGTCATCACATTTTCACTAGATCATTAAGATCTGCAACATGGAGTCTCCAACTAATGAACCACCCAATTGTTTTCGACTTTTCACTTCTCAACAAAGCTAGGGAAAGGAGGAACTTTCTTTCACAACTAACTTATGGGGAAAATATGAATCCTTATCGGAATGCATCGTATGAGTATTACATGATTCCTACACTTGTCCCTTTCTATATATAACACTAATGCATTTCACTCCATCTAGCCCTTTCTTATCCGTCCTAATCAATTCCCCTACTAGGTTAGTTTAGAACATTCAATAATCATCGATCTCTTAAGGTCAATCATGACATCATAGATCTTTCCTATTAGGGTACATGATTACCCAAAGGATGAACTTCATAATACTAACCCCCATGCAAGGCCACTTACAAAACTGTATGTCTTATAAAATAATTTACACCAGCATGGTCTGCCAAATCACCAACTTTCACCTACTCCAACTACAAGGAAACCAATCATTTCTGTTATTCATCATAGTAGAGCATGGATCTGATCTATCGATCCTATAGTACCTTCTGACATGGGACAATATCTCTTTCTAGGTGTTACCTCATATACACACGATTGGTGGGACTCTTTAAAACAAAATGGGTTCAAATGACATAGGACTAGCAGCAAAAGAGAATGTTCATAATAGTTACCCAAAATAGATACAAGTAATTCTCAAAAAGGAAATCTATTTGCTTCAACTTCGAATACAAAATAAAAAATGAGCTCATTTCAATCGAAAAGAAAAGAAAGAAAAAAAAATAATCAATGGTGGCAACCACTAAGATAAGAACTATACAGTTGGTGACAAAACCCAATCAAAGAAAAATAAATAAAAAGGTACCAGTCCAATACGTGGAAAGTTCCACCAAGAAGATAAACAACTTAGGAAGACCATAAGCAAAATGAAACTACTGACATCAATTCCAAAAGAAGGAGTACCCACCATAGAATACTGAGGAATTTTCAACCTATAACTTACATACCCATAGGTGATTCAATCTATACCTCGACTAGGGGCACCATACTTTCGTTGTCTGAAGCAATAAATACATGAATCTCCTTTACCTTACTCCGGTACTACAATACTTTTCATAACATAGGTTATCATCGTCCATCTCTTATGACTAATTAGCCTTCCCAAGCTGTATCATAAGTTCCCAATACTTCGAGAAGGTCCTAGTCTATACAAGGAGAAATTTTTGATGATCCTGGAGTGTTTCTATCATATATAAAAAAAATATTTACATCATGGCATGGGCCCCACTATAACTTAATAATGTACATCCTGCGAGGGTATAGAATAATTTTTCACCCCATCCTGCGAGGGTATTGTTAACATATGTAATGCCCAAAAGTTCGAGCCAAAACACGACCAACAAATTTTTTTTTTAAAGGATAATAGTTTCCAAGTTTTGTGATACAGTTTAATAGATGACTATGACAGAGTTCAAAAAGAGTCAGAAGAACCAATTCTATTCATCGTTGGCTCCTAAGGGTTACTAGCCGATTTAGTTTTAACAAGGAATCCATTCTAGGGAGAGAAGTTGTATCCGAGTTTCGAAGGGGTTAGGATGAACAATCATGATTAGATCACCCTACTAGATACATCTAGAATTCAATCAGGAAAGGACGAATTAGCATAATTATTTTAATTAAGATACTAAGAGGAAATTTAATATTAAAAGGTTTCGTTAATCAAATTTACGAACAATCTGTCGAACGTTAATCTATTAATCATATAGATCAACAAAGAGTGCAAGAATATTCTTAGAATATTTATTAAATAATATTCTTATATATATAGATTAATAATTTCTATATATATAAAATAATGTCAAATAGATTATTATAATTAGATTGCCAATATAAATATTGTATATAAAAATAAATAATCAATTAAACCAATAACCATAATTAAATAAACATATATTAATTCAATTAATAATTATAATATATTAATTAATTAATATATTTATTAACTAATTAATAAATTATAAAATATTAATTAATGATATATAATCAATGATTATAATTAAATTATATATATATATATATATATATATATATATATATAATTAATTAATAATTATAATATATTAATTAATTAATATAATTATTAATTAATTAATAAACTATAACATATTAATTAATAATATATACATACTATATAATTAATGACATTAATGACATTGAACAAATTTTAATAACCAAACTATTAAATAAAATAAATAAATAAAAACAAGCATTTAAAAAAAATCACTACCTATACTAAACACCTACCCCCTACACTAGTCTTACCTCCCATTTCCCCCTTGGTTCACGTGAGAGAGGGGACCACATAACATTAATCAAGCCCCTTAAGGGAGCCCCCATAAGCTGGCGCAAGCCTATGTGGGGAGGTGAATTTAATAAAGGGGAAGGAGGAAAAAGTATGCAAAAAGGGATGACAAGATTGGAGTATGGCCCACCTAACCCAAGCTAGGTTCAAAGCAAGGAAAGAATTCATACCAAAAAAAAAACAGCGCATGCTCTTAAGGGAAAGTAAAGTCAACAAAGGCTGGCGCAAGATGAAGGGGACAAGGGATGTGGATCCCATCCCAATTTCAAACAAATCTAGTCCATATCCCACGCTGCCCAAGGGTTAATTCAGCTATGACATAAGCTAGACAGGTGCATTAAATTCTAATGCAGAACCTTAATAATATAATGCAAAGGAAGAGCTACCATACCCTGCGCCAAATTTGGGGAAGTAAAGAGGGTGAAAAATATAATAAATATTTTATTGTTTAGGAAAAGAGTGGATAAATTATATTGTTTTATATTGATTGTGGTAAGGATTTTGTATGGGATTTATTTCCCATACAAAATCCAGAGATCTGTAGGTCTATATTTCCCAATCATTTAAGTTTGATAGTGTAATTTTGATTCCTTCACACTTTCACATGGTTAGTATTTTTTTAATTGTTGGGTTTAGGTGCATAGTATATGTTAAAGATGATATATCAATTTATCATTTGAAACATGTAGTCATCTATTGAAATGAATTTAATGTTAAGAATAGATCAAAATTCTCAACTAAATATATTGCTCCTAAATCAATATGCAATAACAAGCTATCCAATTGGCTTGTAAAAATAGGGAGAGATGGAAATCTTAATCTTGTTTGCAATTCATTTAACATATATATACAATGATTTCCATATAAATTCTACAATGCATTGATAACTCTCTTCTATTTGAAATAACCAAAAACACAATATAATTTATCTTTCATCTTCATAGGAGTAAAATAGTATTCCTCTTACCATTACACTTTACACATTTCAATCTTCAAATGGAAATCAGTTTTGCATTTCAAGAGTAACATAACCTCTTTCAAATACACTTACACACTCAAATATACAATGAAGGATAGTATCAAAACAACATAATTTTCTCTCTTTCCATACAAATCACAATTACATAGTGTTCCAATAATGAGAATGAAAACAGTATCCAAAACCACAAGCATGCTCCTACTACAAGGAGTGGTTTCTTCATTCAAACACATTCAGGGAATGAGCTCCATCAAGCTTCATCCTGCATGAACCAAGGCTCCAATACCTGCAAGAAAAATGGGAAGGAGACCATGGGATGCTCACCTCCCATCCTAGGCCTCTCATGAGGCCACCCCCGAGCTTGGGGAAACCACATCAAATGGGATACATACACTCATATACAAACACTCACAAGAAAACATACAATTGTAAAACCCAAATTTCCTTAAAGGTAAAACTAAGAAATTCCAAGAACTTCTTTTGTGGGGTGTGGGTGGACAACCCATGGAGACAACCATTGCATAATCATAAACAAGGCCACACATGGACCCAAATATCACAATTTCATAACAAGGCTCACATGGCCAATCTTCCCTCCTTATACCCCCAATGCCTCATGGGCTAAATGCAAGGTTACTTGGGGAAAATCACTCACCCAAGCTTCATCCTTCCCCACACATGGAGGAGACTCTACACATGGAGTTGCCTCCATTTCCCACACATTATTCATAACTCAATTGCATACATGAAATCACACATCAAATAATGATCTTACACAATTCAATTGAACATTCAATCACATAGAATGAAATGTCATAATTCAATTGTTTGCACGTAATCATATAGGATTCAATAAGCACATCAAATAAATTCAATTTGCATAACTCAATTCATACTTCAATTGCATATATATTTCATAATTTAATTTGCATAATTCAATTCATAGTTCAATTGAAATCAAGGTCATCCATAATCTATCATCATCATAAGATAATCATCAAGTTCTCAAAACATGAAGATAATAATAAAGTCTAACATGATCAAATCCAAATCCACTAATCATGGATCCACATACAGAGTCAACAAAATGTATAGTCTAACATGTCCATCATAACATAACAGTAAATCGAATGAGTCCAAGTATCTCAATTTTCCTTAGCATAATATTTAAGATAAATCGATGGTTCAACATCGGTAAGGGTAACCATAACAGTTGGGTCCTATAAAATTCTTATCACAAGTATGATTAAATTTCCTAATCTAGTAAAACAAAATGCAGAATAATCCTATTAGTCTAGGATCTAACAAATCCTTGTTCAGGGTTCTAAAAATATCACAAAAACATCACTATGGTATAATCATATAGTACATCATCAAAACATTACTCATCCTCCTCGTAGGAGTTACTAGAATCATCACATCAACTATTAATTAAATCCAAGATAAACTTAAGACTTAACACATAACTAATTTGGCATTTACATCTCGACTTCTCGAATCAAATCCTTTCGACAAAAGTACTCAATGGAACCTTAATAGTCTAGT
This sequence comes from Chamaecyparis obtusa, assembly GCA_027943335.1. Classification (NCBI taxonomy): domain Eukaryota; kingdom Viridiplantae; phylum Streptophyta; class Pinopsida; order Cupressales; family Cupressaceae; genus Chamaecyparis; species Chamaecyparis obtusa. The sequence continues at coordinate 352,856 of BSBK01003889.1, forward strand.
TGGATCTATGATCCGCAGGGTAACATACTGCATCCAAGATTCACTTTCACAATTAATAACCTAGAGATATCACCTCTATCATTGCGACACTTAGTTGATAGGTAATGATATGAAGGTATAATATATAGGTCTATCCCAAGGTATAATTCCGTTAGGGATTTACCAATCATCCAGATACTACAAAACCCCTTAATCCTTCGACATCGAAGTGTCGAGGAAAGGGTGGAAACACGGTGGGCCTTACAACATAATCTGCTTTAGTAATTGTTCTTTTTTATAACCAACTTCTTGTTAGTATAATGACCATAGGATTATGTTCTTTAAGGAATAATGTACAACAATTATGGAGCTGAAGAATACCCATTTAAATAAGAAAATGAATGCATTAGTTTGGACATATATTTTCCCTCAAATATAAACCTATTATGGATTCAACAACTAACAACCATGCAATCAGGAAAAGCAATAATCAAATTAGAAGCATTATAATCCTACAAGCAAGCACTCAAATGCTTGGAATAAGAATAAAGAAAGAGAAGTTGAACACATACCAACCATTTTTGTCATCAACGCTTGAACACCTCTCTCATCACAAATTAAAATAATGGTGCATATGCAGTATGAAAATCAAAATCAGAAGAAAAAAGAAGAAGAGATAAATGCAAAAGAAAAACATGATGGCTAGTTATGAAAAGCATGTGGGTGGATTTATCTGTGAAGAAGATAAAGAGAACAGTGATAATGAGTCTGAACAAATGTTAACCCAATCTGAGAAAGGACATGAAAATGAGGATGTGTCCTAGTTTACATGAAGTAGAGGATTCTTTTGATTCTCAACAAATGTCATTCCACAGCCATAATGATCGAGAAAATACTTCACAAGAACATGGGAAATCTAGGGAATATGATAGTATGGATGATCTTCAGACAATTAATGAAGAGAACAATGAAAATGAATCTCAACAAATGTTTAACCCCATCCCCCAAAAGCCAAGAAAATTAGGAAAAGCCATAATCAAATTAGAAGCATTATAATCCTCCAAGCAAGCACTCAAATGCTTGCAATAATAATAAAGAAAGATAAGTTGAACACATACCAGGCATTTTTCTCATCAATGCTTGAACACCTCTCTCAGCACTATCAAAATCAAAATCAGAAGAAAAAAAGAAGAGATAAATGCAAAAGAAAAATATGATGCCCAAATCTCTGAAGCTTTTCACCAACACAACTTTTTCCAAATCTCTAAAGCTTTTCACTCAGCAAAGATTCCACTAAAGACAATCAGTCCAAACATCCATGGTCAAAACTTCTGAAAGGTCGGATAGATTAAATAATTCTGAAGGAACTACAAACTTTTGAGAAATGTGGGGGTCTCAATAATACTATTTTCTTAATCAAGTTGATGATAAGGAAATTCTTTATACATTGTCTATTCTCTTATCTTAATATTCTTCTAAGAATTATGAATGAGTGTGCATGTCAATACTATAGTAAGTTTTATTATTTTAGAATATTTTAGTATCTAATGTTGTTAGATGTTAAAGATGGTTGCCACATTAGAGATGGTCCCAATTTAAGAAATGGAAAAGCATGACCACTCACCTATACTTTAGGGCCTTAATCTTAATTTAACCTTCAAATATTGGAATATCTAAAATTACTAAGAAGATTTTGATATTGTGGTAGAAATATGTTGTCTAGGGTGATGTAGTGTTAGTCTAAGCTGTACATGAATCCACATAATTATTTGAAGAGTTCTTAGTGCTATATTCCCAATGAATCATTATTTTCAAAACATGTCCTAGATTATGACCATGTTCATAAAAAATTTACTCTAATTTCAACATTCATTTAAATTTAGATTATGTGACGATAAACAAAATAAACTATGAACCTAATTCCCATGAATTGGGTACAAAATTAGAAATACATAATAATGTTCTTTATATTCATGAATTGATTGATTGAATATTGAAATCAAATAATAGGATACATGTACAAGGGCCGCTTAAATGAGTGAATCAAAATAAAAAATATACAAGAGATTGCAAGTTAACTTGTAATTATGATAATAATTAAATCAATTGGGTGAGTAATAGGTATATATTGATTAGAAGGAGGTGACAACTAATTTCATTGATTAAGAACTAATGAGGAAATACTGAGAGTTGAACAAATGAGATCAAGGCTTATATATGTAATTAAGTTAGCTACCTTGGTGAGAAATAAATTATCCTAATGTCACAATCTTCAAAATACCAATTCTTGAAAAATAAGAAGTTTCATCTTGTGGGTTTCTAAGAAAATGGAACATCCGAGAGGTAGGAAATGATCACAAAGCATTACAGAAGAAGATCATAGGAAATTTAGGCCTTAGGACTTCTATATTAGCCAAGAGGAGCGATTGGAGGGGTTCATAAGGGAGTTGGAGATGTATTTAGAAACAAATAGGGGAATAGCTATAGAAATGCTAGCAAAAATCTCAGAACTCTAACCCTAGTGAAAGATCAGCATAGAAACAAAAATTGAGGGGTGAATAGGTTTGAAATGAGATTTGAAATAAACCCAAACATCATTCCAATCTTTCCAACATTCAGAAACGGTAGGCCCTTCAATCATCCTCTCCCAAAGAAAGCTTGGTCGAATCACCATTGGGACATCTTTAGGAAAAGAGGAATGTTATTCAGAACTAAGATGAGGCAAAATGATATGGCATCAAAGAGAAAGAGATGGATTTCTCTAAGGGGTAATGAAAGTAGTAAGGTAAGACAAGAATTTTCATCTTTGGAATCCAATGAAGGATAAAATTAGAAAAATGGGAGATTTTTTTAGAGGACTAAACAAGTTGGAGCAAATGAGAGATTAGGTTTGCAAATCCTAAAAGTCAAAACAAGACAAATATGGAAACATATGGCAATAAAGAGGGAGAGGTTAGCAAGGCCAGGGAAAACACAAAAGATAAGGGAGAAGAAAGTAAGAAGAAGGAAGAAATACCAACAAATCACGAACTTGGCAAAGCATCCATCAAATTTGCGGAGGAGTTTCTAGAAGTTCATAAAATGAAGCTTCAACAACAAGCCAAAATTGGTAAGTTATAGAATATCTCCATTTCATTACATGATCTAGACAAATGGATGAATGAAAATTGGAATGATTTAGAAGAAGTTTATATTCTAGATTTTGAAAGTTGATTTTTTATAGTGATATTCAAATCTAAAGATAGTATAGAGACACGATTTTTTTTAAAAATGTTTGGATTTCAAAACATCTAGGTTAGATATGAAAAGCTAGATCCCAAACTTCAATAGAAAACATCATTTCAATAAATTCATTCTCATCTAGATCCAATTAAACTATCTTCCATTAGGATACAACTACACATATATCTAGGAGGTCTTTGGAAATGAATTAGGACTCTTTCTTAAATCAACCCTATGCGATGAACCTTGAAACCCTAGGATCTGTGTTATAATGGGCACTGAGAAAGAATTCCCTAAAACCCTCAAAATATGGTATCTGAATTAAGAGGATCAATTATGATTATATTGATAGGGTTGAGGGTCCTCCAATCTCAACAATAGAATTCTTTGGGGCAACCCAAGGGGAGGAAGACCCATGCAGTATGGAGACTCATAAAATAATTAAGAACTCTAAGTTTGAAGAATACTAGAGATGATTTAAATGAAATCCTGACACTTTATTGTTAGAAATATCATTATAGTAAACCTGAAGGGGAAGACCAATACTTATGTGATAAAATCATGTTGTTTCTCTGGGCCCTATTTTAGAGATAGACTCATTATTGCACTAGATTATAGGAAATAAAACTCTTCGTGCTACTAGACATCAAAGGTATGAAGAAAATAAATATCAAATTTATAAGGAACATTGGATTAATAATAAGCCATACATTGAGGGGACTGGGTATGTGGGAATATATGAGAGCTTGAGATTGGATCAAATCACCATGATTAAAGAGAAACACAATTTTAAAAGAATATAATCCCAAGACTGCAAATACTTAAAGAATATAGGAAGAAAGGATACTCTCATGAACTTAGATGTTTCAAGGGGAGAAGGATGGTTCCCAATAGAGAAAATGGATAGATATCAGATGTAGAATAAAATATCAAACATAAGTAATCAAGAAATTACAAGATTCATACTATAATGTTTGGAAGAGATCCATACCAAAATTATAGAGGAAATAGAAAATCATGTTTTGGAGGAGGGAATGATAGATGCAATGAAGAATATTAGAGAAAAAGAGAAACAAAAAGATGTTGACAAAGAAAATCTGAAGGAGTATGATGAGATATTAGAAGAAAAACTTATAGACATTATCAACTCATCCTCTAATAATAATAAAACTATAGAGGATGCAAAGAAAATTCTTCAAGTAAGATTGATAGATCTAATCAACAAGTTTCCAGCCAAATTAACTCCAGATTGTTGGAAGAAAAAGAAGGAAAGGGGAGAAAATCCCTTTCTTAATTGAGAAGTGAAGAAGGGGAAGAGTCATACAAAAACAAAATCACAACTTATTTTCATGTAGGGAAGGGGAAGTTCCTTCCCATTGAGAAATGAAAATTATTTTATTGAGTGTTAGGGGCATGAATGCTCCTAACAAGTAGCATTTAATCAAATATTGTAATTTTTCATACAAAGAAGATGTAATCATTCCTCAAGAGACAAAGTTAAATGTAGACCAAATAGAAAAATCAAAAGATCAATAGACAAGTGGGAATCAAAATCAATAAAAGCCACAAGTTCCTCGGGGGAATTGGAAATCCTATGGAACCCAAGCACAGTGCTCTTTCAAAAGTTGGATGATAGATTCAATTGGCTAGGAGGATTAGTGCACAACGTGTATAGAAATTTGAAGTTCTCTTTAATTAATGGTTACGGTCTGATAATGACAAAGAAGAAAGTGGAAGTATGGGAAGAGATAAGTAGTCCTTTTAGATCCTGGACAAAAAATAATTTCATCATTGGTGGAGAGTTCAATGCCATCCTCCATCTATCATAAAAAAAGGGGTATACAAAAATAATTTCAGCCATAGATTGACTTCAAAAACTAGGTGACAAAGGAAAATCTCATGGAGGCTGAGTTGGAGAATGGAATGTTCACATGAAACAAAAGAAGACTTGGCTTTAGTCATATAGATGAAAATTACATAGATTCTTATACAGAGGTGACTTAACTTCTTTCCCTTTTTATTTGAAGGTGTACATTTCTCTTGTACCAAGATCAGACCATTTGTAATGCCCGAAAAATCGAACAAAACAAAACAATAAATTTTTTTCTAACATACAACAATAAGTCTAGGTTTACTAAACATTACAGACTAAGTTTAGGAATTAATAATTAAATGTAAAATAGAGGGGCATCATGACCATGTTTGACTTGGTCAACCTCCCTCTTGTTCACAGTTCTCTTAAGTGAAATGTATTACTAGAACAAAATCCTATAAGGAGATGTTGACTAAGGTTGACTTAACAATTCCCCCTAGAAGAGATCAGAAAAACTAAGTTCTAATGAGGCATCCAAAATGGCCTACCTCGAAATTCATGTGAGGGTGTGAGATCTCTAAGAGAGACTTCACTGACCAAAAAGGTATTATCAAAGGATTACGTTTACCACGACATGATAAAATAACAATGTTAAATATTCTCATTTTACTATAGTCTCAACCATTAAATTTAATCATTTATGAAATGATTAACTAAAAAGGGAAACTATATAGTATTATGAGAATATGAGATAATAATGTCATAAGTGTATCTAAAATTTAATCCCTGGTCTAAACCTCCTAATCCTAGGTTTATTAGGTAATGAAGGGTCTAATAAGGAATAATACACAATTTGTTAGCCTATTTTCCTTTCATTGCCAAAAATCCTAAGAAAATGGTCTTATCCTTGCAAAATCTTGTGAAATTTCCTTATCCTACTGCAATACATTTTTGACCAGTGAAGAACATTTATGGTGTTTTGTAGTTTGCGAACTTAGTCAAGGATAGTTTAAGATGTGTGCAAGCTTCAGTTAAGATTGCATGTTCTTAAATGCAAAAACCAATGAAATATTATAGTTTGAAGGTCTGATAAATAGGGTTTATCCATGTCCAAGAGTTTCATAAAATTTGTCTAAGTCCAGAAAAACCCTTGCCAATTCTATTTCTTTGTTACCTTTTCCTAGCCACTTAATTCCTTATTTTTGCATGCGCCTTTTATTTCCCTTTTTTCTCCAAGTCACATGATCCCTAGTTCTGGGTGGTCAATTATTCATTCAGCGATCTAGCAACTAAGGTCTTCTCTTAATCTCTTAATCTTGACGGTTAGTGGCCTAGCATCCAACGATCCAACGGACGGTTTTATTTCCTTTAGTCCCTTAATATCCAATTGAAATGGCTAAGGCACTTAATATTCAGTGAATAGGGGAGAACCATTGATGTTGACCTTGATCGACGGTTGACGCATGTTCTCATAATGAACCAACCGGTCAGGGTAGGAAACATTCAGAGATTAAATGAGGAATGTTGATGGTAAGGTGGATCAATGGCTAGTGCATATTATCCAAATCAAACTCATGGTTAGCCAAGCATCCAATGATTCAAATATTAAGGCATTCACCTGTTCTCCAGATTTGACTCTGGTCAAGACAAATGTTATGAGATCACGAGACTTCCTTTTGTCACGTAATCTCCAAATGGCATGGGTTAAGTCAAAATTAGCATTAGGTTTGATTCTGCCAGTTAAGTCTTGTATTTAGCAAACTAGCGACTGTGTGGTCTCTTATCCTCCTAATCTTGGCGGTCATGTGCTTAATATCAGGCGATCTAGTGAATGGTTAAGAGGTGTATTGTCTCTAGATCTCATAATGAAGCATCTAAGTTACTAAATATTTGGCAAATTGGTGAGGACCGTCGATGTTGATCTTGATCAACGACTTGTGTTTAATCTCAAGACAGGACCAGAGTTAGGTAAAATATCTAGCAATCATGAGTTTCCTTTGATCGCTCATTCTCCTGATTTGACCCCAGTTGAGGATAACCTTTAAAGATCATGAGAATGATGTTGTCACTAGATCACCAGATAGAAGATGAGGTAAGGTAAAGGTTTTCAAGATTCAGCGAAGACCATAGGATGAAAGAAACATCAATGGTTGTCGCTGAGTCTCGTTATTTTACTTGTGTTAAACAAAAGGTTTAGTGATCATGAGAAGTCTTTAGTCACGTGTTCGCTAGGTCAAGGTTGAGTTAAGTCAAGAGCTCAAAGATTTAGCGGAAACCATAGATGGAAGATAGGATCAATGTCCAACATTTAATCTAGGGATCTAATTAGGGTCAAGACAAAGATTCAGCGATCTAGAGATTTGCCTTATTTCTCATTCTCGTGACCTAACCCTAGTCAACGATAACCTTCAACGATTATGAAAATTCTTTGGTCGTCAGTTCACCAGATCGAGCATGGGTTAAAGATGAAAATTAAAAGATTAAATAGGACCGTTGATGCAGATGAGATCAGATGGATCTCGGTTGTTCTCCTGATGAAACTGTGAGTTAAGTAAAAATCATGAGATCACAAGATTTTCTTTTGTCACCCAATCTCCAGACTTGACTAAGGTTAAGAGAAATTATCTGAGATCATGAGATCCTCCAGTCATTGGCTCGCTACATAAAGATGAGCTAAAGTTTAAAGTCTTGGAGATTGAATATGAACTATGGATGAAATTGAGATCAGACAGTGGTCACTAGTTCTCCAGATGAAACCTTAGGTTAAGAAATGATCACGAGATCTCACAAATGCCTTTTTTTCCCATTCTCTTGATCAGACCTGGGTTAAGAAAAATATTGAGCGATGGGGAGAAGGCCTGTTGTCGCGTGATCTCTATATGACTTAAGGTTAAGGTGAAGTCTTTTCTAGATGTTTCTGACATGCTTATTCTTGATTGGTCACCGATTGATGGTGATGTGGCTGAATATTTTCAAAGCTCAATTGATCATTTGCCAATTTTTAAGGATCGTTCGATGTGCCGAAAAAGGATACGATCAATGGTCACATTTTAAACTTAATGAGTTAAGTGTTGTTGCTAGAATTTTAAACTAATTGAGGGTTTCTATAGGGTTTAAGGATAGTGAGCCAGAAATGACAAGGCTAGATCATATTTTTTTGTTCCAAGGATGGTTACAGGTGCAAATTGATGAGCAGAAGATGTAAGTAGCCTCCATGATCTAATTTTAGTTCTTGATGTGCCATGCTTGTTTAATGCAGAATTGATATTTTAATAGGGCAGCTAGGTTTTGATGCTGATAGAATTATTTCCATGCCCTGTACACATGATAGTTTTCCAGGTTGGTTTTGGAATTAAAGTTGTTTAGTCCACAACAAGAAATTGGTGATTTATAATTGCAGTTAGTCTGTTGATGTGAAACCAAAATAATCATACCTTGGATTTGATCTGATATTTCACAAGGTTTCGAGGCTTTCCTGATTGCTTTCATTTCTTGTTGAGCCCAATGGTTGTGGTGGTTGTAGACCTGATTTTGACCTAAATTATGCTAGGCTTGTTGCAATCCTTTATAAGGATTTCCAAGATCATTTAGTAGGGCTTTTGGATTCTCTATAATTTTCTTAGAGAAAGTTCCACGAATGGTTTCTTCTGTAAATATTTCCCTCTTATTTTCTCAGTAGAAAAGGGACAAGGAAAGTCAAATAACACAAGGTGAAAAGACATTCTTCACTTTGAGCTCCACATCACACAAGCGGGTATACCTTATCTACACACACATGAATTCTTTTAACAAACAACAGGCTTGCAGATATATGACTATGGAATAGCTTTCAGACTCATTTGGGTAACGAGTACCTGAGTGAATGTTGACCATAGCTTGTGAAATATCCCTCTTGCATAGAGTACGCCTGAAAACTAGAAACAACTCCTAACTCCTCCTATCAAACATGAAAGGGAAAATTATTTCATTTAAGTTTTTTTTTTGGTGGAATGGATCTCTGAAATATTCCAAATCTTTCATAGACCAGTGCCTTATCTGATGGGCAATAGAGTCAAATAAATATTTTAACAGAGAGATATGAAATAAGAAGATAATAGATTCTAATATGTTGATGCCTTACACCAATCATACACCATTGATCAGATTCTACTTAGCAATCCACCTATGTACTCAGATATGCAATTAATTATTCAAAGGACTTTAACCCTCCCCTTAGGAGAGACCTAGAAACAAGCAATACATTAATCAGCTCAATCAATCATGTATGATTGGTGTAAGGCATCAAAATCTTAGAATCTATTGTCTTCTTGTTTCATAGCTCTTTGTTGCAATATTTATTTGACTCTGTTGCCCATCAGATAAGGTACTAGTCTATGGCATATTTGGAGTATTTTAGAGATCCATTCCACCGAAAAACAAACTTAAATGAAATCATTTTCCCTTTCATGTTTTATAGGAGTTAGGAGTAGTTTCTAGTTTTTAGGCTTACTCTATGCAAGAGGGATATTGCACAAGATATGGTCAACATTCACTGAGGTACTCATTACCCAAATGAGTTTGAAAGCTATTCTATAGTCATATATTTGCAGACTTGTTATTGTCAAAAGAAGTCATGTGTGTACAGATAAGGTATACCCGCTTGAGTGATGTGGAGCTCAAAGTGAAGGTCTTTACACCTTGTGTTGTTGGACTTTCCTTGTTCCTTTTCTGCTGATGGTGCCAAGTTTGTGTTCCAAGTTCTCAGTCCCACAATTTGGTCCTCAAGTTCCCACCTAGGAAAGGGACTTGCAAGAAAAAACACCAACAAGATGGCGACTTTGTTGGGGAAGAAATAAAGGACAACAAGTTTAAGATGTTATTTCCTTGCTTGGTTGAATTATCCCAGAGTCTGGTTGATTGTATAGAGTCAATTATTTTACAAAAAAATGTTATATCTTTTCACTGAGTGTGGGTGGTGACTCTGAGTTCCCTGTTTGATTAGTGAAGTCTCTGATAAACAATGTATAAAATCTTGGTGAAGTTTTGTGCTGGTTGGAAGGAGATAGAAAAAAAAAATACAACATTTTCCTCTTCAAGGAGGTGGCAAGTCTACAAGAAAAGAACTTGATGGACCTACAAAGAAGGCTCTAGATCTGCCCCGCTTCCTAGTCAACAAGTTAAGTTTCAACTGCAATACTTCCAGGTAAGTTGATTTTCATATGCATAACTTTTATAAAAATCAAGTGTAAGAAATGTATCCCTATCAAGTGTTCAACACTAGTGTAAAGGAATTAGTGATAGTGGAAATTCCTTATGGAGGAATATAGGCCCTTTTTTTTTTATGGCATTGAAGGTGCCCCTAATGAGTTTCCTACTGAGATTAGGGAATATCTGCTAGTTTTTAGTGGTAATGGATCATGCTTGGCAAGAGAACATTTAGATGACCTTGTAGACTTAATGTATGAGTTTTTGATTGATCATGAAGATGTTTCCATGAGGATTTTAGTGTAGACATTTACTCAAAATGAAAGGGATTGGTTCTTATCCCTTCCTTCATGTTCAATCCCTTCTTGGGATGTATTAAGAGAAACATTCATTGAACATTTTGATGAAATAGTTGGTGTGGATCAGTGTGAAGAAAAAATAAAGATCAGATATAAGACATTAGTGTCTCTATTGATCCCACCATCCATGACTCTGATTATGAAAATCTGCTCATCAAAATTGCTACTCTCAAGAAGAAACTTGCAGAGAAAGGTGTTGAGATTTGGCAGTTAGAAGAGGACAAAAGATTGAGGGAATTGACAGTTCTTTATGTTGATCATGAAGAGACTAGTGATTCTAATGTTAATTCTCATTATGTAGAAAGTATTGACTATGAGGCTGACTTTGAGGTCAATGTATATGAGGATGTTGAGGATGAATATGAGGTTGATAATATTCCCAATTTTTTTGCAGATTTTTCTTCTTATTAGCGTGAGAAGGAAGCCTTCTTGTCTCGGTTTGGAAATATTTTGTGTGAGAGGCAAGAAATTGAATATGATGCAGATGATGATTCCTGCATTGATTTCTTTACACAAGATGATTTGAGGCTAGAGTTGTCTATCCTTGTTTCAGATAGGGATAATGTTTGCATCATTAGGGGTGAGGCCAATGAAGATGAGAATAAGGTTCAAAGTCCATTGATCAGTGAAAAGATCTTAGCACTCTTGGCTGATGAATTCCAAAGGTATGCACATGATATGGACTATACTTTGTAGCTCCCCATTGACATATCCTTTGACACTGATAATGAGGTAGGTGTTCAAAGTGATGAAAATGATCCATGTTCGTTATTGTTCCCCTCATGTAGTGACTTTGAAAAAGAAGAGGATAAGGGCCATGACAGTGTGTATGCTTGTCATGAAGATTCCAGTGATGAGAAAGTTTCTTGTTCATATCCTTTTCCTTCTTTTGCTAAACATGATAGTGAATGTGACAGTATTGAGGACTTTGTCTTCAATGATTGGGACAAAAAATCTTCTGATGAAAATGATGATGTAGATCGATTGTTTCACTATCATAATATTTGTGAAGGAGACCTTCACTTGGTTCATGATCCAGTCAGTGAGGACAACATGGAGGGACCAAGTTTCTCAATGGATGAAGCAATGCATGAAGGTAAATTTGAGGATCCAAGTCCTTCTCAGCCAGGTAATTTTGTAGTAATGCATGACAATCACTATGTTCTATTTTTTGATGCATTACTAGATCGGTTTTATATTTCTAGTCATCAAGAAGTAAATGATGTCCCATACTTCTTGGAGTATGAGTATGATAATGGATATGACTAGAAGAACATGGGCAATGACAACCATAGCTTTAGTCTTCAGCCCATGAATATCCACATTTGTTGGCAGCAAGATTGTCATGACACTTTCAGGTGGATGGTCACATATGTGGATAAAAATTAGACCTTTGACTCATGAGGTTTTTGATTTTCCTTTGGTGGCCAAGGGTCACCAAGTAAAATTTTGATCTTATAATTTCTTGTACATATTTTCCTTTTCTGTTGTGTGTTTCCTGTCCTATTTCCCTTGTTCATTTGCCAGTTTTTGAGAAGGTCCCCTGTTAGTTTTTATCTAGTGGATGGTCTACTTCCTCCAGTGATTCTAAGTTCTTGTATGGGCACAAGTTATCCATCATCCCCAGATAGAGCCACTATTAGCCCATTTTCCTATCATTTCCAAAAATCCTAAGAAAATGGTCTTATCCTTGCAAAATCTTGTGAAATTGCCTTGTGCTACTATAATACATTTTTGACCAGCGAAGAACATTTATGGTGTTTTGTGGTTTGTGAACTTAGTCAAGGATAGTTTAAGATGTATGCAAGCTTCAGTTAAGATCACATGTGCTTAAATGAAAAAACCAGTGAGATATTGCAGTTTGAAGGTTTGAGAAATAGGGTTTACCCATGTCCAAGGGTTTCATAAAACTTGTCTAAGTCTAGAAAATCCCTAGCTAATTCTATTTCTTTGTTACCTTTTCCTGGTCACTTAAGTCCTTATTTCTGCACATGCCTTTTATTTCCCTTTGTTCTCCAAGTTGTGTAATCCCTAGTTCCAGGTAGTCAATTATTCATTCAATGATCTGGCGACTAAGGTGTTTTCTTAATCTTTTAATCTTGGTGGTTAGTGGCCTAGCATCCAATGATCTAGTGAGTGGTTTTGTTTCCTTCAATCTCTTAATCTCTAATTGAAATGGATAAGGAACTTAACATTCAGTGAATAGGCGAGAACTGTTGATGTTGATATTGATCAATGACTGGCACGTGTTCTCATAATGAAATCCAGGGTTAGCCAAGCATCCAGCAATTCAAAGATCAAGCTTTTCACGCATTCTCTAGATATAACCCCGGTCAAAGCAAGTATTATGAGATTACAAGACTTTCTTTATTTGCGTGATCTCCAGATGGGCCCAGGTTAAGTCAAAGTTAGCATCAGGTTTGATTCTGGCAGTTAAGTCTTGTATTCAGTGAATTGGTGACAATGTGATCATGTGTTCTCTTAATCTTGGTAGTTATGTTCCTAACATTCAGTGAACCGGCGAACACAATTATTTCCAAGTCGCTGAAAGAAATAGTCAAGTCTTGAAACATTCCAAGATTCAACGATAAAGGTAGATGGAGGATCAGATCAAGGGCTAGCGTTTAATCTTAGCAGCTGACCAAGGTTAAGGTAAAGATCTAGCGATTCAAAGATAAGGTTTGTCACTGGATCGCGTAATTAAACTTGAGTTAGGCAAAAGGTTTAGCGATTATGAGATTTGTTCATTCGCGTGTTCGCCAGGAAAAGGATGAGTTAAGTTAAGGGTTAAAGCATAATAACTTGTCACCTTTTTACAAATGAAAGGGCTCACAAAATCAAAGTTGTTCAACTTCAATAGTATAAAAATGACATTTATGTTTGGAATTTAAAGATGATGTAAACTAATTAAATGTGATAAAATGGATGAATTTTATGATTAATCTTTTTAATATTTTTTTGAATAAGAATTTATATGTTTTTTAAATTTTTAAAGATGATTTTTCAGTTGCTGAAAAATGCTAAAAATTAGGGGTCTAGTTCCCACAAAAAAGTTATATGTAAATAAACATTTTTCCCCTAATTTCAAAATATGTCATAAATGACATATATAGCTAGTGCATGAAGAAATAAAAATTGGTTTGTGACCTGTATTTTCTCTTTTATAATAATTCAAATTCTAACTCATTGAAATCAACAGTTTTCATCTTGCAACATATTTTTCATAACACATCTACCCCAATCAGAAAAATAAATATATATTCTTGAAGAGGACTCTCTCCTCTAGTGCACCATATGTTTTTCAAATTTATTTAATATGATTTACTATTTTTTTATTTCTTCGAATCAACATCTCCTTGACTATTAAAATACCTACTTGCAATATTGTTTAATTACAATAAACTATGTCTAATTAAAACACTATAAAATCTATATGAGGATATTCTTGACTCTAATCTCTACAAAAGAGTATTTTTTTCTTTTTAAAAAAATATCATTAGAAAGATTAGGAGTTATTGAAGCACCACCTTTCTAAAATAATTTTATTTTTATGGTAATTAGACCCAAAGTGGTATAAAACATGCATTTAATAGACATTTCTAATTGGAAAAGTTAAATCACTTATCTAACTTACCTAGAATGAATCTAGCTAGACCATATGTTTGACCAAAATTATTTTTTAGTTAGAAATACTAAAATTCAGCTGTGCTGATAAGTTAGCCTAAAAGGTGACACTTGATTGTGCTTTTACCCTTAAATATTTGGTGAATCAATGAGGACCATAGGATTGGGAAAGTTCAATGGCTGCCCCGTGTTCGCTTAATAAAACTCAACATTAAAAACTATCCAGTGATTCAATGAAAGCCTTCAGTCACATGATCTCTAAACCAGACATGAGTTAAGATCAAGACTTAGAGATTGGGAGATTCCTTCAATCGCTAAATCGCCAGATCAAGTTGAGTTAGTGATAAAGGCTTGGAGATTGAATATGATCCATTGATGCAGATAAGATCAGGTGATAGTCGTGTATTCTCTAAATGTAACCATGAGTCAAGAAAAGATCCAACAATCATGATTTCCTTCAGCTGTGAGATCTCATAATGAAAGGTTGAGTTAAGATAAAGTTTTCTCAACTCAGCGGTGGTTGTTGATGCAATTGAGATTAGACGGTGGGCACCTATTCGTTGGATGAAACTACAGTTAAAAGAAATGATTCAGTGATCATGAGAGTGCCTTTGTTGCCCAATCTCTTAACCAAACCTAGGTTAAGTAGAATGTGGCGAGATCAAGCGAAGTCTTCAGTTGCCAGTTCGCCAGATGACTTAGGGTTAAGATAAAGAAAGTGCTAGGTGTGATGATGTGCTCGCTCCCAATTGGTTGCTAAGAGATGATGTGTCTGGTTAATTCCAAATGATCAATTTACTATTGTCAATTTATGAGAATCGTTCGATGTGTTGAGAAAGGATAAAGATCAACAGTCCTATTTTAAACTTGACCAATTGGCAGTTGTGGCCATAAATTTGAATTGTTTAAGGGTTTCTCTATAGGGTTTGAGAATAGTGGCCAAATATGACAAATGCCAAATCAGATTTTGATTTGTTTGTTCCATGGGCGGTTGCAAGTAAAGAATTGATTATAGAATATTTTGGTAGTCATCTTGATCTAATAAGAACCATACCGAGTTTAATGCCGAGGACTGGTGTTTGACAAGGGGGGTTAGGGTTTGATGGATGTCAGAGATTTCCATGCCCTAATTCACACAAGTTTTCCAAGTTGTTGTTAAATAGTCCTGGCATTAAAGTTGTTTTGTTTGCAATAATAAATCGGTGAATTATAATTACAGTTAACTTGTTGATATAAAACCCAAATAATTGTACCTTAGATTTGATTTGATCCTCTTGGGTTTCCAGGCTTTCCTAATTGCTTTCATTTCTTGTTGTGCCTAACGGTTGTAGACCTAATTTTGACCTAAATGATCCCAAGCTTGTTGCAATCCTTTATAAGGATTTCCAAGATCATTTAGTAGGGGTTCCTAGTTCTTTGTAATTTTCTCAGAGCTGGTTTCATGAGTGGTTCCTTCTGTATATATCGCCCTCTTCTCGTATAGGGTGTTCTTGTATCCTTTCTAGTTTTTCAAAGGATAATTTATTGTAACAAGTCTGTCATATGTATAAGATTTCAGCATATTCATACTACTATCAAATTGTCTCCATTTGGTTCTTGATCTTATTGATTAGAGCATCAAGGGTTTTTTAGTCTTTCTATTGCATGTCTAAAAATATCTGCAATAGTGTTGTTTTCATAGAAATAACTGAGTTTAGGACTGGTTTTTAGATGTGTATGAGTTGGGCTATCAAGGGTATCTCAATCTTGTCTTTTAGTGGATGCTGATTAATGTATTGATTGTTTCTAGGTCTCTCCTAAGGGGAGGGTTAAAGTCCTTTGAATAGGTGATTACACATCTGAGTATATAGGTGGATTGCTAAGTAGAACCTAATCAATGGTGTATGATTGGTGTAAGGCATCAACAAATTAGAATTTGTTGTCTTCTTGTATCATAGCTCTCTGTTGCAATGTTTATTTGACTCTTTTTCCCATCGGATAAGGCACTGGTCTATGATAGATTTGGAGTATTTAGGAGATCCATTCCACCCAAAAAAACTTAAATAAAATAATTTTCCCTTTCATGTTTGATAGGAGTTAGGAATAGTTTCTAGTTTTCAGGCTTACTCTATCCAAGAGGGATATTGCACAAGATATGGTCAATATTCAATGAGGTACTCGTTACCCAAATGAGTCTGAAAGCTATTCCACAGTCATATATCTGCAGGCCTTTTGTTTGTCAAAAGAAGTCATGTGTGTGCAGATAAGGTATATCCACCTGAGTGATGTGGAGCTCAAAGTGAAGAAGGTCTTTGTACCTTGTGTTGTTGGACTTTCCTTGTCCCTTTTCTTTTGATGGTGCCAAGTTTGTGTTCCAAGTTCTCAGTCCCACAATTTGGTCCTCA
This sequence comes from Chamaecyparis obtusa, assembly GCA_027943335.1. NCBI lineage: Eukaryota > Viridiplantae > Streptophyta > Pinopsida > Cupressales > Cupressaceae > Chamaecyparis > Chamaecyparis obtusa. Next base: position 369,421 of record BSBK01003889.1, read on the forward strand.
AGTTCCCACCTAGGAAAGGGGGTTGCAAGAAAAAACACCAACACAATCCAAGTCAATAATTCAATAATTAAATATAATCCTTCAAATAATTGAAATAAGGACTTTAAATTAATTAATTAAAGCTTAATAGTTATCAAATCATTAGGAGAGGATCAAATCTCTTCCTAAGGTCAAACTTGGCAACTAGGGGTAATAACTTTATAAGTTTCCCCTAGTGCCTTAGGGTCAAGATTTCATTTAATTCAAAATCAAATCCAATTTAAAGTCAAGAAAGAAAACTAAATAGCTTAGGATAAATTTTAAATTCCAAGCTTTAAAACTAATCTATAAATTTAAAATTCATGCCATGGCTCACAAATTGGATTTGATTTCTAATGTTTGTTTATGTTTTGGTTTTCTAGATTTTCCAAAAGATGCATGGATGTTCAAGGTGACTCCATTAATGGAGTTTGGAGCTCCTCGAGGATGCTATACTTCAATGTTTGAATAACTCAAATGTCTATAAGTATACATTTATATGTGTATGTTTGAGCATAATAATATACTATAGATATAGCTCCATAATTTATCTTACTTTGATTCTCTTTATAGAATCTATAGTTTCAATTTTTGATCTAAAATTACACTATAATTTAGTTATTTCCTCTCTTTTTTTATCTCAATAACATAGAGATATTTAGATAGAAAAACATCTTTATAAACATATGTATAAGTATATACTTATATAAAATCCTATAAATAATAATTCTCTATGTTAATTAAATTTCAAATCTCTGTCATTTAGATGTCTCTATTTTTTTTAGGAAAAAAACTCCGTGGAACAAAAAATATACCACAGAGATGATATACATACATACATACATACATACATACATACATGCATACATGCCTACATGCATACATGCATACATACATACATACATACATACATACATACATACATACATACATACATACATACATACATACATAGATATATATATATATATATATATATATATATATATATATATATATATATATATATATATATATATATATATATATATATATATATATATATATATATATATATATATATATATATACATACATACATACATACATACATACATACATACATACATACATACATACATACATACATACATACATACATACATACATACATACATACATACATACATACATACATACATATATATATATATATATATATATATATATATATATATATATATATATATATATATATATATATATATATATATATATATATATATATATATATATATATTTATATATATATATATATATATATGTTTGTGTGTGTATGTATACATACATACATACATACATACATACATACATACATACATACATACATACATACATACATACATACATACATACATACATACATACATACATACATACATATATATATATATATATATATATATATATATATATATATATATATATATATATATATATATATATAGACACACACACACACACACACACACACACACACACACACATATATATTGCATTGCGAAGAACATAGGGAAACAAAAAATGATAGCAGTGTGTTTTGTTTTTAAATATCATGGCCGAAGCCTACATTTCGAATGGCAGAGGCGGGGGAAAGAAGTGCCCCTCCATACCATTGGAGACACAACCCCCAAGGGCTGCATGCCCAATGGCAGGGGTGCAAGTCCCCCTATCATTGGGTCGCAGTCCCTTGGGACTGCGCTCCCAAGGGTATGGGGGTGTTGGAAGAGGGTCAAGCGGGTCGAGCTCCGCTCCCCTCTCCATATTGCATTTTTTTTTGAAAAAATTTTAAACTATAATATATTTTAACTTAAATCTCTCTTTTTTTCTTTGCATTATTATTTATGTTTAAAGATTCATTTTTTTTTTAAAAAAACTGTATTAAATAAATCTTTCTTTTAAATTTCATATCAATTTAATATATTTTCAATATTAAATTAATAAGTAGTTTAGAAATGAATAAAAAAAAATATAATTAATATTAACATTGTATATATAAATATATAATGATAATATTAAATACTATAGGCATAATTAGTAGAAATAACTCTATTATGTAGGATAATTAAAATTTGTAAAATAAATATAATCATTTATATAAATATATAACTTGTAGAGTTAAATTATTTATATAAATTAAATATATCTATAAAAGGGACATAAAACATAGTTTAAATAGGATCAATAGAATTAACTTAGTTAAAGTAATAATTAGAATAGGATTAATTTCAAACAATTGTTTAGGTAACTAGCATAACAAAAGGATTTGGATTTTTGCCTTTAAAGTTATCTAATTTTCCTAGAATGCAATAATACTCTTATTTAAATAGTTTCCATGGAAATACAAATATCTAACTTGCTCCTACAAATGTTTATTTAAACTTGTATTTAGTTTAGAGTAAAATTTAACTTTAATTCATTAAAGTCTTAAGGTTAAATCCATCTTACGGTCTTAGTTGCAATAGGGGAAGAATTTTAATTTTTCTTAAGAAATTATTAAATTTCTAACCCTTACCACTAGTTTTAAATTGATCTATATTTAATAAAAGAACTAAGGTAAATCAAACTTTCTTTACTTGACCTATTTTGAGGTCTTAATAATGAGACTAACATAACTACTCATTTTACTTTTAAAGAAGTTTTATCTTCATTTAACTAAGGAAATGAACATAATAAGTTGATTTAAAAGTAAATTTTAGAATAACTTAAAACTATTGAGCAGTTAAATAAGGAAACTTAGAGTCAATTTAAACTCATGGTATCAAAGTGATGTTTCAACTAGAATATTGAAATAAACCTCCTCTTATAACAAATAGAGAAAATTACATAGTTTCTAAGGAACCAAGTTCCTTTACATCCTTGAAAACTTTACAAGGTCCAAAGGCTAGAAAGAGCTTAAGATAATAAAATAGGGAAACTATAAAAGAACTCTCATGGCCTCCTTGACTCCAAGCTAGATCTTGCAAATACACCCATTTTAACCATAGAATCTCACCTCCCATCCTAGACCATTACATGGTCACCCGCAAGCTAGGGGAACAAAGAGTAAAAAGGGTAAAGACAACATTTAGACCCAAAACAACTTATGGTAAGCTAGCACACTCAAAATACCCAAAACCAAGGATATAACATAGGCTTCCAAAAAAACCATTTACCAAAGGGTGAAAGTGGACCATGCCCATTAGGAGAAACCAAGTTATAATGAAGGAGATGAAGGCCACATATGGGTTAACTTCAAAATCCTTACCAAAACCATCCTTATAACAGAAACAAGGCCTCATGCCTAGAACACTCCTTATAGCCCCTAGTTGCCCATAGGCAAAACTTGGTATCATGGAGAACAAGGCATCCATGTTTATCCTTCCCACACAAGGGGAAACTCTTCACTAAAATGGGGATCCCTTAGTTACTTTCACCCTACAAGGTTACTCTTCCCTCCCAAGGGTGAGTGTTCCTTGTAACTCCTTTAACAAAGAAACAACAATAAAATTTTCACCATAAGAAAACACACTAAAAGTGGTAAAACATAAACACATTTACTCAAGAACTTCATGAAATTAAAACAAGCATTTATTACTACAAAACATAAACTTCCAAAAGTAAGTAGAGCACCAACCTATTCCAAAGCTAAAGGTAATGATTTTTTAGAAGAGCTTTTTCATTTTATCCTTTTTCCAAGTCCTTCCAAACTAGCAAGTCTCTAAGAAAGAGAGTGGGTGATCAACCTAGGAAGACTCCTCAAACTCTCTCTCATAGGTTCCCTAACTCCACCTCTTAAATCTTATCATAAATGCAAAGTTAACTTCTCCATTACTACTCCAAATATGTTCCTCTCCTCATAAATGAGATTTGAGGACTAAATAGAGTTGAGACGGTTGTCCAAATATTCCAAACTCTTAAACTTGGATGAAGACTTAGGAGGTTCATTTATGAGCCTAGGGTCTTCTATTGACCAAAAATTAACCCCTAACCCCTAGTATACCAAGTAGGGTAGTTAATTTTGACCCTAACTGCCCCCTAGAAGCTTCCTAGACCCTCCAAAACTTCACTTTATGTTTACATACGGGTTTACTCTTTCTTGACTCATCTAGAAGTTTCCTACACCCTAGGTGAGCATGGGAACTCTACAAGGTTAACCCTCTAGTTGGTGTCATACTTATCCTAGAAAAGGGGTTAGTCATGCCAACACCTCATGCACCCATGTGTCAAGTGAAAAAATATAAATTCTAACACATTCAAACATAGAATGACTAACATAAAACAATTAACTAAATTAAATACAACATTTAATAATTACTTTCACAAATAAAATCACGAGACAATGAGGTTAAAGTATCTTCACTAGACCGAACCTTGGCTTTACAATTAATAACATGGTTTCACTCTTTGTTCCTCATGTTTAATACCATGGTTAATTTCTTGCACACTCATTTGTAAACATCAGTAGATCCAATAACATAACAAGATAAATAACATAAACTGCATATATCATCTAACACTCACAATTGTATAGTTCTTTCTCATAATTATAAAATCTTCATTTGATCCCAATGTTCATAATATGCAACATAACATCTCATTTTTCACCATACATATCTAATATTTAAATAAACTACATCATGAAATCAACAACCTATCATAAGTAAATCGAGATCAACTATAAGCATCAAATAAGTGTTCAAATCAACATAATCCAAATGTAGAATGTACATAACATAGGATACCTTGATCCCTGAAATAATAACATATGTCCAAGTATATCATAATCTAAAATATCAACTGAAAAGTGTAACTAAGATCAATGAGAACTATGATGGTTGGGGTAGACCTCACACCATTATCCCAAATAGTTGGGCATATTAAGAGAAGATAAATCAATGTTCTATCCCTTCAAATTTGAAAACATGTGGATGAAATATGAAAAATTATTAGGGTTGATAGATGAATGGTGGAAATAATCTCAATTTGAAGGATCCAAATTATATTGCTTTATATCTAAACCGAAGAAATCAAAAGAAAATTGCAAGAATGGAACAAGAACCACTTTTAAAACATTTTAGAAATAAAGAGATCAATTGAACAAAGTGTGAAGGAAAAAAATGAACAAGTCACTCTTCAAGCAACGAATAAGGAAAGATTCTATTAGTAAAATGAGTTATTAAAGGAATATGAGGACATTTTGGCTAAAGAAGAAATCTTTTAGAGGCATAAATATAGCGAGCTTTGGCTTGAAGAAGGGGATACAAATGCAAATTTTTTCCACAACAATAAAAAACAAAAGGGAATTGTTAATAGAACTCATAAGATCAATGATGGAAATGGTGGAATTATAGAAGATCAAACAAAAATTAAAGAAAAAGATAGTGAGTTTCTATTCAAATTTACTAAATATTTTTTAGGGTTTAGATTTGTTAGTGCAACAAGAGATCCTAAGTGGCATCCCATAGATTGTGACAACTAAGGATAACAAACTATTGATAGCTAAATACTCAGAGTAAGAAATACATACACCCTTATTTTAGCTTCATCTAGACAAAGCACCAGGTCCTGATGTATTTCCAACTGGCTTCTTCCAAGAATGTTGGCCAATTTTAGGATTTGAGATGACTGAAGCGTTAGAGGCAATAATAATTTATAGAAGGTTTTTGAGAGAAATAAACAATACCTTTTTATCCCTCATTCCAAACAAAGAAAAAATAGCATTCTTAGATGAGTTTAGACCAATTTATGTTTGTAACACCATTTACAAGGTCTTGACAAAAGCTTTAGCCAACATATTAAAACATTTACTCCCAAAATTAATAGTTGAAGAACAAACAAGCTTTGTTCTAGGAAGATCTATTTTTGACGAGGTAATTATTTACCAAGAATCTATTCATTCTATTTAAAAAACTAAGACATGAAGTATGATCATTAAACTAGATGTAAAAAAAGTGTATGACAATGTGAACTGGAGATTCTTGGCTAAATGTTTGGAAAGGTTTGGATTCTGCAAAGTGTTGATAGATCTTATATTATACTGCATATCCATGCCATGGTTTTCTACATTTTAACAAATAAATATTTGGGCAAGGAATACTCCCTCTACACTATCAATATCTCAGAGTACCATGTTGAATTTTTTTTATTTGGATCAAATTTCTGCACATAAATAACATAGTCAAACATCATGATAGATCAAATTTCATCTTAATTATTTTCAAAATAATTTTTTAGTACACACTTCATTATTGGAATTAATCATGATGATAATATTATTTTAAGGAATAAATTACCCTAATAAGATATTTTATTTAGCAACTAGGGTAATTTATTTTTTTATCGTGAGAATTATTTAATGCTTTTTCCATAGAAGTACTTTCATATTATGTTGTAAAAAGGAAATTTTACCCCAACATAAATTTTTCAACATAGAGTGAAAACCATGTGTTTATACCCTTTCACTCTAACTTATGTTTTCAAGGAATAACATAAACTAATTGGATAGGGTGGGGAGGGGGGGAGTTTGGGTAGTTAGGATAGAAAGGAGGGATGGGTTGAGAGGTTGAGTGTTCAACTCCCTCTCCCCACCCTTTTTTCTCATTAATGATTTTGTAAATAATATCTATATGCAAAAAATAATCATATTGCAAATCAAAAAATACTTTTGGGTAAGATATACTCCCTGTGAAAATTGCTTTGATTTTCTTACATGCGCATAAAAAGTGAACGAAATTAATTCCATCTCAAAACCTCTCAAAGAATAATATTAGAATAATTGATTAGGGAGGGAAAGGGTAGGTAGAAAGGAAAAGAGGGTAGTCTTGAGAGGTTGAGTGTTCAATTCCCTCTTGCCACCCTTTTGTTAAAAAATGAATATTTTACTTTAAATCACCCTTTTTGCCTACACATTATTATTATTCTTTTATAATTATTTTTTATCTCAAAAAATGTAAATGCATTTAACACATTAAAATAAAATGATTAATTTTGATCATATAGTTTAACAAGGAAATAAATATAAAAATGAAACAATAATAAACACTTCTCTAGAAAATTTATGCAAATTTGTGCCTGTAATTTTGGGCTCCACTAGTGGCTCCAGTTGGAGATGTGCATTCATGCCTAGATGTAGCAAGAATCTAGTGTTCTCTAGAGAGAAGACCACTTGAAACGTAATGTTAATATAATAATAAAAATTATTAAAATCAACACTATTAACCATGGTGAAATATTTATTGAGTGCTCGATTTGGGGCAAATTTTAAATAAGATGAGAAATTACTTTTAAGTATGAATAAATCTTGTAAGGACATTTCACTTCATATATTTTCCCCTTAAAAAGTTCAAATAAATGAACTACAAGGAAAATTAATAATGTTTTAGCCTCCAAATGTCAAAACAATAAAATTCTTCCCTCAATACTTACCCGTTATTTGAAATGTATTACCTCTTTAAATCTTCTAGAGAAAATCATTTGAATCCTTGGGCCCAACTTTTATTTTATTGGCATAACTTGTTATTATCATAATAGAATAAAGTTGTCACTGTCGATCACTGATAGGATTAGGGTTGTGTTGTGGAAAATAAAATGATCATTGCCGATTCGGTGATGATCACTCTGATGTCTTTCCTCACTCATGTATATCCCTTCCATTTGCAACTCTAATGGGAGAAAACAAATTGTGGGAAATACTTGATGGTGCCCCGTGTAATGAATTCTCCATGAACAAATATAGCGAGACGCAATTGTTAGATTGCAATGTTTGTGTCGCTCCACTATCAACATAATAACTTGACATCCCCCAAAGAGGATTTGGCCCTGATGGTAAATTTCTCATGGAGGTAGTTCCCTACTACCATTGTGGAAGGGCTTCTTCTTGCTCCAACTCTTGACACAATTATTACATCAAACATCTAGCACTGCCAGGTTCAAGATTTATTTTCTTGCCAGTAATATCACTCTTCTTCAAACCACGTAAGGCTTCTTCTACTGACCTTATATCATAATAGGATATCAACACAAATCCACGGTGTCTGCAAGCAAACTAAAGTGTATATATGGCTCCATATTGCTCAAAAAGGTCCCACAATTCGCTGTCCTCCATGTTGCTATTAATATTTTTGTCATCTTGATGCCATTATGAATGATCACCTCAAATACATGTTAAGATTGATATATGGAAACTGCACATGGTTATTTCCTTTTATTTTAAAACTGTGTTTTAGAAACCTGCTCATGTTGTCCATTTATATAATTTTTATGTCTTCTTAGACCCGCAATTACAAGATAGCTCATATTCTGGTATACTTATCAGGTTGGCTCTAGAGATTCCATATCACTCAATTTGATTGACAATATATAATTTCATTTTCCATTACAGAATTTGTTAGCCATTATTTACAAATATGGGTTGTTTCTGAGCTCACGGGCACTCCAAAATAATTAAAATTATTATTAAAATGCCCCCCAAGTTGAGGTATAAGATTTGGGAAATCATTTTATGATTAAAATATTCATTTACCACACATCTACAGTCCCGAAAAATGGCTCGAACAGTTTGCACGGGAATACAATTTTGCTGGCCAATTTTAGAAATGTCTGGGTGTTTTTGTGCATGTTGGTATCTCAAAAACACATTGAAGTGCCACAAAATTTTCCTCTGGTTATGGGAAAATGCTTGGGAGTCATCTTAGATATAGAAACACTCATTTGCTACTTAAAATGGCCTCAAATATGGAGCCTTAATATAAAAATGTTATTCATTTTTTGAACAACAATAACTTTATTTCCAATGTAGACAAGAACAAAAGAATACATATAAAATGATTTTAAAAAATGACGTATTAAGGCATGATTTTAAAAAATGAAAGGAAACACAAAATATTAAAAACTATAAAATGTACCTACATTTTTGGTGCTTAATAAAGAATGAGAACTTTACCTATGTCAAAAATTTTGTTTTGATCAAGTAGAAATAGGATTATTTTGAATGAGTTATTTTTGGTTCAAAAATTCCCAATCCTATAACCATTTGCCCAGTGTACCCTTTGCTCCTTTGAGAATTTATCGATCACACCTCATTGCCTCTAAAGAATACTTTAAATCACTTCTTGTATCATAGGGAGACTGCATCACATTGCATATTTCATAATACTGGTGAGAAATCTGAATGCCATGAATCTGGCTATTCCCTTTATTGTATAATTTATTTTCTACAGATGCAACATTCTTCTGAGAAAAAATCTTTGGTAAATTTTCATTATTCCCTTTTAAAATATCTTTTTGAACCACATTATGCAAATTAGTTTTCACGGGTTCTTCATAATTATCCCTATACTCCCAATGTAATCGATTATCACAAGAGATCTGTTGAAGTAAGATTCTCCTTTCACTTATATCATGTATGATTTAATCATTCTCCATATATGGTTGATTGAAGTTGTCTTCAAATACATCTTCTCCAATCCTTTCTATTAAATTTTTGTTTTTCTCATACACTATTTCCAATTTGTTTTCATGGTTCAGAGCAATCTCATTTATTTCATCAAATATGATCTCTACATTCTTAGCCTGATGTTTGTAGAAGAAGTGAAATGTGTTCTGTACTGAGGAAACTTTCTTCATGGTCATGAATTTCACAAGTATCATCTTGCATTTATCCTTCTTCACTATTTTCCTCATTCAGTCTTGCAACATTTACAACTTCTAATATATTTATAAAAAATGTGACCTGAGGATCATTGTGAATTCCTGTCTCATCTTCTCTAAAAATGAAGGCCTAATATATGAAGGTATCTCTTTACAAATGTGAAATAACCTCAGAAAGACTTGTGTTGTTGTTTCATTTTCATATATTTCCAGATTGTGAAACTCATCCAAAGAAGACAAACAAGATTTCTCTTTCATATTACAATCATAGTTTTCTCTACATTTATAACACAAGTTATCCTTATTATCTTCATAATAATACTCATATAAGAACCATTGCTCAAATTCAGTCCATGATGAGATGCTCTGTGAAGGCAATGAAATAAATGTTTCTCTTGCATAACCCTCCAATGACTTGGCAAACAATCTCATGGTATTACCTTCTGTATCAATTTCATAATCATCAAGGAATGTGTAAAAAACATCCAAATGATCAGAAGCTGATTTATTACAATTTCCATAGAATTTAGGAACCTTGTATGTAAATTTTGAAAACCATTCATTTGTTCTGCATTTAAATTTTATAAGATCCAAAGGCATGAAATCAATAGGGATAACTATACTTCTGATCCATTTCTTAAACATGGTAATAAACTTTCAATAATGAGATGAAATTTCATCTCCCTTCTATATCTCATCCCTCAGTGGAGTCACTAACTAAACTTTTCAATAAATGGGGTCGCCACCTTCTTATTAGAAGGAAAAATATAAACTACTCTTGAGTCCTTATTTCCAGCGGAGTCACTTCTTGAAAACTTTAAATAGAGTCGCCACCCTTTTCTCCAAGGGAAAATTTTTTAACTGAGTTCTCTTCTCTTACAGAATCTAACCAATACTTCAACCAGAAATCCTGAATGATGTTTTTGCAAATAACTCCCTAGTAGAGTCACCAATTTCTTATTGCCCAAAAATGATGGATTGGATTTGGCCAACTAACAGGTACAAATTGATACCTCTGCAATTTTGGCTTAATCAAGCCAAGTCTAGTAGGCCTAAATTAACTTTAAACAATCAAATTCACTACATCGCACAACTGTGTACAGAAAACAAAGTTCCTCCAAATGTGGTGAATGATCCTTGGAGGAAAACAATAAATCTTATGATAATCTCTACTTTAGAAGGCTTGACTAAAATGGATTATAGTAAGGACTGAAAAGTAATACTTTTGAAATAATAATTATATAATCTACAAACCATAAAGTATGAACCAAATGACAATTTCTAGATAATAATTAGATCGGTGCCTTCTAAATACTTGGGCTATGGAGTCAGAAAACTTTCAATCCTACGTACGATCAAAGACGGTTTTAAAAAACCTGCTTGAATAAGACAAGATCATCATTTCAGAGGCTTCCACTTAAATCATAATTCAAATTAGACTATACAACTACTTCTATCAAATTTAGATCTATTCAAGAGACCAATAGAAACTGAAGAAAGACTTACATAGACCTTTCTACTAATATTCAAACTATATAGTGATTTTGAATTATAACACTTAGGGAATTTAACATAGTGAAACACTCTATTAAATAGAATATCTGAAAAACTAATTGAAAAGAAAATAGATAACTTATAACCACAAATAAAAGAAATGGGACTTATCTTTATATATGTTGGAAAACTAGTATATAAAAGTTCATAGTTGCAGTTGTGAGTTGAATCCTTCTCAAGAGTTTCAAAAATAATTTCTAATCTAATGATGGTGTCCCTTACCTCAGTCTTGATATCCGCATTTATATATTTTTGAACGGATGCAAACAAGCTTCAGACTGAGGTGTCGGTTCAAAACAACAACCTAATCACTAATTGCAACAAAAATATAATTACAATGTAAAATATTAACCGTTTTGAAAGTTAATATATTTAATTTATAAGATCTTTAGTAATTCTTCTGTTTAGAATATCTCTCTTCTTTGATCTCGTAAAATAATCCCCTTTGAAATATTAATTGATGTGAAGACTTTCTGCACATAAGATAAATTAATTAGATATCTAACCTTAATCTTCATTAAGGTTTTCTAGAAAAGCAATATTATAATTAATCCATGTATAGTTTCCAAAATAATCCTTTATAACATACTCTATCATTTGAAAAATACACTTATAAAACTTAATCAAAATATTATATATTTTAAATGAGGTTTTCCTACTAATGATTTTCAAAATTTAACATAAGGCCCCCAAAAAACATTATATTCAATAATATATAAAAGAATAACATAACTGTGATGCCATGTAAAAAACATATATATATATATCCTTCCTTTTTAGGGAAAATTTAACTTCATAAAAATATTCAACTCGATCCCCAAGCTATTGTTATAGGAAAAATATTTTATTATTTTGTAAATCATACCAATATAAATATATTTCTTCTTTTGAAAAATATAGTTTTCCAGAAAGTAATATGAAATAAATTACCATTTTCAAAACAATACAAGAATTTGTTCACCCTAAAATGATATCTCAAGATTAATTTACATAAGGTAAACACATTTACAAACAATATTGCATCCTTATAAGATGGTAAACATTTAATTCCATATGCAATCAAATATTAAAAACATTATTTCATTCATAATATAAATTTCCATTAATTTAAATTAAATGATTTCACCATTACTATCAAAATATTTTATATCATACCCCTTACAAATAAAAGTAATTCTTAATAATTTATTAAAATAAAACTTCAAGGGAGAAATTATTTTAATTTATCAACCCTATATTTTAATTCCTCTCATAAAATATTTCAAAATATTAACAAAGAAATATTTGGGCAAGGAATACTCCTTCTACACTATCAATATCTCGAAGTACCATGTTGAATTTATTTTTTATTTGGATCAAATTTTTGCACATAAATAACATAGTCAAACATCATGATAGATCAAATTTCATCTTATTTATTTTCAAAACAATTTTTTAATACATACTTCATCATTTGAATTAATCAAGATGATAATATTATTTTAAGAAATAAATTACCCTAATAAGATATTTTATTTAGCAACTAAGGTAATTTATATTTTTATTGTGAGAATGATTTAATGTTTTTTCCATAGAAGTATTTTCATATTATGCTGTAAAAAGAAAATTTTACCCCAACATAAATTTTTCAACATAGAGTGAAAACCACGTGTTTATACCCTTTCACTCTAACTTATGTTTTCAAGGAATAACATAGACTAATTGGATAAGGGCGGCCCGGGGGGGGGGGTTGGGGGGAGTTTGGGTAGTTAGGATAGAAAAGAGGGATGGGTCAAGAAGTTGAGTGTTCAACTCCCTCTCCCCACCCTTTTTTCTCATTAATAATTTTGTAAATAATATCTATATGCAAAAAATAATCATATTGCAAATCAAAAATACTTTTGGGTAAGATATACTCATGTGTGAAAATTGCTTTGATATTCTTACCTTCGCATGAAAAGTGAACAAAATTAATTCCATCCCAAAACCTGTCAAGAAATAATGTTAGACTAACTGGTCAGGGAGGGAAAGGGTAGGTAGATAGGAAAAGAGGCTAGGCTTGAGAGGTTGAGTGTTAACTCCCTCTCGCCAGCCTTTTGTTTAAAAAGGAATATTTTATTTTAAAACACCTCTTTTGCCTAAACATTATTATTATTCTTTTATAATTATTTTTTATTTCAAAAAATATAAATGCATTTAACACATTGAAATAAAATGATTAATTTTTCTCATATAGTTTAACAAGGAAATAAATATAAAAATGAAATAATAATAAACACTTCCTTGGAAAATTTATGCAAATTTGTGCCTATAATTTTGGGCTCCACCAGTGGCTCTAGTTGGGGACGTGCATTCATACCTGGATGCAGTGAGAATCCAACGTTCTCTAGAGAGCAGACCACTTGAAATGTAATGTTAATATAATACCAAAAATCATTAAAATCAGCACTATTAACCATGGTGAAATATTTATCGAGTGCTCAATTTGGGGAAAAATTTAAATAAGATGAGAAATTACTTTTAAGTATGAATAAATCTTGTAAGGACATTTCACACGAATATATTTTCCCCTTAAAAAGTTTAAATAAATGAACTATAAGGAAAATTAATAATGTTTTAACCTCCAAATGTCAAAATAATTAAATTCTTACCTCAATACTTACCTGTTATTTGAAATGTATTACCTCTTTAAATCTTCTCCAGAAAATCATTTGAATCCTTGGGCCCCACTTTTATTTTATTGGCATAACTTGTTATTATCGGAATAGTATAAAGTTGTCACTGTCGATCACTGAAAGGATTAGGGTTGCATTTTGGAAAATAAAATGATCATTGTTGATTTGATGATGATCCCCCTGATGTCTTTCCTCACTCATGTATATCCCTTCCATTTGCAACTCTAATGGGAGAAAACAAACTGTGGGGAATACTTGATGGTGCTCCATGTAATGAATTCCCCATGAACAAATATAGTGAGACATGATTGTTAGATTGTAACATTTGTGTGCATTATTACAAAAACAATAATATGTGATTAAATAAACTATTAAAAATTGTAGATAAATGACTAATTTTGATCACATGGCCATTAGTAGTTTATTGCCGGTCATTTATCTCTCGGCCAAATTTATGACTAAACTATTTTAGTCATTGATTTGGTCACTTTTTAGTTATTTATTTAGTCATTTATTTGGTCATTTATTTAATCATTTATTTAGTTGTTTATTTGGTCATTTATTTGATCATTGATTTGGTCATTGATTTGGTCATTGATTTAGTCATTTATTTAGTCATTTATTAGTCATATATTTAGTCCTTAATTTAATCATTAATTTAGTCATATATTTAGTCATATTAGGGCACAATGGAATCGAACCACCACCCTCCTACTTGTAAAATAGGTGCTCTTCCATTGAGCTAGTACCCTTTAAAAAATAATCATACCATGTATACTAATACTTTCCATTAAACACGATTTCAAGTTTTTCCATATATAGTTCAAGGATAGAAAATCCTAAGGGGAGGATGACTAGTGATACTTTAAACTCAATGGTGAATTTTTTCAATGTGCAATTTAAGGATGAAGTGAATGATGTCATTGGAAAATCTATTACATGTGGCTTGTTCCCCTTATTATAATGACAAACATCTATCTTTAGGGGAAACCAACCATATTAAATAGAGATCAAGTATGTACCAATGATCATACCTTCTACATTTTCACTCCTGATTAACCCATCAAAAGCTTTACTTCTTCAAAAGTCCACACTCCTGATAACCTACCAATCTTGGTTGCGGTTGGTGAAGAACTCTCTTAGAGCTGTGAACTGGTTGTTGGTTTATCAAGAGCGTGCGTGTAGACACTTGAGCACTGGTCCCGTCCATACTAGCCAATCTCGATCGGTGCATACCCTGTCATCACATAGCTATCATATAATAAGGCATGCCCTCTCCTTTAACACCCGTGCTGGCCAAGAATACGGGAGGTTGTGACTATCATGCGCACAGGGAGTCCAAATCTCATGAGTTAGGGACTCAACCAAAGGTGACACGTCAAGGTGAGGATGCTGCCTAGGATTTCTATACGTGCCTCTTCTAACACTTTGCAGACACTCCTTTACCAAAAAATGTGACTACAAGCTCCAATGACGTGAAACCTCCACGCTGGCAAAATGGTATGGCTAGAAGTCTTCCAAGTTTTTGAGACTAATATCTGGTGCTATAGTTCACAGTAATGTACGGTGTCCACTAGTGAATGGGAACACACACACACACACACATATATATATACCATTTTAGAAGTATGGAATAAGTTCAATCATTTCCCACAATTCCTCATACCACTTATGTTGTTATTCGCAATATCAGATTTAAAACTAAACACATACATGTATTTTCCCTTGCTGAAAAGATGTTGGATAGATAAAAATTCTTCTTATCAATAAATCCCAATGTGAAACCTGTGTGATTCCACCCTTAATGAGGAGCTGGGGCTACGTCCAACCTCTCACAATTTCTAAGGGTTTTCATCCTTGGAAAAGAACTAGTCACATGAGTAACGAGATTTATATTTCTTGTTTTCTTTTAAAATTTCATGGTATTTTTTCCCAAGGTGTATCTTTTGCTTTTATAACTTCAAAATGAGTGCAAGCACACAAAACTAAGCCATGTGGGATAAAATATCACTTAAGTCACTTTTATAAAGTAAAGTAACTTTAAAATATAAAGTGACTTTATAATAAGACATAAAGTGACTTTATGATAACACATTATAAAATAAAGCGATTTTGACTTTAGAAATAGAGCTCAAGGAATAAATAATTGCCCACATAACCCTGTGACTGGCTGGCATCCTCCATAAAGAATCCATTAGCCTATTCAGATGGGTAGATAGACTAATCAGGCATCAAAATGGTCTAGTGCTGGGAAGGGGACATTACAGCCCTCCCTTCCCGGGATTGCTTTCCCTCAAGCAATCTCAATGCTGGGTGCTGCAAAATTGACTCACCCTCCCATGTAGCACTACTACATTTGACCTGATTTTTTTACCAAAATTTTTGACCATCAATTAAAAAGGTTTAGGCTGGTCGGATTATAGAAGTAAAACTTCCTCTTTTTTTAAAATCCATGCCCGTGTTAGTCAAAATTTTGACCAATACCATGTAGGTCAGAATTTTGACCAACATGGGCATAACTTTAAAAAGAAAAAAGATTTTGTATCTCATTTCATTGTTTGGTTTTAACTTACAACATGTGAAGGAGCTGGAGCCTACGATTGTTTGAACTATTATTTGGTGAGAGTAAAAGGAGGACTACCTTTCTGCGAGGGTTGCCACTATGATTTGGTGTAAAAGGAGGACTACCTGCCTGCGAGGGTTGCCACAGTGATTTGGTGTAAAAGGAGGACCACCTGTAAGGATTTCCTTACTCTGCATTTGTTTGGCATTGTTTTATTGGTTACCTACTTAGGGACCATGAGCAATGTGCTAGGGCATCATGTATTTGGTATTTGCTAGCACATTTTTTATCATTGTTTATATACATTTGATTCAGAGATGAACTTGCAAAATCTAAAATTTATGAATCACCGCATCATGTTACACTATAAATGTACTAGTGTTAGGTTTATGATTGTAAAGTTGGAAGAGGAAATATTGTAAATAAGATTGAGAAAAATGTGTTTTTAACATTTTTTTACCAGTATTTATTTTCTGCCGACTTCATGTGGATTGGAATGTCAAATCTAACTCCATAGGAAGTCTACCTGGAGTCATAGCTTTCAATTGTGACTGATCTGAGATCATTTGGTGGAGAAATCTAAAATAAATCATGTAATAGTCATCTATAGACCATTTTTGACATAAAACTAGGGCATTTGGCTTTCTATGGACTCTTTTAGACCAGGTGTGACTGTCTACACACTATGGCTTCAGAAGTGCTTAAAAAGACCCCAAATAAAAAAGTAACCATAGACTCCTTGCACTCCCAAGACTCCAAACCTTCATCAGTCTTTAATAATGTCTAAAAATGAACAAACCTCACAGGAATAGGGCTCAGTCCACCCAGAACCCCAAAATCCCCAAATTTAGCACTTCTAAACCCTTAATCAAGGGTTTCTTAAATATCCTATCTCCGATCACTTTTAGGTCCAATAGGTAGTTGTTTCACCATTAGATGATCATTATAAGATGATCCAAATCATAATCTATATTCCTCCTTTAGACCAAATGGCTAGTGTTGTAGCATACCAAGCAAATTCATTAAGTTTCCTCTATAAATTATGGTGATCACCCAAACATTCTTCCTTCTCATTACATTAATGGATTAGGGAACTATAGTACATGTTAATACTCAGTCATTCCATGTGTTATAGTGGTCAAAGGTCATGGAATGACCATATTCAGTTGGAAACTCACAAAATTGTCAAAGGAATGGCTGAAACTACTCTGCCAGTCAGAATTAATTGAGTAAAAATACAAATACAGACCTCACAAATGCATAGATGTGGTCTAGGATCAATATCTAACTATTCCAAAGGCATTGAAATATAAGACAATGACAAAATGAATCCAAAATCACTCTAACAACTCAAGGAAATTACATTTGAAAGAAGTTTATTTATCAAAAACTCAGTACAGTCCGTACATCAAGCCTCTTCTGCCATACAATGAAACTTTGGCATATTTGATGGACTCCTAGAAACTACCCCAACCAATCCAAATCTTTTGGATGGATTAGTTTTCACTAAAACATAACAAAATCCAATTCCCTCCATTTTCTAATAACCATTGCATTTCAAATTTTTGCATTTGCAACATTACAAATTTGGAGTTTTTGAAACTTTTAAAGATAATGAAGCCTTAAGACTTTGAAATGTGACCCAAATGAACTTATTAAGAATTATTAAAATCAAATCTAAACTATTATAAACTTGTAACGCCAAATACGATCCTAGGCTCTTATTTTGGTCCTAAGGCCTATTAGGCCTTTTAAGACTTATTACATATTTGCCATTTGCATTGCATGGAATGACCTTATAGGCCATTATAGGTGCCAATACATTCCAATTGATGTCTTTAGATGTCATTAGGTGCATGGTTGTCATTATGGACTCCTGGTAGTCTTTGGATGTGCTAGGTGCCCCTGCACCATGTTCACCACCTTTGAAAGGATTCTTGTCCCAAGAATTAGTCCTGGCATTGGATGTCTGAGTCTAAACCAAAAATTTCAAAAAAACATCAGCCAACTCAAGATATGAAAACATGTGTAAATTCATTAAAAAAATTCATATTACATCTCCTTAAATAATGTTGAAGTCAGATTGGGCAATAAAAGTGAAAATATTACGCCTTCCAAACGTGCACAAAACTATTCAAAAATCCAATGAAATGTAACACCATATCCTAGAAATCATTTGAATCCATATCAACCATAAAAATAAATGTTTGTCAACAATGTAGTCAGAGTGTACCCTCACGGGCAGTGACTGGTAGATTTCAAATGAATTTACATTTTCATTGTTTGAACATAGTTTACATTCACTATTATGATCTGGAATCGATCATTAACTTGGTCCATTACCAATACTCATTAACTTAGTTTACATTCACTGTTATGATCTCTATAATCTGGAACAATGGAGTTTTTAATTTCTAGTTTCTAGAGTGTATTTATTTTGATGTTATGTAAATTTAATTTAAAAATCAATAATATCAATACAAGTATAAGAATTGTTAAGTGGATTTGTATTGTCAATTCCATTCATGCAAGAATATGTTTTACTTTACGTACTATTAAATTTTTGACAAAATTTCACATATTAAATTTTGAAGTAGAACTAAAGGCAATGCATTGTTGTTAACTTGTTATTAATTAAAAAATTATTGGCAAATCAGAAATCAGTTATTGTTCATGTTGTAAAACTAAACTATTTTAACTAAAGTATACATGCGGTTTTTACGGGAAGAGGTTGAACAAACTAAGCGGAATATGTAAACATTTCCTACACTGTCTCTTTTCTCTATGATTGATTATAAATATCATGGTGTTTTATGACACTTTCATTAATTGTATCATGGTTGTACTCTACTATTGTACTTAACCTTTAACATATCTCCAATGATTACAATGACTTTCACATGCTTGTACCTTGTGGTTGTTCCATCTTCTTATTGTGATTGTTGTCAATTTAAGGCATGATATGTCAATGTCTTCTTATTGTATTTATTCTATTAGGACTTCAAACTGAGTGACATTTCCTTTTCACATGAGCATAGAATTCAAAATTGCCTCTATAGAAGAAATTATTCATTAATAGTAGATATATGTGTTTTGCCCTATGATCTCATGATAATGGCCATATTCAATAACTCTATAACATGATGGTTGTTCCTTTTAAGAGAGATGATTGTTCCATTGTTCTAAAAACTACACTTTGTTGTCCTTTTGACATGATAGCATTATACGTTAGAAACTTTGAGGTTCGCTTACCTTTTGTATGTCATGGCTTCACCTCTATGTAGCTAAATCTCACTTAGAAAATGATCTTCTTTTAGGAAACAATGAAAATCCTCTATGAGTTCATACTTATTGTGACTTCCCATGGCGCACTATCATTGCTTGTACACTATAATTTTCCAATTCTTTTAAATTGTCACTGTCTTTGAAAATTAATGCCATATGTTGCTTACATTTGATTCAATTTCCATATTAATTACTCTCTTCAGTTGTATTAGGAACGTTTTCCTTAAGCATGTGTGATGTAAACCTAGATATAGATGGGCATTAATGCATTAATGCTCAATTGAATGCCTTAATGCAGCTCCTAGAGAAAGGCCATCTGGAAGCTTTAGAGGAAATAATTTGTACTAGGTATGGAATCACCTCCACTACAATGCCAAATTTTGATGTGTTATTATCTTCAATTGCAAGTTTCTTGTGCAAAAATATATTGTATATCTTTACAGACTAGACAATGTGACTGTACAAATCCAGAATATATTCTCTATAATCTCTAATTACAAACTGAAGTGTAAATTGAAGTAAAGTCATCCTTGGATAAAATTCCAACCCTTGTCTACTAATTACAATACTTACCTTTATAGTTCATGTGACTTCCCTAGGGATTTGTTAGAACTAAAATAAATTTTTTATATGATAGTTGGCCAACTATGCCTAGTTAGCCAACTAGAAGACATGTATTTTGGGAGGTAAAGACTCATATAAATGAAAGATGAAACTCTTCATCCAATGAAAAAAGAAATTCAACAAAAAATCTGTGAATTATATCCAGACAGTAGCGGACTATATATAGGTAGTAATGAATTAGATGTAATTGCTTCAACTTCACATTTTTTATTTACTTCATCATCAAGAATAATATCCACAGATTTAGTAGTCTAGTGAGGAGATTTGTGTAACTCCCAAAATAATAATAACTCCCAAAATATTTATCCTGTTGGATATTTCGTGGTCTAGTGAGCATGATTTGTGTGTGTATTTGTAAATCTTGTATAATCTTATAATATAGATTTTTTTTATATACAAGATACTAGTAATGTTTGTATGTTTACATTTTGTATATTTATAGCCTATGAAGAAAGTCCATCCCTGGCAATATGAACCAAGAACAAAATAACGAGACACTTGCTAGATTGTGGTCTCATTTCCAAAGAGAAGATGTTGAAAAATGTAATTGTCCTTGCAAAAAATGTAAGGGCATAAAGAATCGAAGAATTCTAATCAAAACAACCCAGAGTCATTGTAGGAAATATGGTCACATTGAAGGGGGACATGATTTTCTTCGATTGGTGAATGTGGATTTCCAATTGGAGGAACATGGAGGTGTGAATATCCAAGCTGACGATAACACTCCCATGGAAGAAGATGATCCTATGGTAGAGAACACAATTGAAGATGATGGTATTGGCGTAGCTGATAATGTGCCAGAGGACATGATTGAAGAAGATGGTATTGGCATAGCTGATCAAGATGATCATGATGATGGTACTAGTGCATCTGATAATGATGATGAAGATGGTCTTGATATAGCTATAATTGAGAAGGCATACGAGCTCCTATACCAAGGCTCCAAAACAACTCTTCTCTCCACTATAGTGTTGTTGGTGAACTTCAAGGTTATGAATGGTTTATCCAATGTAGCAATGTCACGTATGCTAAAGTATGCCATTTTTATCATCTTCAATGTTAGCATACCATTACTATTCATTATATTAACAATTCATATTTATTGTTGTAGGTTGATAGGTGAGTTTTTCTTACCACCATCAAACATTTTGCCTCATTTGTACCAAGAATTATCTACCATTATGAATCAAATTGGAATGCAGTATAAGACAATACATGCATGTCCCAATGATCACATTCTATATCATAAACAACATGAATTTGCAATAGAATGCCCTGTTTGTCATACTAGTAGATATCGGTCAAATCAAATAACAAAAAAGGTGCCTCACAAGAGTCTTCGATACATTCCCCTTATTCCATGTCTTCAATGATTATTTAGGTGCACTAGCTTGGCATAATTTATGGATTACCATGCACGCAATAGAAGTCAAGATGAAATTATGTGAATTCTTGTGGATGGTTCTGCATTTAAATACATAGAAACAACATGGCCACACTTTAAAGAAGAACCTTGTAATCTCAAGATTTCAGTGGCAGCGGACGGTGTCAATCCATTTGGAGATATGAGATCTACTTACTCAGTGTGGCCTATTTTTGTTATTAATAATAACATTCCTCCTTGGATGTCCATAAAGAGGGAGCACATAATGTTGTCAATGATTGTACCAAGTATTTTTTCATTTAATAGTTATGTAAATTAATTTAAAAACACCGCATCAAAGATGGTCATAATAATTATGTAATATTTTTGTTCATTCAACTAGGTAAGTACCAAGTTGAAGATATGAACGTGTATATTGAGCCCCTTATTGATGACTTGTTGATTTTATGGAATGAGATCACTATGTATGACATCTCTAGACCAATAGGACAAAGAAAATTTCAATTCCATGCAATGCTTGTATGGACAATACATGATGCCCCTAGGCTAACTCATTTTTGCGGTATGTTATATATTCATGTTAAGGTCACGTATTTTTGGTATGTTATAGTGCTTACACATTATTTCTGTATGTTTAAGTTGCGCATGATAATTGTACATGATCCAATTATACGATATCTTTTAGGTCTTCAGACAAAGGGTAAATTCACATGTCCAATTTGTGGTCCGAAGATGAAATCTCATCATTCAAGAAGTTTAGGAAAGCAGGTGTTCGATGATTTTAGGCACTTTCTCCACAATAATCATAAGTATCGAACTATCAAAAAACATCTTTTTAATGGGAAAGAAGAGATGACATCAATGCCACGAAGAATGACACCTTGTATACATGGAAGTTGGAATACAATAGACTAAATCGCCAAGGTAATGTCATTTCATCTGATGATTTTTATTTGAAATTTAGATTTTGATATTGTCTTTTATTTACTAATGATGTTATTGATGCTTGTGAAGGTCATCAAGGCATCAATGACTAGCTTTCTAGAGGAATAAAAAGTTATCCTAGTGAATTTAGTAAGTTTTCGTACTACAAAGATCTCCCAATCATGCATTTGTTTGATGCTATGCATATTGGAAAGAATGTAACAGAGACACTATGGAAAATATTGGATGGAAGGCGTGACAAAGAAAATATGGCCAAAATTTTTAATGACATTCATGAATCCAATCATGCACTTAAAACTTTCGTTGAATCAAATAGCAATGGAGACTGCATAAATACGAGTGCCCTTCCTTGGTTATTAACTGAGTAGCAAAGTGATGCATTAAAAGAAGTCATTAAAAAAACAAAATTTCCAATAGGATTTGCTACAAATATAAGTAGTCTTGTATCAAATAAAGGTGATTTTGGGATAGGGTTGAAAAAACATGATTGACATACCTTCTTCAAGGTAAGTCATGTTCTCTATTTACAATATATTTGTAAAATTGCATGTACTTTTTATTATATTATTTTACAATATATTGAAAAGATCATTTTTTAATCATTGCAGTACATCCTACCTCTATCCCTCCTAGACTAGTTTGATAACAGTGTTAAACAAGTTATATACAATCTTGAAGAATTCATGAGGTTAGAAGTGTTATTATATTTATGACTTGCTTTACTTTTTATGTAATTTATTATATATTTTTATCTAAAATCTTGTTTATATGTTCTTGCGAGTTGAATCTCTTTTAAGTGGTCATCATTTAAAGAAATTGATAAAAAAAGATATAAAATATTGGAAGAGAAAAATTCCCCACCTTATGTGTGAAATGCAAAAGTGTCTACCTCCAACTTTTTTCAATGCTCAAGAACACTACCTCATACATCTAGTTGAGGAGATTGAATTGTGTGAACTTGTACAAACTAGATCAATGTGGATGGTTGAAAGGCACTTGAAATTTATGAAGGGCTTGGTTCGACATTGAAGCTATTTGGGCCCACAATACGTAAAAGGTACGTAGCTTCATAATATTGGTACAATATTT
Source organism: Chamaecyparis obtusa (assembly GCA_027943335.1). Classification (NCBI taxonomy): domain Eukaryota; kingdom Viridiplantae; phylum Streptophyta; class Pinopsida; order Cupressales; family Cupressaceae; genus Chamaecyparis; species Chamaecyparis obtusa. Next base: position 393,206 of record BSBK01003889.1, read on the forward strand.
TTCTTATCTTCCATTTATTGTACTATATTAAAGTTATGATATCTAACAATTTTGTTTTTTCAAAAAAGGTGGAATGATCAGGATGTTGACTTAAAAAATCATCTCATTAAATCTTTAGAGGACCTCTTTGGAAATAAAACTTTTGATAAAGTCATGATTCTTAAAAGAGCATCCAAACATATAAAGACTGCGAGGGACCAATATAGAAGGGCTCTAAAGGATAACCCCAAGTACGAGCATCCTCCTATGATTCCATCGATGGAGTGAAATGAAATAATGGAAGATGCAAAAGAGAAAAGGTTAAAGAGTAGTGGAATTCAACCAAAAGACAAAAAAAGAAGGTATGTCGTGATAGTATTAAGTAGAATGTAATCATGCACTAATTAGTGATCTTTGTAAATATATAATCTAACATGTTTCAAACTTTTCATAGACTGCAAGACACATCAAAAGCCACACAAGCAAGATTAACAAAGGTTGGCCAACACAAACTTGGCTCTGGTGGCTATATGAAACTTCACTCTCGACTTGTAAGTAGCAGCATTGGAATTTTATATCAAATTTTTATAGATAAGATTGCAAACAATTCTCTTTAATCAAATCATACATGTAAAAGTAACGATATTAAACAAAAAATACAGGGCATGAAATTCAATGTAGAGCCCACGAATGAAGACAAGAGAATAGTCTTGAAGGAAGGTTATGCAATCGTGGCTGCACGGCTATGACAAGAATCCACTACACTAGATGAGACATAGGTAGATTGGTCAAATGAAAAGTAAATCAAATTGAATAGTTAATTTCAAACATAAATTGACTATTTCATGATAACAATGTGCATGACATTTCACTACATCCTTCAAATCCTACCACAGAACCTGGGCATGATGAAGGCCATGATGTGCATCACAATGTTGGAGGTATTAATTTTCTATTGGAAATAAATTATGTAATTATTAATAGAATTTAACATCTTTAATTGCAATTGGCCGTGTAACCTTTTTTTGAATATTTTAGAGCATGTTGAGCATGTTGAGGTGGTGGAAGATCAAAATGTTATTGTATATGATGATGTGGCACTGTCAAGTAAAGAAAAATGAATGTTATGTTCTACTGGTTAATGAAATACATGTAACATTAAAAAAAAGTATGTGAATTTAACCCATTGACTTGTTATTGCAACAGACCCCCCTTTAGTGCAGCAACGTCGTCCTCCTCGAGACATGAGGAAGCATCATAATTTGAGATCACAACCACAAGAGGAGGAAGATAATATTGATGCTCCTGTCAGCCTTTACCTAAATAAGAAATCTAAGAAAAATCCAAAAAAGAAATGATTTCTTAAAAATGCTCTTTGATAAAACTTGTTTGATTAACTTTGTTAGATAATGAAAGAACATTGTTTTAAGTAATTATCTATGAATGTTGTGTATTAATATTGAATTATATGTAATTTTAATGAATATTGTTATGTTTTAATGAATTCTTGATTAGTGTTGTGTATTAATGAATGTTATATCATATTAATAAATGTTATGTGATTGTATTGATTGAATGTTATAGTTCATAAATGGATGAATGAAGTGAGTAATTAGATGTTAATGGGGAATTTAGGTTGATGTTAGGGGGAGGGGGGGTGAGGCCAGATGAGCTTCCACCTTCACATGGTTGGCCTTGTTAAGTAGAGAATATTAAAGTATTCTCAAAACCAAGTGAATCTCAAACTAACATACCTTCATTATTTAATCAATTTCATTCATTCTAGGTCTTTGCTCATAAGTACATTTTAAATGTGTCATTGTCAGGCAACTAGCAAATAAAAAACTAGAAAAATAGTCAACTTCTCATTGTCATTGTCTGGCATGATTTGGCTTCATTTTGTGTAAGTATTCTCGTATTGAATGCGTCAACCTCTCTTGGCCTAATGTGGATTATTTCATTGGTTTGTGTTTTGGAGTAGGTGAAGTGTTAAATCAGATATCAATTGGATCTATAAGTAGCATAGATATTCTATAGCTAATAGCCTAATACACCCACGTGAATAAATTTACTGTCCCCTTAGGATTTACTTAAGCAAACAGTCCTTATGTGCTAAAAAATCAGTTGTTTTAGTGTTGCAATTGTAGATGATTGTATGCATGAATTCAATGACAAGAACTAAACATTAAGAAATAGAGCAATAACACAAGATAATACTGTAGAGAAGAACGATGTGGTGAAAACTCTTGCACAACAAGGTTGTAATTGTTGAAGATTTAAATACCTATCTGTTTAGGTCTTTGCAAATGATGACTTGATGCAGTTAAGTATCAAGAACCTAGTGAAGGGTGGCTAATCCAAGAAGCTATGCATGCACAATGATGATCTCTTAAAAGTAGAATTACAACTCTGAATAACAACATTCCATTTCTTCATTGGTCAAATCTATTGCAATCTTTTTAATGATGGTTCTCTTTATGATGTTTGTAATTTTTTGGATTTTCATTTGACCATCCTTTGTGGTTATTAATTGACTTAACTTGTGCACACTATTGCTCATCAAATTCCCTGGTGTGCCAAATGTTTAGTTGGATTCCAAAAACATTGTATAAAATTTTTCTGTCATTATTTCTCTAGTAAATTTATTTGTGTCCAATGAGTCCTATTATTCCCTTGAAGGTTTTATTGGGTAATATAAGTTGTGGAACTTTTTTGGTTGACTTTGTTTTTGAAATGGTGTGGGAGCTATTTGAAACATGGGCATTTCTCTTGGAAGGGTTTACATTTCTTATAAGTTTTTTTGTAACTTTTAAGCTCTATGATAATGCTTGTCATCCTTATATGGCAGGCAAATGAATCCAAGAAGAAAGCTTTCAGGAAATATTTGGAGTCAAGTGGCATGCTTGATACCCTCACAAAAGGTCTGCGGCAGTTCTTCTTATATGATGAAATGTTGAATCTAGAAAATTAATTTGTGAATTTGCATCTATTTGTGAGATATTATATTAATATTGGCAGTTCCTCTTATATGATGAAATGCTGATTTTAGAAAATTAGTTTGTGAATTTGCATCAATTATTTTTGGATGCTTGAATGTTATGTTTTCCTTGTGAGGATTCAAATTAATTTGATTGATATCATCTTCAAAATGGTGTAGTAGTCTTTTAGATTAATGTGATTTGTATTATCATATAATATCTCTACTCTTATAAACTACCTTGTTTCCATGTATGATTTACAGTTATTCGTTCCAATGTTCCAAAGATGAATCTGGATGATATCTTTGAGCAAAAGAACAAGGTTGCTAAAGCTGTTGAAGAACTTGAAAAGGTTGATATATTCATATCAGTTTAATTTCTTTATTGATGTGTATTGTCAATTGATTACTGTAAAATATCTCTTAAATATCAAACAAGATGAAATTTGAATGCAGTATGATTCAATCGTTCATTTCTATACTTACAGGCTATGTCAAACCATAGATATGAGATAGTTCAAACACTTATTGTGGATATAGAGGATGATGTGCATGTCAAGAAAGCAATGAATGAAATAAAAGCAGGTAAGACTTTTACATCCAATACTAAATGTCCTTTTTACCATGATATTGTTGGAGATTGCTAGCATATACTTTTGCATTTTGTAAATGGGTTGATGGTATTCATTTATTTAAGAAAACCCAACTCATTATCCTCAACTTTGTTCATATTTTTGTTCTATATATGTTTAGTTTATTTACCCAAGATTTCTCTCAATTTCACCATCATTCATTTCATTGTTTTATATTAGTTGCAAGAATGAGGGTGGCAACACAAGAAAAAGCAGAGGCAGAGAAAATTTTACAAATCAAGAGAGAAAAAGCTTTCCTTATTTTATTTGTCAGTATGCATCAACACTTCCTTTTATGTTATATATGTATATTTTATATATTTGTATATTTATAATTTTAAAAGTTGTATGTAATATACATTGGGAGATAATATATTGATATTGGCAGTTCTTCTTATATGATGAAATGCTGAATCTAGAATATTATTTTGTGAATTTTCATCTATTTGTGAGATAATATATTAATATTGGTAGTTCCTCTTATATGATGAAATGCTGATTTTAGAAAATTAGTTTGTGAATTTGTATCCATTATTTTTGGATGCCTGAATGTTATGTTTGCCTTGTGAGGATTCAAATTAATTTGATTGATATGATCTTTGAAATGGTGTAGTAGTATTTTAGATTAATGTGATTTGTATTGTCGTATAATATCTCTGCTCTTATAAGCGTTTAGGAAATATTTAGAGTCAAGCGGCGTGCTCAATACCCTCAAAATAAAACATCTCTACTCTTATAAACTTTGAAATTGCAAAATAAATTCTCCTTGAGACATACTTCTATAACTTATTACATCTAGTTTAGAACAAGTACCCTAAAAAATTTTATAGGCCCATACAAGACACCCAACAAAATATAGACCATCAATTTATAGAACCCTTGCAAGATATCCCAAGGAATGATAGGTAGTGAAAACCAGATAGATAGAAAAAAGAACATAACCATATGTTGCCTCACCTGTTTGAGGTAAGCCAAACTCGGTCCAATTCTCTTAGCAATGGTACATATCCATCCAAGTGTAGCAACCTTCAAAGATTTACAGCGGTAAAGAGAATCCCCATATTTTATCAGCCTAACATAGTCTTTGGCCACTTTGGCAATCAGATTGCGAGCAATATTGATTTTCTAGCAGGATTTTTTTTTTTAAAAGCAAGGTTTTCTTAGCATTATCTACCACTTGAGAAAAAGTTTCTATAGCAAAATTTCCTTGCCACAGTTAATATTGCTCTAAAGACTTACAAGTTAGTAAGTCCTTGGCTAAAGGGCTGATAAACTAAATAAAGTTTCAAACATATGAACAGATAAAACTCATACAAGCAAAAGCCAGAGACAAATTGAATAGCATTGGCTATTTGTCAACGGAAGGTCCCTGCTAGAACATACACATTTGTCACTTCATTAAGATGACAATTGTGTACTAAGTTTCCTAACTGTATAAGTCATCATCATCTTTATTATTTGTTGTAGCAAATACATCCGAAGCACCAACAGAAGCACTAGGAAATCAAAATTCAGAACCAAAGCCTCGAGATTGTTGTAGTGTTTGTGCAAAGGCTTGATACTTCTAAATATCAGCATCACTGACACTTCTTCAGGCATATTTCATTGACTCCTCAAAATGAGCAGCCTTTATTTCAGCTACCTCATCACTATCATCCTCATCCATTGCCTCGGGGTTCTCACTTCTTTTTCTTTCACGTTTAATATTATCCTGTAAAAGTGCAGAGGAAAGAGAACATGACAAATTGAAATAATAAGATACAAGTTGAGGAATATTGAATCAAAAAATGTAAAATTCTAACAAACCAACTCAAAAAAAACCATTAAGAAATTCATAACCAAATCTAGTTTGCAAAAGCCGCCACAATTGAAACTCACCTTCTCAATTTTTTCTCTAATAGCATACTTGCAAGCCCGCTGACAAATGTTTGTAATATCTCATCAATAAATATAATAGACGGGGAATTCTTCTTAGCCTCCTCAAAAGCCTTCTAGAGATTGCTTTCACTTTCTCCAGCCAACTTTGACATGATCTCAGGTCCATTGATATAAAAAAAGAAGGCACCGGTTTCATTTGCCACTGCCTTAGCAATTAAAGTTTTCCCAGAACCACGAGGCCCATAGAGTAGAATATCCTTTGGGGGATTCACACCAATAGATTTGAAGAGTTGTGGGTGTCTAAGAGGAAGCTCTACCAATTCATGGATCACCAGTCAGAGCCTATCTCTCAAATAGTTCAAACAAAATGAAAAAACCCATAGTTTCATGCAGAGCAGAGCAGATGGATTACTAGAGCCCAAAGCAGTCTAGAAAATAGAACGAGCAGGGACCCGCTGGCAACAAGTAGCAGAATGAGTGTGGACACCTGAAGTTAAATATCTAGACTAATCACTGATCAGGATGTTGTTGGTGATTAGTCTGGATATTTATCTTCAATTTTATTTTAAACACTCCATATTTCGTCAAAATTTTGACTCACAGTCATTGAAAGTCTTGCATAGTTTGGTCTAAAAATTGACCATTCTATGTTAAATGTGGTGTCATGGGTTTGGAATCTTGGTTGGAGCCGCTAAATATTTTCATCAAAAGTCTGGCCTAGTTTGGTCTAAAAATCAACCAATCTGTGTCGAAATGTGGCGTCATGGGTTTGGCATCCTGGTCTAACATGTGATGAAATGTGGTTGAAATATGACATCATGAGTTTGGCATCCTAGTCGGAGTGACCAAAGTTTTCGACCAATATTAATCTATATTGGTCGAAAGATCGACCAATATTAATCTATATTGGTCGAAAGATCGACCAATATACCAACACTTGCTAATTTTATTTTCGACCTAGATTGCCCTCATTTTTTACCAATATTAGCATCGATTGTTCTACGGTTTTATCAATGGGTCAATATTTTGATGCAGATAATAGGGATGAACCAGTTGGTCAACTATTTGACCAAGTTGGGTAGAAACTTCGACCAATAGTTCATTGAAAAATGGTGCAAAATGTACTAGTGTAGCATCCTTGTATGGTAAGTCATTCCACCGAATCAAGTATTCACAAATAGCCATGTTCCACAATTTACTCTCTCTGACCTCAACAACCTTAGCGGGAACAAAAACTAGTTTCCTTCCTTGTCCAGTGGGGGTAATCCATCTGAAACCACTAGATGTTGCATGATTTCCTTCTTGAAGCAAGATACATGAAAAAAATTGTAGATCCTACTATCTCACAGAATCTCTAGCTCGTAAGTCACCTTGCCAACTCTCCTCGAGATGCAATAAGGACCATAAAATCTAGGCCTGAGCTTCTTTGACCCACTCTTGTTTAGTTAAAACTACCTATAAGGATGTAGGCAAAGGTAAACCATCACCTATCTCAAAACTTCTCTCTGTCTTGTGTCGATCAACATACATCTTTTATTGATTATGTTCCCTCTGAATGTTCTCCTTGAGAGATATGAGAATATCCTTGTGATCATGTAACCAATATCCCACAACTAGGACCCTGCTGTCCTATAGAGCCAAATCTATGAAAGAGAGTGGCTCGTTTCCATAGAGAGCTCAAAATGGTGACATGCCAATAGTCATGTGATATGTGGAGTTATAGAAAAACTCCCCCAACTACAACCATCAAACCCACACTCTCTACTGTCCAGCTACATAACTCTAGAGGTAGCCCTCCACCCATTTGTTCACAATCTCCATTTGACCATCTATGTGTGGGTGGTAACTGGTACTAGGTTTCAACTCAGTGCCTGCCAACCTGAACAAATCCTTCCAGAAGGTATTGAGGAACTTTTTGTCCCTGTCGCTCACAATGGTCTTATGGAGACCATGCAATCTAAAAAACTCTCAAAAAAACAACTTTTCTACCAGTGAGGTTGACCAATCCATGACAATAGCAAAGAAGTGAGCGAAATTGGTGAGTCTGTCAACCACCACATAGATACTATCCCTACCCTGCACTCTTGGCAAGCCGGTGATGAAATCCATCGAGATACCCTCCCACTTCTGAGCCAGAATGGGAAGGGGTTGCAATAACCCTGTCGAATGCTCATGCTTTGACTTGTTTGGTTGACAAGTCTGGCTCTCTCTGACATATTGGAGTACGTCATCCTTGAGTCCCTTCTATGAGAACCTCTCTCTGACCTGCCTGTAAGTTTTGAATAATCCCAGATGTCCTGTTGTGGGTGCATCATGAACAGCCCTTAGTATCTTAGCCTTAAGCTTAGAACCCGAAACTAGGTATATCATGTCCTTAAAAGAATAATGTCATCAACCACCCTGCACCTGTTATCCAAAGACTGTCTATCCAAAACCTAACAAGCTTGAGTATTCTTAGAATACTCAACTAGCAAAAGGGATTTCCAATCAGTGGAAATATCTGACAATACACAACAAACCGCTACTGAGGGTCTCCTAGAGAGTGTGTTAGACATGATGTTATTCTTCCCCTTGAAATAATTGATGTCAAAATCATATGCCTGAATCCTACTGACCCATTTTTTTTGCCTCTCATTCAACTCCTTCTGCTCCAAGAAGTAGCATAAGCTATTATGGTCTATTTTGATTGTGAAATTACCACTCACCAGATACTATCTGAATTTAGCCAAGGTGTGCATAATGGAAAGCATCTCCTTGTCATAAGTTGAATAAAGGCTCTCACTATCCTTTAGTTTCCTACTCTTGAATGCTATGGGGTTCCTATCTTGCATCGATACTACACTAGTCCCATTTCTCAAAGCATCACACTCTAAAATTAAGGAGCGAGAGAAGTTCAAAAGAGCTAAAACTAAACAAGTACTCAAGATGTCTTGAGCCTATCAAAGGCTATTGCAACCTCATTTATCCACCTAAAAGCTCCTTTCTGAGTAAGGTTGGTGAGGGGAGCCGTTATTTGAGAAAATCCCTTAACAAACCTCCTGTAGTAAGAACATAGCCCAAGGAACCCTCTCAAGTCTGATACATTCTACGGTGGCAGCCAATCCTAAATTCCTTGGATCTTCTGTTGGTGCACCATAACTCCATCTGCCCCTATCACATGCCCTAGATAGAGTATCTCAGTCAACCAAAATTTGCAATTAGATTCTTTTTTAAAATGAGACTGACTCTCCATGATGCTCATAACCTCATCCAAGTGTTTTAAGTGCTCTACCCATGTCCCACTAAAGACTAGAATTTCATCAAAGAATACTAGGACACTCTTGTGCAACTACATTTTAAATATGTGATTCATGCAAGACTAAAAAGTGGCAGGTGCGGTAGTGAGCCCAAATGGCATCACTAGAAACTTGTAGTATCTTAGTGGCACCTGAAAGCTATCTTATGGACATCCTCATCATGGACATGTATCTGATGGTACCCTAATCGAAGATCAATCTTTGAGAAATAGACTGCCTCATGCAAATCATCTAGAAGCTCATCAATCTTGAGGATGGGGTACCTTTTTTTGATGGTTCTCTTATTCAGAGCATGGTAATCAATACACATGCAAAGAGTGAGATCCTTCTTCTTCACCAAAACTACTAAAGAAGAGAAAGGGCTAGAACTTGGTCTGACGTGCCCCATGTCTAAAGGCTCCTTAATAATCTTCTCAATCTCCTCCTTGTAGTGCCTAGGATGATGATAAGGAGTGGTTATTTCAAGCTTGGCCCTCTCCTCCAACTCAATGATGTGCTCAAAGCCCTTGTCTGGAGGTATACCTAGAGGGATGTCCTCAAAAACCCGCTTGTGCTTATCAAGCACATCCTGTATGTTAGTGTGAATTTTCTACCCTGAATCCAATGAGGGTCTGGAGGATATGAAGCATTGGGTTGCCCACTCCATGTTGTTGTGTCTAATGATGGCCTCCATCCTGTGAGCTGAAACCACTTGTGATCCACTATCTATCATGGACTTAAGCATAACCAACTGATCACCTTGCATAAACTCTAACTATTTCAGTTGATGATCAATGATATATCTCCCTAGGGTCTGTAGCCACTACATGCCTAGGATGGCATCAAGACTATCCAATTCAATGATGTAGAAACATTCCTCTAGGAGATACTCTCCAAAGTGAATCTGGAGTCTTGAAATCTTCCCTATGTAACTCAACAAATCTCCCCCGACCACCTTTACCTCAAACTCTGAGATGTTATCTATTGGGAGTCCTCTCCTGGAAACCAAATTGGCATTGATAAATTATGCATTGCACCTATGTCTAGAAGACAAATGATCCGTTGTCCCCTAACTACTCCCTTGAGGTGAAAAGAGTGACATGCGGGAATACCTGAGAGAGATCCTAAAGTAATAGGGGGCTGCCCATGGTGAACCTCCCTTTTCTTCCCCTCTACTGAATGCTCATCCTGAGCCTCCTCATCACTACCCTCATCATTGTTTCCCTCTTGCTGCTCACAATCATCATCGGATACCACCTCAATGTAGTGTACCTTGCCTTTCCCAAGGCACCTGTGATCTGGAGCCCAAGGCTCTCTGCATGTGAAGCAAAACTTCTTTATTCTCAACTCATTCTGAGTCTCGAAGTCAAGTCTAGGTGGTATGCTCTTCTTCTAATTTTTATTTTTCTAAAATGAAGAAGATCCCTTAAAGGTTTTCTTCGGTGGCTACAGGATGGAAGAAGGTGAATCCAAATCATGTACTGGCTTAATAACGTCATCCAATGTTCTCAGCTTAAGGACTCTAACCAGCCCTTTGAATCTATCTTGAATTCCCTTAATAAACAAAATTACCTTCCTCCTCTCTGCCATATCCATAACCATGATGGATATCCTCTAAAACTCATCAATGTAGTGGTCCAATGACCCACTCTATCTCAACTGGGCTAATTCTCTATAGTATACCTCAATGTCCTTCCTGTTAAGGTGAGTGATTAGTTTAGTGCTAAAGATCTCATATGATGCAATCAATCTGTGATTCTAGGTGACAAGGCCATGATGCCACCAATCATATGCTTCCCCCTCTAAATGCATGGTTGTAAACTTAATCGCCTCTGTCTCTGACATGGGTTTCAAGGTTAGGAAGGTATCTAGCTTGTGAATCCAAGCTCTCATAGATTTCTTATTGCTGCCATCAAAAGTAGGAAGGGTCAATTTATTCATCACATTCTTAAGGTCTCTATTCTGTCCCCTAGGTCTCCTATGTTGTTGTGCTCTACCAAGATAATGACTCTAACTAAGAGCATATGTTTTATAACATATAATCTTCAAGTTTTTATTTAACATATACCATCCAATACATAGCAGTGAATAATGAACAGTGAATTAATATTCTAAATGGAAGAATGAGACTCTAATGAAAACTATTTTTATTAATCCACAAATCCCAAATAACCAAGATGCTAAAAATGACCAACCGATAATACCAAGCTTGGTTGTGTTTGGTGAAGAACGTTGCAGTTGGTGAAGAACTCTCCTAGAGATGCGAACTGGTTGTCAGTTTATCAAGAGTGTGCATGTAGACACTTGTGCACTAGTCCCATGCACATTAGCCAATCTCGATCGGTGCATATCCCATTGTCACATAGCTTCCACATAAGGCATGCTCTTGTTACAAGTAGTAGTTGTCGTTGCACCAAAAGATCAACCTTTTAATGCTCGATACAACCACTAGACTTATAGAACACATGAGGTTGTTAAACCATGTCATGAATCCCAAAGGGAGACATTGGTGGTTAGTCCAACAATCCCCCCCTTAGTGTCACCCAAGGGGATTCAAACCTATGACCAAGCTCTGATACCACTTGTTACAAGTAGTAGTTGTCATTGCACCAAAAGATCAACCTTTTAATGCCTGATACAACCACTAGACTTATAGAATGCAGGAGGCTATTAAACCATGTCACAAATCCCAAAGGGAGACATTGGCGGTTAGTCTAACAGCTCTTTCCTCTAACACCCGTGGTGGCCAAGAATACAGGAGGTTGTGACTGTCACACGCATAGGGCATCCAAATCTCACGAGTTAGGGACTCGACCAAAGGTGGCACATCAAGGTGAGGATGATGCTTGGGATTTCTATATGTATCTCTTCTAACACTATGTAGATACTCCTTTACCAACAAACATGGCTACAAGCTCCAGTGACGTGAAACCTCCATGCTGGTAGAATGGTACGACTGGAAGTCTTCCAAGTTTTCGAGACTAATATCTGGTGTTGTAGTTCACAGTAATGTACAGTGTCTGCTAGTGAATGGGAACATATATATACCACTTTGGAAGTATGGCATAAGTGCATTCATTCCCCACAATTCCTCATACCACTTATACGGTTATTCGCAATATCAGATTTAAAACTGAACACATACATGTATTTTCCCTTGTTGAAAAGATGCTGGATATATAAAACTTCTTCTTACCAATAAATCCCAATATGAAACCTGTGTGATTCCACCCTTAATGAGGAGCTGGGGCTACATCCAACCTCTCACAATTTCTGAGGGTTTGCCTCCTTGGAAAGGAACCAGTCACATGAGTAACCAAATTTATATTTCTTGTTTTCTTTTAACATTTCATGGTTCTTTTTCCCGAGGTGTATCATTTTGCTTTTATAACTTCAAAATGAGTGCCAACACACAAAACTAAGCCATGTGGGATAAAAGCTCACTTAAGTCACTTTTATAAAGTAAAGTAACTTTAAAATATAAAGTGACTTTATAATAAGACATAAAGTGACTTTATAATGACACTTTATAAAATAAACTGATTTTGACTTTAGAAATAGAGCTTAGAGAATAAATAATCATCCTTGTAACCCTGTGACTGGCTGGCATCCTTCATAAAGAAGCCACTAGCCTATCTAGATTGGTAGATAGACTAATCAGGCATCGAAATGGTCTAGTGTTGGGAAGGAGACATTACACATTAATAGGTCCCTCGTATTAGCCTGGTCGCTAGTACTGCTAAGATGATGACTATTTGGACATTTTAACACACTACTAACTTCATCTTGTCCTGCTATGCTTTGGTCTAGATGTATTGTCAGATGCTTATTATCACAACAACTTAGGTTTAGAACTCATCATGCATGCCCCTCTTTGCTAATGAGGATGTGTGTGAGTGTGGAAGAGTCGACTATCCATGTTTCAGTGAATTGATGTGAAAAGACAATTAGATGCCTAGCTAAAGGATAATGTATTGTGGGAAGACAGTCTAAAGTCATAATGATTTATACATCTAGTTAGCATAATCCCAGGAAAACTACTTCTTGACCATGGGACGTCAGAGAAAATAGTTGAGATCAAAATTAGTAAACGTCCTATGACCATCTTTAGTGTTCTAAATATTCATCTATATCAGCTTTCCCTTGTGGAGGGAAATTCAGCTATAGCATTCTTCAATCTCTAGTTATTGACCTAATTTTGCTACTCCCTTCAATTTCTTTGTACTTGGTCCTTTGTACAATACTCCTTTCCATTTAGTTATCTGTGGGCACTAATAGAAATTCTATTTATTTTGGCAATTTTCTTTTGTGTTCAATAACAAGTCAAGCAGCTAATAAATTTAATGATCTATCTTTACACCAACAAGTTCCCAATACGAAACACAATTCCAAGACATTGTTTTATAGGATTAGGAAAGTATAATTATCAAAACTAGTTGCATCAGCAGAAAGTTAAATCATAAACAAAATCTTCTAATTAATAGATAATAGAAAGGATGTCCTCAATAAAAGTTATGCAACAAAACTTTCTTGATTTCTAGTGGGGCTGGAACTTTAGGGACTAATTCATCTCTCTTTAGGATCATTTCCAATAGCTTCATCATCATCTGTGAATATTTCTTCATGTTCCCAATCATCACCTAAAAACCAAACAATTATCTTCAAAGAAAAGTAAGTCATATCAGATTGAAGTTATAGTTTGAGGAATCACCTCAAGATTTTTCAGCAAAGCAACAACTGATCATTATCTTCTTTAGAGAAATTGTGTGTGTGTAGTTCATGAACTATATTCAAAACCTTGCAATGCAGGACACTCCACATGCCTCTCTATTGTCTCTTTACATTCTTCAAAATCTGTGACATTGCTTGCAATGTAAAATAAATCATCCCATACATCAGTAACAAATTCAATTTACTTAATTTTCTTCATTGTAATGAACTCCAATATGAATTCAAATATTCCATGTTCAACATAGCTGCCCAAAAGTTTTTTCTCCATGTATAAATGTGTTTGTGTGTGTCACCACAGACAAGTGAATGCACGTGTATAGAAAACTGTAACATCCATCTTAGTGCTAGTATCATTGTATACTCTACTTTATAACTAAGAAAGGTGATCCAATTCTCATATTGTTTTGAAACCTATAATACTACCAGTTTAATTCCACAGTTTTGATCAAAAAATCATAAAAGATTTAATTAGAAATAGTCATTTTAAAGCCACATCCATGCACATGTGTGAACATACAGACACATACATACATACACACAACATACACAATTACACACACATACACACATACATACAAACATAGAGACAAACATATAGACAAAGAGACATGCACCCATACATACATATGAAGAATAATTAGAGTTACTAGAGCCAATGTTAGATCACTCTCAACATTTGACTACACATTCCATCATTAAGAATCCCATCTCAACTCTCTACGCACTAAATTTGGCTAGAGTAACTAAGACTAATCTTCAAACAGGATGTTGCTGAAATGAGAATCTCAATAATAGTAATAGCTGTAATTGGATGCTGACAATGATATTCCCTGTGAGAGTAGCAAAGAACAGTGTATGGAGTTGTAGAGACAAAATTATGTGCAAAATTTAAAGTGGAGAAGGTAAAGGATAGGCAAAGGGAAAAAAAGACTCAAAAAGACTTTTCTTTATGCATATTTATGAAGTAATTGTAAAATGTTTGTGCTAATTGAAGATTATGACAAGAAATTAAATATTAATCAAATAAAAGGAAATTCAAATACAACTTATAAATAAAACTACAATACCTATAAGGAGGCTCATAAAAAAATTGTGATGACTAGTCCTGCTCCCATGTCTTCTATGGCATACCCTAATTTTCTATTAATGAGCATTAGAGAGTTTAATACCGGTGGTGCGACTGCCTTTGTGGACAACACCAACCATGACACTTCTATTAAATCTATAAATACCACTATAGACCATGGCATCTTGGACCCAAATCTTCATATGGTTCATGCACCCAAAACTATCACACATTGTAGTCAGGCCCAAAAACTGGAACTCAAGATGCTTTGGAGTTTAATATGCCAATTGGGGCTCATCCCACAACCTCTAGTGTTTTACTAGAAAACTCCAACATTACTAAGTTTTCCATAATTGATCCTTCTAAAGTGTGAAACTTCTAAGGTGCTCAAGACCCATATGCAACATTTTGATCTTGTTTCTTTTTAGGAGTTCATTCTATGTTATCCTTTGGGAAGGATGTTCAATAGATACAGGGTATATACTCTAACTGAGCTTGATTTGCATGTTCAATTCTTTTTGGTCAATCCTTGCTAATTTGCATACTTAGATTTCTAAAACTTGGAACACTAGCCTTCAAATTATGTTGGAGATCTTTCCCAATATAATTTTCATGAAGATCAATCTTTAATATTGTAAAAAGGTCTGTGATTCTGGGACAAATATGTCCTACTAGTTTGGGTGCAGCTTGTTTGCCCCTCTAGGGTAAACTTAGTATTGCGCAGACATAGTACAGGAAATATAGTAAACACAAAATATATCAGAGAATAATAAATACTTTCATTAATCATTCTAGACTGGCAAGTACATTTACATCATAATGATAATACCATAATATATATCCCGTGTCCATCCTCCAAGAGGGTATATAAACTACCCGAAGGGCCATGACCAAAATTTCATGATGCAATAGTTTACCTCTCAGTCACTAACGACCGAGGCTAACATAACACTTAATTAACATATTAACCGGTACATTCAAATATCCCGACAACATCATCCCCCCAAAAAAACAAGTCATCTCCAATAACTTACAACAAAAGGGAGATAAAATACACTACATAGAATAAGAAAATCACTAAAGAGAAGGGGCGGAGTGCGTCCCTAAAAAAGCTAAAGTGCCACCCTCCCAATCAATGCTAGTTTGTAGTTCTTTTTCTGTCACATCACATTCCTCCCATGCCTGCACCAAACTTGTATCCAAAACATACTTTTCAGTTGTAGCCTCCTCTAACTCCTGTTCAAACAATACCATCTCTTGAGCCAATCTAACCTCAATAGCCACCCATATTGCCTTCTCTTCTTCCAACTCCTGGGTACACTGAGCCAAGTGTCACTCTACTGCCTACAATCGGGTGGTCAACTCCTCCTGAGCTCTCTGTGAATCCACCAAGACAACCTCACGTCCAGCCAACATCGAGTCTAAGTGCCTCAACGCATAGTAACCCTCTCGAAAGGCTTTCTCTAGTACTCTCTCCACCTCTGGCGTGTAGACACTCCATGCCTTCAGCAACTCCGGGTCTCATCAACCCATCAGACTCCCAAAGGCTGATAACTAAACCGAATAATTTCCTCGTGTCGTTCCGATGCCGCAACTCACAATTGTAGTGTAACTCAAAAACATGATGGGGGTCTAGGAGACAATGCCCCCAGTGAGGTCAAGGGGCAATGCCCTCGTAGGGTCTTAGGGCAGCACCCTAGGCACACTCCCACCACCAACACCAAATTAGCATCTTCAAACCCAAATAGAAGTCTATGGGGAACACCATTTTTTAGATTTTCTTTCGATCCCATACTCTTTTCTGCCAGCCGCATATATTTTCCTCACTACCTCCTTATGTCCTTCCCTTTGGTACCATATGTTATTCATGATGAACTATTTTTATTTGTTGTCGTCATTTTTTTTTTTAACCTTCACTACCACTCCTTGTCGTCCATATGGAACTTCTCTTCCTTCTAGTCGTATGGACTATGCCTTCCTATCATACGGACTATGCTTTCTTGCATGTACTTGAATAAATGAAACCATACGACATTTTATTGTGTGCCAAAATTTGGTCTTATTCCTATGTACCATACATTTACTTGACATCTTATGTACACGTGGGCCATACGGCCTTTTCCTCATCTTATCTTCCAAGCACCGTACGGTTCTCTTAAATGTGCCTCTCTATTACGTTCATGTTGCTACCATAGTATGACCTTTTATATTTGGTAGTTTCTTCTCTCCGTATAGTTGTATGGTATCATGCGGTCATAGGTATTTTTTCTTTTCTTTTTCTCGGACCATACAGTCTAACCCATCTTCTTTTCTTTTGTGTCGTGCGGTGTTTTACATTTTTTACTTCCTTTCGCATGATTGTCTTTCTCTTGTACCGTACAGTGCATCAACTTGCACTTGTCTTTTTCCACCGTATGGTGACTTGGCCGTATGACCTTTATGCATCGTATGGTCAGCACCGTACGGTGACTTTTGTTTTATTATCACTTTCTCATCGTACGGCCATATGGCCAGCAGAGTCCTCTTTTTTTTTTTCTCTCTTTTTTTTTTTAAAAATTTTTTTTTTAAATTTTTTCCATTACCATCTTTATGCTTCTCCAATCGCCCGTATGGACAACTCTTGGATTCTCTTTCCTAACCTCTTGAGTCCCTTTCCATCCTCTTGAGTATTCTGCCCCTCCTCTCGGGTCCATCCTCTCTAGGTAATGTTTCAATTTGGACCCGTTGATGGACTCATGCATCTCCAATCCATCGAGAGTCCAGAACTTGATAGCCCCGTCGTAGCCGACTTCTCAAAATTTTCTTGGCCTAATCTCATTCTTTACAATGTACAACCATTCCCTCAAGCTTTCCCTATTGTCGAGTCTATTTTCAATGGCGACCCAAAGGCTTGGAACCATAAATTCTACAAGGACCATGGTCTCTTGCCCGTACATAAGAAGAAGGAGAATAAGGATTTTGAAGGTTGCAGTCATCCACCCAAGATTCCAATCATCACAAACACGAATGATCTTAGGTTCCTCCTTTTATTCACTATACTCAGGGAGAAATGTTTCCATCTCTTCCTCAATACTTAGTATATTGCATGCTAGTCGAAAGAGTTCGTAATCCTCTATTTTCTAGTGGAAGAGACTGTTCAGTGAATCTGCATCATCCTTTGAGTATTCCCCCAATCTTAGCACACCTTCACTATTTGGTTCCATTCCGTCCCTTCCTTCATCCCTTCAATCATTTTCTTCTTTAGAGTCAGATTTTGAGTCTGAAGAAGAGGCTATCTCTACGCTCACCATCTGGGTGCAAAGGTCGATGGTGAAATTCCTCCCCCATTCTCCTTCGAGAGGGTGTTTTTATTCCAATTGTGGTTTACCTTTTCCATGACCAACTACCCTTGACCTAGAATGGCATCATAAACCTTCTTTCTCTGTATCACCATAAAGTCTAGTACAAATGGTTGCAAGCCAATGGTGACTTGTTGTGCCATCAACGTTCTGAGGGGTTTGATACCCTGCTAATTGGTACCCAATAAGTTGAAGGTTCTGACCCACAAGGTTGGCTTACCCAATTTCTTCCATGTCTCCTCTAGAAGGACGTTCACTCCTGACCCTCCGTCCACTATATAGTGTCTGTTAGGATGGAGCCAAGGATGCCCATCTTGATGACTATCGAGTACCTGCTAATGTTTACAGCAAGTATCATCGGGTTAGTTGCAAACCCTCTAGGGATGTCTGTATGTGTGGTACTTTGCTGCGTGGCCAAGTCCCCCAACAGTGTCATTCCCAAGTGAGGCATGGTGTGAAGGAGGTCCTGGAGTTTCACTGGTACCTCTAATTGTAACATTTGTCTTAGAATGTTTTGTTCTGCTTCCCTCCAGCCCGAGGTGGTAGCCATCTCCCATGTTTCTTTTGGTGCCTTCATCACCTTCTCTATTTCTTCCTGACCCTCCCGTGCCCCTTGTTTTTCTTGTGATCGTGTGATGGCTAGTACTCCCTCGTCACTTCTCATTCTGTCGATGTTGAGAAAGTTGACCCCAGATTTTGGGTAGTTGGCATCCTCATGGTTTCCAGGACCACACCAATGGCATAGCTTCTACGAGGTGTCACCCTTGTCGTAGTCCCTTGCGAAGTGGCCCCACCGATTGCAAGCTTGGCACTGAATCATCAGTTGACCCTTGGAGTCATATTGTATTCAACTTGTTGTGTTGGTGTTGTTGTTACTGCCCCTTCCACCACTGCGTTGATTACCTCCGTACCTGCCCGAGGATGCGTTATTGTTAGTCTCTACCCCCGATGTAGATGGTTTCTCTTGGGTAAATAGCACTTGTTGATTCCTCACCTTCATGTTGTATGGGCATTCCTTGGCCGAATGGCCCATGATCTGGCAAATGTCACAAAATGCCTTTTTGGGACATGACCCCGTTGTATGGCCGCTCACCTTGCAGTCCCTGCACCACATGTCATCTTCCTCCTTGCTGGTACCCCCTTTCATCATCTTGAACTCCTTCATCATTCTCTCCATCTCCTTTTGGAGTGCCCTGACTTTTTCCTTCGACTTGCCATCACTTCCACTATCATCTCCATCGAAAGAGGACTTTCTTCTTTTCTTCTTGGAGGTCTTCTGTTCACTCTCCAATTCCATCGCCCGATTATATGCATCTATGTATGAGGTGGGGGGCACTATCTTCATTTTCCTCTGTAGGTTAGATTTTAGGCCCTCCATGAACCATCTTTTCTTCAGGCCATCCGTTGGCTGGCTATCCATTTTTCCAACTAACTCCTTCACTCGGTGACTGTAAGCCCGTATAGTCTCCTTCTTGCCTTGTTTCCTACTGTATATCTTAGGAACAATTTCATTGTCATCCCTCAGGAGTTGAAACATCATCTAGAATTCTATCTTGAGTTTGTCCCAAGTGGTCACCTTTGTTTTGTCCACATAGAAGTACCAGTCAATGGCTACCCCTCTGAGTATGGTTGAAAACTCTTTTACGCATTCTGCATGGTCGATGACTCCATTCGCTAACTAGATTGTCTCACAAATACGACAATGTCATACTAGATCTTCCTTCCCATGTCCATAGAATCTTGGCAGCTTTTCTTTGTTAGTCACCATGTTTACTTTTCTAGGTGCCGACTATGTTTTCAGCACCGACTATGTTACAGGCTAGGATGGTACTATCAGTGTCGGTACCACGGAAATGTTTGGTACCATACCACTTGATGTCCCTGAACTACTCGAACTGTCCAAGCTTGGTGGGCTACTATGATCCCCATGCCCCTCGGTCATTTTGATACTCTCTGTGGTAGCAGTATCTTGAGCCTCCCTCAGTGCAGCTTCTTCTTCTTCCTTCCTTCGGGCTTCTCTTGCTTCCATCCGTGGGGTTAAGGTTAAGGACCTGAGAAAACTCCTTGTTTCCTCCAAGCAGTCCTCATCACTTCTTCCAGCCTCCTAATTAGATTCCTCCAGACACTCACCTTCACTTACACCCTTCGATAGTCCTTCGACGCATCTTCTAAATCTCTCCCTTTGCTCAGCTTGTTGTTGTGCGAGTACGACAATTCTAGCAGCTTGTTCTTCTTTGAGTTCCTTCTTTAAATTTCTATTTTTATTCAATTGATTAGGCATAAATTCTATTCAATCATTGATAAAGCTTTGTGGTTCCGTCCTCATCCTCAAGTGGTATTCCCGTTCACCCACTAATTTTGTCACTCACCAGATTCATTTAGCAATGGTGCAAGATGTTTGCCCCTCTGGGGTAAACTTAGTATTGTGCAGACATAGTACATGAAATATAGTAAACATAGAATATATCAGAGAATAATAAATACTTTCATTAATCATTCCAGACTAGCAAGTACATTTACATCATAATGATAATACCATAATATATATCTTGTGTCCATCCTCTGAGAGGGTATATAAACTACCCGAAGGGCCACGACCGAAATGTCATGCCACAACAGTTTACCTCTCGGTCACTAACGACCGAGGCTAACATAACACTTAATTAACATATTAACCGATACAATCAAATATCTCGACAACACAACTACCCGACCCCACTTCAGTTTTGTGTCAACCCCATCTTCAGGGTATTTGTAATGCATTAGGAAAACTTTTGGCTTTAGATTAAGAAACTAATGGACTGATACAACTTTATTTCTGCTAGGATTCAGTCATTGCTAGACATTTCAAAAGATCTTCCTAATGAGATTTGGCTCCAAGTTGAACATTGTATTTTAAAAAAAAATACTTAATAGTTAATATAGCTTTCAAATAGAGAAGATTCCACAAACTATGACATATTACTATGAATTGGTATTGGGCAAACCAAAAAATCCCAAAAAAGCTACTTAATGGAAGGGTGCATGTTATCTCACTTATCAATCAAAAGGGATGTGTTGGTTTCTTCAAAGGAGTTAGATAAATATTCAGCTTCAGCTTCACCTCTTGATGATGCATCTTCAATGAAACCTATTTTGCAACAAGAAATAGTAAAAGCCTCCCCTCCTTCACCTCCCAATTATGTAGATGTTTTTCATTCATGCTCAGCAGCTATAGTACACCTAGTGGTTTGTCCTTTGTCTGTTGAGTTGGGTGTACATGAATCTAGTGATACATATGTTAGACTATAGCAGTGGAACTCTTTTGAGGAAATTTTTTTGGCAAACCAAAAAAATAAGATTTTTGAAAAAATTGACATTTCAACCAAAAAAAAAATTTAAAATTTGAAAAGGAGTAGGAAAAGGGACAAGAACTTCTTGTGTTTGAAATTTAAAAGCATTTCCATATAAATTTATAAGAGACATAGAGCATATAAATTGAGACTTTAGCTCGAGAATTATAGAATGTAGATTTTTGTTGTTTACATTCATATTGTTGATTACTTTGCATTGCACAAAACATACTTTATAGTGCATAAAAATAACTAGATGCTCACAGTTTACAAGTTTTCAATTACAACCTATTGTGAGGTTTTCACACCATCGCCCCAAAGAATTTGGAGACACCCCCCTTTTCTCGGGTAGGCCTTGGTAATTTCCTAGATTTGAGAGTTTGGATGTTGTACTTGGGAAGTATTTGGATGCCTTAGTGAGTTTTGGAGTGATCCAAAGGTTTTGAAATGACAATTTTGCACCTTGGATGTTTCGAAGTGCCTGGGAGGGTATATCATGTTTTCACCTTGCACTAAACTTGGTTTCCTAAACAAATAATTTTGTCTCTAGGCCAAATGAAATTCAATGAGAGTATTTTATTTTGATTGTTAGAATGATATCTGGCAGAACAAATTTGCAAATTTTGGGACTTAGATGAATTTTGAAAATTGGTGTAATTGTAGAGCTTGAACATTTTCAAAATGTAATTGTGGACTTAAATGTTTTTGGAAAATATTGTAAAATTTTAGTGGTGAAAATGGAATTTTAGATGAGATTTAAATTGCCAAGTAGAGATTTTAAATTGCAAATTGGTTTTGAATTGCAAATTGAAAATTAAATTGCCAAGAGGGGGATTTCAAAATTTTTAATGGAAAAATAGTAAATAGAAATTGGAAATTATTTGAATTTTATTTGGCTTTCAATTTTCGATCTTGGGATTGGTTGTCATGATTAAATGGGTAAAAATCAATTTTTCTTGGGGAAATTTCAAACTTGTGAAATAAACAGCTGGTAGCCCCTTTCATTTTCGAAATGAATTAAATTTGGCAATTTGAAATGAATTAAATTACTCCTAGGGCTGTGCCATTTTCTTTCATTTAATTTGGGGTTTTGAAATGGCATTTTATTTAATTTTTTTTTCCCTCCAATGCAGGTCGGCCCTATTTGAGGAGCCAAAAAATTGGTATAAGAGGAGGACCTCCCTCCTCATTTCCTCATTCATTCCTTACTTGGTGCTTGGCAATGAAATCTGGTGGTGGTTGCGATTCTTTTTCAAGGCTGGGAAAATTATCAAGAGGAGCTACGAATTTGAAGAGAGGCAATGAATTTGGAGGAGTTGTGATTTTTAGAGGCAGCGAAAATTATCAAGGGAGCTGCGAATTTTGGCAAGAGGTTGTTGTATTTGGAGGGGCTGCGAATTCTGTCTTGGCTGCAAATTTTGGTGTGATCTTCTTCTTTGGTGGAAGGGAGAGTTGGTTGGTGAAGGAAGGGTCTTCAAGCTTGAGGAGTGAAGGCTAGTCTAAAGAGTAGAATTTTCCTTGTTCTTGCTTGGTTCATTTTCCCATTTCTTCTTTCACTACTCATCCACCACTTCATCAGTCCATCTCTAGGGTTTGAAGAGGAAATATTAGGGTAGTTGTATTCATAGGAAATTTGAAGAGGAGATATAAGTGTAGTCCCACGCCTAGGATTGAAGAGGAGATATAAGTGTAGTCCATCTCATAAGTATTCGAAGAGGCAAAAATAAGTGGTAGTCCCATCCCTAGGAATGAAGAGGCGATATAAGGGTAGCTTGATAGGCAATTAAAGAGGCAGAAATAAGTGGTAGTTCCATCCCTAGGCAATTGAAGAGGTAGAGATAAGTGTAGTCCATCTCACATTGTAGAAATAAGAGGCAAAAATAAGGGTTAGGATGGTGGATGCTAGTGCAAGCAAGAACCAAAGGGGAATGTATACCAAGAAAGACAAGGAAGACATGATGCCCAAGATCATCTTCTTCTCAAAATTGAAGCGAGTGGGTGACACCAACATTGGTACAGTGGACATGGTACAGTTGAGAGATAGATTGAAAGAAGGTCACTCCCCCATGGCAAAGAAGATCAACAAGAGTGGAATTGTGCAAGCTACCACCTTCTCTCCTACCTTGCCTTGTCTGGAGTTGGTGATGGAGTGTACATCTCAGTTTGATATTGTGACTAAGTCCATCATCTTTGATGAAGGAAAGAGGGTGTTGGCCAACATCAGTGGACATGTGGTAGAGGAGGTGTTCAATATACCCTAGCACAAAGGCATGATAGTGGTGTTGATGGATCAGGCGACCAATCTCTTTCAGGATAATCAGGATGCCTACCTCACTCTACTAAGGTAGAATTGGTTGCAAGAAGGAAAGAGGGGAGTCACAAAATCATCAAGGCTCACCAGGTCAGATTTCAGATCAGGGTATGGTGACCTTATTGTGCTTCTCAACTGATTCATGGGCTCCACTCAAGGTGAACTAAAGGAGATGTTCAGGACTCCAAGGAAAGACAACCAAAGAGAAAGGACTGAATGCAGAGCAAATCTTGGAACTCTTGGCAACAAAGTCATGGGTGTATGTGACTGAATGTGACCTCTAAATCAGACACAACACAACATGGTCATTATTCACTTGATAGAATTTGGGAGAGAGTATGAAGAACTCAATCCAAATTCCATGGTGAGGCGACCTGTTGCCTCCTATGTGAATGGGGTGTTTGAATACTCTTAGTACGAGAGCCAATAGCCGGGAGACCAATTCAACAATGGAGGATTTCCAAGAAGCAATAAAGATGAGAAAGATGAAATTAATCTAAGATGAAGTGCAATTTAATCTAAGAATGAGGATGCAATTAATCTAAGAGCTTGAAAATAAAGATGAGATGCAACTTAATCTAAGAACTTGAAACAAATATGATGTTAAACTAAGAACAAATAAGCAAATTTAGTCTAAAATGTGATGCAAAGATTATACTAATAATGAGATATTAATCTAATAAATGCAATAAAAGGCTTTGAAAACAATGAATCAAATGAGACTAAAAAAATGCCTATAGTGTAGATGCTCTCAAAAATTGCTTCTCTCTAATGAAGAAAAAGAGCCCAAATAAATAAAAGAGCCAAGAGGAGGAGGAAGAGTTTCTTGATTCGAAACTCTTGACCCTTCATATCCCTTTTGGGACAAATAAGCATGAATTACTTTATTAAAAGAATGGAAAATGCCACATGAGGACCTTTCGAATATCTCAAATTATTAATTCAAGAAAAGGTGTCCATTCAAATAACAAGCAATTAATTAATTCCTTTTTTATGTGTATTAGCCAAAGGGGTAGATTTTAATTTAATTCAAAGTGCTTAGGACTTTAGAACTAAATTAAATTATCATAGAGGTAATTTAGCTAATTAAAGTCAAGGACTTTAGGAATTAATATTAATATTTGATTATTGTAATTTATGGTCTTTGCAATTGACATCAAGTCAAATTAAGTCAGGTAGGAGAGAGAAAATTGCCTAGGGAATTAGGTCTTTGGTGATGTAAAATCAAGATAATGCACCAAAATTGATGAAATTAAATAGGTGCCAATTTTGGGGTATTACATTTGCCCCTCTTTGAATTGATGTACGAATAGCGCGTTGATTCAAAGAATAGTCTGAAGTGACAGATGATGAGAATTTTCATAGTCCAAGTTAGATTGCGAAGACAATGGTCTTAGAAGAGAACCAGAATCGGGGTTGGATTGCCCCAATACCAATTGATGAAGATGTAGATTTAGGACTATCTCTGAATCAGGGTTAGATTTCCCCAATACAAAGCTTAGTCCTCCGAGACCTAGGTTAGATTGCCCAGATAACGGTCTAAGAGAGATTTTGAGAGCCATCTCCAGAATGAAGCTTGACTCCCAGGGATTAGGGTTAGATTGCCCCAATACCTGAAAGATAGATGATGAGATAAGAAGATGTGAGACATCGAGATGCCCCAAGCAATAAAAACTGATGATTCAGATCAGACTGATTCAAGAATAGATTTGACAAGATTCAAATGATGTAATCATGCTACCCCCTCGGGAGAGAAATCGAAAGATGACATGTCAGAAGGATGATAAACAACAAGAGATTGTAGAGCAAAAGCAATTAGACTAGATTCACGAAGCTGTAGAAGTGCATCGGAGCAAAGCAAAGGTCTTGTTGACCAAGTTTGACCATAGTTGACCATGGTTGACTAAATTTGACTAGGGTTGACTTGATGAAAAGAAGCAAAGATTTGAGAACATGATGCAAAGATGAGGATCTGGCAGGAAGATGACACCAGAAGGCTGACTGCACAAGCATCCGATCCAGAAGGAGTCAAATATTTAAAACGCAATTTTGAGCCACTTAGAGATGTCAGATTTTGATTTTGATCCCGAAAAAGGATGCAGCCAAGGTGAGACTGGGACAAAGGATGAGAACCTTTGATGAGTAGATCCAGAAGAAAGCAATCAAGAGAGCAACAAGAAAGCGCTCCAAATGCAAGCCTAGAATGAAAGATGCAAGTCTAAATGCAGGCCTAGGATGAACAAATGCAATCCTTCGGACTCGGCTATTGGACTCATCGTATTTATCATCACTGAGTTCATTTAAGCATGGGACAATCGCAAGATGTCATACTATTCTCCCCAACATGAGAATATGAATATGACATAAGTCTTAAATTTGTCAGAATGAGGTGTAAGCATTAAGGCACAAGAAGCCAAAATGTGTATCAAAGCACATTTGCTAGAATGACCTGAATGTCTCTTGTGAAAAAACACACCAAACACACAAGAGATCTTTCTTTTGCCAAAGAGTGCTTGCAGTGACCCCTACGTTCACTTAGCAAGACGAGCGTTAGCAATTCCAAATGTAGCAAAAGAAGTCACTCAAAACAAACAAGGAGAAGAACCAACCTCACCAAGGCATCCATATAAAATGAGTGGAGGTACGCATGGCCATCTAATACAAGATGGAGGCTCTTATAGACAGACACCCCTCTTATATAAATTTCTTGGATCATTGAAACTAAACCAGCAAGCAGAAAACAAAGAAAAGATCATGCCCCTAATCTTTGCATTTCTCAGTCAAGAAAGACATCTTAGATTCAATCGAGGGGAAATGATAAAGAAAACAAAAAAGAAAGAGAAAAGCTTAGTACACTACATAGGAACACACAAAGAGTTTTAGTTTCAGTTTACGTTTGTGTTCAAGCGGATTGAAGTCGAATTGGAAGCGAACAACATTCGAAGTCTCAACGGGGTAGCGACAGCAGGCAGACATAGTGGAAAAACACTGGTGACCATCGCGAGAGACAAAGTCTCAAGAAGATATTGGGAAACTAAATGAAGTATCGGTAGGCAGACACAGTAAGAATCACTAGTGACCGATACAAGGAAGATTCTCAAAAGAGAGAATGAAACACGAATGAAACATTAGTAGGCAGACATAGTGAGGACCACTGGTGACTGATGTAAGAAGGAGATCCCAAAAAGAGAGGTTGAATGAAAGCTAGGTATCAGTAGGCAGGCACAGTGGGAACCACTGGCGACTGATACACAAGAGACTCTCAAGGAGAGAAATCTCAAAAGTAGCTAGGCATCAGCAAGTAGACACAGTGAGAACCACTGGTGACCGATGCTCAAAAAGAGTTTCCGAAAGCAATAGGACAATGCCCCCTAGACCAGGTAGGTGCCCCCAAGTATGACTAGTTCCAATCCATGAAGAGTCAAGGAAAACTCAAAGACAAGCGCATGAGCTAGCAAACCAAAGCAGGAAACAAACTAAAGTAGGAAAGCGGGAAAACAAACTAAAGTAGGAAAGGAAGGAAACTAAAGCAGGAAACTAAGAGCCAAGCGATGCTGAGATGAGATGCAACTTCAGGAAACAAGAGGCACCTATTTATCAGGTTTTCACCATCTTGGCAAAGATTCTATTTTTGCTACCATGACGCTTGTTTACCAGGTTTTCATCAATGACACATTTTTCTCTTTTTCAATTTTTTTGTACTTTTCTCTTTTTTTTTTTTTTTTTTTTGTATTATCAAGGTGCCTATTTACCAGGTTTTCACCAGGATAATAGATACATCAAAGCGCCTATTTGCCAGGTTTTCACTAAGATGATCATTTATTAGGACATTTTGTAATTTTTAGGATTTTTTGAGAATATACCATTTTTAGGATTTTTTCAGGACCAATAAGTATGTACATGAGCACATAGAGAATGTCAGCTGTAGAACTTCTTCAGATGAAGAGCATTGATGGGCTCTTTGAGTTTCTATTCTTCGGTGGTGGATCTCTGAGAACACAATATCTTGTAGTAATAATCGACCGAGAAGTTGTAGAATCAGAACCAGATGTTGTAGCAGTAACAGGAGATCCAACCAATAGTGTCCAACCATCAAGAGATCCATAGTCAAGGAAAGATCACTTAAGTGAGACCCACAAACATCCTCATGGACACACCTTAACTCTTTATTAGATTTCCCACGCTCTAAACACTTAGGAAGAGTACATTCTAGATTTTTCTTAGTCATGCCATTAGCAATAAGGAGATACTGATACGCACTTTGGGAAAAGGAAAGATGGAGTGAAGAGGGTAAAGTATGAGAGGCAAGGGCAATGGAATGGAGGAAAGTATGAGAATTTTGGAAGCTTGAATGAAAACTTTGATTTTTCCTTTCTTTGGAATCCACATAGCTTTTGAATTTTTTCTTCTTTACTTTGAGGTGCTTTTGATGACAATGCCTATAGAATGGATTTCAAGATCCATTTTTTATTTTATTTTCTGGCTTTTGATTGTCTTCTTCTTTTTGAGGACCTTTGCGGTCTTTTGAACACCTATGTTGCTTTCCTTTCTTCGTAGTCACATGTCGATTAGATGGGACATGGTGACCTTGAGATATAAGTGGATTCTCATTATTTTTATTTTTATGCTGCACATCTAAGTTACTTCAAAAAGACTCAAGAATGGTGGATGAAAGAGGCTTATATGACTGGTTCAGGTGGAGAGGTGGAAATGGAAGTGGATGAGCCACTTTTCTAGGAGATGAAGGGGGAAGAGAAGTCGATGGGATGGGCTCAAGTGCAAATATATCAGTATCATCCTCATTATTCATGAATGCATCAAATAGATCAAGAAAGTAATCTTCCATAGAGCGTTGTCGATTATGAGTCATCTTGGAAGAGTCAGACAAGTTTGGAGGAATATTATGTGAGCCTAACCAAGATGGTCTATTCCAAGAGTTAGGTCCCCTTTCAGGTGGTAAGAGCGCACGAGTAGGAACCAATTCAATTTTGGATCTACCAATATTCCATGAAGCTGTAAGAAAATGGTGTCTTACATACCCATGATTTGTTGGAGTAGTAGGAGTATAGCTTGGAGTAGATGGCCTAGGAGCCATAGGAATGATCTCCACAGGAGGGTGGAAAGGATCATCATCAATAGCTTGATCTGGAGGATCATAACTTTCTCCTCTTTCTAAGTTGTTAAGACTAGCATATAAGTGCATAGCATCAACTGGTATTTCTGTAGTAGCATCTGAAATGGAGTCCCATTCAGTTAGAGACATAGTCGGAGGTAGACTTTCTTCATTGTTGTCATCTAACATAGGAAGTGTTTCTTCAACAGTAGGATCTTGTTCAGTAGTAGAAGCAACAGAGTAATCTAGAATAGGCATACCTTGAGGCATACCCAAGATAAGGGAAGCATCCAACAGTTGCTCCCAATCAGTATATGTGCCATTGGAGTTGGCAGTAGTAGGAGTCTGTTCAATAGCAGAAGTGGTGGAACAATCTAGAATAGGCATACCTTGAGGCATACCCAAGATAAGGGAAGCATCCAACAGTTGCTCCCAATCAGTATGTGTGCCATTAGAGGCAATGCCATATTCAGTAGTAGCTACAATAGTAGAAATCTGTTCAGTAGAGTGTATAAAATCCTCCTGGTGAGGACCAAGATCATGTTCTTGAAGCACTTGAGAATGTAGATAAGACTCTTTCTGGTAGTCTGAATCAAACTTTTGATCATTCAAAGGTCTTTCATATGTCATAGGCTGAATTTGTGTTTCTTCATTATCTGAATCCTTGCATGAGTGAAAGCTATAGCTAGGTTGGTCAAGCTCATAGCTCTGATAGCTAATACCAAATCCATCTTCAGAAGGTTCCTCAAAAGAACGTGGAGATGGAGGGAGAGTTGTCAATGTCAACATGGACTCAAACTAATATTCCCCCATGCCAATATCTTTGATCTTCAGGGTCTTTTCTATTTCTTTTAGCTTGGCATCATAGAACTTAGTGGATTCTCTATTGGTGGGAACAAAACTATCTATCTCTTGGGTAAGCATCTTAGCAGAGCAAGTATTTAGGCTAGCACTATTGTCAATGAGGACGCGGGGGATACTCTTGGGGCCTATCATAACTTCAATGTACAGGAGAGGATTATGTGGGTGGCTCAGCAAGTGATCATCTTCCTCAGAGAATGATAAATAATGAGGCAAGGTCAAATGACCCATCATAGATTGAAACTAGTCGAGATTGAGATCTTTGGGGACATTTGCCTTGGTGAGGGCTTTATCCATAGAAAGTTTTGGTCTGAAAGTCAAAGGCTCGGGACCTTTGAGAACAATCTTTGCATGAGATCAAGTGATAGAATTCACACAAGCTGGAGACTATGTGGAGTTATAAGAGGGAGATGCAGGGCCTCGCAAGACAAAGGGAGTTTTGGGTTTAGGAGTATCCTCACTCCCTGGAGCAATGATCATGTCGCAGTGAGAGATCCAAGGTTTTTTTCTAGCAAATTTGGAAGGTGGTTAAGCTTCTATCATAGCCTTCTCAGTGGCTTTGATCATTTGTATGTTAGAGCTGAGATTGAAAACCAACTTTGAGGATTTTGGCATCATATTGTCAACAACACCATCATTCATAATATCTATGTTTTTGTTGACAATCTTATCCTTATCCTTGTCCGAGGGAGAAGGTCCTTGCTTGTTGTCTTTGTTCAAAGTCAATTCTCCCTTCTTGAGCATAAACACTTCTATCCTCACAGCCCACCTAATCATATTGTCAAAAGTGAGGGGACCTTGTAAACGTACTTGGTATCCAAAATCTGGGACAAGATTGTCCAAGAAGATATTGAGCTTTTTAGACTCGGGTAATTCATGTGGATACTTCCTGCATAGTTGTCTCCATCTCTGGAGAAATGTTAGGAGAGGCTCCCCTTGTTGTTGTTTCAAATTGAAAAGGTCTTGGATGTTGACCAGATATTGAATATTGTGAGATTGATCATAACTCTTGTCATTTCGAGACTGATTGTGACCTTGGTCATTCGAAGATTGCTCATGACTATTGCTGAATTTACCTCCCCTTGGGAAGTGGAATGGATCTCCCATATTGTTGGTAGTATTCTGAGAGATCCTGAAAGAGTTGATAGGTTCAAAAGAATCAATAGGTTCAATTTTAGAAAGTGACCCTTCAGAGTCTTGTTGGTCTTCAAACAATGGGTTATAATATTCTTGAAATAATAAGTCAGATTGTATCTAAAACAATGGATTGTAATGCTCTTGGAATGAGGAGGAATGTGAGGATCTCTCACAAAGTTTAGATTTCATAACAAATTCGGAATGACCTATGTCTTGATTATGAGGTTTACTTTGATCTTGATCAGTATTCTGAACGGGATAAGTCTTGCCACTTCGAGTCGTGACAGTCATAGACAAAGGTGTAATGAGCAAAGATTTGGGATAAAGCTAGACTCTATCTCTAAGATAACGAAAAGGAGATAAATGGCTAGAACAACCAAGATGCAAGATGAACCTGGTATGAATTGTCAAAAAGAGATGGCTAGAATAGCCGAGATAAGACAATCACAACACAAGGTACAAGAGCACAATGAAATAAGCTAGACTAATGAGAGACAATACGAGTCAAAGCAAAGATCGATCGATTCCTAACTCAAGACAACGAGTTTATGACAGTGAACAATAGGAAAATAGAAAAATAGATCATGGACAAAAAGGTAGATTAGATTTATGTCATTGATCAAGCACATAAGATAGCAATCAAGGAGTTCAAGCAAACAGTCTTCAAGCAATGGGCAAGGGACAAAGCAACCTTGCACACGAACATGAATAGTGACTTAGTATTTCTACTCCCTAAGGACTCTACTTATGTATGTTCTTGAAAATGTTTTAGCAGGCACTTAGAACACAACAACATCCTAGAAAGTTGTCTAAAAAGATATACATGGCTTTTCTAAAAGGAGTCCTCGATATACGCAAGGTACGTGAGGCACGAATCTATAGATGAGAAGAATTTGAAATCACACAGCCGGGGGGAGACGGTAGCCCAAATCTCCTCCTTCACTTCTCAAAGGTATAAAGTTCTTTGAGGCTTAGCCAAGAGTGAAATCTAATTCATTCCCAAGAGAGGTGTCTTTGGATTCACCTCCTGATATTTATACTCTGTCAGAACATGGGAGTTAAGGTCATCCCTTGAGGTGATGAAATCCCCAAGCAAGCCTTCTAGAAATAAAAAAGTAAGCAATTCACTATCAAAAGTATTGGGAAGCACTAAAGGTGGTACATTTAACCCTTCAAGTAAATGTGAGGTGAGTCCACAAAGTGGTGCATTTAACTCCTCACACAAACTCAAAGTGAGTCCACACCCTAGAAAACAAGTGAGTTCCAAAAAGCACAAAAGGGTTGCCTAGTGGAACAATTAACGCTTCTTTCCTATAGACCCCTCCCCTTTAATGTGGCGCTGAGATTGCAACCACAGGGTGGAACGAGGGGCCGGCGGATTAGCGAGTCCAATAACCCAAGATAGTAATCTAGATCAATCACAAGTAATCTAAGACTGCTAATCAATACTACTCATAAGTGCAAGAGGGTTTGAATCATGGAATATTTAACTTTCCAAGTAAACATGAAGTGAGTCCACAAAGTGGTGCATTTAACTCTTCATGTAAAAAAGGAATGAATCCATGCCCTAGATTACTCAATGAGGATTTTTTGATATTAGAACCAAGAATTACTTAATGTTTAAACACAAGCATTCACTTAAACACAAACTTGTATGAAAGCAAATATATGTTCATTCATTTCCCATTAAGAGCATCAATTAAAATGTGTTCTATGAAAGCATGTAAACACTCAAGCCAAACACATGAGAGGTTCAATTTTAATCCCAAAGTCCAAATGTTATAGATATTTTAAGAACTCACCTTAGGTCCAAAGATCTGAAATCCGGCATTTAGCACACATCCGAAAATATAGAATCAAGACAAATCAATGGCAAACCGTAAGATATGTAACATTGCTGTCTTCAAGACAGTCTTTAAAGATTGATTTATTTGACCCATAAAATCACAATATTAAAATTTCTGGAAAGAATGAAGTTTTTAGCCAACATCAAGAACTACCATTTCCCAAAATTACAAAGTCTTATGATTCAATTTGGTTTTTCAACCAATAACCTTTTCAGACTGCAATTTTTCTGTCATAAATCAGATTTAAGAACTCACCAGATTTAAAACACCAGACCCTGCCTAGGGAATCACATATCTTTCTAAAAAAGAATCCAAATGAAACCAAACCAATTTCACATTAACTATTAATGAATATAGTTTCCAAATATGTAAGCCATTTATTTTTTCCATTCATAAATCATTTTCTAAGAGCAAATCATTGCCTGCAACTCCAATGCAGATTGTTAAAAATTAGTTTTCAATCAAATGCCCATAACTTTCACAAATCTACATAAAAATGACTCAAAAAAAAAGGAAATGAAAGATAATTTATGTATCTTTCCAATGAATATTATTAGAGATCCTGATTCTTCATAATTTATCCATACCAGATGTTTCAATCTGACTGTATTCAGAGAATCTCAAATCTGCAAATACCCACTTTCACCAAAATGATCATAACTTATTCATTTCTTTATAAAAATGAACCAAACCAAAAGCATGAGAAAGAGGATTCATCATTCTATCCATCCATTAATATATTACAAGGTTTTCAAGCTGTACATAGCCGTACAAGGCCTGGAACCAACACTAAAACTAAAAAACTAATCAAGAATGATGCCAGAAATTGATCTTTTCTACCCCACGGTGGGCGCCAAAATGTATGTGACTGAATGTGACCTCTAAATCAAACACAACACAACATGGTCATTATTCACTTGATAGAATTTGGGAGAGAGTATGAAGAACTCAATCCAAATTCCATGGTGAGGCGACCTGTTGCCTCCTATGTGAATGGGGTGTTTGAATACTCTCAGTACGAGAGCCAACAGCTGGGAGACCAATTCAACAATGGAAGATTTCCAAGAAGCAATAAAGATGAGAAAGATGAAATTAATCTAAGATGAAGTGCAATTTAATCTAAGAATAAGGATGCAATTAATCTAAGAGCTTGAAAATAAAGATGAGATGCAACTTAATCTAAGAACTTGAAACAAATATGATGCTAAACTAAGAACAAATAAGCAAATTTAGTCTAAAATGTGATGCAAAGATTATACTAATAATGAGATATTAATCTAATAAATGCAATAAAATGCTTTGAAAACAATGAATCAAATGAGATTAAAAAAATGCCTATAGTGTAGATGCTCTCAAAAATTGCTTCTCTCTAATGAAGAAAAAGAGCCCAAATAAATAGAAGAGCCAAGAGGAGGAGGAAGAGTTTCTTGATTCGAAACTCCTGACCCTTCATATCCCTTTTGGGACAAATAAGCATGAATTACTTTATTAAAATAATGGAAAATGCCACATGAGGACCTTTCGAATATCTCAAATTATTAATTCAAGAAAAGGTGTCCATTCAAATAACAAGCAATTAATTAATTCCTTTTTTATGTGTATTAGCCAAAGGGGTAGATTTTAATTTAATTCAAAGTGCTTAGGACTTTAGAACTAAATTAAATTATCATAGAGGTAATTTAGCTAATTAAAGTCAAGGACTTTAGGAATTAATATTAATATTTGATTATTGCAATTTATGGTCTTTGCAATTGACATCAAGTCAAATTAAGTCAGGTAGGAGAGAGAAAATTGCATAGGGAACTAGGACTTTGGTGATGTAAAATCGAGATAATGCACCAAAATTGATGAAATTAAGTAGGTGCCAATTTTGGGGTATTACAATGGGAAGTTACTTTCTTGGATGGCAAATCTTGGAACAACTTAGAAGATCAAAGAGAGGATGGTATCCATATCCTCCATCATCTCACCAACAGGTGGGAAGGAGGTTCACATCAAGTTACTGAAGGAACAAGTCTAATTATTTGAAGGCATTTCCAAGTACAATCAAGTTCAAATAAGATCGGGGGCAAGTTCAAGGATGCCCACCCAAGTCATGCCATGAGGAAATTGACAAGGAGTTGATAGTTTTGGAAGAGTTAATCAAAGTTAGAAATGTTGCGTATCAAGAGATATCTTCTCTTCATCAAAGATCAATCATACCTACATGACAAGGATGATGAGGTGGGAGTTAATTATCTCCTCCAATCAGAAAATTCTAGATTTCAAGCACAAGCAATCGCAACACGCCAAGTGTCCCATTTTCTTATTGGTGGAGGAACCTTTGTATTTTTCTTATTGGCTCAAAATTTTTTACCCTCATGTAATTGGTTGTAGTTATGGCAACCCTAATTAGGGTTTATAGGATGCAATCTGGGCCCTTGATTTCATATTTTTGCCTCTTAATCTTGGCCATTCATTGTACTTGAGCCTCCTATATAAGGCCATTTGTTCTCATTTGTAAAAGAGAGTTATGTTGGAGAATTTTTGCCAAAATACTATCAAAATTGTTCTCTATTCATTGGTGTGAGTTGCATGGTGGATATACATGATCATTTTGGTGTGCATGGTTCTTTACATCTCTCAATTAAAATAGGATTTCATTTCAAAGTTGTTAAGGTAAGAGTAGAAGTAGATAGATTGTGTGGTGATGTTGGTGGATGTTTGATTGGATTCTATAAAACTAGGCCACTAGCTCCTTGTAGATGCAAGGGTGCCTTGTGTGGTAATCTAGTAATTGTGCTCAAGTTCAATTCACATTAGATCCTTAATTTGTACTCAAGTTGGATTGAGGGGAAGGTGTTGATATGAAAACCTTTTGAGATCCTTTGAAGCTTTGCACTAGGTGGAGTTGAAGTCGCAGGCAAGCCTCCATTTGGTAAGAATCATATTCCATCCATTAGTTTCCCATCCATAGCTAGAAATAGAAGTAATCTAGATAGTAGAAGTTTGGTGAGAAAAGTTGGAAGTGATATAAATTGAAGAAGTCATTTGAGTATACATTGCAAAGCTAGATCTCATCATCATTATGGCAATAATTTGACATCCTTGAGTGAACAATGTAAGCCCACCTATGTGATTAACTAGCAAATCACATTAATATAACTGAGTTAGCATCCACAGGTGTAAGGAACCTTGGAGTTTTTCTCATGTTCTTCATGAGTATTTACTTTTGAAGAGAGGGTTGAGTGTTTGGTATTCTATATCAAGTATTCAATTGCTATATGTTATGTAGTGATACAAAATTGACATCAACACAACCTAGTCTGCATAATGCTATACTCCATGGGGACGTGTCTCCTATGTTTTTTGGCTCCTTCCCATACCGGGTCATCCCCCGAGCCGTTCCCAATTGGGCAAAATCAGAGACCATCCCTGAAACTTTAAACTTTTTTAGTCGGAACATAGGGACATAAATCAGTCCTAGGGATAGCGTTGTCGTCCCCTGTCTAGCCCCAGGACTGATTCCCACCCCCCTTCTAAAGTCGGAACTTAGATGGCATTTGAGGCAAAAAAAACAAACATTTTTTTTAAATTTTTGTTTGATCATGGGTAAACCCTATTTTGACTATTAAAACACTAAAGTCTAACTCTTCTTCTCATTCCTAGTTTTATTATAGTTGCTAAGAGGAAGAAGAAAACATAGAGTAGCAACAACAATGAGGAAAGATTGCATTTTGGGAATTTTTTCTATATGTACACCATATTGTTACAATGAAAGTACTTAGCATTTGTCATTTGATAATTTTCCATGTATTGAGCTTCTAAAATGTCTATGGTGAATGGTTTATCAATGTTATGATATGCACATTTAAATTATGTCTCTCTATATAAAAATTCCCCTATTTTTTTAATTTCCATCCCCTAAGGTCCCGTCCCCTAAATCTTGGCTTTGACCCATACCTGTACCAGAAACACGTCTCTGTCCCCTAAAACATTCCCGCCTTAAAGTTTGCATAGAACCAAGCTAGGGAAGTAAAAATAAATGAACTAAAAATAACACAGCTGTATAGTTAGCTAGATATAAACTAGTTGATGGCTTGAACAGCTGTAAAGAGTAAAAGACAAATAATTAAAAAGAAGATGGAAAGATCAAATAGCAATAGAGGGTGTATAGATAGAAAAATAGTTGTAAAGAGTAGATTTAAATAAATAAAATTAGGTAAATAACTAGGGAAACTTAATAACATTGTAGGACTCCTTACCTCCATATATAGGCTACTCTTAAGTAATGAAAACACAAAGAAACCTCTCCTAATCATATGAATACATGTAATGCCCCGCCAAGGAACCCAAGAGAATTACACTAAAGTTATGCTAAGTTATGCAGCAAATTTTTTTTTTTGTTTACTAAAGTTAACATGCACATTGAACATAGAATCACAATGGTTTACATTCATGAGTTTGAATAAACACATCATTTCATTTTCGTTCTCAAGGGTCCCTGACGTAGTATTACGTTGTCTAACAACCACTACGCTAACATGATTCAATGCTAAAGAACATTAAGGTACATAATGAAAGAAAGTTCATTTCTCTGAATCAAATTACATTACATCATATGATCACCTACATCCACTACACATGTCATAGGGTATGTGGTGATATTTAATACAATTACATTTATCAAATACAACATGGATCCATGCAGGGATCATAAATAATCAAATAAATCTCCTACAAGTACAAGATAATAACATCTGACATCTGATACATGAATCTGCAACAATGGTGGTAATCTGGTCCAAGTGTACAATCAGGTGAAGAAGGATAACCGCAACAGTCTCAATGGAGAAGTACACTACCTCCCGACCATGTGGAACCCATAGGTCCACCCCACCATGCTAGGGAGATAACACCAGGCCCACACACACTAAGGACCAATCCCCAATCATCACCTAGAAGAATATATCTAATACAAGAGGGTACACGGGTTACCAGAGGCACTGACCTACGTAGGATATCTAAGGTGCGAGTAGGAAGGTGTCATCATGTAGATCTACCCTTGAGTTTAGTCCTGAAGGTTCCTCACTGAACCGACGGCACTCAAGTGATCATATGTGGCATCTATATCTCTCATGAAGACAAGTATATCGATGATGCACCTAGCATCTTCCCGCAGATCCACCCTTGAGTTTAGTCCTAAAGGTTCCTCACTGAACCGATGGCACTCAAGGCATGGGCGAGGTATCACAAATTATCTTTTAAATGTTCTCCTAACTAGATTAATTTTTATAATGTTATCACTCGAATTAAGAAACTTGACAATGGATGATCCGTCAGCCACTTGCGGGCCTCGGTGATCCATTGCAAGCCACCCCCTACATCACATCTAGATAACCTACCCTAGTTTCACAACAATACCCATCCTGGTTTGTGGCCACTTATAACATATTAAGTTCCAATAACCAAATAAACAAATAAATCATATTACCATTTCAAAACATTTATACCCTTGGTCACTAACTCAAATTCATCCACTAGGAGGTAATAATAAGTATCAAATAGACATCCCAATCATGATCTCACATTACACTTTCCCAATCAAGCAATAGAAAACATAATCCACATTACACCATAAAACATTCAACAACAGTATAGATAACTTATATCCACAACATATACCCGACCTCTGGATTTTACCCCCTATTTGGTCTTCTAATCCCGTATGCAAATCAACTACATCAACAGTGTATTTCTCATGCACGCACAATTTATGCAATCAGAGAACATCGTAACACAATGAGATAACATCTCGTAAAGAAAACAAAGTCACAAGAATCAAATAACAAGTAAATTTGCTCACACTAATTTATCCCTATTATCATATTCGACGAATTTCAATAAATGAGGTTATGTGATTCAATTTCCACAAATGATCATAGCAACGTAATAGCTAAAGTAATCTCCTAGGAAGTTAGTCTTAATCAATAGATTAACCTTTTACCATCTTTTCTTTTATTTGCAACTTAACATCAAGATGTTTAATTGAGATTGACGATGTAATTATCATGAACATGAAACAATTAGATAATCCACATCAACCATTACATGTCCATAGACTAATTCATTCAATAATTATTTTATGATAATTAATTATTTAATATATATTTATTAACTTAAACGTAAGATAATGAAATATTAGTTAATATACATATTCAATGACTAAGATATCTATATAAATAAAATCTAAAATGTATTAACTATAAATAACATCCACTTTTTCAATACTTGAATTTAAAATTAATATAACAAATTTAAACAATCATGATAATGTCCTATCTCTTATTACTCAAATCCTAATATAATAGCCTACTTGATAATACAATCCTCTAGGTTCCTATCCTACTATCCACCTCATCATCATAGTGGACTAAGAAACAATTTAAATATGCAAGTGGGCACTAGCCCAAAGGTGGCGTCCAATAAGTCTAGGAGGGAAATGGAAACAATATTAAAAGTTTTCAAGTGGCTGCAATAAAATTTAAAAAGTGCAAATGGAAAATGTACATGCTATGACAGCAAGGTACATATCATGACACATTGCTTCCTAAGTCTTCCAAAGGTGGCCGCCCAACACATGCAATGGGTTTGAAAAGTTAATTATATTTCTACCTAATGGCATTAAACTCCAACTCACACCACCTCCACATTCATTTGGGCCTGCTAAATAATAATGTTATGACAGTCCCTTGACTAGTCCATGATCTTGATAAGACATGGGAAAAAGCTTTTTACCAAGGAGGTAGGCGTTCAAGACAAGGAATGTCAAAAGAGGACATAAATATTTAATTAAAACATGCTCCAAGTGGGCTTCAAGCCCAAGTACGCCACCCACCATGCAAAGAAAGCTTGACAAAGGTGTATGAGGTGTTTAATGCATTTTAAAAAAATAATGTAAACATAGTGAATTACAAGGTCAAAGTGAGGATCCCCATGCTGAACGCCCATGATGGAAAGATTGGAGGTGGATATTATATTGAATATTTTATTGCTATGGTGCTAAAATCAAGTGGAGGAGTGTTATGGTAATGTGAGAGAAACATGATTTGACCACCCCTTTGTCACCCATAATAACCATGTCAGTTTAGGTCATTTTCACAATGTAAGAAAACTTATAATATTTATTCATTTATGAATATTGAAATTTCAATTCTTCAAGATGGCGTGGGTCCCACTCATTTGGGAAGGTAGAATTTTGCTTTTATTTTATTTTATTATTTAATATATCCTCCATTTCATAGGATGGTTAAGTTTCTAATATTTTGAACTATATAATATATATTTTATGAAGTTAGGTGGCAAACAAATAATATAATAATGACTGTGTTTTTTTGAAAGTGTATGGGAATTATTCCCATACATTTTCCAGAGAGCTGGAAATGTCTATTTGTTCAAAGACTTAGTTTTATTTTTGTGTTTGTTTCTCATCCAAGACTTGGTTTTTTTTTTTGATATCCCATACAAATGATGATTTGTTTCCACATTTGATTTTCAAGATAAAGTACTAATTCTTTCAGTTCAGATTAATTATATGATCAATTTAAATGAATAATATGGCAAGCATTGGATCAAAACACAGCTAAGTTCCATTGAGTTGTGAAATAACAAGTTCTTTTCCATTCCAAACTTGGATTCACTAATGGCTAAATTAGAGGGGATTGTATGTTTGTGATGTTAAAACCCCACATTGCAAACTAAAATTCTCATTGATTTATTGCCTCACTCTACATATTTGAGAAGATAAGAGTATGCTCTCATTTGTTGGAAAACTTAAAACTAAATTGCAACATATTAAAGGAGTTCAAAACCTACCTGGTTCACAAACAGGCTGATGGAGTCCAGCCAAGATCACCTATCAAACCACAAGCTCAGACTCTCAGCTGCTATCAAATCTCCTTCCAAATTTGTCTTCTCCTTCTCCCATCTTCTCTTCCTCCACTCTCCACTTCTCTCTACCTTCTCTTCTCTAAAATTTGCATATGAAAGATAATAATCACCAGTCTCTCCTCTCTTTTCCTCTAAATTGGCTTGGAAAGTAGGGGAGGAATATTTTATTATTTCCCCCTACTATTCAAGTCAACTACCCAAAATAAAACAATTTAAAATTGTAAATTTCTTTTCTTTTTTTATTTTCAATTTATCATTTGAATTAAGTTATATCACTCAATGTTTCAAAATTATATGATAAGTTGTATCTATATAATCATATATATAAAGTTAACATATATTCAATTAATAATATTATTATCATAAGAGACATAGTGTAAACATATGTATCTGATTATGTTATATCATACTAATAACATTATATTTACCAAAATGCCAACATAATATAAATAGCTATCAGAAACCAGACATGAAATCCACAAGGTCAAAATACGACACCAACATGGAACAACACCTAAGATCAATATCATGCTCAACCGGGAAAATATATATATCGGATTTGTTCTGCCAGAACAAATTTGAATCAGGTAAGTCAAGTAAGATTCCGTCTGTGGTTTTAGGACGATTAGGTTGGGCTAGGGGATTGGCCTGAGCGCTAACTCCCCTTCTCCACCATTGAGACATCATAAGGGCATGCTCATCCTGTCAAGCCAGGGAAGTCGATGCTCAGTACCTGCAACCTGCATAAAAACCACTGCATGTACATGTGCATATATAAACATAATAACAGACAATGGTAGGGATGGCTGGGACGTGTGGACCCGACTCAATGCAGGTAACTACGCCTCCTCCTCTACCATACAGGCACGTCAAACAGAAAAGAAAAACAGACATGATACCATACACATGCAGGTATGGGGTGAGTACCAGACAAAAATAATCATCTAGATTGCATCAATTAACACATGCATTAGAAACATCATATAAAATTTATCATTACTAAATTTAACCATCACATAATGTCTTGGTCAAGTTCAATCATGACAATTAACATCCAAAATATAATTGTTTAATTACACACCACAATATAAATATGAAATATGTCTGATCTAATCAACTGAGATAAAATGGTATCAAACTAACATAGTCTCAACAGTGAAGAGCTGCGAGGGGTATTACAATACAAGCATGGATTTTTTATTTCATTGTTAACTTGAGCACGCTATTTCAAATAGAACATTATCATAAAATCTCGTAGGCCTTAATTATTTGTATTTTTTTAATGACATTAACATGGTAACTTTCCAAAGTTAAGCACCTCCAATAATACTCCCAAGACGATTATTGTGGCTTACCATAATGAAAACTTATTTCTTAGTTTCCTGAATAGTTAAATTGCCTCTACAAGTCCATAGTACTTCCAATATTAGTAATCTATCTACAGAAAGGATCATATCAGCTAAATTCAACCTCCATTGTGTATATGAATATAGCATCCAATACATTTAAGGTCTCAAGTGTTGGACTAGTCAAAAATTCATGACCTAATGACCAACAACAACGAACAGTGTGTTGATCTCTGCTTCACTATGGTGAGGCGGTGAGATACACTAGTGAAATAGGAAGAAGAAGAAGATGATTAAGAATCATTTTTATAAGTAGAAGATATCTCCTACTTATCAATTGATGAGCTAAAAGGGATTTATAATGAATGGTTCATAAGGCATGACACTTGTTGAAGGTTTTGTAAATGGGGTAGCAAGCTAATTGGACTTAACATTGGCGGAAGTTCCATGGTTAAGTGCGCTTGAGTAGGAGAAATACTGGGATAGTTGAAGTCTTGATGATTTGCCCATGGGAGCTTCACCTAGATGCAATAAGTACTAAGTGTTCCATTCATTCTCATGAGAGACGAGTTTACGTGAGCCACTACTCATGAAACATGCGTCAATGAGTTTGAATTGAAAGCTACACAATTGAATACTGATAGCAGTGTTGCAATCAATTTTATGTTTATTATAATATTAATAAATAAAGAAAATAATGCAGGCCTTGACACCGACAGTTACATTAATAATTAATTGTTTTGACAGTAGTTCAAAATACAAAACACTGAATTAAATTCTCTGAAAAATAAAGAACACACATTTCATAATACTTTGATTTATTTGTGCATTTTTCAGGGTTTTGGATGCAACTTTTAAGTATTTTTCTCCATCACTGAGTACTGATGACAAGTATGCAACAGAGACTAGGACTAACCTGCCTAAGCATTGAGGTGAAATTTTCTTGTACTTTGTGAG
Source organism: Chamaecyparis obtusa (assembly GCA_027943335.1). Classification (NCBI taxonomy): domain Eukaryota; kingdom Viridiplantae; phylum Streptophyta; class Pinopsida; order Cupressales; family Cupressaceae; genus Chamaecyparis; species Chamaecyparis obtusa. The sequence continues at coordinate 435,915 of BSBK01003889.1, forward strand.
TTTAGTAACCAGGCTCTGACTTTCATGACGTGCATCATTACACAATTGCTTTCCATGATGTGTAGTGTGCCTATGCTTGGATAGAAACACTTGTATTATAAATTTTTCACAAACTAATTATAGTTTAAATTTTCATAGTGCATAGGATTGAAACTAAGCATCTCTTACTTCCACCTAACCAAGAGTTAGATTAGAATTATAATTTAAAAGAATCAAGTTTTTATGCAGGCATTTCATTGATCAATTTCCTTCCATTCTTTCCTCATCCTTCATGTTGTTTCCTTCCAAAACTTGGTTGAGTTGGATTAATAGAAGCGGGTTTAGTTTAAAGTCTTTGTCATATCAGCAGGGGCAGCTATCTTTAAATAGGGTTATCCGTCAATATTTGGCAGGGTTCCTGATTTCATCATGTCTTTCATGTTTTCCTACAATCCTCTTTGATTTTCAAGCATTATCTCTACTTTCACCTAGGTTTCCATGTTTAGTAGAAACACTTTCAACACAAAAATATTTAGAAGAGGTCGATTCATTGTCATGGATAGATGAATTTATTGATTCTCGGAGTATGCAATCACTATTACCGAGTAGTCATATTGCTACAAAGATTGATTGTCTCAAAACAATGGTGGTTTGCAATGGAAAAGTAGTGAGAATATTATGAACAATACTATTATTGACAAGAGAAAGAAAGGGAATTTCTTATGTCAATGATTGAAAATATGGAATGTACTTTCCAAGAGTAGAGGAGAGGACAGTATGAAATGTGGTGCAGAGCACCAAAAGGACCTGAAGGTACACAAGGGTCACTAGTAAGACCTAAGTTGGAAACCATGAAGGCAAGAAGATATATGGGACCTATAAGGTCATTCAAGGCTGTAATATGGCTATTTAAGCCATTTGGTTGTAATTGAAAACTCTATATGAATGTAATTGCCCAAGTTGGCAAAGTAGGACTAAGGGTCACTAGAAGGTCTAAATGACCTAAGGGGTAGTATTTTAGGTGTGGGTTATAGTTTCAAGGCTTATGAAAGTGTTTTAACACTAATGGGGGTTTTAGTTGTCGATTTGTCAACTTGACAACATTTACAACTTTTTGTAATAAGTCTATTTAGTAGACAGTCAGTTTTAGACTGTTAGAATCGGTTTTGGGGGAGTTTGAAAGTAGTTTCAAAGTTGGTTGGTTGAAATTTGGTCTTTAAGAGACCTATTCACATTGAAAAATGGGGAGAGAACACGGGTTGGTCAAGGAGACAAGCATATATAAAGTTTGAAGTAATAAAATGATGTTTTAATTCTGTAATTTTCTGATTTTCCAGAAATACAGTCACTTTCTTTGCATTGTACGCCACCTTAATGCATCTGTCTTGAACTATTATCGATTGGAGGTGTTAGAGGAATGAATTAACTTGATTTTTGTGGTGGAATCATCCCATTTGGAGTTGTATAGAAGGAGAAATTGATTTTTTGGTAAAAATAGTCAAAACCCTGTCCTAGTGTAACCCGAGAGGGTAGAATGTAATTTCTTGAATGTTGCATGTTGAATAAGGACTCTTCATGAGGGGGCATGATAGAGGAAACGTTTTAGACTACCCCTGTTGGTTTGAAGAGAACCATGCATTGAATTCATATGCTATGAAGCCGGAAGACTGACTGGACTGTCACAGAGGAAGGGGGGGCTGACTGTCACAGTCAGAAGTTTGAGTGCTTTGTCCATACTTAAAGTGTGTTTCGGCCATGGAGGCTGGAGGGGGATGAAGATATGTGTGTCTACCACAAGTAGGATTATTGGAGGGGCCAGAGAATCCCATTTTGAGGGTGAAGCAATCAAAGTTGCAGGGTTTGGTATGACTGTCCCGGAATGACAGCATTTTGGTGAGTTAATTTGTTTGTGTAGAAGTATGAATGGATTGGATCAATGGATTGGAATGCATATGGGCAGAGTATAGAAGAGTTTAGAATGATGTTAGAGTGTCTTGTGGATGAGAAGGCAAAGCCATAGTGCTTAGGGGAATAGTGTGAAGACTGTCCCAACTAGAGAATCACAACTTGCAGAGTCACTGTCTTTAGGACAGTCAATGGTATTGGTTGTGTAGACCAGAGGGGTCAAGGGTGTGGTCCATTTGAACAAGGGAGTAAGGGTTTTCTGATGAACTAATTGGAACAGTCAATCCCTTTATTAAAACATTTATATCTTCTCTTGAGGGAAGTGAAAGGACCACAAAAGGCAGTCATACTTAAAAGACCTATTTTCTCTTTGGACCATACATTGTAATTGGTCACTGTCATATATCTTATTGATCATGGTTTGATTATTCATAGCCCAACTATTTTGATAGTGCTTAAATTAGTGTACTTTTGACCAAGAAATGACTGTCATTGTGCTTACAAGACTGCTCTTCAACCATTGCATTACATGACACTTTGGCTGCTCTATTCATATCTATATTGATTGAATAAATACTCCACTCCATACCTGGACTTGTTGTTATTTGAATGAACTGTAGTTTGTTCATTCATTTGTTATTCTTTTTACCATAAACAACCCCCTTTCTTTGCATATTGCTTCTCTCTTATGGATGACTGATTCACTAAGAATATCTCTTTCACTAAGCCTTAGTCGCACTGCTTGTCCTCCACATATCACTGATTATATAATGGACATCCTGACCATCTTATACTCATATTGATTATGCATTCTTTACCTCTAATGAATGCATTTTTGGACCTTGTAATAGAAGTGATTATTGTGATAGAATTCATGATTGTGCTTCATCTTTGTATGAACTTCTCCTCTGTTCCATGTTTAAGCATTTCCATTACACCAACAATATAGTAAAACAACTCGCAATACAGTCAAAGAAAGATCTGAACTAGTAACCTATCTTCTAATGGATGCTTAGGACTACTATTATCATGACTCTCTTTGAAAACACTCTTATGACTATACCCTATCTTCGATTGTTCATCTTATTCATCGTGCTTTTGTTGTTTTTTGTGACTTCTCTAGATTATGATTGTTTTACCATTCATAGACATGCCTTGACCACTATTTAGACATTCATGTTATCTGAGATTCGACATTACTTTCACCACTCTGCAATGGCACTGGCATAGCATGGCATATTACTACATTTGAGGTATTTAACAATAATTTCTAATCTTGATCCTTAATCATTGTTTGGTACTTTAATGACTATTATTTGGTGCTTTTTCTACTGCCTTTACTTTGTTTTGTGACAGTAATTTGACAGTCATACTTCTGTCACTACTCTCTAAATTTATCCATTCTTTATGATGCTTCTAACTTTGACTTTCGGGGTTGTATTTTTTGCATTACTCCATTGCCACTATTTCTAGCAATATTTACTCCCTACTATCATGTCAGTCAATCATTGTTCCCTCATGTATCACTACCTTGATCTTATCATTGTGCTTCGATATTTTTATAATATGTCTATTGCTCTTGTAATCTGTCAATGATTGTTGTTCATTATATCTACCCTTTTCACCTATGTGTGTTACCTTGTAGAATCTAGATATTATAAATAACTAATCAAAAGTGGAAGTACAATGAGGGACATCAAAACTTCATTGATGAATATGAGAATCTCCTGAAAGTCGACACTACACCAATCTATTGAAATAAGAAGGTAAAATAAAACCCTCAAATATAAGAACAATGAAATGAAACCCACGGCTAGAGCATTTAAAACTTTGGAGAACAATGAATAAAGACCTCTAAATAAAGAATCAAATCTCTAAAAAAGAGGAATTCAAGAATAGAAAATAAGCATTAGATTTTGTAAATATTGAAGATGCAGAGAAAACGGAATTAAACATAACAAAGAAGATAAACAAGATTGACACAATATTTATCATGGTTTGGCAATATGCCTACGTCCACACTTAAAGCAGGGAATCAGTTATATTAGCCAGTCTACAATAAGATACAATCCAATGTTACAATACATGACTGTATACAGTCATTTATAGACAGCTCTTCAAAGAGGAAGAGGTGGGAGAAACCGAACGGTCATATGACTGTTGGGCTTCACATCCCAACAATCTCCCCCGTGAAGTCCAACCGGCACAGCCATGAACTGCGGCATCCCCTGCTCCTGTTCTGAATCTCAGTGAACAATGAGTCCTTGAGAGGATCTCAAGGTTGCCAGACTCTGCTCCAGCACACTCCGAATGAGCCTTCTCCAAGTCAGATTGGATTTAAAAACATCATTTCCCCCAATTTTTAAATGTGTAAATTCACCGAAAAATCCATGATTAGATTCAGAATATATTTCTTTGTCCACAAAAGAACTGATCTTAACATTCTTCACTTCCAATTCACTCTCCCAAAACACCTGCCTTCCACCCACTTCTTTGAGTGTCTGCACTAAATAGTTCACTGAATTTATTGGAATAAGCATGGTAATCATGCTTCCAACAGTCTGCCTTAAATAAGTCACACCAATTTTGAGAAGCCATATAAAAGAAAACTTCACTGCCGCAGACTGCTTCTCAGCAGTCTCTTCGCCTATAGACATGACTTTAACGAGTAAGTTTTCATACTCCATACATTTGTGGAATCTCTCAATAGTTCCAAACAAATGGTCTGTAGTTGTGGAGTCTCCAACCTCAACAATTTTGATGAGACCGACAACATCTACGGTAGAGAATGGGAGACCAGTGGATAGAAATAACTGCCGACTGTGATGACCGTGTGGCAGGAAATTTTTGGAGTCAAACATCATGGCGCAAGCTCCAGAACATGCCATACTCCTTTCCTTGTAGGAACTAGTGGCAACAATGCTAAGATGGGCCTCCTCACTATCCCCAATTTGGGTGATTTGACCAAGCACTTGTGGCTATAGGTGTTCAATGCAGCCTTGCGTATGAGCATCCAAGGCCAGTGTTTGGTATGACAAGTCTATAAATTGGTCCATGTTAGTTACCAAGCCGTCCACGCCAGTGACGTGAGGAATTTGTTTAATGCCAGGGCCATGATTAGCGTGTGCAGTGTCTTGGTTAGTGTAGTCCACACTTGCGGTTTCTTTGGGCACGGTATGCTGGTCTTTGGCATATGCTTCTTGAGGATATAATGATTCAGCCTCAAGTTCCGGTGCAATAGAAAACCCGCTGCTTTCAACCTTGGCAGCGACTACAATATCTTCACCGACTTTTCCATGTCTTCATTGGTGGTAATATTGTTTTTCACCAATTTTGTGTGCCATATCTTTCTGCTGCGTTCGATACCTCTTCCATCTTCAAAAGATGAAAACAATTGACTATGTGCCACTAATACATTTGGGGGCATTTTGCGACGGCTATGTGTCGCAATTGCGACAGCGATGTGTCGCAATAGCAACACCTATAGACGTCGCTGTTTTTTAGTCGCAAATTGCGACGTCTATGGGTAGCCGTCGCAATTGCGACACATATCCCGTCGCAATGTGACTAAGATTTGTTAGCGGCATGGGCGTCGCCCCCCCGTCGCATGGCTTCGGAGGGCCGTTGCAATCGCGACGGACCTCCCAAGCAATTGCGACGGGCGCCTGCATCGCATTGCAACGGGTTGCCGTCGCAATTGCGACGCCCGTGGGTGGATTTAAAAAAATAAATTTATTTAATACATTGCTAATGAACCACATTAATGCTTTTTTCTTTCAACAAATGAGGACAGCCACTGTAAAGACAACATGATAATGTACACTCACTGTAAGGACAGTCACAAATGAGGACATCTCACAGTGACTATCCCTAGTGTAATTGCCACTTGAATGTATTGCTATTCAGCCACATTAATGCTTTTCTTCTTCAACAAATGAGGATAGTCACTGTAAAGACAACATGATAATGTACACTCACGAGTGTACATTATCATGTTGTCTTTACAGTGACTATCCTCATTTGTTGAAGAAGAAAAGCATTAATGTGGCTGAATAGCAATACATTCAAGTGGCAATTACACTAGGACACGAGTGTACATTATCATGTTGTCTTTACAGTGACTATCCTCATTTGTTGAAGAAGAAAAGCATTAATGTGGCTGAATAGCAATACATTCAAGTGGCAATTACACTAGGAACAGTCACTGTGAGATGTCCTCATTTGTGACTGTCCTTACAGTGAGTGTACATTATCATGTTGTCTTTACAGTGAGTGTACATTATCATGTTGTCTTTACAGTGTCAATATATGCATTATTACTTAAACTGAAGAGTACTCTAAATAATATGTCATTGTGGAGTTCTGATTGCTTCCAATTTGATATACGCTTGTTCTACTTATGTATCCAGCATCATGTAAGAAAAGTTGATGCTTTTAAAATAGATTCATTTAGCCATGAAATGCCTGTGCATGTTACATACAAGATTCCAAGGCCCAAAACTGATTACTCATTATAATTCATGTACAGAATGATAATCAACCACAACGAGGCATGCGTAGGCGTTGCTTAGATTTTGAGGCATCAAAAGCTCGTAGAAGAAACTTGACCAATGGCTCATGGAATGCAACAAACTTATTGCCTAAAACAGGAGCATTGGTAACCACAGATGATGGTTTTGAAAAGAACACTTCACCATCAATGTCACGTGAGGGAACTGCAATTTCTGATGGCAAGTAACTTGTAGTATATAAGAGAGATGCAGGTACAGATGCTGGGAATACATTGCTAATGAACCACATTAATGCTTTTTTCCTTCAACAAATGAGGACAGTCACTTTAAAGACAACATGATAATGTACACTCACTGTAAGGATAGTCACAAATGAGGACATCTCACAGTGACTGTCCCTTGTGTAATTGCCACTTGAATGTATTGCTATTCAGCCACATTAATGCTTTTCTTCTTCAACAAATGAGGATAGTCACTCTAAAGACAACATGATAATGTACACGGGCTGTAAGTGTACATTATCATGTTGTCTTTACAGTGACTGTCCTCCTTCAAGTGGCAATTACACAAGGGACAGTCACTGTAAAGGCAACATGATAATGTAGAGAAACGTTGTCATTTGTATTTTCAACAGTGCCGAGAGAGATTCCCTCCGCAAAATCATAGCTACAATTTCTGAGTACGTTGGGTTTATTTTTCTTTTGTCATTATTATGTAATCTGGTATTCAGCTGTTACAGAGCTAAAATACCCAGAAATGAGGACATATCTGTGTTGAATTTATTGTTAGCGGCTTTGGTTATTTAGAAGTTTAATTTTATTTGTTCATCTTTCAAGCACAAACATTTTGTGGACCGTAACATCTTCATTGTTTCGGGTATGCAATGAAACAGCCGTAACTTGCAACTACCTTCATGGTACTTGTGTACATTATCATGTTGTCTTTACAGTGACTGTCCTCATTCAAGTGGCAATTACACAAGGGACAGTCACTGTGAGATGTCCTCATTTGTGACAAGGACAGTCACACATGAGGACATCTCACAGTGACTGTCCCTTGTGTAATTGCCACTTGAATGTATTGCTATTCAACCACATTTATGGGCCCGTTTGGACCACAGCACACAGTAGCATCTACAGAGAAGAATATCCCAGGTGTAACAAGTTGTAAGAATATACCAACAGTTCTAAGAAGTTCCCTAGCACATAGTAGCATCTACAGAGAAGAATATACAACATGAGGGCAGCCACTGTAAAGACAACATGATAATGTACACTCATTGTATGTGTACATTATCATGTTGTCTTTACAGTGACTGTCCTCATTCAAGTGGCAATTACAGAAGGGACAGTCATTGTGAGATGTCCTCATTTGTGACAAGGATAGTCACACATGAGGACATCTCACAGTGATCGATTGTCCCTTGTGTAATTGCCACTTGAATGTATTGCTATTGAACCAAATTAATGCTTTTCTTCTTCAACAAATGAGGACAGTCACTCTAAGGACAACATGATAATGTACACTCATTGTAAGGACAGTCACAAATGAGGACATCTCACAGTGACTGTCCCTTGTGTAATTGCCACTTGAATTACACAAGGGACAGTCATTGTGAGATGTCCTCATTTGTGACAAGGATAGTCACACATGAGGACATCTCACAGTGATCGATTGTCCCTTGTGTAATTACCACTTGAATGTATTGCTATTGAACCACATTAATGCTTTTCTTCTTCAACAAATGAGGACAGTCACTCTAAAGACAACATGATAATGTACACTCACTATAAGGACAGTCACAAATGAGGACATCTCACAGTGACTGTCCCTTATGTGATTGCCACTTGAATGTATTGCTATTCAGCCACATTAATGCTTTTCTTCTTCAACAAATGAGGATAGTCACTCTAAAGACAACATGATAATGTACACGGGTTGTAAGTGTACATTATCATGTTGTCTTTACAGTGACTATCCTCCTTCAAGTGGCAATTACACAAGGGACAGTCACTGTAAAGGCAACATGATAATGTAGAGAAACGTTGTCATTTGTATTTTCAACAGTGCCGAGAGAGATTCCCTCCGCGAAATCACAGCTACAATTTCTGAGTACGTTGGGTTTATTTTTCTTTTGTCATTATTATGTAATCTGGTATTCAGCTGTTACAGAGCTAAAATACCCAGAAATGAGGACATATCTGTGTTGAATTTATTGTTAGCGGCTTTGGTTATTTAGAAGTTTAATTTTATTTGTTCATCTTTCAAGCACAAACGTTTTGTGGACCGTAACATCTTCATTGTTTCGGGTATGCAATGAAACAGCCGTAACTTGCAACTACCTTCACGGTACTTGTGTACATTATCATGTTGTCTTTACAGTGACTGTCCTCATTCAAGTGGCAATTACACAAGGGACAGTCACTGTGAGATGTCCTCATTTGTGACAAGGACAGTCACACATGAGGACATCTCACAGTGACTGTCCCTTGTGTAATTGCCACTTGAATGTATTGCTATTCAACCACATTTATGGGCCCGTTTGGACCACAGCACACAGTAGCATCTACAGAGAAGAATATCCCAGGTGTAACAAGTTGTAAGAATATACCAACAGTTCTAAGAAGTTCCCTAGCACATAGTAGCATCTACAGAGAAGAATATACAACATGAGGGCAGCCACTATAAAGACAACATGATAATGTACACTCATTGTATGTGTACATTATCATGTTGTCTTTACAGTGACTGTCCTCATTCAAGTGGAAATTACACAAGGGACAGTCACTGTGAGATGTCCTCATTTGTGACAAGGATAGTCACACATGAGGACATCTCACAGTGACTATCCCTTGTGTAATTGCCACTTGAATGTATTGCTATTCAACCACATTTATGGGCCCGTTTGGACCGCGGCACATAGTAGCATCTACAGAGAAGAATATCCCAGGTGTAACAAGTTGTAAGAATATACCAACAGTTCTAAGAAGTTCCCTAGCACATAGTAGCATCTACAGAGAAGAATATGGATCAATGAGGTTGACTTCAAAGCCATGCAATCTAATGGTAATAGTAATATCATAATTTGACATACTATCAGAAATACTTCCTAAATAGACTATTCAATCTTATAAGAGATGGATTCATGAGAACTATTATTTATGAAATATGAGTCAATGACTTTAATTAAAAAAATTACACAATCTAATTCTTGTAAAAATATCAAAATTTGACACATTGAAAATACCTTCCAAAAGTATCGTTAATTGATTAATATGAATCACTACTCATGAAATATAATTTTATAAACCTAATCTAAAAACTACACAATAAAAATCTTAATAGCAATATTGTAAGAAACTATTCCCAAAAGCAAGCCTAACAAAATTTGATGAAAATAATTTTTGTTTCACTCAACTTTGACATTCACAACTTCCTCTTTTATTATAATAAGAAAAAAAATGTCTTTTTAGATATACCTCATGAACCATACTCGAATAATCTATCATTTTTCTTCTCAAAAACATATTTGCAGAGCCTGCTTCTTTTACTTGTTTGTACTTTTATCTCTCTGATGGAAAGGGTTCCTTCAGGACACATTTTTCCAAGTTCACTGCTTGAGATATTTGAGGAGGGTTCCCCTGATTGAGTATCCATCCAACCCATATTCGAGTAGTTCTACAATTGCACAGTCTAAATTAATAATACTGACAATTGAATGACGAATGATGATACATAGAATTGATATAAACTAATCCTAAAAACACTAAAACATTATTAATATATTTATATTTCATAAATAAAATTGATATAAAAGATTTGGAAAGATACATTAAAAAATAGAAAAACAGTAATTTATAATAGAAGGAAACTTAAATTGCTATTTAAAAAAAAAAACAAGTCTTAAATCTTATCATTTTGTTTCATTATCATCCATAAGTACACACCTCTAGCATAATAATTATATTTTACCACCCATAAAATGAAAAAAAGATTTTCACAAGAGAAATTGAAGCTAGATTATAAAAATGAACCATCTTATTGGAAACTGGAACTGTTATCATACCCAAAAGGACTACAAAATTTCACCTTATCATACCCAGATTGTTTCTTTGCCTGGCGGAGGGAAATTTGATCAGTAAAATTGACACAGAGTATGTTGTCTCCATTGTCATGCTGGATAACAAAACACCAACTTTAATGGGCATGTACTGTCCCTTGTGTAATTGCCACTTGAATGCATTGCTATTTGATGCAGGGGCATCCCTAATGCAAGCCAAAGACACCATGATTGAAGGAAGTTGCCATGAAGCCAAGGAGTCAAATCCTATCAATTGGAACATAAGATTTTCACCTTGGAGCTTTGAAGGATTGACTGGTGAAAGGTCCTTTTGATTGACAAATCAGAGTCTTTTTGAATGACAAATCAGAGTCTTTTTGAATGACAATAAATTAGAATAGGAGTTTTAGATGTTTTCTTGGTTTGTAATAAATATTAAGGATTGATTTTATCTCCTTATAAACATCCACTTGTTGGACACAAGACCCCTTGGTGACTTATAAACCTTGGGCATCTTTTGAGTCCTTGGATGAAATGAGCATAGTAAGTGTTTATTAGGTGTCTTTTAGATGTTGTTAAGAAGTTTGAAGGTCCAAAATAACTTTAATAAGGTTCCTAAAGTTTCACAACACATTTTTAACCTTCTCGGCAAAGTTGTTTGCAAAGTTGTAATGCAACTTTAAAAGTTGCTTAGCAAAGTTGACATTTGTTGGATAAACTGTTCTAACCACCTAGATGGTTGAACCAACGTTTGGAGAGCCTATTTTAGGCTTCAAATGGTCGAAGACAGACAGAGAACTAGTATTGTAATCATTTTGCTTTCATAAAAAATAAAAATAACCCTGTTTTAGTGCATTTCTGGTGAAAAATGAACTTTGTACGGCTGTACGGATGGTGGTTGGATGATAAAATTTGCCTGGAAGTTGTAATAGTGACATCTGATGCTTTGGAAGTTGGTTTGATTGATTCTCTTTGTTTTATATCTAAGTTATTTCAAATTTTCTGTGCATTGTTTACAAACCCTCATTTTCAGGGTTTGACTGATGTAAAGACCTTAACTCACGTTTCAACCATTGGAATTCCTTCTTCCTTGGTGGAATGAGAGTTAAGGATGTATATTTGTATATTCTAAAAGCCCTGACTACTCTGCATCACTATTGAACCACATTAATGCTTTTTTCCTTCAACAAATGAGGACAGTCACTGTAAAGACAACATGATAATGTACACTCACTGTAAGGATAGTCACAAATGAGGAAATCTCAGAGTGATTATCCCTTGTGTAATTGCCGCTTGAATACATTGCTATTGAACCACATTAATGCTTTTTTCCTTCAAGTGGCAATTACACAAGGGACAGTCACTGTGAGATGTCCTCATTTGTGACAAGGACAGTCACACATGAGGACATCTCACAGTGACTGTCCCTTGTGTAATTGCCACTTGAATGTATTGCTATTCAACCACATTTATGGGCCTGTTTGGACCACGGCACACAATAGCATCTACAAAGAAGAATATCCCAGGTGTAACAAGTTGTAAGAATATACCAACAGTTCTAAGAAGTTCCCTAGCACATAGTAGCATCTACAGAGAAGAATATACAACATGAGGGCAGCCACTGTAAAGACAACATGATAATGTACACTCATTGTATGTGTACATTATCATGTTGTCTTTATAGTGACTGTCCTCATTCAAGTGGCAATTACAGAAGGGACAGTCATTGTGAGATGTCCTCATTTGTGACAAGGATAGTCACACATGAGGACATCTCACAGTGATCGATTGTCCCTTGTGTAATTGCCACTTGAATGTATTGCTATTGAACCACATTAATGCTTTTCTTCTTCAACAAATGAGGACAGTCACTCTAAAGACAACATGATAATGTACACTCATTGTAAGGACAGTCACAAATGAGGACATCTCACAGTGACTGTCCCTTGTGTAATTGCCACTTGAATTACACAAGGGATAGTCATTGTGAGATGTCCTCATTTGTGACAAGGATAGTCACACATGAGGACATCTCACAGTGATTGATTGTCCCTTGTGTAATTGCCACTTGAATGTATTGCTATTGAACCACATTAATGCTTTTCTTCTTCAACAAATGAGGACAGTCACTCTAAAGACAACATGATAATGTACACTCACTGTAAGGATAGTCACAAATGAGGACATCTCACAGTGACTGTCCCTTGTGTGATTGCCACTTGAATGTATTGCTATTCAGCCACATTAATGCTTTTCTTCTTCAACAAATGAGGATAGTCACTCTAAAGACAACATGATAATGTACACTCACTGTAAGTGTACATTATCATGTTGTCTTTACAGTGACTGTCCTCCTTCAAGTGGCAATTACACAAGGGATTTGTGTTTTCATTTGTGTTTTCAACAGCGCCGTAACCCTCCGCGAAATCACATCGGGATATAAGGGCAAAACAAACAAGAACGTTGTCATTTGTATTTTCAACAGCGCCGAGAGAGATAGACAAACTTAAAACTCAGACTTAAGAAAGATGAAGGCAATGCTTCAAAAGGCCGATGCCCTAAATACGGGAAAACACAATACCACCATTAAACGATGCCCTAGTCACTGTATCAATGCTGCCAGCTCCGTACCAGTATGCTGACTGCTCACTTTCATCCTGTGATAAAGGTAACTTCATTAATCATACTTGAAATGGCAGCATACGAACTAAAGCTGATGAACATTTATAAACTAAAAGTTTAAAACTACAGATTACAAATGTAGTAGTTTCATACGAAAAGAACTTGATGTCTGAAATTTACCATTAGAAGTATCCAAAGGAATACCACAGTACTGTTGAACTTGGAGAATCGGAGATGATCTACACAGCAAGGTTCAACAGCTGTAAGGACTGTTACACCATCTTTAGCATTTGAATACATTTTCTCCTTGGCTTCTGGTGGATCCTCAAAGACCCCCAATGACGTTTTCCCTACAATTATCAATTGTTTGTCAGTATGAGATATTAATAAATAAACATTAATCACAATATTAGGAAAACAATGTTCTTGATGTCTGAATCTAAATCACAGAAAGCTCTAATAAAGCAGTTCTCAGTTTCACATTAAACTAAGTTTCAATTTCAAATGGTTATAATAATTTTTGCAAGTTATAAGTAGCTGGTTACAGTATATGACATAAAAAGAAAAAAAATCATTTCTATTCTTTTCTTCTTTTTCTCTTTCAACGAAGCTTTTGCACCACACAAATGCATACCAAGAATTTCTCAGGAGGTTTCAAGACCATTGCATACCAAACTTCTTCTCTGTAGATGCTACTGTGTGTCGTGGTCCAAACGGGTCCAAATAGACCTAGTGACTCTAGTAGGTCTCCAAAACCTGTTCTGCAGCAATAACTCTTCAATTTGACAAAGGACCTTATGAACTTATATGTTTTTTGAGTACCCTTTTTGATGTTCTAACAATCCTCCAACTCCCAGACCTTGACTCCACTCCAGCATATCAATGTCCTTATTGAGTCCGCAGACCTAATGCATGCCTTTGGGTGTGGGTTCCAAAACAAGGCATTGAAAATGGGTGCATGAAACCAAGATCAGAGTTTGAAGATGTCCACCATGCTCTAAAGATCTAGATTCAACAAGGTTTGAGGTCCTTTACTTGCCGCTACCCTCTGATCTTGCATAATCCATCAACTCCTAGTCAAGAACATTGAGATTCTTGACCTAGGGCTTGCTCTTGAAATTCTCTGGCTTAGTATCCTGTTCCAAAGCTTTTAAAATATGAAAATAAACCCCCTTAACTTGCATTTTACAAAGAACAGAGGATATCCTATGGTTTATTTGCAAGTTAAGGCCATTTGAATGCAATAACCCAAAAAATGAGGGTTTGACAGAACAACAGATAAGAAAAAGGAATAACTTTGATATAAGGTGTCTTGAATCTACCAAATAAACTCTCAAAGCATAAGATATAAATACTCTAACTTCCACACTGGTCTGCCCTCCCTTTCACATCCGTACACTGTACAGTGCTTGAAGGAAATGCACAGAAAAGGCTCTGAAATAGTGGCTCTATCTGACAGAGAGTCCATGCTAGGCTTCATGACTAACCTAGAGCACATTCCTTGTTATGGAGGAAGTTTGAATGGTGAAGAACTTATGGAATGGATAGAGGACCTAGATAACCATTTTGACTACAAGTATCTTATTAATAACCATTTTGACTACAAGTATCTTATGGATAGAGGACCTTGATAACCATTTTGACTCATTTAGTATCTTATTGAGCTTCACTTTGTTTCGAGAATATAGTTTAATATTCTCTACTAAACAGGGCCAACCACGTGAAGGTGGAAGCTCATTTGGCCCCACCCCCCTCCCCTCCCCCTAACATCACTCTACATTCCCCGTTAACATCTAACATTCATTCATTCTTTCAATTATTAATAAAATGTAACATTCAATCAATATCACATGATAACATTCATTAACACATTAGATTCGTTAACACACAACATTCATCAATATGAAAATAAACACATAATTCATGAACATTCATTAGCACATAATTAAATTCATTGAGACATAAAATTCAGTCATTATCAATTAAGGTATTTAGATGACAATCATTTCTTTTTTCTCTTTCTAATTTTTTTTTCTATGTAAGCTCTAAGAGGAGCATCAGTGTTATCATCAATACCCCCCTCATCAGTTGTTTTGTTCTTTGTTCTTGATGATCTCAAATTCCTATGCTGCTGCAAAGGGGGGTCCTCTACAATAACAAATAAAAGAGTTAAATTTAAAATATTTAATTATAATTGTTACAAGTATTTAATTATTTTAAAGAACATAACTGTGGCGCTCTTTAATTACCTGATCTGGCCACATCATTTTGTCTAGACTCAACCTCAACATGCTCATGAGCACCGACCCCTCGATCCTCTATAGTTGCTATACAAAATGTTACATTAATCCAAACACCAATTGTAATTACATATAAAAATTTTAATAGCAAATGTATACCTCCACCACTAGGATGCACATCATGCGAACCTTCATTATGCATAGATTGTGTAGAAGGATTGTCAGGCTGCATTCCAATATCCTACACATTGTTATCATTGCTTTCTTAAAACAGATATACTCACTTTATATTAGAACTTAACATCAAATAGACTAATTGGTAAAGTATTCAATTTGAAATAAATTTCATTTAGCTTATTTACCTGTGGCTCAGATGTATCATTATTTGAACCTTGCACACTGATTTCAGCTCGTAGCCGTTCAGCCACGGCTCTATAGCCTTGTTGGAAGCCAATTCTCTTGTCCTCTTCTATGAGGCATCTATTGAACTCTGACCCGTACATTTTTTCTTGGTATGGTGAATTTTACTTGCATTGTTTGATCAAAAAAAATTTCCTTGCAATATATAAAAAAATTGATACAAGTTTTCATTTACTAATACTTACAACTCGTGCTTGAAGTTTGGAAAAACCACCAGAGCCGAGCTTGTGTGTCCCGTGCTTTTCTAATCTTGCCTTTGTTGCCTTTGATGTGTCAGGCAATCTATGAAAAGTTTGAAATATGTTAGAGACCAGTATAGGAAAAATTTAGAGGTTAATTAGTACATAATTACATTCTCAAAAGTATCACATACCTTGCTCTACTCTCTACTAGCGTAATTCCTTTTTTCATGTCGGCTTTATACTTTCCATCCAAAATCAAACCCTGCCACTCAGCCTCAAGAACACAGGGCGGACGCTCGTGCCTTGGGTTAACCTCTAAATATTTCCTGTACTGGTCCCTAATATACTTCAAACATAAACCAGCTCTTTCAAGGAGCTTGTTTCTCTCGAATGCACGAGGTCCAAAAAGCTGGGTCATACTATGTACAAGATCATCCTTCAACTTTTTATCTTGGTTATTCCACCTTTTAAGTAAAAAAAAATATGTTAGACTCATAAATGAAGAGAAGCTACCTTTAATATAGTTCAAGAAATTGATGAAAAGGAAAACTATTCTAGCAATGATATGAAATCAAAATAGTGGTTTGGGGTTTTAGTTAGGATATGATGTTCCACCATGTACGTATGGTGGGCCTGAATATCCGCAAACACTCGTCACCAAGTTTTTGCCAAAAAATATCATTCCCTACAAAATAATCATGGGATCATTAGTCGATGAAGAGTGATCAAAAACTAAATTACTATTATATCACTATAGAATAATAATAACTTTAAAGTACCTGGAAGTTTGGATACTTTTAAGGGAACGCCTTCATCGTCGCTGATGATCAATACGCAATCCTTCACCGTTCCCGTACTAGGAACACAAGAACATCCAGGAAATGATGTTGCATCGGGACTTGTTGCATCTCCTATTGCAAAAAATGAAAACCATTATCAAATGCCTCCAAGAAATAATACTTCAAGGGAAATAAATTGGTGTAGAGCACCCATGGCACAAACACAATCAAGGGATCTACATCGTAAACACATAACACTTAAACACATAACAAAAGAGAGAAAAAGAGGGATTTGTGTACCAGTAGATGGTGCAACAGTTGGTGCATTTAGGCTGTGTGTTGTTGACATGGCAGTCGGCAAGACATTTGTGGCTGTCCTGGATGGAGGCGGCGTTGTCATATCATCATGGAAAGGAGCTGAAGAATAAAATTGTTAGAGCATGCATAAATATAGAACGCGTGGACTAGCATGGACAAGATTGTTAGAGCATTAAAAAAAAAGATTGTTCGAGCATGTATTGTCAATGATTATGATCATTCCTATATATATTCAGTGGAAAACACAAGTGGGGAATGGAACATGTGATCTACCTGAACCACTTGCAATACCGGCCTCATCATGGGAATGGGGTTCAAAATTACGCAAATAACTCTGTAAAGACAATGCATCCATATTTTAATTAATGTCATAAAAGAGCATAGCATAAAAACCATTATTGAACTCTTGTAATAATTAAAAATTTCATTAATACTTACTTTAAAGTTTTTAGAAGTGCGCAACAACTCAGCTGCCCTGTCTTTTATTTCCTGAGTCTGAGGATGTATGGATACCAAACGTAGAAGTTCTTTCCCAATTTTCTTTAGCAGCTTTTTAATGGAACCGATCGGGTCATCGGTCTCTGCTAAATCAATAAAAAAAGGGTCCACAAGGGGGGACTCCTGAGGGACTGCAGGTTGCTTTCCCTCTCTCCGACCATCGGCCCTCTGTGACAACAATAGTATTAGTATTATCAAAATTACTCCAAAACAATGAAGAAAATAACATTAAAAAAAATAATATTTTGCTTCTATCTAGTTTGTACAATTACAATGAGTTTTACCTGCTCATGTGTAGATGAGCTAGGAATATCGTCACCATCACCTTCGGGCGGTTGCTCCATATTGTGCCCCTGTGTCAAAGATCAAGTATAAAAATGTTAGCCAAAAATTTAATAACTAAATGGTATGTTGGAGTCATTGATTAGAAGTTGGTTTAATAGTATGTACCACCCCCATGATAGTAGCCTCGTTTGTATCTATGCGGTTCAAATTGTAATCAATAAGCAGCTCTTCCCCTGCACGTATTGATTTTATCGCATAGATGAATACATGATTTCCCTCGCGCGCCTCAAATATGCAATTGGGTTGCTTTATAGTTGACTCAGGTCGTGTACTATTTATAAAACCCGCAATATTCCCTATTGCTTTTGGCCTTCCATCAATGTATATAGCCACACTTTTACTTTGATTATTGTCTTGCTGTTGTATATAATTTGCCGAGAGTGCATACCTACGCATACTTTTTTTATATTGAACAATATGCATCCAACTTTTGTAATCGTAACATGGTCCAACATACTCCATCAATTCAGAAACTTTGTTGTAAGACACCTTTATGCCATCCATAGAAAATAGGCCCAAACCATGTAATGATGATGGTGCTATGCGATATATCCTCTCATTAACACAAAAATCAGTGTTTATTGGAGGAAGTTCCTTGGGTACCCAATGTTTCTGTAGATGTTGGTACCTCAAGGGCACCTCAATGTCGCCTTTCGTCTCATCATCATAAGAACATGACCCCCCTTGAGCAAGGAAAAATTTCATGTGTTTATTGAATTTCCTTCTAGTCCTTTGACCTCTAGTTAATCTCCCTATTCTAGATAAACTGCATGTCTCACTTTCCTCTTCTATTCCTATATTTCCCTCACTCGAGGAAGACACTTCTGACAAATACCTATTTGCTGGTACCTGCAAATGGGAGAGATCTTAGAAGACATCAATCTTACTATTGATAAGTGTATTAAATAGACTTTCTATAAGGTGTATTGACTTATACCTGTCGATCCATGAGACTGTGCGGGATGCTCTTGAAAGGGGTTCAATTTCCTGCAAATGTAATTCAATTATCGTGAGCATAATCACATCATAATCGTAATCACATCCA
The DNA here is from genome assembly GCA_027943335.1 of Chamaecyparis obtusa. Taxonomy (NCBI): domain Eukaryota; kingdom Viridiplantae; phylum Streptophyta; class Pinopsida; order Cupressales; family Cupressaceae; genus Chamaecyparis; species Chamaecyparis obtusa. The sequence continues at coordinate 454,819 of BSBK01003889.1, forward strand.
TCATAAGCATCACATAAAAATTAAAAACATTAAAATGTACACATTATAACACTTATAGCTTTTAAATAGATAATGAATAAACTATGTAACCATTTAAGACAAATATATTTCTATCAAGAAATGAATATTAAATACATTAAGGATTGATGGCATACCTTTAAATTTCATCATCATCATCCTCATCATCATCATCATCATCATCATCATCATCATCATCCTCGTCATCGTCGTCATCATCATCGTCGTCGTCGTCGTCATTGTCGTCGTTGTCGTCATCATCAACATCATCATCATCAACATCAACATCATCTTCATCATCATCATCAGTAGCAGCATCATCTTCTTCTTCTTCTTCATGAAAATTTGTCTCAGGAACATCATCCAATAATTTTCGATCGTGATCATCATCTACATCATCTTCTACTTCTTCGGTATCTTCTTCTTCCATCGCATTATACTTTATCGGCCTTCCTCTCGGTTCATGTCTAACAACAAATGACCAACCCGGTTTATGTGAAACCTCTGAGTAAAATACCTGCTCACATTGGCTTGGAAGAACATAGGGCTCATCCCCAACTGGCTCAAACGACCTTGTATTAACCATTGTAAATCCATTATCATGTTCAATAACAGTTCTATTAGGATCATTTGGATTAAGTCGTAGCCTGTACCATTTGACAACGAAGAGTACTAATTTGAAGGAACTAAAGTCGCACTCAAGTATATCATCCAAAATGCCATAGTATTGATTTTTAGACTCTTGAGGATCTAAGTCATTTCTAGATGAAATATTAGTCACTTGAAAGACTGCAGTTATTCCAGAATCACAAGTTTTCTTCGTGTCATCCAACACTTTGACGTGAAATTTTTTACCATTACAGAACATACCCTTGTGGTGTTTAACCTGCAATAATATGTGAAACATGTCAAAATTATTATATCGTGAGTTGATAAACATATGGGTGATTAATAATTTTGTACGTACCTGGAAATCTCTTAAACCATATGCTAAATCTATTTCCCTTTGCGTAACATTAGAATCTCCATTACGATGAGCTTCTTTAACCAATGAAGATACACCTTCCCATGTTAATGTGTGACCAGAATGTTGACATCGTTCAATCCATACCATCATCCAATCAAGATTGTTTGCAATATACAAATGTAGTACATCCCACTCTCGAGCAACTGTACAAAAAAAAATAGATGACTTACAACCGATTTATTTTGAAGATTAAGAAATAATTTATTACAATAACATCTTATAATTTATTACCTGTCACTTTCCTCAATCTACCTTTCCCCATCAAGTACTCCCCTTTGAATTTTTTAAAAGGGTCGAGATCCCAAATGCGATCTACATGGATATTTGAAGCAAACTTAGGAAGATATTCAGTAATGTACACCATAGTCTGGTATACCATGTATCCCTCTACCATAGAACCCTCAGGATGTGCTCTTTGTCGAACCAAAGCCTTCAAAGATTTCAAGTGCCTCTCAACCATCCACATTGACCTAGTGTGTGCAGGTCCACACAATTCAATCTCCTCAACTTGGTGTATGAGGTAGTGTTCTTGTGCATTGAAAAAAGTTGGAGGTAGACACTTTTGCATTTCACATAATAAATGAGGAATTCTTCTCTTCCAATAGTTTATATCTTCTTTATGGATTTCTTTATATGACAACCACCTACATTAAGAGATTCAAGTCACAAAAAATATATAAATACGAGACTTTACAAAATAATATACAATAGATTACATAGCAAGAAAAACAAATCGCGAATATAATAAATATATACAACAAATTGAACAGATATTACTGCTTACCTCATGTATTTTCCAAGATCATATATCACTTGTTTGATGTTATTGTTGAAGTGCTCTGGGAGAGATAGAGGTAGCATGTACTGCAGTAATTATAAACCAATCATTTCATTATTTTCTAACATAACATAATGAATAGTACACGTAGTTTATGACTATATTGTAAATACAGAAGAACATAACTTACCTTGATGAAAGTATGCCAATCATGCGTTTTGAGCCCTGGCCCAAATTCACTTTTCTTTGATATGAGATTGCTTATGTTCCCAGCAAATCCTGTGGGAAATTGAATTTTTCGTATGACTTCTTTTATGGCATCACTTTGCTGCTCCGTTAATAACCAAGGAAGGGCACTTATATTAATCTGATCTCTATTGCTATTTGAGTGAATGAAATTCTTCAGTGCATGATTGGATTCATGAATTTCATTACAAATTTTGACAATTTTTTCTTTGTCACGCCTTCCATCCAGTATTTTCCACAATGTCTCTGTTATATTCTTTCCAACATGCATAAGATCAAACAAATGCACAATTTGTAGGTCCTCGTAGTAGGGCAACCTACTAAATTGTCTGGGATAGCTTTTTAGTCCCTTTGGAAGGTTGTCAGTAGTGCCTTGACGACCTTCACGATCATCAATTACATAATTAATAAACAAAAATCACAATAGAAATATATAAATTACAAACATAAACCATTAAGTGGAACGACATTACCTCGACGATTAATTCTATTATATTCCAACTTCCATAGGCGAGGTGTCATTCTTCGTGGCTTTGATGTAGTCTCTTCTTTCCCATTGAAAAGATGTTTTTCCATACTTCGATACTTATGATTCCTGTGGAGGAAGTGTCTGTACTCATCAAACACATGCTTTCCTAAACTTTTTGAATGACGAGATTTCATCTTTGGACCACAAACTGGACATGAAAATTTTCCCTTTGTTTGAAGACCTACAAGATAATGATATAATTGGATTATTAAATATGTTGATTTTTATAATTAGAATTATCATGCGCAACTTGAATTCACTATAACATACCACAAAAATGTGTTAGCCCTGGGGCATCATGTATTGTCCATACAAGTATTGCATGGAATTGAAATTGTCTTTGTCCTATTGGTCTAGACACGTCATACATAGTGACACCGTTCCATAACTCCACCAACTCGTCAATAAGAGGCTCAATATATACATTCATATCTTTAACTTGATATTTACCTACTTGAATGAACAGTAACATTACATAATTATTGTGACCATTTTACTGTAAGATTTGTAAGTACATGTAAATTAATAACTATCAAATAATAAAATACCTGGAACAATCATTGCCAACATAATGTGCTCCCTCTTTATTGACATCCACGGAGGAATGTTATTGTTGATAACAAAAACAGGCCACACCGAGCAAACAGATCTCATCTCTCCAAATGGATTGACACCATCCGCTGCCAATGAAAGCTTGAGATTACAAGGTTCTTCTTTGAAGTGTTGCCACTTTTCCTCTATGTGCATAAATGCCGAACCATCCGTAGGGATTCGAATAATGTCATCTCGACTTCTATTGCGTGCATGGTAATCCATAAATTGTGCCAAGCTAGTACACCTGAATAATTATCGCATCCGTGGAATAATGGGGATGTAATGAAGAACCTTGTGAGGCACCTTTTTTGTTATTCGATCTGTTCGATATCTACTCGTATGACATACAGGGCATTGTGTTGCAAATTCATGTTCTTTATAATATATAATATGATCATTGGGACAAGCATGTATTGTTTGATACTCCATTCCAATATCTTTCATAATAGCAGATAATTCTCGATATGAGCGAGGTAGAATATTTGATGGTGGTAACAAAAACTCGCCTATCAATCTACAGCAAAAAATATAAGTTGTTAATATAAACAATATTAGTGGTACATTATTCACCCTTTGTTAACTATAAAGACATATATGACATACCTTAACATACGTGACATTGTTATGTTGGATAAACCATTCATAACCTTCAAGTTCAACAACAACAATACAGCAGAGAGAAGAGTTGTTTGGGAGTCTTTGTATAGGGGCTCGTATGCCTTCTCAAGTAGAGGTACATCAAGGCTATCATCATCATCATGATCAGATCCGCTTGGACTAAATGTGTCATGGATCAATGTATTTATACCATCATCTTCAATTGTGTTTTCTGGCGCATGATCGTCATCTTCCATGGGATCATTATCTTCACCTTGGATATTCGCACCCCCATGTTCCTCCATATCATGTACTTCCCTGGGGAGATCAACCTATATAAAATTGATTAACATAAATAAACCATGATCTTCAACTCATCATCAAGTGATTTCATATGTATATAAATTGTTAAAATGATATAATGAACAACTTACCAGTGGATGATAGTCATGCCCCCCTTCAATGTGACCATTCTCCCTACAATGTCTCTTAACTGTTTTGATTAGCAATCTTCTACGGTTTAAGCCCTTACAAATTTTGCAGGGACAATAACATTTTCCATCACCTTTTCTTTTCAAGTTAGACCACAATCTAGCGATTGTCTCCCTATTTTGTTCTTCACTTATATTATCTGACATGATCGTTCTTCGCAGGAAGCAAAAATTGGGCTATGAAAACTTCGGTCTACAACTTTCAGTGACTAAGCAAAATTGTCAAAAGTACACAAATCTTCTTAGACCTAGTTAAATCCTTTAATATTTTAAAAGTCTAGTTAAAATATACATTAGATTAAAAAATATACAATTTTCATGCCTGAGCGCGTGGCTACGACTAGTGCAATGGTCTTCTTGCTTAGCTCTAGAAGCTCTCTAGCAATCAAAACATATAAGCTACAAGGCCTAACAGCAATTTCAAAACATATAAGCTACAAGGCAAGACATATTACATGACATGGCAAAAGGATTAAAATATACATTAGATTAAAATATATACAATTTTCAAACTTGAGCGCGTGGCTATAACTCGTGCAATGGTCTTCTTGCTTAGCTCTAGAAGCTCTCCAGCAATCAAAACATATAAGCTATTAGAATTCATTAACTTTCTGTAATTGGAAAACTCTATTTGATATTAGACCGTAAACTACTACTATTCTCTCCATAAGAACTAAGTACAAAATTCTTTCAAGTTCACATCCATGATTCCCTTTAGATTAAAATACACAGCAAAAATAAGCTAAAAGTCTAGTTAAAATATACATTAGATTAAAAAATATACAATTTTCAAACCTGAGCGCGCGGCTATAACTCGTGCAATGGTCTTCTTGCTTAGCTTTAGAAGCTCTCCAGCAATCAAAACATATAAGCTACAAGGCCTAATAGCAATTTCAAAACAAGGGTCATCAAAAGAACCAAAAACAATGTGTGCAAACAATACCTTGTGAAGTGGTATAGATAATTAGAAGATGCTACTATGTGCTAGGGAACTTCTTAGAACTGTTGGTATATTCTTACAACTTGTTACACCTGGGATATTCTTCTCTGTAGATGCTACTGTGTGCCGTGGTCCAAACGGGCCCATAAATGTGGTTGAATAGAAATACATTCAAGTGGCTTACACAAGGGACAGTCACTGTGAGATATCCTCATGTGTGACTGTCCTTGTCACAAATGAGGACATCTCACAGTGACTGTCCCTTGTGTAATTGCCACTTGAATGAGGTCAGTCACTGTAAAGACAACATGATAATGTACACATACAATGAGTGTACATTATCATGTTGTCTTTACAGTGGCTGCCCTCATGTTGTATATTCTTCTCTGTAGATGCTGCTACGTGCTAGGGAACTTCTTAGAACTGTTGGTATATTCTTACAACTTGTTACACCTGGGATATTCTTCTCTGTAGATGATACTATGTGTCATGGTCCAAACGGGCCCATAAATGTGGTTGAATAGAAATACATTCAAGTGGCAATTACACAAGGGACAGTCACTGTGAGATGTCCTCATGTGTGACTGTCCTTGTCACAAATGAGGACATCTCACAGTGACTGTCCCTTGTGTAATTAAGTATTGTGGGGAAGCATTCTAAATAACCAAAGCCGCTAACAATAAATTCAACACAGATATGTCCTCATTTCTGGGTATTTTAGCTCTCTAACAGCTGAATACCAGATTAAATAATAATGACAAAAGAAAAATAAACCCAACGTACTCAGAAATTGTAGCTGTGATTTTGCGGAGGGAATCTCTCTCGGCGCTGTTGAAAACACAAATGACAACCCGCTTGATTTCGCGGAGGGAATCTCTCTCGGTGCTGTTCAAAACACAAATGACAACCCGCTTTGTTCAAAATACAAATGATAACCTGCTTGATTTCGCGGAGGGAATCTCTCTCGGCGCTGTTGAAAACACAAATGACAACGTTCCTTTTTTTTTTTGCACTTATATCCTGACCAACATAAGGTCCATTTGTAATACAACATGATAATGTACACTTACAGTGAGTGTACATTATCATGTTGTCCTTAGAGTGACTATCCTCATTTGTTGAAGAAGAAAAGCATTAATGTGGCTGAATAGCAATACATTCAAGTGGCAATTACACAAGGGACAGTCACTATGAGATGTCCTCATTTGTGACTGTCCTTACAGTGAGTGTACATTATCATGGTGTCTTTAGAGTGACTGTCCTCATTTGTTGAAGAAGAAAAGCATTAATGTGGTTCAATAGCAATACATTCAAGTGGCAATTACACAAGGGACAATCACTGTGAGATGTCCTCATGTGTGACTGTCCTTGTCACAAATGAGGACATCTCACAATGACTGTCCCTTGTGTAATTCAAGTGGCAATTACACAAGGGACAGTCACTGTGAGATGTCCTCATTTGTGACTGTCCTTACAATGAGTGTACATTATCATGTTGTCTTTAGAGTGACTGTCCTCATTTGTTGAAGAAGAAAAGCATTAATGTGGTTCAATAGCAATACATTCAAGTGGCAATTACACAAGGGACAATGTCATGAGCCATGACATATTGAACTTAGTATAATAATAAAATTATTAGATGATATATAATAATCTATTATTAACGGTATATAACAATAATATATAATTATTATCAAAAGATAATAATAATATATAGTTAGCATAATAAGTAATATGTTAATTAAATAATATTAAAATATTAATAAATAATATAATTATGATTATAATTATAATATAAATTAATAATAAATAATTATTAATAAATTATATATATTATATTATAATAATATATTAAGTAATAATATTAAATCAATTATTGATATAATAATTTTAATATATAAATAATATTAATAAACCTCTCAATATAAAACAATATGTTATCACTATAATAATATTTGTTATAATATTATTAATATTACTAACATCATTAATTATAATATTTAATAATAACAATAACATTAATAATAATAATAATAATAATAACGTTTAAAGCAATATCGAATATCTGTAATCGATATACATCTACATTAAACATCTGCATTATCTATCACGATGAGGAATGAAGAAGTGATACAACAATCACTAGTCATTACACATCGATACCATGAGAGGATGATTAATGAACCAAATACTATGAAGTCAAGATCAACATGATATGAATAAGGGATAGGTCGCTATGTGTTTCAGAAGATGTATTGATAAGCAAGAAGGATAACCATTCATATATTATAAATAATCATTAATTGCACAAGTTTAGACAATGACATATCCGATAAAGCAATATCAAACATGAAGACCCGCTAGCAAATATGCACCATCACTTCCTATGTTATCATGACAATAACATAAACTAGATTGAATTCTACTATCTATATCAATAGACATCACATAGGAGGATATCGACTAAAGGATTGAAAGATTATCGATTGTCTGAGATAAACCACATCTTGTAGAAACACAAAAGCATCAGTGATTATATCACAAGCTATTGATGAATGAGGCATCAGTCATGGATAATAAGTTCAATGTATCCTTAAGTATTAACAGGAATGGAAGTCAATTTGAAGATCAAACTCCATTACCAGCAATCAACCAATAAAAGGACAATTATCAGAAAATGATATCGACTTATATCAGAGTAGAAAGATTGGATATCATCATAACAATATGGGATAAGGCAAGAGTTAATATCGATTGACTAAATACTAATGATAGTTAGACCAAACTAATACAAACACAATGGATGTTAACTACTGGTTGCACTACCAATTAGGGAAGATTACCTTCATAAAAAGATTTGATATTGAGTCAATCTGGGAGTTATCTATGATCAGAAAATAATGAAATAATATTATGTGAACTGTCGGATTATGGAAAGGTGTGATTAACAAAGGGACATGGAGGAAGAAACAAGACACGTCTCATTCATAGCATCTCTTCATTTGTTAAAGACAATATAAGAATGCATTCTCGTCAGTCACTCAAGGCATCATTAGAACTTTATTTACTTATCCATATTTGGATATACTCAATAGAGCATCTGCCTTTGGCAGTTTGGTTTCAAGTTTATCATTGCAGATCAGAGACAACACCATGATTGCACAGATAGAAAGGATAGTCAGAAACAGCATCAATATTTGAAGTTGCAAGCATATAATTCAGAATCTGAAATAGCAACATATCACTCATAGCGATATTACACATTTGCATAATTACATCATCATATCAGACACAACAAATACATTGTTGTAAGCAATACTTATTGATTGTATATCGATATTGTTTATATCAGACATACCATCATTATACTATCACTATAAGTGATAGGAAACATCATATTCATAGCATATTTCATATCATTATATCCGACAGTGCTATTAAACATATTGGTATCAATATCATCTTGCACACATATTGTGATTGAATCTGAAATAGCGGTTGATATCTTAAGTAACCTCCATTACTTAGTTTAATTGTAAGTATCTGATAGAGTAAGTCTGAGAAGTGGAGTAATTGTTCCTGTTTTCCAAGTTAGCCAAAAAGGGGACATTACAGACAATCACTGTGAGATGTCCTCATGTGTGACTGTCCTTGTCACAAATGAGGACATCTCACAATGACTGTCCCTTGTGTAATTCAAGCGGAAATTACACAAGGGACAGTCACTGTGAGATGTCCTCATTTGTGACTGTCCTTACAGTGAGTGTACATTATCATGTTGTCTTTAGAGTGACTGTCCTCATTTGTTGAAGAAGAAAAGTATTAATGTGGTTCAATAGCAATACATTCAAGTGACAATTACACAAGGGACAATCACTGTGAGATGTCCTCATGTGTGACTATCCTTGTCACAAATGAGGACATCTCACAATGACTGTCCCTTATGTAATTCAAGCGGAAATTACACAAGGGACAGTCACTGTGAGATGTCCTCATTTGTGACTGTCCTTACAGTGAGTGTACATTATCATGTTGTCTTTAGAGTGACTGTCCTCATTTGTTGAAGAAGAAAAGCATTAATGTGGTTCAATAGCAATACATTCAAGTGGCAATTACACAAGGGACAATCACTGTGAGATGTCCTCATGTGTGACTGTCCTTGTCACAAATGAGGACATCTCACAATGACTGTCCCTTGTGTAATTCAAGCAGCAATTACACAAGGGACAGTCACTGTGAGATGTCCTCATTTGTGACTATCCTTACAGTGAGTGTACATTATCATGTTGTCTTTAGAGTGACTGTCCTCATTTGTTGAAGAAAAAAACATTAATGTGGTTCAATAACAATACATTCAAGCGGCAATTACACAAGGGACAGTCACTGTGAGATGTCCTCATTTGTGACTGTCCGTACAGTGAGTGTACATTATCATGTTGTCTTTAGAGTGACTGTCCTCATTTGTTGAAGAAGAAAAGAATTAATGTGGTTCAATAGCAATACATTCAAGTGGCAATTACAAAAGGGACAATCGATCACTGTGAGATGTCCTCATGTGTGACCTTTGTGAAGGCAAGTGCCAATTTGTACCCAAGTTACCAATATTGTGGCAAAAGTGGGAATGAAGCATTTAGGGGTCAAATTGGGCAAAGAAGTGTAGAAGTGGCCTATGTGAGGTCTAAATAGCCTAACTAAGTCATGGTTAGGGTCTTATGGTTTTTGAACAATAAGTTTTGAACCAAAATCCCAAAGGTTGTAACAAGTTGTCAATGTTGTCATTCACAACATTGACAACATTTGTGCAAGGGAGCATTTTCGAGTAAGATGGTTATGTAACTATATGAAACCATTGAATTAGGCATCAGATCAACTATAAGAGGCCTCCATCGATCTGTGCAAAAGGTTGGGGGGAAAAACATTTGGAATTAAGAATATTTGTAGAGTAACACGGTTTTAGTGAATTCTTGAGTTTTTTTGTTTCTTTGTTTTCAGTTGATTAATGGATTAGATAGCTCGCAGTGTCTATTGGAAAAGTTAGTACAAGTTGTTTTTTTATTCTGTGTTGTGTTTTATTTGAGTTTTGAAGCATTCCAACTAGTTTGTTAATTCTTTTGTTAAGTACCCTATCATTGGTTTGAACCAGGTAGGTTGAACAAATGGAGTCTTAGCTCATCATTCCATTGTCAATTTTGTACGGGCTCTTGGAATGGGTGAGGAGACTCCATGTACTATATGTTTGGAAGGAGGGGCCCTGGGAAGCTCATTTTCTATGTTTGCAATGATGTCCTAGGTGAGTCAGTTGAGCACAGTTAGGGATGACAAATCATTACAAGAAGATTACAACAAGTTGAATGCATTGGTTGCTTCAACTAAAATCTCATGGAGAGGTAGACACACATCTAAAGAAGCCCCAAGTCAAATTAGAAGATTGGGTGAGTTTCTTTGGCTGCTAAGAAAACAAACTCTTAGTCAGACTGTCCAAGTTGTGTCAAAATACTTGTTTTCAAGCATGGCTGTAGCAGTTGGTGTACAAAAAATCTAGGAGGAGAAGACCTTAGATATCTTGGAGTTCTCAATAAAGGGCATCTAAATCCTAAGCCCTTTAGGTGGCTTAATATAAACAAAAAGGCTTGACAAAGGCCTAATTGCTAGTAGCCTATTTTTGGGTGCAATTGGCATGGTTTGATGAACCGGATTGAAGTACTGATGAAAAGTATAGGTGAAGGAGTAATATTGAAACCAATAGAGGTCCTAGTGGCCAGCCTCTCGATGGAGTAAAGTTCTAGTTGAATGTGTTTCAATTTGTGAAGACAAGACTAGGAGTGTCCTAGTAGCTAGATTGGTATTGAGCAGAGTTCGTTGTATTTCTTGTTGGTGTGCACTAGTTGAAGGAGTGGGATCTTGGGTAGAGATACCTAAAGAGTGTAGGGATAGTTAAGTACCCTATCAAGTCAAAAAATTGGCCTAAAGAGACCCTAGTGAAGGATAGGGAGTGAGAAAGACAAAGTGTTACATCAATTAACAAGATCATTTTTTGGTAATTGTGTACATTATCATGTTGTCTTTACAGTGACTGTCCTCATTTGTTGAAGAAGAAAAGCATTAATGTGGTTCAATAGCAATACATTCAAGTGGAAATTACACAAGGGAATATCACTATGAGATGTCCTAAGTGTGACTGTCCTTGTCACAAATGAGGACATCTCACAGTGACTGTCCCTTGTGTAATTGCCACTTGAATGAGGACAGTCACTGTAAAGACAACATGATAATGTACACAAGTACCATGAAGGTAGTCGCAAGTTAGGGCTGTTTCATTGCATACCCGAAACAATGAAGACATTACAGTCCACAAAACGTTTGTGCTTGAAAGATGAACAAATAAAATTAAACTTCTAAATAACCAAAGCCGCTAACAATAAATTCAACACAGATATGTCCTCATTTCTGGGTATTTTAGCTCTCTAACAGCTGAATACCAGATTACATAATAATGACAAAAGAAAAATAAACCCAACGTACTCAGAAATTGTAGCTGTGATTTTGCGGAGGGAATCTCTCTCGGCGCTGTTGAAAACACAAATGACAACGTTCTTGTTTTTTTTGCCCTTATATCCCGATGTGATTTCGCGGAGGGTTACGGTGCTGTTGAAAACACAAATGACAACGTTCCTTTTTTTTTTTGCCCTTATATCCCAACAACATCGCAATTGCAAGTTAGGGCTGTTTCACTGCATACCCGAAATAATGAAGACGTTACGGTCCACAAAATGTTTGTGCTTGAAAGATGAACAAATAAAATTAAACTTCTAAATAACCAAAGCCGCTAACAATAAATTCAACATAGATATGTCCTCATTTCTGGGTATTTTAGCTCTCTAACAGCTGAATACCAGATTACATAATAATGACAAAAGAAAAATAAACCCAACGTACTCAGAAATTGTAGCTGTGATTTCGTGGAGGGTTACGGCGCTGTTGAAAACACAAATGACAACGTTCTTGTTTTTTTTGCCCTTATATCCCGATGTGATTTCGCGGAGGGTTACGGCGCTGTTGAAAACACAAATGACAACATTCTTATTTTTTTTGCCCTTATATCCTGATGTGATTTCGCGGAGGGTTACGGTGCTGTTGAAAACACACATGACAACGTTCCTTTTTAATTTTGCGCTTCTATCCCGACAACGTCGCAATTGCGACAGTGACAAATGTATTGTCGTCGCAAATTGCGACGGTGTCAGGCTATATTTGAAAAAAAAAGGGCAAAACCGCATGACATTTGCTTGCCGTCGCAAATGGCCGTCACAATTTCACCCCAAATGTATTAGTGTGCCTCTTCGTCTGCAGGATGAGCAACAACTTGGGCCTCTTGACCTTCTTCTTGGTCGATATACAGGCCTTTCTTTTTGGCCTCCACCTCATGCTGTGTCACTGCCTCCTTGAGCACCTTGTTGCCAAAGGAAAGAAGCACCTTTCCGTCATACTCCAGCTGTTCAAACCTCTTCTTTTTACTCCTCAATGAACTATCCTTCTCTTCGGTGAACAAATCTAATTTCCGCTTTAACCCAATAGTTAAAGAAATCATTTCAGCTACCCCAGATGACAGGGAAACAAGTGGAGTTTCAAACTCCGCACATGGACAATTAATGTCAAGCCCAATCGAGGCATCAACATGCTCAATCTTCACCACCGAGATGACATCAATTTCCATTTCTTCAATCTTTTCAACATCAGCCTTATTCATCTGACTGTATAATTTAGGACAATTCCTTTTAATATGGCCTCGCTCTCTACAATGGAAACATTTATTTTTTAAATCCTCAAATTTGCAGTCTCTAGCCCAATGACTAGACTCTCCGCAATTAAAACACCTCCCAAGATGAGGGGATGGTGATGAAACCATTTTCTTCTTTTTAGACTTGCCTCTTTCAAGCCTCTCCGATTTCATGTCAACACCAGTAGCCAAGTTATCCTCATCTTTCCAGCCATCCCACCAATGTACATGCATGGCATTTTGTTTCAGCCTTCATTTGTACAATATTATTTTGTAACAAATCTAAACGGCTAAGAAACTCTTTGATGACTGAATCAGTTACAACATCTTCTTCCATCTCTGCTCAGCCTCACTAGGCTCTAATACCAATTGTAAATATTGAAGATGCAGAGAAAATGAAATTAAACATAACAAAAAAGATAAACAAGATTGACACAATATTTATCGTGGTTCGGCAATATGCCTACGTCCACACTTAAAGCAAGGAATCAGTTATATTAGCCAGTCTACAATAAGATACAATCCAATGTTACAATACATGACTGTATATAGTCATTTATAGACAGCTCTTCGAAGAGGAAGAGGTGGGAGAAACCGAATGGTCATATGACTGTTGGGCTTCACATCCCAACAGATTTTTTCATGGTTAACTCCAAATTACTCTACCTCTGGATCTTGGAGTTTCCCTTTGAATCTATATTTTTTATTGTATTTGATGATTTCCTATTAAAACTCTGTCATTGGCAATGTATTAGCTTCTTTATTCATTGAAATCAGTTGTCTTCTACATGTAAACGAGTTTTTCATCTCCAAACTTTGGTATTTTCTTGTTCAAGCCCATGGATTCCCTTCATTTTTATTGTTCATTTTCAATAAATAAGAATCTACTACATTTGTTTCTCCCAAAAAAATCATTGTTCCCATTAGGAATGTGTCCCTTCCATTATTCTTTCATAATGCTTTCATCTTTGGCTGTGAGAAATATGTCGTCGTTCTTGAGAAGTTTGGAATTTCCTTAATAATTTGATGCTCATTCTTATCAGGAAACTATTGTTTACGCCTTGTGGACTTCTCTTTGGATTGAAAGTCTTCTCCTTCTACCATGAATCACGTTGTTATTTCTTTGAGTGACTTGTTCCATTCTCCATGAGATTTCATCAATATTTATCTACGTCTTTTCATGCCAAACTCACTACTTACTTCAAATGAGACTTGTTCCAGTACTCTTGTCATGGCCACCATTTTTGCTCGAAATAAGACTCTCAAGTTCTTCTTACCTTAATTTAACAAAATACTAATTTCTAGAGAAAAATGCTACCCAAAATACTGAATTAAGGTAAACTTGCCATATACACATCCAACATTGAGTCACTTTATTCAGTTTTGTTGGCTTAACAAATGGAACGGATTTTGAAATTTGGAAACATGACATAGCAGAGATAATTTGGAAAGAGTCTACCATGTTGTTAAATTGTTAAATTGTTAATTGTTGTCCACTATGTACTTTTTCCTCTTTACACCTGCAAACTGGTGAAGCCTGTTGATCTATCAATCAAACACAATTTGTTTTCGAGAATGATTTAGCAAATCCACTTATCATACCAAACCACCTATTTCCTTCCTACCTTTTTAGAAACAAGATTTTAATTAAGGACCAATCATTTATTGGCAATTACCTGTCTGCATATTTTTAAGTGAAAAAGTTTACACTCAGAGAAGAATCATGTTTAATAATATTTAGATGATTGTATCATGACAAACTTCAAGACAGGACACAAGAATCAAATCTGAAGGACCAATTTATCATAGGAATATATACTACGTGTATGAAATAGAAAACATACAATTACATTTCCTGTCCTAGTCAATGTCTGTTCTATGGAATCAAATAAATTAAATTTCCTGTCCTAGTCAATGTCTGTTCTATGGAATCAAATAAATTGGAACCACAAATACAAACAACCAACTTGTAAAATGCAAATGAACATAAGACAAACAATGAAAAGGGATTGTGGCCCATTGGCTGCATAACTCATCATTAATTGTACAAATTGAAACCCTAGTACAATGGATATTTATACAGTGTCATACAAATTTGATACCAGTAGCACACACATAAGAGAAGACTCGAGCCCTAAACTGACTGTGCCAATGGGTTTTACTGATTAAGATAGACTATGACATTGTTTGATTGACTGACGAAAGGATTTGAAGTTCTTGGTATTGTAATGAGTTGAACAGGGTTCTAACCATTCCAAAGAAACCTCTGATGATGGCGAGACAGTAAGTTTGATATATTTCAAATCACTATTGAAGAGACACTATCTAACTATCCTATGACAGAGACAATCATAGTTAAAAGGTTAATTCATTAAGGTTTGTATCCTAGCTATTGAAGGGTCAATTGGTGGGACCTTATAAAGCTAAGTTACCGGTTCGAGTTTGGTTCTAAGTTCGGGTACGAAGAATAGGTTCGCAAGTTTGACAAAATTTTGAAAAGGGGTTTGTGTTTGGTTTGAAGAAACATGTAAAAAATTTTAAATTATATATATATATACATCTTTATGAAGCCTAGAAGCATGAGTTAAAATTAGAATGTCACATAGTATCATAAAAACAACCAAAAAACACCATAAACTTGTAATCATAGCATCATATCAACATCAAAATATTAAAATAATAATATTGAGTTCAATTATCATTGTTTTGACTTTCAACAATTGGAACTTTATACTATGTTTCAATCATCTAATGGATTATTTATTCTTCTTCTTCTTCTTCTTCATCATCATCATCATCAAAGGCATTAGTCGATTCACAAACAACGCCAATGCCAATGGGATCAACTGCATCAATAACATTCTTTCTTTCCAAGTCCTCAAATGCTTATTACTTTTTCACTATACAAAGAGCTTGTTTGTTTGTAATTATTAATTAACATCCTCCTTGAAAAATCATAAATGTTAAAAAAGTAGCTAGCAACTACCTTCACCTACTAAAGATATTGTTTAATGTTTAAAATATAATTTATCACTATAGGGAGCTTCCAATTAATTAGACAGGGGTCATTATCAGAAATTAGATATACAAATTTCACTGGAAGAAATCGAGGGGGCTAGTTTAATTTGATGTAATAAATATTTGAACTTCAGGAGATTTTGTTTTGTAATGTTAAAGATCTTATTCAAATGAACTGTAATAATTATTTTTTGCACTAAATTATAGAATGTTTCTCAGTGAAAATGTACCTGGTTTGACCAAGTTTTGCCCTGGTTCGACCTAGTTCTACCTTGGTTCGACCTGGGTTCGGCTTGGATGAACCAACCTACCTGGGTTCGAACCCTGCCCGGACCCACAGGCGAACCGGACCCGGACCACAGACTAGTTCGTACCCAGGCCAATCCGGAGGGGTCTAGAGGCGAACCCGGTAACTAAGTTATAAAGTATTTGAGGCATTCCAAATAATTGGTCAAGGTGTTAGGAGATTTTGAGTCACTTTTCACACAAGATAATGACTGATTGTAATGACAGGGACAGTGTGACAATCCTATATTTAAATGTTGATCATTAATGTTAATAGTGGATGGATTAATGGTTAGTGTTTTGAGATGTCTCTTGAACTAAGGTGTAAGATAGTATCTCATTAACAGGTTTGTCCATTCTATAATCAAGGTTGAGGTGGTAACCATTCAAGAGTATTGGAAGAGGTCTTGAAGCACATAACAAGTCTTGTTTATTGATTGAATAGTTACTGCTATTTGAATCTTGCATTTTAAATAAATGGCCCTTGAATGCTTTGAATATGATAGTGATGTTCTGATCCACAAATTCTATGAGGTCTCCTAGCATCGAGTAGCTTTACCCTTTGTGATGAGTTAAGGAACATTAGGATTTGATCAAAGTTTGTTCTATGTTTATGTCAGATAAGACTAATGACATAAGGTGTTAAGGTATCAAGGACCTTAAGGTATTGTTCCAATGAATATTATTTGTTGATAAGGCATAGAAGCCTTATGATATGATTTTGTATTCGATCTATCAAAGAAGCTTTTCCAACTACATCAATGGTGTCTAGTGGATGAAGACATAGTAGTTTCCTCTTGAGAATCCAATCAAGTGAGTGTTGTTACAAAACTAGGAAGATGATGACCTTGTGTTATGGTGAATTGTGTGCTTCCCTGTGAGCTCTACATCACATGCAGGTCTATTAGATGAAGGAAGTAAATACTTCATTTGCATGAGTGATTCTTATTGCATTACACCTACATTGGATCATTATGTGTGCATGGTTGATTTTCTTTATCATTCTGATTATCTTCAAAAAGCTCTGAATTTTGTTATGAAGATGCCTATAAAACTTGATGTGTTTGTGTGGTTGTTCTTGTTTGGTGCTTGTTAATTTGAAAAAACATAAGACTTGTAGAATTTGTAGCAACACTCCCTTTTGAGTTGGAATTTGGACATTCTCCTTATGTTTTGTTGTCAAATATTTATGCAGAAGCAAACAGGTGGGATGATGTTAAAAAGGTAAAGAAATTGATAAAATACAAAGGAGTTAGAAAGATTTGTGGATACAGATGGATTGAAAAAGAAAAAATGGTAGATGTTTTTTGTATAGGAGATAAATCATGCCCTCAAACATAACAGATCTATGCAAAGTTGGAGATGAAGGTAGCAAGGTATATACCAGAAACACAACCTGTATTGAATGATGTGGATGAGGATAACAAGAAATTACTCTACCACCATAGTGAAAAGTTGAAAATCATTTTTGGGTTTTTAAACACGACTGCTAGAATGACTATTAGAGTTGCTGATAATCTTCCAATCTGTCATTACTGTCACACCACATCAAAGTTTATCTCCAAGATTGTTGCAATAGAAATAATCAAGCTCCATGAAGCTCTCCTACACCTATGAAGGGGCCAAGTCAAAATCAAGTTTTGGTACCAAAAATATCAATAGAAACTACAACTTGAGAATTTTACAATTCTCTGGGTGCTTTCCAGAAAGAATCTCCTCCTCCATGAAGAATGAATGCAATGTGAGGCCTATAGCATTGTAGGTTTAGGGGCAATATGGGAACATAGAAAATAGAAAATTAAAAAATCTTCATTTGTCTTTTTTTCTCTTGATAGGACATTCATAGACATCCCTAAGATGTTGGGGATGTGACAGAAAACCTTGTTGTAGCACTCACATCTTAGGGACAAATGGAATGTATTTCTCACGTCCCTGAAGGACCCTAATTAAGTATTAAAAGTACACAAAATGGGGATATACATTAGTTGCAAATAAAATGCAACATTCATTGAATTAATTTTGAATCCAAATGTGGAAATACATTCCAAAAACCCAAAGAGACTTCATAGGTGAATACATCCTATCCAACCATTTGGGTATGGGATCTCATGATATAAAAAATTATATATAATACAATGTCCATGCTATAAATGAGCCTTTCTAGTGGAACCCCAAGATTAGACGACTCTGTATACAAATGCACCATTTTGCTATTACAACACAATCCAGTCAACTTGAGGTAGTGCTTCTTGCTGATGTGTATTTTTTCATGTATTTTGATAATATATATATATGATATCGCTCATAGTTATTTGGACAATCTAAGAAACATTATGTTGCTTATCATATTCAATAAAAAAATCCAAAAATCTAATGATGATATTTTTAAAAATAAAAATACAGAGAAAGAGAAAAGAAATGCATACCAAAAACTTTGTAACAATCTCAAGCTTCATCTTCTGCATCGGTGAATGAATTCATTGATGAAGTTCACCATGACTCTAATGGATTCTATTGTGAGAGCCAACCCTCTCATCTTAAACTTTTTTCTAGAAATTTTTAAGGGTTTGAGACCCCATTCTCTAGATTGTTGCCTTTCTAGATTACAGACAACAATCTAATATGATACGGTGGTATATGAGATATGGCCATCTCCCTCCTTCGGAACAAACACCCAGACTGGAAATTACATGAACCCCATTCTCTATTTTCTTTTTTCTTCGCTTGGTTTATCTTCAATGCTTTCCTTCACTCCAATTTAGACAAAGAAACTTATTTTATTTTCCCTCCCAAAGTCATTGTTTCAATACCTTTCACATTTTTTTCATTTTGACAAAGTCAAAAATAATGAAGAAGGTGATAATATTGGGCATGAATGATAGCACTTTTTTTCTTTAGTTTTTTCAAATTTGAAATTTTTTTTATCTATGCAAACACACCTATTTTTCACCTTGACGGAAAAAGGGTAACAATAACATCTATAAAAATGATGAACACATATTTGATTTCATATATTATAAAATAATTCTATTTTTTTAAAAATAATTAGCATAAAGTTTGAAAGAGAAACTTTTTGCATATGAAAAGCAATAATTGTTATTTCTATTTCGCATTGTTAAGATGGTTGAGTATGTCAGCAAGAAAAGATAGAAGTAAATCAATCTTCATTGTTAGGGAAAAATGTTCTTTTTTTAAGAGTTTTTTTTGTTTTCAGTAGACTCAACCATTACATTTCTACCATACATATTCCTTGTGATTTTATCTCTAAATGTTGTTTATCGATCAATTTTGAAATCACCTGAAAGCCAAATTTCTAGCATGAGATGAGTGTAGATGGATTGCTCACGCAATAAGCCTATTGGTGACAAGCATTACTGGTGAAATGGAACTTCTAAGTATATAAGTCTATGATATTATTAAGTGTTATTATAAAGGAGTAATAATCATTCATTTAGTCATTTTTGTTTGGGTGACTAATTATTTAGTCATTTATTTAGTTATTTTTGTTTCGGTGACTGATTATTAGTGACTAATTATTTAGTCATTTATTTAGTTTGACCTTGTGATTTTACACGATGACCGAATTAATTATTAATTTAGTCATTTATACTTGTGAATTGCAAAAAAATTATAGAATTTGATCAGTTTTAGTCACATGACTAAAAAATTTAGTCATTTATTTGCCAAATTCTACTAGTGGTGGTTCCACTATCAACAGAACAGCTTGACATCCCCCAAATAGGATTTGGCCCTGATGGAGAATTGCTCATGGAGGTAGTTCCCTGCTGCCGTTATGGAAGGGCTTCTTCTTGCTCCAACTCTTGACACAACTGCTACATCAAACATCTAACACCGCCAGGTTCAAGCTTTATTCACTTTCCAGCAATATCACTCTTATTCAAAGCACGTAAGGCTACTTCTGCTAACCTTCTGTCATTATAGGATATCATCACAAATCCATGGTGTCTGCAAGCAAACTAAAGTGTATGTATGGCTCCCTATTGCTCAAAATGGTCCCACACTTCGTTGTCATCCATGTTGCTGTTAATATTTTTGTTATCTCGATGCCAGTATGAATGATCACCTCAAACACATGTTAAGATTGATATATGGAAACTGCACATAGTTATTTCCTTTTATTTTAAAACTGTGATGGACAAACCTGCTCATGTTGTCCATTTATATAATTTTTATGTCTTCTTAGACCCGCGATTTACAAGATAGCTCATATTCAGGTATACTTATTAGGTTGGCTCTAGAGATTCCATATTACTCAAGTCCATTGGCAATAAAATTTCATTTGCCATTACAGAATTTGTTGGCCGTCATTTACAAATCTGGGTTGTTTCTGAGCTCATGGGCACTCCAAAATAATTAAAAATATTGTAAAAATAGCCCCCAAGTTGAGGTATATGATCTGGGAAATCATTTTATGATTAAAATTTTCATTTACCACCCATCTACAACCCCGAAAAATAGTTCGAACAGTTTGCACGGAAATACAATTTTGCCGGCCGTTTTTAGAAATGTCTGGGCATTTTTGTGCATGCTGGCATCCCAAAAACACATTGAAGTGCCACAAAATTTCCCTCTGGTTATGGGAAAATGCTTGGGAGTCATCTTAGATGTAGAAACACTCATTTGCTGCTTAAAAATGGCCTCAAATCTGGAGCCTTAATATAAAAACGTGATTCATTTTTTGAACAACAATAACTTTATTTCCAATGCAGACAAGAACAAAAGAATACATATAAAATGATTTTAAAAAATGAAAGGAAACACAAAATATTAAAAACTATAAAATATACTTACCTTTTTGGTGCTTAATAAAGAATGAGAACTTTACCTCTGTCGAAAATTTTGTTTTGATCAAGTAGCAATAGGATTATTTTGAATGAGTTATTTCTGGTTCGAAAATTCCCAATCCTGTAACCACTTGCCTAGTGTATCCTTTTCTCCTTTGAGAATTTATCACACCTCATTGCCTCTAAAGAATACTTTAAATCACTTCTTGTATCATACGGAGACTGCATCATATTACATATTTCATAATACTGGTGAGAAATATGAATGCCATGAATTTGGCTATTCCCTTCATTGTATAATTTATTTTCTACCTGAGAAAAAATCTTTGGTAAATTTTCATTATTCCCTTTTAAAATATTTTTTTGAACCACATTATGCAAATTAGCTTTCATAGGTTCTTCATAATTATCCCTATGCTCCCAATGTAATCGATTATCACAAGAGATCTGCTGAAGTAAGATTCTCCTTTCACTTATATCATGTATGATTTTATCATTCTCCATATATGGTTGATTGAAGTTGTCTTCAAATACATCTTCACCAATCCTTTCTGTTAAATTTTTGTTTTGCTGATACACTATTTCCAATTTGTTTTCATGGTTCGGAGCAATCTCATTTATTTCATCAAATATCACCTCTACATTCTTATCCTGATATTTGTAGAAGAAGTTTGAACCATTATTTTGAACATACTTTTGATACTCAACACCCAACAAAACTGAAATTTGTTTTGTACTGAGGAAACTTTCTTCAGGGTCATGAATTTCACAAGTCTCATCTTGCATGTATCCTTCTTCACTATTTTCCTCATTCAATCTTACAACATTTACAGCTTCTAATATATTTATCAGAAATTTGACCTGAGGATCATTGTGAATTCCTAACTGTCTCATCTTCTCTGAAAATGAAGGCCTAATATATGAAGGTATCTCTTTACAGATGTGAAATAACCTCAAAAAGACTTGTGTTGTCGTTTCATCCACCCTCTCTCTCCTCTCCCCCTCCTATCCCTCTCTCTCTCTCCCTCTCTCCCTCCCACCCTCTCCTCTCCCTCTCCTTCCTGCTCTATCTCCCTCCTGCTCCCTCTCATCTCCCTCCTACTCCATCTCCCTCTCCTCTCCCTCTCCCTCTCCCTCCTTCTCCCTCTTTCTCTCCCTCCTACTCCATCTCCCTCTCCTCTCCCTCTCCTCGCACCCACCCTCTCCTCTCCTCTCCCTCTCCCTCTCTTCCTGCCACCCTCTCCTCTCCCTCTCCCTCTCCCTCTCCCACCTACTCCATCTCCCTCTCCTCTTCTCTCCCTCTCCTCTCCCTTCTCCATCCCTCCCTCCCTCTCCCTCTCCCTCTCCCTCTCCCTCTCCCTCCTACTCCCTCTCCCTCTCCTCTCCCTCTCCTCCCCCTCCCTCTTCCCCCACCCTCCCTCTCCTTCTCCCTCTCCCTCTCCCTCTCCCTCTCTCTCCTACTCCCTCTCCTCTCCTTCTCCCTCCACCCTCCCTCTCCTCCCCCTCTCCCTCCATCCCTCTCCCTCTCTCATTCCCCCCTCTCTCCCTCTCCTCCCCCTTCCTCTCCCTCTCCCTCTCCCTCTCCTCTCCCTCCCTCTTTCCCCACCATCCCTCTCCCTCTCTCCCTCCCTCTCCTCTCCCTCTCCCTCTCCCTCTCCCTCTCTCCCCCTATCCCTCTCCTCTCCCTCTCCTCTCCCTCCTACTCCCTCTCCTACTCCATCTCCATCTCCTCTCCCTCTCCTCTCCCTCCCTCTTCCCTCACCCTCCCTCCCCCTCTCCCTCTCCCTCTCTCCCTCTCCTCTCCCTCTCCCTCCACCCTCCCTCTCCTTTCCCTCCTACTCCATCTCCCTCTCCCCCTACCCACCCTCCCTCTCCTCTCCCTCTCCCTCTCTCCCTCTCACCCTCTCCTCTCCCTCTCCTTCCTACTCCATCTCCCTCTCCCCCTTCGTCTCCCTCCTACTCCATCTCCTTCTCCCCTCCTCTCTCTCTCCCTCTCCCTCCCTCCCTCCCTCCCTCCCTCTCTCCATCCCCCTTCCACTCCCTCTCCCTCTCCCTCTATCTCTCTCCACCTTTCCCTCTCCTCTCCCTCTCCCTCCCTCCTACTCCATCTCCCTCTCCTCTCCCACCCTCTTCCCACACCCTCCATCTCCCTCTCCCTCTCCCTCTCCCCCTCTCCCTCCCCACCTCTCCCTCCCTCCTACTCCCTCTCCCTCTTCCCACACCCTCCATCTCCCTCTCCCTCTTCCCCCTCTCCCTCTCTCCCTCCCCCTTCCTCTCCATCTCCCTGCCTCTCCCTCCCTCTCCTCTCCCTACCTCTTCCCCCACCCTCCCTCTTCCTCTCCCTCTCCCTCCACCCTCCCTCTCCTCTCCATCCCTCTTCCACCCTCCCTCTCCTCTCCCTCTCCCTCCAGCTTCCCCCTCCCTCTCCCCCTCCCCCCCCTCCCCTTGTCCCCCTCCCTCTCACTCCCTCTTCCTATCTCCCTCCCTCCCTCTTCAAATAGTTCTAAAGTAAACACGTCTAAATATGAAGCACAATTAGCACAATCTAGTTAAAACACACACATGATGTAAATGTTAGTTAAAATACATACATTATGCAAACAAAAAGTGAATACCTTTTTCTAACGTAAAATTTAATTCTAAAGTAACAAATACTAAATATGAAGCACAATTTGACATATTTATAATATTTAGACATACCAAATTTGAAGTACATTAACATCAAACTAATTTAACATTGTAATGTAAATTCAAATTATAAGTATGCAAAAGTCCAAATACATATGTAAAGGAAATTTTGAAATGCATATAATTTAAAAAAAATAATCCATATAAAAGTAGTTCAAGATTTTTTTTAATGAAAAGAGTGGATTGTCTTGTGATTTTTTAATATTATATATTATTATTCATATTAGAATGTGAATTATATTTAGTGAATATTATGATTCTAATTTGAATCAAAACTAACATTTGGCTTCTCTATTGAAAGGTTGATGTTTATGTTGGATTCCAAATAGGAGTTTGTGTGTATTGGTAAATTGCTAAACATTTTCCTTAGCAACCAATTCAACAGGTCACCCAACAGGAGACAACAGAGGTCTAGATCAAAGAATTGTCTCCTCTTGATGACCATATCTCATGAAAGGTTCTCCACCGAGAACTCTTTCACCCCTTTGAGGATATAGTCCAGACATATCCTGCAGTTGAAAACTATCTAAACATTTTAATGACTAGTGTCTCTGTTGTTGAAAACTATTTTGTTTTGTTGAAAAGTCTGGAATTCTCAATTCTATCGACTGCCAAAATCCAGGTGTGCTCTATTTAAAATGGGTAGTTAATGGATAAGTTAGAGGAAGACGGAAAAAAAACAAAATCAACAAAATCCTCAATTCTGTCGACTGCTCTATTTCTTATGCCTTGTAGAATTTCAGTCACAAGTAGGAAATTGTAGTTTCTCTTTAAACTTCTCTTACCACTTACCAGTTGCAAAATAAATATGCTCTGTAAACTTTGAATTACAAAATAGAATTTTGATTGTCTGCAATTTTAGTTACTAAGTTGGGGAGAGTCTCTTATTTTATTCTAATTTTTTATGTTTCGCTTTTATGCACATCCCTCATGCGTTGTTTGTGTTTGGATTATCATATCAATGAATTTTCCTTGGCCAGAAGTTTCCAAATAAAAGAATTCCCAGAAAGATGTTAGTTTCCCCTGATTCATTTCTGCAAATCAAGGCCAAAATTTTTTTTAATTTTCTGGCACAATGATGAAGGCCATACCATCCCCGTTAAAATTTCTGATGGCTGTGATATTGTCCACAATTAATTAACAAGCTAAGCGAGTTGTAAAATTGACAAGCTAACCTACTTTTCTAGGTAGAGACTGATTGCCGAACATTTATTAATAGGTTAGAAATGCTAATTTGCATTGTTACATTCTGATTCGATTTTCTCTTTATTGTTGTTTACTGTCATTTTTTCACTGTTTTATTTTTTCAGTCTTGGTTTGGGCGTGAGCTTCTTCAAATTTCTCTCTATTGTTGGTTACTATCATTTTTCTACTGAGCAATATGATCATTTTCCCTTCACCACTAATTGGAAACCATTTTACCTTCACTAAGTGGATAGTTATGAACAAATAGTTATAGAATGGGTGGTTTTGGAATTGGAAATCTAAACAATTAGTTCCAAAATGGATTTTCTGAGCAAATGGTTCTAGAATGGGTAGTTTAATGATAAGTTTGTACTGAACCTGAAGACAGAAATCTTGCAAATGAGAAATACCAAATAGAAATTAAACACAACAGAATCAGAAGTGAAAATGTAGAGAAGTGAAATTAAACATTATTTCTCAACACAAATAGGAATTCATTTTCATGGGCAAATTAATACACTGTAAAGAGGAAGATGTTAGATTTAGTTTCAAAAGTGCAATCCTATTTGCTAGTATATGCCTATTTTTATGTGGACATAAAATATCTATTAATGCAGCTACTGTGCAACAGGTTTAAATCATGTTGGTAAACTTGAACCTTGAAAGAAAAGTGAAATTGATTTTATATAAATTTGATTTATTACAGGCTGCTATGTGGCATTGCTATTCAATGGCTATATAATTTACATTCAAATAGTAACATCTCAATCTTATGTACCAAATTGATGAAAAAAATAATGAATGTAACTCATATCTTTTATTCTACTGTAAATCAATAATTGTTGCAATTGATAGGCTTATTAGAATTACTTGTTGTTTCTAGTATGTGCATATAATCACCAGATATTCCAAGCCAGAGTCCCTAAAACATCCACAAAAGGGTTGACATCAGCAACAAATTGAAGTTATGCATTTCTGCCTCTAATACAGAATTAACATAAGCACCCACATTTCTTGAACAGTGCCTCAAATATTTTTTTTAAACCATTACTTGAATAGAAAATGTTTTTGCAGTGTTTATTTACACTATGATGAATAAACACTTCAATTTGCTTAATCCTAAAGCACCTAATATGGAGCAGATCAAAATGCTTAATCCTAAACTATAAATGTTTTTGCAGTGTTTATTTATGCTATCATGAATAAACACTTCAATTTGCTTAATCCCAAAGCACCTAATATAGAGCAGATCAAAATGCTTAACCCTAAACTATAGATGTTATGCGTTTGTGTATATAAAAAACCCATTAAAATTGATCTGACGTGCAGCATACCAAAATGGTACCCGGATTAGAAAAAATGAATTATAGAAAAATGCCATAAAATATTAAAAAAAAGTAGGAAACATACTAAAGCTTATTGAGAAGATGATAAGACTATTCTTGTGTCTCATCGATGCATTTTAGAGAATTAACACAAAGAAGACGATTTGTTAGTTGATCATTCATTTGAAGGCATTTATGGTGACACTATGGCAACATAGGATTTGATGTTAGTTACTGAGACCAACTAATAAATAATAATTAATATAAATATCATTTATCAATAGTTACCGAGACCAACCAATAAATAATTGCTAGAGGCTGAACCTTGGAAAGTTAGTAGAACCAAATGTATTTGTAAATGTTGAACTTCTAAATGTACTTGCAGCCAAATATCATCTTTGAAGACATATCTTCTTTCATCCCCATTTTGAAAAACTACATATCTATGGCTTTGCAATTAGATAAAAGTTTGCAATTAGACATGACATGTGTACCTAACCTCAACAACTCCACATATCGCTATGACATGTGTACATAAAATACCCAAAAAAATGATATGAGGTCCAAGAGACCAAACTGGTACTATCTAAAGTCACCAGGAATAGAAGAAATGAATTGTAGAAAAATGCCACAAAATAATTATTGTATAAGACAGTTATTGTAAGATAATTATAAGCCAATGTGTGTGGGGATAAGCTGCTTGAAGTTATTGTTAGCTGCACATATTATTGTTGTTTCAGATGGCCATTCCTGTGAATTCCCAACATTCAGTAAATGCGCAAACAGATGAAAATAACTATAAATTTTTACTCCTACAAACACCATCATTACCTGCATCCTCTGAGTTTTCACTGAGTTTCAGCTCCCTCCTGTGCAATTTTCTATACCTTCGATTTTCTCAATTCTATTCTTGGCAGTGCTTCAATCTTCTCTAATTAGGTAGACATTTCAGCTTAGGACATCAAGTCTCTCCAAGGTAAGATAATGATGAGCCGTTGATTGGCAGAGCCTATTTCAAACACTTCTTTGTTGTAAACCATCTTACCTACAAGGCCTAAAGAAATCATAAAACCCCTCTCACCAATATTTACAACATTCCCCTATTTAGAATCCTTCAATATGTAATCATAGCTGTAAATACCTCCTCACTTCTCAAATGTTGCAGAGCATCCAACCTTTTGGGGCTAACGATCTTTCTAAGCAAATGCCATCGAGGGCCATAACTAAACTAGTTCCCTGGTAGGCAAATGCCCTTACAGCTATATTGATTGTCCTGCTTGAGAAGCTCTAGTCATTGTTCTTTAGTACTTCTCTTGCCATGGATGAAGATGACACAACCAGAGTTGTCTGTCTGCCCAATTTCACAGTCATCAGAGGCCCATATTTCTTTGCAAACAGGGAAAGAGATTGGTGGGGTTTGTCCCCAAGCTGAAGTAGGTTTCCAATAATGGGCCATCCAGGAGGACCTAGTGGTAATGCTAATGACAAATTCCCCTTACTCTTCTTCTTCTTCTTCAAGAAACTGATAAGTACCAGCAGTAGAATTCCTGCAACTATAGAATAAATTGATGGAATGAAATTGATTGAATCCATGACAAATTAGTAGTACGAAATCAAATGGGTGTGTGAGCAAGAAATCTTTCAATGATAACGATATCCACAGCCTCTGAAGATTACATAGTTGCCTAATTGCTTTTGGTAGAGATTTCGAGATTTCACTTCCAGAAATCTCTAATCGGGTAGACATTTCAACTTAGGACAAAGTATAATATAAAGTTTTGCCAGGGAAGAATCAAATTTAAAGTCTTAATTTGAATGCCGTTTGGTAGGAGCAGGGTAACGACTATACTTTATTCAATTTTTTATTTATTTTTAATTCACTTTTTTTTACTTTGTTTTTTTTAATTTTCTATTTTTTTTCTACTTAGCTTTTTAAAATTCTATGTTTTTTTTATTTTTTATTTTTGTTTTTTCTACTTTGTTTAATTTAAATTTTCTATTTTTATTTTTTTTTAATTTTCTATTTTTTTCTACTTTGTTTCTTATAATTCTATATTTTCTTCTATTTTATTTTTTTAAATTATCTTTATTGTTGTTCATATAATTAAATAGTTTTGAATATAGTGGATGAAAAGACATCAAAGATATTTTGATGGCATGACTTTGCTTTGCTCTTTTTTCTTGCAAAAAATTGAATTTAATTGAAGAAAAAGAAACAACAATATTACCCACCTCTCAATTATAAATATGTACAGATATTTACATTTGAATTGTCAAAGTTCAGTTTATCATTTGGAAGTTCTTAATCAAGTTGATGATAGGGAAATTCTTTATACATTGTTTATTCTCTTATTTTAATATTCTTCTAAGAATTATGAATGAGTGTGCACATCACTATTATAGTAAGTTTTATTCTTCTAGAATATTTTAGTATCTAATGTTGTTAGATGTTATAGATGGTCGTCACAATAGAGATGCTCCTTATTTAAGAAAAGGAAAAGCATGACCACTCACCCATACTTTAGGGCCTTAATCTTAATTTAACCTTCAAACCTTGGAATATCTAAAATTACTAAGAATATTTTGATATTGTGGTAGAAATATGTTGTATAGGGTGATGTAGTGTTAGTCTAAGCTACACATGAATCCGCATAATTATTTGAAGAGTTTTTAGTGTTATATTCCCAATGAATCATTATTTTCAAAACATGTCCTAGATTATGACCACGTTCATAAAAAAATTACTCCAATTTTAGCTTTCATTTAAATTTAGATTATGTGACGATAAACAAAATAAACTATGGACCTAATTCCTATGAATCGGGTACAAAACTAGAAATACATAATAATGTTATTTATATTCATAAATTGATTGATTGAATATTGAAATCAAATAATAGAATACATGTACAAGCCTCTTAAATGAGTGAATCAAAATGAAAAATATACAAGAGATTGCAAGTTAACTTGTAATTATGATAAGAATTAAATCAATCAAGTGAGTCATAGGTATATATTGATTAGAAGGAGGTGACAATTAATTTCATTGATTAAGAACTAATGAGGAAATACTGATAGTTGAACAAATAAGATCAAGGGTTATATATGTAATTAAGTTAGCTACCTTGGTGAGAAATAAATTATCCTAATGTCACAATCTTCAAAATACCAATTCTTGAAAAATAAGAAGTTTCATCTTGTGGGTTTTTAAGAAAATGGAACATCTGAGAGGTAGGAAATGATCACGAAGCATTATAGAAGAAAATCATAGGAAATTTAGGCCTTAGGAGTTTTATATTAGCCAAGAGGAGCAATGTGAGGGGTTCATAAGGGAGTTGGAGATGTATTCAGCAACAAACAGGCGAATAGCTATATAAATGCTAGCAAAATTCTCAGAACTCTAACCCTAGTGAAAGATTAACATAGAAACAAAATTTGAGGGGTGAAAAGGTTTGAAATGAGATTTGAAATAAACCCAAACATCATTCCAATCTTTCCAACATTCAGAAATGGTAGCCCCTTCAATCCTCCTCTCCCAAAGAAAGCTTGGTCGAATCACCATTGGGACATCTTTAGGAAAAGAGGGATGTTAATCAAAACTAAGAGGTCAAAAAATGATATGGCGTCAAAGAGAAAGAGATGGATTTCTCTAAGGGGTAATGAAAGAAGTAAGGTAAGACAAGAATTTTAATCTTTGGAAGCCAATGCAAGATAAAATTAGAAAAATAAGAGATTTCTTTAGAGGACTAAACAAGTTGGAGCAAATGAGAGATTAGGTTTGCAAATCCTAAAAGTCAAAACAAGACAAATATGGAAACATAATAGGATAAAGAGGGAGAGGTTAGCAAGGCCAGGGCCAACACAAAAGATAAGGGAGAAGAAAGTAAGAAGAAGGAAGCAATGCCAACAAACCATGTAGTTGGCAAAGTATCCATCAAATTTGTGGAGGAGTTTCTAGAAGTTTAGAAAAGGAAGCTTCAACAACAAGCCATAATTGGTAAGTTTTAGAATACTTCCATTTCATTAAAGGATTTAGAAAAATGGATGAATGAAAATTGGAATGATTTAGAAGAAGTTGATATTCTAGATTTTGAAAGTGGGTTTTTCATAGTGATATTCAAATCTAAAGATAGTAGAGACAAGATTTTTTGAAAAAATATTTGGATTTCAAAACATCCAGGTTAGATATGAAAAGATAGATCCCAAACTTCAATAGAAAATATCATTGCAATAAATTCATTCTCATCTAGATCCAATTAAACTATCTGTCATTAGGATACAAATACACATAATCTAGGAGGTCTTTGGAAATGAATTGGGAATCTTTCTTAAATCAGCCCTATGTGAGGAAACTTGAAGCCCTAAGATCTGTGTTATAATGGGCACTGAGAAAGAATTCCCTAAAACCCTCAAAATATGGTATTTGAATTCAGAGGATTTCTTATAATTATATTGATAGGGTTGAGGGTCCTCCAATCTCAACAATAGAATTCTTTGGGGCAACCCAAGTGAAGGAAGACCCATGCAGTATGGGGACTCATAAAATAATTAAGAACTCTAAGTTTGAGGAATACTAGAGATGATTTAAATGAAACCCCGACACTTTATTCTTAGAAATATCATTTTAGTAAACCTGAAGGGGAATACAAATACTTATATGATAAATTCATATTGTTTCTCTGGGCCCTAATTTAGAGATAGACTCATTATTGAACTAGATTATAGGAAAGAAAACTCTTCGTGCTACTAGACATCAAAGGTATGAAGAAAATAAATATCAAATTTATAAGGAACGTTGGACTAAGAATAAGCCATACATTGAGGGGACTAGGTATGGGGGCATAACTGAGAGCTTGAGATTGGATCAAATCACCATGATTAAAGAGAAACATAATTTTAAAAAAATAGAATCCCAAGACTGCATATACTTAAAGAATATAGGAAGAAAGGATACTCTCATGAACTTAGATGTTTCAAGGGGAGCAGGATGGTTCCCAATAGAGAAAATGGATAGATATCGGATGTAGAATAAAATATCAAACATACGTAATCAAGAAATTACAAGTTTCATATTATAATGTTTGGTAGAGATCCATACCAAAATTATAGAGGAAATAGAAAATCAAGTTTTGGAGGAGGGAATGATAGATACAATGAAGAATATTAGAGAAAAGGAGAAACAAAAAGATGAGGACAAAGAAAATCTGAAGGAGTATGATGAGATATTAGAAGAAAAAATTATAGACATTATCAACTCATCCTCTAATAATAATAAAACTATAGAGGATGCAAAGAAAATTCTTCAAGTAAGATTGGTAGATCTAATCAACAAGTTTCCAGCCAAATTAACTCCAGATTGTTGGAAGAAAAAGAAGTTGAAAGGAAAGGGGAAAAAATCTATTTCCTAATTGAGAAGTGAAGAAGGGGAGGAGTCATACAAAAACAAAATCATAACTTATTTTTATGTAGGGAAGGGGAAGTTCCTTCCCAATGAGAAATGAAAATTATTTTATTGAGTGTTAGGGGCATGAATGCTCCTAACAAGTAGCATTTAATCAAATGTTGTAATTTTTCATTCAAAGAAGATGTAATCATTCCTCAAGAGACAGTTAAATCCAGAACAAATAGAAAAATCAAAAGATCAATAGACAAGTGGGAATCAAAATCAATAAAAGCCACAAGTTCCTTGAGGGAATTGGAAATCCTATGAAACCCAAGCATAATTCTCTTTCAAAAGTAGGATGGTAGATTCAATTGGCTAGGAGGATTAGTGTACAACGTGTATAGAAATCTAAAGTTCTCTTTAATTAATGGTTATGGTTTGATAATGACAAAGAAGAAAGTGGAAGTATGGGATGAGATAAGTAGTCCTTTTAGATCCTGGACAGAAAATAATTTCATCATTGGTGGAGACTTCGATGCCATCCTCCATCTATCATAAAAAAAGGGGTATAAAAAAATAATTTCAGCCACAGATTAACTTCAAAAACTAAGTGACAAAGGAAAATCTCATGGAGGTTGACTTGAAGAATGGAATGTTCACATGGAACAAAAGAAGACTTGGCTTTAGTCATATAGATGAAAATTGCATAGATTCTTATATAGAGGTGACTTAACTTCTTTCCCTTTTTATTTGAAGGCATTCATTTCTCTCGTATCAGGATCAGACCATTTGTAATGCCCAAAAAATTGAACAAAACACAACAATCAAAAAATTTATAGCATACAACAATAAGTCTAGGTTTACTAAACATTGCATACTAAGTTTAGGAATTAATAATAAAACATAAAACATAGGGGCATCATGACCATGTTTGACTTGGTCAACCTCCCTCTTGTTCATAGTTCTCTAAAGTGAAATGTATTGCTAGAATGAAATTCTATAAGGAGATGTTGACTAAGGTTGACTTAACAATTCCCCCTAGAAGATATCAGAAAAACTAGGTTCTAATGAGGTGTCCAAAATGGCCTACCTCAAAATTCATGCCAGGGTGTGAGATCTCTAAGCAAGACTTCACTGACCAAAAGGTATTATCAAAGGATTACATTTACCATGACATGATAAAATAATAATGTTAAACATTCTCATTTTACTATAATCTCAACCATTAAGTTTAATCATTTATCAAATGATTAAATAAAAAGAGAAACTATATAGTATTATGAGAAGATGAGATAATAATGTCATAAGGGTATCTAAAATTTAATGTCGAGTCTAAACCTCCTAATCCTAGGTTTGTTAGGTAATTAAGGGTCTAATAAGGAATAATATGCAATCCAAGTTAATAATTCAATAATTAAATATAATACTTCAAATAATTGAAATAAGGAATTTAAATAAATTAATTAAAGCTTAATAGTTATCAACAAATTAGGAGAGGATCAAATCTCTTCCTAAGGTCAAACTTGGCAACTAGGGGTAATAACTTTAGAAGTTTTCCCTAGTGCCTTAGGGTCAAGATTTCATTTAATTCAAAATCAAATCCAATTTAAAGTCAAGAAAGCCAACTAAGTAGCTTAGGATAAATTTTTAAGTCCAAGCTTGAAAACTAATCTATAAATTTAAAATTCATGCCATGGTTCACAAATTGGATTTGATTACTAATGTTTGTTTATGTTTTGGTTTTCCAGATTTTCCAAAAGATGCATGGATATTCAAGGTGACTCCATTAATGGATTTTGGAGCTCCTCAAGGATGCTATACTTTAATATTTGAATAACTCAAATGTTTATAAGTATACATTTATATGTGTATGTTTGAGCATAATAGTATACTATAGATATAGTTCCATAATTTATCTTACTTTGATTATCTTTATAGAATCTATAGTTTCAATTTTTTATTTAAAATTACACTATAGTTTAATTATTTCCTCTCTTTTTTTATCTCAATAACACATAGATATTTAGATAGAAAAACATGTTGATAAACATATGTATAAGTATATACTTATATTTAATCCTATAAATAATAATTTGTTGTTTTAATTAAATTTCAAATCTCTGTCATTTAGATGTCTCTATTTTTTTTTTACAAAAAAAACTAACAAAAAACATACCATAGAGATGATATATATATATATATATATATATATATATATATATATATATATATATATATATATATATATATATATATATATTTACTGCACTGTGAAGAACATAGGGAAACAAAAAATGACAGCAGTGTGTTAAAAAAAATAAAAAAATGGCCAAAGCCTGCATTTCGAATGGCAGAGGAGGGGGAAAGAAGCGCCACCCCCCCCTCCCCCCCCCCCACATAACATTGGGGACGCAGCCCCTGAGGACTGCATGCCCAATGGCAGGGGTGCAAGCCCTCCTGTCATTGGGTTACAATCCCTTGGGACTGCGCTCCCAAGGGTATGGGCATGTTGGGGGAGGATCGAGCGAGTCAAGCTCCGCTCCCTGCTCCCCTCTCCATATTGCATATATTTTCACTTTTTTTAAACTTAAATAATTGTAACTTAAATCTCTCTTTTTCTTTGCATTATTATTTATGTTTAAAGATTCATTCTATTTAAAAAAAAAAGAGTGTATTAAATAAATCTTTCTTTCAAATTTCATATCAATTTAATATATTTTCACTATTAAATTAATAAGAAGTTTAGAAATGAATAAAAAATATATATAATTAATATTAACATTATATATATAAATATATAATGATAATTTTAAATATTATAGGCATAATTAGTAGAAATAACTCTATCGTTTAGGATAATTAAAATTTGTAAAATAAATATAATCATTTATATAAATATATAACTTGTCGAGTTAAAATTATTTATATAAATTAAATATATTTATAAAAGGGATATAAAACATAGTTTTAATATGACCAACATAATTAACTTAGTTAAAGTAATAATTAGAATAGGATTAATTTCAAACAATTATTTAGGTAATTAGCATAACAAAAGGATTTGAATTTTTGTCTTTAAAGTTATCTAATTTTCCTAGAATGCAATAATACTCTTGTTTAAATAGTTGCCATGTAAATACAAATATCTAACCTGCTCCTACAAATGTTTATTTAAACTTGTATTTAGTGTAGAGTAAAATTTAACTTTAATTCCTTAAAGTCTTAAGGTTAAATCTATCTTAAGGTCTTAGTTGCAATATGGGAAGAATTTAAATTTGCCTTAAAAAATTATTTAATTTCTAACCCTTACCACTATTTATAAATTGATCTATATTTAATAAAAGAACTAAGGTAAATCAAACTTTCTTTACTTGACCTATTTTGAGGTCTTAATAATGAGACTAACATAACTACTCATTTTACTTTTAAAGAAGTTTGATCTTCATTTAACTAAGGAAATGAACATAATAACTTGATTTAAAAGTAAATTTTAGAATAACCTAAAACCATTGAGCAGTTAAATAAGGAAACTTAGAGTTAATTTAAACTCAAGGTAACAAAGTGACGTTTCAACTAGAATATTTAAATTAACCTCCGCTTATAACAAATAGAGAAAAATACATAGTTTCTAAGGAACCAAGTTCCTTTACATCCTTGAAAACTTTACAAGGCCCAAAGGCTAGAAAGAGCATAAGATAACAAAATAGGGAAACTATAAAATGAACTTACATGGCCTCCTTGATTCCAAGCTAGATCCTGCAAATACACTTATTTTAACCATGTAATCTCACCTCCCATCCTAGACCATTACATGGTCACCCACGAGCTAGGGGAACCAAGAGAAAAAAGCGTAAAGACAACATTTAGACCCAAAACAACCTATGGTAAGATAGCATACTCAAAATACCCAAAACCAAGGATATAACATAGGCTTTCAAAAAAACCATTTACCAAAGGGTGAAAGTGGACCGTGCCCATTAGGAGAAACCAAGTTATAATGAAGGAGATGAAAGCCACATATGGGTTAACTTCAAAATCCTTACCAAAACCATCCTTGCAACAGAAGCAAGGCTTCATGCCTAGAACACTCCTTATAGCCCCTAGTTGCCCATAGGAAAAACTTGGTATCATGGAGAACATGGCATCCATGTTTATCCTTCCCACACAAGGGGAAACTCTTGACTAAAATGGGAATCTATTAGTTACTTTCACCCTACAAGGTTACTCTTCCCTCCCAAGGGTGAGTGTTCCTTGTAACTCCTTTAACAAAGAAAATAACAATAAAATTTCCACCATAAGAAAACACACTAAAAGTGGTAAAATATAAACACATTTACTCAAGAACTTCATGAAATTAGGAAAAGCATTTCTTACTACAAAACATAAACTTCCAACAGTAAGTAGAGAACTAACCTATTCCAAAGATAAAGGTAATGATTTTTTAGAAGAGCTTTCTCCTTTTATCCTTTTTCCAAGTCCTTCCAAACTAGCAAGTCTCTAAGAAAGAGAGTGGGTGATCAACCTAGGAAGACTCCTCAAAATATCTCTAATAGGCTCCCTAACTCCACCTCTTAAATCTTATCATAAATGCAAAGGTAACTTCTCCATTACTCCTCCAAATATCTTCCTCTCCTCATAAATGAGATTTGAAGACTAAATGGAGTTGAGAAGATGGTTGTCCAAATATTCAAAACTCTTAAACTTGGATGAAGACTTAGGAGTTTCATTTATGAGCCTAGGGCCTTTTATTGACCAAAAATTAACCCCTAACCCCAAGTATACCTAGTAGGGTAGTTAATTTTGACCCTAACTTCCCCCTAGAAGCTTCCTAGACCCCCCAAAACTTCACTTTAAGTTTACATGTATAAATTTACTCTTTCTTGACTCATCTAGAAGTTTCCTACATCCTAGATGAGTATGGGAACTCTACAAGGTTAACCCTCTAGTTGGTGTCATACTTATCCTAGAAAAGGGGTTAGTCATGCCAACAACTCATGCACCCATGTGTCAAGTGACAAAACATAAATTCTAACCCATCCACACATAGCATGACTAACATAAAATAATTAACTAAATTAAATACAACATTTAATAATTATTTTCACAAATAAAATCACAAGACAACGAGGTTCAAGTCTCTTCACTAGATAGAACCTTGGCTTTACATTTAATAACATGGTTTCACTCTTTGTTCCCCGAATTTAATACCATGGTTAATTTCCTGGACACTCATTTGCAAACATCAGTAGATCCAATAACATAACAAGATAAATAACATAAATTGCATATATCATCTAACACTCACAATTGTATAGTTCTTTCTCATAATTATAAAATCTGCATTTGATCCCAATGTTCATAATATGCAACATAGAATCTCATTTTTCACCATACATATCTAATATTTAAATAAACTACATCATGAAATTAACAACCTAACATAGATAAATCAAGATCAATATAAGCATCAAATAAGTGTTCAAATCAACATAATCCAAATGCAAAATGTACATAACATAGGATTCCCCGATCCCTAAAATAATAACATATGTCCAAGTATATCATAATCCAAAATATCAACTGAAAAGTGTAACTAAGATCAATGAGAACTATGATGGTTAGGGTAGAACTCACACCATTTTCCCAAATAGTTGGGCATATTAAGAGAAGATAAACCAATGTTCTATCCCTTCAAATTTGAAAACATATGCATGAAATATGAAAAATTATTAAGGTTGATAGATGAATGGTGGAAATAATCTTAGTTTGAAGGATCCAAATTATATTGCTTTATATCTAAACTGAAGAAATAAAAAGAAAATTGCAAGAATGGAACAAGAACCACTTTAAAAACATTTTTGAAATAAAGAGATCAATTGAACAAAGCATGAAGGAAAAAAATGAACAATTCACTCTTCAAGAAATGAACAAGGAAAGATTCTATTAGGAAAATGAGTTATTTAAGGAATATGACGACATTTTGGCTGAAGAAGAAATCTTTTGGAGGCATAAATCTAGATAGCTTTGGCTTGAAGAAGGGGATAAGAATGCAAAAAATTTCCACAATAGTAAAAAACAAACGAGAATTTTTAAAAGAACTCATAAGATCAATGATGGAAATGGTGTCATTATAGAAGATCAAACAAAAATTAAAAAAAAAAGATAGTGAGTTTCTATTCAAATTTACTAACTATTTTTTAGGGTTCAGATTTGTTAGTGTAACAAGAGATCCTAAGTGACATCCCTCAGATTGTGACAACTAAGGATAACA
Source organism: Chamaecyparis obtusa (assembly GCA_027943335.1). Taxonomy (NCBI): domain Eukaryota; kingdom Viridiplantae; phylum Streptophyta; class Pinopsida; order Cupressales; family Cupressaceae; genus Chamaecyparis; species Chamaecyparis obtusa. Next base: position 492,776 of record BSBK01003889.1, read on the forward strand.
AAGTGTTGATGGTTAAATATTCAGAGGAAGAAATACATACATCCTTATTTTAGCTTCATCTAGATAAAGGACCAGGTCTTGATGGATTTCCAACTGGCTTCTTCCAAGAATGTTGGTCAATTTTAGGATTTGAGATGACTAAAGCGTTAGAGGCAATAAGAATTTATGAAAGTTTTTTGAGAGAGATAAACAACACCTTTTTATCCCTCATTCCAAACAAAGAAAAAACAACATTCTTAGATGAGTTTAGACCAATTTATGTCTGTAATACCATTTAAAAGGTCTTGACAAAAGCTTTAGCCAACAGATTAAAATATTTACTCCCAAAATTAATAGTAGAAGAACAAACAAGATTTTTTCTAGGAAGATCTATTTTTGACAAGGTAATTATTTCCCAATATTATATTCATTCTATTTTAAAAACTAAGACCTGAAGTATGATCATTAAACCAGATGTAAAAAAAGTGTATGACAATGTGAATTGGAGATTGTTGGCTAAATGTTTGGAAAGGTTTGGATTCTACAAGGTGTGGATAGATCTGATATTATACTGCATATCCATGCCATGGTTTTCTAAATTTTAAGAAAGAAATATTTGGGCAAGGAATACTCCCTCTACACTATCAATATCTTGAAGTACCATGTTGAAATTATTTTTTATTTGGATCAAATTTCTGCACATAAATAACATAGTCAAACATCATGATAGATTAAATTTCATCTTAATTATTTTTAAAATAAGTTTCTAATACATACTTCATCATTGGAATTAATCAAGATGATAATATTATTTTAAGGAATAAATTAGCCTAATAAGATATTATATTTAGCAACTAGGGTAATTTAGATTTTTATTGTGAGAATGATTTAATGCTTTTTCCATAGAATTACTTTCATATTATGTTGTGAAAAAGAAATTTTACCCCAACATAAATTTTTCAACAGAGTGAAAACTGTATGCACCCTAAAATGGTCGCCTAGACTTTGGGCCCCATTTATTCAATTTGTCAAATATCAATTTTTTGAATCAATACTTTACAATATATTCAAATCAATTTCCTTGATCAAATCATAACTATTTCAATCATTTCAATAATCTCCTAAGGTTTAATCATGTCATCAATAATTTTATTTAATTAAAAGAAATAAATCCCTTTTAAATAAATAAAATAATGTTATTTAATTGAAATTAATATTCCTTAAATGAAATAATGTTATTTAATTAAAATCTATTTTTAATTAAATGATTTTATTTAATTTAATTAATATTCATCTTTAAATTATATAATCTTATTTTATTTTATTACAAGAGATATTATTCTTTTAAAATAAATAAAATCCTTTCAAAAGATCTTTTGTGATGAAAAAGGAAATAAGTGAAATAAAAATAAATACAATAAAGAGATTTCCTTTTCTCTCCATACTTTCTAAAAATCAGATTTCTTTCCTCTTTTTACATTAATCCCACATTGATCTTGGAGATGCAATATCTTCCACAATTTCTTATATAAGGAGCCCTCTCCTTCTCAATTAAAAATCTAGAATTTTCATATTATCATTATGCTGAAGATTTTTTTTGACAACATTAGAGCTTTAAAAATCATCATTTTAGATTGCACATTTAGTTTAATTTTCATATAGATTAATTAGTGAAGTAGTATATTTCTTATATTGCATATAGATTAATTTCAATAAAATAGTTTATTTCTTGCAATCATATAGTTTAATCTTCATTTCAATAAATTAGTTTATTTTCTTGCATTTGCAATCATATAGATTAGTTTTATTTGCATGCAAGAACTCGATTCAATGGAGATTAGCATTCTTGCTTCTCCTTCTTGAATCTCTCATTCTGCGGTGTACTTGCATGGGTTCAATCTGAGGGCCCCTCATAATAATTCATGCACTCCATAGATAGAGAGCTGTGAATCGATATTTGAGAGCTCATTATTGGGTATTCTTGAATGCAAGGATTCACAAAAGTGTGACCATTTTCTATCACACATTTTTGGCGCCCACCGTGGGGTAAAAAAGATTAATTTCTGGCCTCATTCTTGATTAGTTTTTCAGTTTTAGTGTTGGTTCCAGGTCTTGTACAGTCATGTAAAAATTGGAAACCCTATAATATAGCAATGAATGGATATACTGATTAATCCTCTTTCTCATGCTTTTTGTTTGGTTCATTTTTTTAAAGAAATGAATAAGTTATGATCATTTTGGTGAAAGTGGGTATTTGCAGATTTGAGATTCTCTGAATATAGTCAGATTGAAACATTTGGTAAAGAAAAATTGTGAAGAATCAGGACCTATAATAATATTCATTGGAAAGATACATGAATTATATTTCATTTCCTTTTGGTTTGAGTCATTTTTATGCAGATTTGTGAAAGTTACGGGCATTTGAGTGAAAACTAGTTTTTAACAATATGCATTAGAGTTGCAGGCAATGATTTGCTCTTAGAAAATAATTTATGAATGGGAAAAATAAATGGCTTAAATATTTGGAAACTAGATTCATTAATAGTTTCTTTGAAATTGGTTTGGTTTCATTTGGATTCTTTTTGAGAAAGATATGTTATTCCCTATGCAGGGTTTGGTGTTTTAAATCTGATTTATGACAGAAAAATTATAGTCTGAAAAGGTTATTGGTTGAGGAACCAAATGGAATCATAAGACCTTTTAATTTTGGGAAATGGTAGTTCTTGATGTTGGCTAAAAAATTAATTCTTTCCAAAAAATTTAATATTGTAATTTTATGGGTCAAATAAATCAATCTTTAAAGACTATCTTGAAGACAGCAATGTTAAATCAAACTCCTAACAATTGATTTTCATATCTAACCATCTTAGGGTTTTTTTTTGGATGTGTGCTAAATGCTAGATTGCAGATCTTTGGACCTAAGGTGAGTTCTTAAAATCTTTATAACACTTGGTTTGGGCATAAAATTAATATCTCATGTGTTTGGCTTGAGTGTTACACGCTTTCATAGAACACATTTTTGATGCTCTTAATGAGAAATGAATGAATGTAGATTTGCTTTTATACAAGTTTTTGTTTAAGTGAATGCTTGTGTTTAAACATTAAGTAATTCTTGGTTCCAATATCAAAAAAATCTCATTAAGTAATATAGGGCATGGATTCATTCCTTGTTTACATGAAGAGTTAAATGCACCACTTTGTGGACTCACTTCATGTTTACTTGGAAAGTTAAATATTCCATGATTCAAACCCTCTTGCACTTATGAGTAGTATTGATTAGTAGTCTTAGATTACTTGTGATTGATCTAGATTTCTATCTTGGGTTATTGGACTTGCTCATCTACCAGCCCCTCATTCCACCCTGTGGTTGCAAGGTCAGCGCCACATTAAAGGGGAGGGGTCTACATAGAAAGAAGCGTTAATTGTTCCACCAGGAAACCCTTTTGTGCTTTTTAGAACTCATTAGTTTTCTAGGTTATGGACTCATTTCTAGCTTGTGTGAGGGGTTAATTGCTCCACCTTGTGGACTCACCTTATATTTTCTCTAAGCATTCAGTGTTCCACCTTTAGTGCTTTCCAATACTTTTGATAGTGAATTACTTACTTTTTCATTTCTACAAGGCCTGCTTGGGGATTTCATCACCTCAAGGGACAACCTTAACTCCCGTGTTCTGGCAGAGTATAAATATCAGGAGGTGAATCCAAAGACACCTCTCTTGGGAATGAGTTAGATTTCACTCTTAGCTAAGCCTCAAAGAACTTTATACCTTTGAGAAGTGAAGGAGGAGATTTGGGTTACCGTCTCCCCCTGGCTGTGTGATTTCAAATTCTTCTCATCTATGGATTTGTGCCTCATGTACCTTGTGTATATCGAGGACACCCTTTAGAAAAGCCATGTATATCCTTGTAGATAGCTTACTAGGATGTTGTTGTGTTCTACGTGCCTACTAAAACATTTTCAAAAACATACACAAGTAGAATCTTTAAGGAGTAGCATACTAAGTCACTTGATTGTTCATGTGCAAGGTTGCTTTGCCCCTTGTTCATTGTTTGAAGATAGTTGCTTGCTTGAACTCCTTGATTGTTGTCTTATGTGCTTGATCAATGATAAAAATCTATTGGTGTACTTGATCTTTTAAAACGAACACAAAAATTGAGTTCTTGAGTTGAAGCACCAACCTTTTTACAGCTTGCTTGATTTTCTATCCTATCATTAGAGACCTATCTTTGCCCTCTAGGGATAGCATCATTTGTTTTACAAAGTCACCTTGAAAATAATTGTCAAGTTAAAAGACTATTCTTGGTGAGAGTTTATCTCTAGAATTGTTAGCCACATTCTTGGAGAATTTTAGTACTCTTTTTGTCCAAACCATTTCCATCAAATTCAATTTCAATTATATTTTGGCCTAGTCCAACCTCCTGATTCAAAAGTGCAAGGGTAGTCACCCTTTGATTTGAGGCACCTCTTTGATAGTTTTGGTAACACCTTTTGCAATTTCTATCTTACCATCTCCCTTTGGACATTAGAGAACTTTTATTATCCTAGTTTGGTGTTGACATTTTGTGAGGCCATCTTATCACCAAGCATCTTCAATTCTCAATCTTCCTTGGTCAGTCTAGGTTAGATCCTAGGTGCTGTCATGTTGCTCAACATCCAAACAAACATTAATGGTATCGATTACACAAGATGACTCTTGGTCTTCTTCTTTCTTCTTTCCTTCCCATGTTTTTCTTCTAAAGTCTTCTCTTCACATGGGATATTCTTCTCGTCTTCCTAATTCTTTTCCTCTTACTATCTAGTCTATTTTCTTCTATTTCATCTCTTCTGCCGCTTCCATGCTTGATTCCTCCTCTTCTAGAACTATGAGTTTCAACTATCTTGCTATAGAACCTCTCTTGAAAATGGATGATCTTGATCTCCTTGCTCAATTTGAAAAGTATCATTCCTCCAAAACTCTTATTGATGATAAATTTATGACAAAAATGCGAAAGAAAGCAAGTGAATCACCCGCCTTTGGTAGAATCATGCTCATGATCCTCTCACGATCTTCTTCTTCCAAGCATTCTTCATCATTTAAGTCTTCTCATTCTTCTTCACCTTCCAAGTCTTACCATGACTCTTCTAGACATTATTCGCATTCTTCATTATCCAAGTCTTCTTCCTCCACTAGGTCTTCACTTTCCTCTTCTTCACAATCTCGTTCCTCTTCTACTTCTCCCAAGAGTCTTACTTCTCTTCACGAGACATACCATAATGAGCAATGGGATAATACTTGTGATACGTCTTCCATGAAGAGTGCCACACCCACATATGATGACTATGATGACTATTATGATGGCTATGATGATGAACCCTATAGTCACACCTATGATGCTTCTATTCATAAGAGTCCTCCTAGCCGTGTGCTTGTGCTTACTAGAAATGGGTCATCCCATTGGATAGATCGGGATGGTGATCCATATGACTCTAATTTTGAGATAAATTATGATATTTTTTGTGACCAATACGATACATCTACTTCTATTGAGGAAGAGAAATTTTTCCGTGCTGATTATAAACGTAGATACTATGAGCATGTCTCCTCCAAAAATTCTCTTGCTGAAAATAAAGATTTTACTCTCAAGAAAGATCATTTCAATGCTAGACCTTTGTCTTGTGATGGTTCCATTCCATCCCCTACTTCTTCCAATACCCCTAAATCTCCTAAAGTTGCCAAGTCATTCAAATCTTTCACAAATCTTGCATCCGACATAAATTTTAATGCTTTCCATGCAGTTCCCTATAGTTATCCTCAAGGGCCACCTCTTAAAGATACTCAAGCTAACCTTCACTTGGCTGCAAATACTTCTAATAATGCTAAATCTAAAGAGCCTAAGCCTTTATGCGCTATAATACCTACTTCAGCTATTCCTTCACCATCTCTGCCAAAGTCTTCCATACAACTCCAACCTGCTTCCTTGTCCTTAGAAGTGGCTTCATGTCAAGAGGACTCTAAAACTGATACAGAAAAGAATATAAAGAAAGATCAAGATCAAGAACCCTCCATGTCATCCTCTCCTTTTCATAATTTTCTCTATCTGCGTCATGGTTCTTTTGATCCTTTATGCCCTTCCTCATTTATTCCACCATGTCTTAAGTCTTCTCCGAAGCAAGATCAAACTACTACCCACACCGTTGAGCTTATTGATAATGAAAATAACCTTACCACACTTGCACTTTCCAAAGATGATACTTCCATTAAGGTTATTAAAAATGGTGTTACTTTCGATGTTAAGCCTATTCAAGAGACAAATTTTTCACTTGTGCTATCCAAAGATCCTTGTCAAGATCAAAGTCTTCCATCTTCTTGTTCTACCATTCCATGTTCACTTCTGCTTTCTACTCTTCCTAAGTCTTCGCAAGCTTTGAATGATCCTATCAAAGAAAATTCTCTTATTCAAGATGTCTAGGATCCTATTGAAAATTCTAATGCTCACTCTGAAGATGTTGATATCCTTGGTTGTCATATAGATGCTGATGAGCTTATTGATTATCCTTTTGCATCTTCCACTTCCATCCTTGGACCTCTTCCACCACTACTAAGGACTTCACATCTTCCTTCCATATTGGGTCCTTATGTCCCTTCATTTCCCCCTCCTAACTCTTCTAATTTGTTATCCATTTTGGGTCCTTACGTCCCTCCATCTCCTATCTTTCCTCAAGATCAACATAGATGCATACCCTTTAATTCTTTTCAACCACCCACCTATCTAAACCAGTCATATCCTCCTTTTTCTTCCACAAGTCCCAAGTATTTTGGAAGTAACTTGAATGTTCAATACAAGAATCCATCAAAAAAAGAAGGTCACCATGTCTCCTCTAATCAACATGGGGGCATAAAGACAAACGAGATATCTAAGAAGAAAACTACAAGACAAGTATGGGTTCCAAAATCCATCATTACAGATATTCTCTCTAAATCATCAAAAAGAAATAAAAAGCCTAAGGCTATATGGATTCCAAAGTCTCTCTTGAAAGATTCTCATGTTGAGAAAAAGGTGAAATTGACATTCAAGCTTCCAAAAGCTTCCACTTCATCTTCTCCTAAAAACATTCTTCAATTCTACGCACCAAAACCACAATCTTTGCTATCCATTCACCATGTTCCTTCACAGATTCCTTCATTAAAGTTTCCTCCATCCTCTTGCCACCCTTCAAGGCATGTGTTGATGTGGATCTTGCCTTCCTTTCCATCTACCCTTTCACTATCCTTCCATTCATTATCCTTCTACCTTCTATTCTTTTTCCTCAGTTGTCTATTCCTCCTATCTTCCAGCCTCACTCACTTTACATAAAACCTTATCCTCTATTTTCTCCTCCATCTTCCTTTCCCTATCAACATCTTTGAGCATATTATCTTGAATCTTTTGCATCCCCCGCTTTAGGAGCATTATCTAAAAAGCTTGCTTTCTTCCAAAAAAAATTCAAAAAAATAGAAAAAAGAAAAAGAAATGAAAATAAAATTGAAAATGTGCCTTGGTGAAAACCTGGAAACAGGTGCCTTGGTAGCAAAAGTAAAGAGAAATAAATTCAACCTATGATGAAAACCACTCCCTTGTGGCACCTTGGATAAGTACCATGATGAAAACCTGGCAACCAAGCATCATGCGTAGTTCTTCTACATATTTCATCCATTCTGTCTTCTCTCTTTGATCTTGACAAGGTTGACCTATACATGAACATTTGGCTATCTTGTGAGCTATCTTATGATAATCTTTCTTTCCTTCCATTCATGTTTAGCCTTCATATCTATCTTCCTCCATTCATTTTCACCTATCACTATCATTTTCCCCTTTGGTCTTGATCTAATAAAAAAGAGTAAAACACGATGCTATGAAGCCTCTTGACATGTCTACTCCTTTGGACTGCATCTTTTTCCTTCTTTTACATTACGCCTTTCTGACTTATCCTATGCTAACCTTCCATCGCTCATTCAGATGTACTTTACATGATAATTTTTCCCTAGCTTGGGTACTCTTGAGGAGTTTACCTTTGAAGATTTCTTCCATTCATTCTCCTTCATTCTGTTGTCTTCCATCTCTCCCACCAGCTTGCTAATCCCTTTTGTCCTCCACCTTGTTAGACATTGGGACTACACAATGTGACCTTGTTTGGGAGTGTGATGCCTGTTCTGTCTGGGGACATCCTTTGTATATATTTATTGATCCTGAAAAAATACCAAAAAAATTCATATATGATGTTGAAAAATTCTAAAAATTAGAAAATGCCCTGAATAAATGATCATCTTAGTGAAAATCTGGCAATAGGCGCTTTGATGTATCTCAAAAAAATTATATATTCCAAAAATACCAAAAAATTCAAAAATTCAAAAATTAAAAAAAATTAGAAAAAGTGCCTTGGTGAAAACCTGGAAACAGGCACCTTGGTAGCAAAAATACAAAAAAAATATAAGAAGTCCTCAAAAAATTCTTCCAAGTGGTGAAAACTTGGAAACAAACACTACTTGAGGCCTTCGCACCCCTATTTCTTAGCATGCGTCCTCGACACTTAGCCTTTCTCCATCATGCCTTGTCCTTGTTGCCTTGGTTTGGAATTGGTCTTTGTCTTTGTCTAGGGGGCATCATTGTGTTAGCTTTGGTCTCTTGGATATGCTTGTCTTTAGGACACCTCGCAAATGGTGTTTTTCAACACCAACCCAACAATGTTTTTCAACACAACCCCTGACATCGAGTGTTTTTCAACACTTATCAGTTTGGTCTTATCCAATTTGGTCATGTGATCTTACCTGCTTGCAAGCATTCGATCCTTACCCTCGGAACTCAGTATCAGTTTACACACTTAAAATTTTTAAATGCAACACTTAATGCTTGAGATATGTCATGATTTTTTATTTTTTTTGTGTGCTGACTGTTATTGATTTTCGTTGAATGTCCTTGTCTAATAAGTCTCTCCATGATGCATTGCTAGAAGACTTGGGGCATGGGGTATGTTTTTATTTGCTTTCTGCTTGTGGGTATTGTCTTGAACCTCTTCAGTGTCTCTTGTTGTCTCCTTGACACACTTAGGAGATTTAAGGCATCATCCTTGACAACTTTTGCACAACCGTTCTTATGGTCATCCTGGCGTTTATGCCTTGATGCAAGCATGGTTTTGCTACATTAAATTGGGTAAGGTAACATTGCAGTCATCTTGACCTTTATGTCTTTGATGCTCATGTTAGAATCTTTCCACATTCCAATCTAATATAAATCACATTCATATCTTCATAGTTGCGTTTGTGACTAGTGATGATTGTGTGATCGTTCAATGTCTGGTAATAATGGCCCTATGATGAAAATAAGTTCTTTTACATTCTCTAATGAATGATGAACACAAAAATCCTATGTTACCCTATTGCAAGTACACCTTTACATTTTCATGTAGCTTGCATTATTTAGACTTCATGTTAAATTTGCACTTTTAGGCTGCATTATGAGTTTGAGAGGGTTTCCTTCATCTTTCTTGTGGACCTTTAGTCAACTGTGGTCACATTTTGATCTTCGTCTCCTTATCTTCTTTCGTGATCTCAATCAAAATTCCCTATCTTAAACAGTTGATTAATTTTGGGGCATCTTCTCTCTGGAGGTAAATTCTCTTTCTTCTCTCCATTTCATTCCATTTCTTCCAAACTTCTATCTTCCATTCACTTTCACCCCACTTCTTTTCTTCTAAATCAACCTTGGGGCAAAATCTTTCTTGCTGATCTACCTTGGTTCTGTAATTGTTATATATCTTTCATCTTACATCAAGAACCTTATGTTTAGTTTGATTTGATCAAATTCATCAATTTACTATTTCTCCTCTATCTCATTTCAATTTTGATCACGAGGGGGCAGTACCTATTAAACTTCAATCCTTGATTCAGCTTTATCAATTTATCAATTGCTTCTCTCGGGGCAACCTTGCTTGAGATTCTTATCTCTCACTTTGGATGTGATCCCGAATCAACCTCATGTTCAAAGGCCTTTTGTTTATGTTTTTCTGGATGTGATCTCAAATCGACCTCACATCTGAGTTATTTTGTGATCCCAAATTGATCTCACATTGCAACTTCATTCTTTGACTACATGTGATCCCAGATCGATCTCACATTAGTCAAAGAGGGGAAAATGTATGCACCCTAAAATGGTCGCCTAGACTTTGGGCCCCATTTATTCAATTTGTCAAATATCAATTTTTTGAATCAATGCTTTACAATATATTCAAATCAATTTCCTTGATCAAATCATAACTATTTCAATCATTTCAATAATCTCCTAAGGTTTAATCATGTCATCAATAATTTTATTTAATTAAAAGAAATAAATCCCTTTTAAATAAATAAAATAATGTTATTTAATTGAAATTAATATTCCTTAAATGAAATAATGTTATTTAATTAAAATCCATTTTTAATTAAATGATTTTATTTTATTTAATTAATATTCATCTTTAAATTATATAATCTTATTTTATTTTATTACAAGAGATATTATTCTTTTAAAATAAATAAAATCCTTTCAAAAGATCTTTTGTGATGAAAAAGGAAATAAGTGAAATAAAAATAAATAAAATAAAGAGATTTCCTTTTCTCTCCATACTTTCTAAAAATCAGATTTCTTTCCTCTTTTTACATTAATCCCACATTGATCTTGGAGATGCAATATCTTCTACAATTTCTTATATAAGGAGCCCTCTTCTTCTCAATTAAAAATCTAGAATTTTCATATTATCATTATGCTGAAGATTTTTTTTGACAACATTGGAGCTTTAAAAATCATCATTTTAGATTGCACATTTAGTTTAATTTTCATATAGATTAATTAGTGAAGTAGTCTATTTCTTGTATTGCATATAGATTAATTTCAATAAAATAGTTCAATCTGAGGGCCTCTCATAATAATTCATGCACTCCATAGATAAAGAGTTGTGAATCGATATTTGAGAGTTCATTATTAGGTATTCTTGAATGCAAGGATTCACAGAAGTGTGACCATTTTCTATCACACAAAAACCATGTGTTTATACCCTTTCACTCTAACTTATGTTTTCAAGGAATAACATAGACTAATTGGATAGGGTTGGGGGGGGGGAGTTTGGGTAGTTAGGATAGAAAAGAGGGATGGGTCGAGAGGTTGATTGTTCAACTCCCTCTCCCCACCCTTTTTTCTCATTAATGGTTTTGTAAATAATATCTATATGCAAAAAATAATCATATTGAAAATCAAAAATACTTTGGGGTAAGATATACTCCCCGTGTGAAAATTACTTTGATTTTCTTACTTGCACATGAAAAGCGAACAAAATTAGTTCCATCCCAAAACGTCTCAAGGTATAATATTAGACTAACTGGTTAGGGAGGGAAAGGGTAGGTAGATATGAAAAGAGAGTAGGCTTGAGAGGTTGAGTGTTCAACTCCCTTTCGCCACCTTTTTGTTCAAAAAGGAATATTTTACTTTAAATCACCCCTTTTGCCTAAACATTATTATTTTTTATTTCAAAAAATATAAATGCATTTAACAAATTGAAATAAAATGATCAATTTTGCTCATATAGTTGAACAAGGAAATAAATATAAAAATGAAACAATAATAAACACTTCCCTGAAAAATTTATGCAAATTTGTTGCTGGCTCTAGTTGTAGGGGACGTGCATTCATACCTGGATGGAGTGAGAATCCAGTGTTCTCTAGAGACAAGACCACTTGAAACCTAATGTTAATATAATGCCAAAAATCATTAAAATCAACACTATTAACCATGGTGAAATATTTGTCGAGTGCTTAATTTACAACAAAATTTAAATAAGATGAGAAATTACTTTTAAGTATGAATAAATCTTGTAAGGACATTTCACACGAATATATTTTCCCCTTCAAAAGTTTAAATAAATGAACTATAAGGAAAATTAATAATGTTTTAACCTCCAAATGTCAAAACAATAAAATTCTTCCCTTAATACTTACCTATTATTTGAAATGTATTACCTCTTTAAATCTTCTGCAAAAAATCATTTGAATCCTTGGGCCCCACTTTTATTTTATTGGCATAACTTGTTATTATCGGAATATTATAAAGTTGTCACTGTCGATCATTGATAGGATTAGGGTTGCATTGTGGAAAATAAAATGATTATTGTTGATTCGATGATGATCCCCTTGATGTCTTTCCTCACTCATGTATATCCCTTCCATTTGCAACTCTAATGGGAGAAAAAAAATTGCGGGGAATACTTGATGGTGCTCCATGTAATGAATTCTCCATGAAAAAATATAACTTGAGACCCGATTGTTATATTGCAATGTTTGTGTGGCTTCATTATCAACAAAACAACTTGACATCCCCCAAAGAGGATTTGGCCCTGATGGTAAATTTCTCATGGAGGTAGTTCCCTGTTGCCATTGTGAAAGGGCTTCTTCTTGCTGCAACTCTTGACACAATTGCTACATTAAACATCTAGCACTGCCAGGTTCAAGCTTTATTCGCTTGCCAGCAATATCACTCTTATTCAAAGCACCTAAGATTGCTTCTTTTGACCTCATGTCATAATAGGATATCATCACAAATCCATGGTGTTTGCAAGAAAACTAAAGTGTATGTATGGCTCCATATTGCTCAAAAAGGTCCCACGGTTCGCTTTCCTCCATGTTGTTGTTAATATTGATGTCATCTCAATGTCAGTATGAACAATCACTTCAAGCACATGTTAAGATCGATATATGGAAACTGTACATGGTTATTTCCTTTTATTTCAGAACTGTGATGGAGAAACCTGCTCATGTTGTCGATTTATATAATTTGTATGTCTTCTTAGACCTGCAATTTACAAGACAACTCATATTCTAGTATACTTATCAGGTTGGCTCTATAGATTCCATATCATCAAGTCCATTGGCAATATAATTTCATTTACCATTACAGAATTTGTTGGCCATCATTTACAAATCTGGGTTGTTTTTGAGCTCACAGGCACTCCAAAATAATTAAAAATATTGTAAAAATGCCCCCCAAGTTGAGGTATGTGATTTGGGAAATCATTTTATGATTAAAATCTTCATTTACCACACATCTACAGCCCCGAAAAATGGCTCAAATACTTTGCATGGGAATACAATTTTGGCAGCCGTTTTTAGAGAAGTCTGGGCATTTTTGTACATCCTGGCATCCCAAAAATACATTAAAGTGCCACAAAATTTTCCTCTAGTTATGGGAAAATGCTTGGGATTCATCTTAGACATAGAAACACTCATTTGCTTCTTAAAAATGGCCTCAAATCTGGAGCCTTAATATAAAAACATTATTCATTTTTTGAATAGCAATAACTTTATTTCTAATGTAGACAAGAACAAAAGAATACATATAAAATGATTTTAAAAAATGACGTATTAAGGCATGATTTTAAAAAATGAAAGGAAACAAAAAATATTGAAAAATATAAAATATACTTACCTGTTTAGTGCTTAATAAAGAATGAGAACTTTACCTCTATTGTTTTGATCAAGTAGCAATAGGATTATTTTGAATGAGTTATTTCTGGTTCGAAAATTCCCAATCCTGTAACCACTTGCCCAATGTACCCTTTGCTCCTTTGTGAATTTATCACACCTCATTGCCCTTGAAGAATAATTTAAATCACTTCGTGTATCATACAGAGACTGCATCATATTACATATTTCATAATACTCGTGAGAAATCTGAATGCAATGAATCTGTCTATTCCCTTCATCGTATAATTTATTTTCTATAGATGCAACATTCTTCTGAGAAAAAATCTTTGGTAAATTTTCATTATTCCCTTTTAATATATCTTTTTGAACCACATTATGCAAATTAGTTTTCAAAGGTTCTTCATAATTATCCATATGCTCCCAATGTAATCGATTATCACAAGAGATCTACTGAAGTAAGATTCTCCTTTCACTTATATCATGTATGATTTTAGCATTCTCCATATATGGTTGATTGAAGTTGTCTTGAAAAACATCTTCACCAATCCTTTATGTTAAATTTTTCTTTTTCTCATACACTATTTCCAATTTTTTTTCATGGTCTGGACAAATCTCATTTATTTCATCAAATATCACCTCTACATTCTTATCCTGATGTTTGTAGAAGAAGTTTGAACCATTATTTTGAACATACTTTTGATACTCAACACCCAACAAATCTGAAATTTGTTCTGTACTGAGGAAGCTTTCTTTAGGGTCATGAATTTCACAAGTCTCATCTTGCATTTATCCTTCTTCACTATTTTCCTCATTCAATCTTGCAACATTTACAACTTCTTCTAATATATTTATCAAAAATTTCACCTGAGGATCATTGTGAATTCCTAACTGTCTCATCTTCTCTAAAAATGAAGGCCTAGTATATGAAGGTATCTCTTTACAGATGTGAAATAACCTCAGAAAGACTTCTGTTGTTGTTTCATTTTCATATATTTCCATATTGTGAAACTCATCCAAAGATGACAAACAAGATTCCTCTTTCATATTACAATCATAGTTTTCTCTATGTTCATAACATAAGTTATCCTTATTATCTGTATAATAATACTCATCTAAGAACCATTGCTCAAATTCAGTCCATGATGAGATGCTCTGTGAAGGAAATGAAATAAATGTTTCTCTTGCATAACCCTCCAATGACTTGGAAAACAATATCATGGTATCACCTTTTGTATCAATTTCATAGTCATCAAGAAATGTGTAAAAAGCATCCAAATGATCAGAATCTGATTTATTAAAATTTCCATAGAATTTAGGAACCTTTTATGCAAATTTTGAAAACCATTCATTTGTACCGCATTTAAATTCTATAAGATCCAAAGGCATGAAATCAATGGGGATAAATATACTTCTGATCCATTTCTTAAACATGGTAATGAAATTTTAATAATGAGATGAAATTTCATCTCCCTTCTGGATCTCCTCCCTCAGTGGAGTCACGAACTGAACTTTTGAATAAATGGAGTCACCGCCTTCTTATTAGAAGGAAAACTATAAACTACTCTTGAGTCCTTATTTCCAGTGGAGTCACTTCTTGAAAACTTTAAATAGAGTCGCCACCCTTCTATTCTCTAACAGAATCTAACCAATGCTTCAACCAAAAATTCTAAATGATGTTTTTGCAAATAACTCCCCTGTAGAGTTGCCAATTTCTTATTGCCCAAAAATGATGGATCGGATTTGGCCAACTGACATGTACAAATTGATACCTCTGCAATTCTAGCTTAATCAAGTCAAGGCTGGTAGGCCTAAATTAACATTAAACAATCAAATTTGCTACCTTGCACAATTGCTTACACAAAACAAGGTTCCTCCAAAGGTGGTGAATGATCCATGGAGGAAAAAAACAAATCTTATGATAATCTCTACTTTATAAGGCTTGACTAAAATGGATTATACTAAGGATTGAAAAGTAATGCTTTTGAAATAATAATTATATAATCTGCAAACCACAAAGTATAAACCAAATGACAATTTCTAGATAATAATTAGATCGGCGCCTTCTAAATACTTGGGCTATGGAGTCAAAAAACTTTCAATCCTATGTACGATCAGAGACAATTTTAAAAAACTTGCTTTAATAAGACAAGACCATCATTTCAGAGGCTTCCACTTAAAGCATAATTCAAATCAGATTATACAACTAGTTCTATCTAATTTAGCTCTATTCAAGAGACTAATAGAAACAGAAGAAAGACTTACACAGACCTTTCTACTGATATTCGAACTGTATAGTGATTTTGAATTATAACACTTAGGAAATTTAACACAGTGAAACACTCTATTAAATAGAATATCCGAAAGACTAATTGAAAAGAAAAGAGATAACTTATAACCATCAATAAAAGAAATAAGACTTATCTTTATATATGTTGGAAAATTGGTACATAAAAGTTCATAGTTGCAGTTGTGAGTTGAATCCTTCTCAAGACTTTCAAAAATAATTTCTAATCTAATGACAGTGTCCCTTACCTCAGTTCTGGTATCTGCATTAATATATTTTTGAATGGATGCAAACAAGCTTCAGACTGAGGTGTTGGTTCAAAACAACAACCTAATCACTAATTGCAACAAAAATATAATTACAATGTAAAATATTAACTGTTTTGAAGGTTAATATATTTAATTTATAAGATCTTTAGTAATTCTTATGTTTAGAATATCTCTCTTCTTTGATTCCATAAAATAATCCCCTTTGAAATATTATTTGATGAGAAGACTTTCTGCACATAAGATAAATTAATTAGATATCTAACCTTAATCTTCATTAAGGTTTTCTAGAAAAGCAATTTTATAGTTAATCCATGTATAGTTTCCAAAATAATCCTTTACAACATACTCTATTATTTGAAAAATACACTTGTAAAACTTAATCAAAATATTATATATGTTAAATGAGGTTTTCCTACTAATGATTTTCAAAATTTAACATAAGGCCCCCAAAAAACATTCTATTCAATAATATATAAAAGGATAACATTACCGTGATGCCATGTAAAAAGTATATATATATCCTTCCTTTTTAGGGCAAATTTAACTTCATAAAATATTCAACTCAATCCCCATGCTATTGTTATAGGATAAAAGTTTTATTATTTTGTAAATCATACCAATATTTAAATATATTTCTTCTTTTGAAAAAAATTAGTTTTCTAGAAAGTAATATGAAATAAATTACCATTTTCAAAATAATACAAGAATGTGTTCACCCTAAAATGATATCTCAAGATTAATTTACATAAGGTAAACACATTTACAAATAATATTGCATCCTTATAAGATTGTAAACATTTAATTCCACATGCAATCAAATATTAAAAACATTATTTTATTCATAATATAAATTTTCATTAATTTAAATTAAATGATTTCACCATTACTAACAAAATATCTTATATCATACCCCTCACAAATAAAAGTAATTCTTCCTTAATAATTTATTAAAATAAAACTTCAAGGGAGAAATTATTTTATTTATCAACCCTATATTCCAATTCCTCTCATTAAATATTTTAAAATATTAACAAAGAAATATTTGGGCAAGGAATACTCCCTCTATACTATCAATATCTCGAAGTACCATGTTGAATTTTTTTTTTATTTGGATCAAATTTCTACACATAAATAACATAGTCAAACATCATGATAGATCAAATTTCATCTTATTTATTTTCAAAACAATTTTTCAATACATACTTCATCATTGGAATTAATCAAGATGATAATATTATTTTAAGGAATAAATTACCCTAATAAGATATTTTATTTAGCAACTAGGGTAACTTATATTTTTATCGTGAGAATGATTTAATGCTTTTTCCATAGAAGTACTTTCATAGTATGCTGTAAAAAGGAAATTTTACCCCAACATAAATTTTTCAACGTAGAGTGAAAACCATGTGTTTATACCCCTTCACTCTAACTTATGTTTTCAAGGAATAGCATAGACTAATTGGATTGGGGGGGGGGGGGGCGGTGGGGGCGGTGAGTTTGGGTAATTATGATAGAAAAGAGGGATGTGAGGGAATAACCTCTTTAAATATTCTCTAGAAAATCATTTGAATCCTTGGGCCCCACTTTTATTTTATTTGCATAACTTGTTATTATCGAAATAGTATAAAGTTGTCACTATCGATCACTGATAGGATTAGGGTTGTGTTGTGGAAAATAAAATGATCATTACTGATTCGATGATGATCCCCCTGATGTCTTTCCTCACTCATGTATATCCCTTCCATTTGCAACTCTAATGGGAGAAAACAAACTGCGGGGAATACTTGATGGCGCTCCATGTAATGAATTCTCCATGAACAAATATAGTGAGACCCGATTGTTAGATTGCAATGTTTGTGTTCACTAGTACAAAAACAACAATATATGACTAAATAAACTACTAAAAATTATAGATAAATGACTAATTTTAATCACCTGACCATTAGTAGTTTATTGCCAATCATTTATCTCACGAACAAATTTATGACTAAACTATTTTAGTCGTTGATTTGGTCAGTTTTAGTCATTTATTTGTTCATTGATTTAGTCATTTATTTAGTTGTTTATTTGGTCATTGATTTGATCATTGATTTGGTCATTGATCAAGAATCTATCTTTAGGGGAAACCAACCACATTAAATAGAGATCAAGTATGTACCAATGATCATACCTTCTACATTTTCACTCTTGATTAACCCATCAAAAGCTTTACTTCTTCAAAAGTCCACACTCCTGATAACCTACCAATCTATTGCACTTCTATCAAATACATCAATCATAAAATGCTAAATTTGGCTCACGTCTTTTTTGTCGACTACTGGGTTAGGTTTAACCATGTTTAACATAGTAAAGAGATAATGATGAGTGCCCGTCATTTGCAAGTACAACATTTTACCATATTTTAGTTTTACCCTTATCAATTGTGGCTCTATCTAGTGTCATATCCCAAAATGCATCCACTACCAATAACCTGGAAAATGGGTTACAAGTACATAACATGCTTGGTTGCTTTTATGGCCTGCATTCACACCTGAGTTACATAGGTATATTTATTCTTAAATATTTTGCATTGGTCAGCATGCTAAGTCAAGTGGCATATGATTTAATAAAGATTAAAACCAAAGGACAAGTATTCTGAATGAGAATGGTAAACTTTTAGGGGAAATGTTAAACGTGAAAGTGGGGGGCATACAACATTAAAACTATAATTCTCAGCTGGTATCCTAATAAACAAGAAATAAAGGGAATACACACCTTAGTTCCTCAAGCTGCATGATTAAAGCACTGGACTGTCAACTTTCTTTTGTTTCTCAAATGTACGATGCACAAGTCGAAGTGGCGAGTTAGCAATAATTCAAGGTGTGCCCTTGTAGGAAATTTCTAGTAAAGCCTCTGCAAGAACCAACCAAATTAGATAAAATGGATGATGTCTTTTATTAATCTAAATTACATCTAAGTTTATATATATATATATATATATATATATATATATATATATATATATATATATATATATATATATATATATATATATTGTATGCACCCTAAAATGGTCGCCTAGACTTTGGGCCCCCATTCAGCAATTTATCAAATCCCTGAATCAATATTTTCAAATTTAAATCAATTTCCTTGATCAAATCCTAATTTTATCATTTATTCGATTATTTTCTATGGGCTAACCATTTTAGCCTAAGTTTTTATTTATTTAAAAGGAATTTCTTCCCCTTTTATTAAATAAAAGCCCCCACTTTCCTCTTATCCTAAGTTGCACAAATAAAGCATTATTCTTATTTTATAAAAAGAAGAAAAGGCATTTTTGTCTCATATGGGACACAAAAGTCAACTCTTATTTTCTCATTGGAGGAGATTTGTGCACATGGATTGTTCCTCTTTCAAGCTCCACCCTTGATTAAATCTTTTGCCTCTTAATCTCCATGGTCCATTCCTTTTCAATTCCTTTAAAAGGAGAGCTCTCTTCTCATTCTAGGACCCCAACTTTGAATACTAATCTTATGCTACAGGATTTCTTGGAGACTTTGGAGCTTTGGAGATCTTCTTGCATTCTAACTTTCATTCTTGCATTCTTAGCTTAAGTTTTCATGGCATCTAGCTTAGTTTCCTTTATGCTCTAGATTAGCTCACATAGCTTAATTAGTAAGGCTTGTAATACTTTCACTTCCATTTCCATAGCTTACTTGCATCTTCATTCTTAGCATAGTTGCATTGCATTTCCATTGTTGATTCTTGAGGATATTGGCATTCTTTCCCTTGTCTCTTTGAATCTCCTATTATGTGGTTTACTAGCAAGGTTATAAGCTTAATAGCTCTAGCTGAGAGCATTCTTAATATCCTTGTGACTCCATGCCTAGGGAGCTCTATGTCACTTTCTCAAGGTTTCCCATCCATGGATTCTCTTGAAAGTAATGACTTAGAGAAGTGCACAATCTAGTGTGTACATTTTTGGCACCCACTATGGGGCTCAAACTCACAACCATAAAATATAATGAGGGATCCAAAATCTGGATAATGTCTGAGGATATGTCTCTATACATCTAACACCCTAGACCTAAGTCTAACTCTCCCCATCACATGGTGGTGGTGGAGGTGCTGTTGCTACTCTGTCTGGTACCATGTCAGATCGCCTAGCCCTCTCAGAGTAGAGTAGCACTTGTTGTGTTGTAGGTACAACCTGTATGTATAATCCATGATAATAGGCTGCTCGTGTTGCCTCTCTCCAGATCTTTGTAGTGTTAGCCTATTCTTCCCTCTCCCACCAATCTATCTCGGCTCGTGCATCTGCTAGCTACTGATCTCTCACAACAATAGTAATCCTGAGCTACTGGATCTCAATCTCCAAAACCTAAATCCTCACCCTGAGATCCTCCCCTCCTCCCCCTATAGGTTGGTCCTGCCCAGCATCCACCCATCGACAAACTAATCTCACCGCATCATCTGCCTCATCATCAAAAACTTATCTTTGTGACCATTTTTGGCCACTAGATCGACATCCAAGTCCTCTCTCTCTCACCCTCCCTCCATCTCCTCCATCTCCCCCATCTCCATTGCTCCCATCACCACCCTGTGTTGGTGGCTGAGCATCAGGAACTGTAAATCTAGGGAAGGGTTGTCTCCTATGCTCTGCCCTATAAGCTGCATCTGCACCTACATCTGCCATATTGGGAAGGTAATCCCATGGCTCCCTACGTATCCCTGCAGTCTCTTGTGCTGCCTGCTGGTAGTCCAGCATTGGAAACCATCCCTGTCCCTCCTCATCCCTAGCCTGGCACCCTCTGTTGCCGCCCAAACTGCTTCCAGACCTGAATGATCACAAATCTCTCCACTATCTCAAAGTGGTAGCCTAATAGTGGCTGGCTGCACAACATGTATCCCAACTCCCACTCTCGATCACTCCACAACTCATAGGCCCTGTATGGTCTCCACTCGAACGATGTGAGCTTTTCTAATAGCCTCCTATAGTATGTCAAATCTCTGCTATGGGGCTAAGAAATGAATCCTGTATACCTATATATGTAGGGCATCTCTGCTCCCTAGGCTACACATGTGGGTGCACAATGATGATGTGATCCCATGCCCATACCTGTGCTAGAACAACACCGCATGCCCATGTCCTGCTCTCCCTATAGACTATCTCATGTAACTCATGGTACATGTCTGCTAGGATGGCTAGGCCCCATGCCATCCGTCAAGGGTGTACTATCAAGTTCACAACCAACCTACCCCAGCCCAATGGGAACCCTCTCTCACTCCTATCTGTGATCAACACCTATGCTACTATTGAGCACACTATGCATGGAACTAGAAAATCTTGACCAAACTCCTCCATTAGTCGATCCCAACTGAGGTGTCTATCAATAATAGTGACATCCTAGAACATGTCCTAGATGGCCTGTTGTCCCTCAGTCAGATCCTAATCATAGTATACCTGTGCCAACAAAAAATCATGTCAGTTTCTATCATATGGAAACTTTACATCTATGCACATTTAAACATGATTATACTCACTGGATCGCCATGGCTAGATACTCAAAGGATCCGATAGATGTCCTCTAGGGTGATAGTCACCTCTCTAGTAGGTAGATGAAAGATGTTGTGCTCACTATGCCACCTCTCAGCCAATGCTGTCAGTAGCGCATGATCTACCTGAATATGGGGTATATCCAGCAAGAACCTGAATCCCATGGTGATCAAGTCATCCCTGCCAGGAGTATCGAGATATCTTACACACCATAGCCTAGTCACTCTCGACACCCTAATGAGGAGTACTAAAAAGTTCTCCTGCAAGCCATAACCCCAAGCCAGATGTTAGAACATATCATAATGGATGTCTAAAATCAGTACAAAAAATCTTAAATGAAAAAATTGTCTAGACCCATGTCATATTGCTCAAAATTTAAAACATGCGATATTTCCTATTACACTAGTGCGATACTATTTTTTTGATAAAGTATCATGTGATACTT
Source organism: Chamaecyparis obtusa (assembly GCA_027943335.1). Classification (NCBI taxonomy): domain Eukaryota; kingdom Viridiplantae; phylum Streptophyta; class Pinopsida; order Cupressales; family Cupressaceae; genus Chamaecyparis; species Chamaecyparis obtusa. The sequence goes on from BSBK01003889.1 coordinate 514,755, forward strand.
TCCTCAATAACAGTGCGATAATATTTTTGAGTATGATAGTTCACATAGGATTGCATGATGTTTCATCCGATATCATGCGATACTAGATCATACATCTGTGCGATACTTTGTGGACCCAAGAACTATCGCACGATAAATAGTATCAAAGGTGTGCAATACTTTTTAAGTATCGTACGAAATTTCACATTGATGAAATTTGAAATATTTAAAAACAATTAAAAATGTGTTTTCAAACGTAATAAATGGCTCATTAATGACTCAAAGAGGCAAGTTTTTTTGAAAACTTACCTGGGCACCATACATAGGAGGCCGGTTGTGCAACCAGGCGCGCTCAAATTGATGTGTGTGAATCGAAATCGCTACTTGCTAGGCCATTTTCTCTCTCTGAGCTCTCAAATTTCTTAGAATCACAAATGACAAATGAACTTGAAAATGACCTTTTTACCCCCTTTTATAGCATTTTGACTTTTTGACCAATTTTCAAAACATCTCAGAATTTCACAAAAATTGCACCCCTTGCTAATGTTGATGTCTTGGATCCATTTTCAAGATCGAAATTGAAATCCAAGTTCATCTTGATAGTCAAAATCACATTTCAAATTTCTCCTTCTTCTGCGCAGTTGGATGACCATTTGAGGCCTGATCCTTTGATCTTCGCTGGGGCATCTTCATTTCTTCATCCCCATCTCTTTCAACCTTCTAGTCTTCCATTCATTTTCACTCGCTTCATCTCTCTGAGGTTTGACTTCATCTTTATCCTATATCTTTCTCAGTCAAACCTAGTCAAACTGGGGCATTTCTTCACTGCTTGATGGTTATCCTATCATTCTTCATCTTCAATTATGATTTCTAGTGATTTAATCAGATTTATCAATTTATTGTTTCTCCTCTACCTGATTTTGATTTTGATTCTGAGGGGGCAGTATCTATCAGCTTCAATCCTTGATTCAGCTTTATCAATCAAACCTTGCTTGAGGTTCTTATCTCTTATCTCATACTTGACAATCACCTATTTATAGGTATGTTGGTCTTTTCTTTCAGCTTATCTTTGTCCTGATGTGTTCCCATCCATCGAACACACGTCTGGGTTGTTTTGTGATCCCAAATCAATCTCACATTTCAATTCCATTCTTTGACCACATGTGATCCCAAATCGATCTCACATTAGTCAAAGAGGGGCAAATGTATGCACTCTAAAATGGTCACCTAGACTTTGGGCCCCCATTCAACAATTTATCAAATCCCTAAATCAATATTTTCAAATTTAAATCAATTTTCTTGATCAAATCCTCATTTTATCATTTATTCAATTATTTTCTATGGGCTAACTATTTTATCCTAAGTTTTTATTTATTTAAAAAGAATTTCTTCCCCTTTTATTAAATAAAATCCCCCACTTTCCTCTTATCCTAAGTTGCACAAATAAAACATTATTCTTATTTTATAAAAAGAAGAAAAAGATTTTTTGTCTCATATGGGACACAAAAGTCAACTCTTATTTTCTCATTGGAGGAGATTTGTGCACATGGATTGTTCCTCTTTCAAGCTCCACCCTTGATTAAATCTTTTGCCTCTTAATCTCCATGGTCCATTCCTTTTCAATTCCTTTAAAAGGAGAGCTCTCTTCTCATTCTAGGACCCCAACTTTGAATACTAATCTTATGCTACAGGATTTCTTGGAGACTTTGGAGCTTTGGAGATCTTCTTGCATTCTAGCTTTCATTCTTGCATTCTTAGCTTAAGCTTTCATGGCATCTAGCTTAGTTTCCTTTATGCTCTAGATTAGCTCACATAGCTTAATTAGTAAGGCGTGTAATACTTTCACTTCCATTTCTATAGCTTACTTGCATCTTCATTCTTAGCATAGTTGCATTGCATTTCCATTGTTGATTATTGAGGGTATTGACATTCTTGCCCTTGTCTCTTTGAATCTCCCATTGTGTGGTTTACTAGCAAGGTTATAGGCTTAATAGCTCCAGCTGAGAGCATTCTTAATATCCTTGTGACTCCATGCCTAGGGAGCTCTAGGTCGCTTTCTCAAGGTTTCCCATCCATGGATTCTCTTGGAAGTAATGACTTTGAGAAGTGCACAATCTAGTGTGTACATATATATATATATATATATATATATATATGTCACTTTCTCAAGGTTTCCCATCCATGGATTCTCTTGGAAGTAATGACTTTGAGAAGTGCACAATCTAGTGTGTACATATATATATATATATATATATATATATATATATATATATATATATATATATATATATATATATATATATATATATATATATATATATAAAGCTGAATATTTTTTGAAATCATTAATAGTGTGTCCTACTTTTTGGCCAACTTTGACACATAGATCAATGTTATGAGAAAAAACTTCACTTTAAACACTTGTTGCCGCAAAACTATTAGAAATTTGAAGATGATGTAAACTAGAGTCTTTTAGAATTTTATTTCTAGTTTCTAAATATATTTTTCTTAAGAAAATTTAAATTCATTTTTCCTTCTCCTTCGAAAAGTGGTTTGTGTGAAAAACTATGTTTTTAAGGATTTACTGTCACTTGGATCAACATAATTTTTTTTTAAATATGATAACAATGTAATTCTTTCAAGATTATATTTTTAACTTCAATATCTAAAGGATGCAATTGGTTTCATTCATTTTGGGTCAATATTTCATAGTTTATTAGGTTCTAAAGTGAAAGTAACTGTAATTTAGACATGAGGTCACTTGGATCACTCTAACTTGACATGTGTATATCAAAATTCATTTTTTCTTTTTTTTTATAGAAAGGTAACACAAATACTCTTTTCCTACATATTTTTTATAATTTACTATTTTTCCCAAAGTCTTGAAGAGACAGGTTGTTGAATGACCAAACAAACTATGTTTAGTTAAAGTAATATTGAAAAGTGATAATGAACTCAATATGTATTAAAATTATATTCATTAGAAAGCTTGTTCTGAATAACATCATACTACATAGATAGGTTTTTCAAATGGATTCATTTGATCTGCTAAAACATAAAGTCGAAGTGATTTTTTGTCAGCATTTTAAAAGGTGTGAAAGAGACTCTATTGTAGGTATGAATGAGGAGTATAGATGTTATATCAATGTTTTTTAAATCTCAGAGGCTTTGAGCTAACCATTTATAATTAATTCCTTCAAATGGAACCTCTCAAGGCTTAAATTATCATATTTTATTAAAAATGTGTTATTTCAACAAAAATCAACATGTCTAAAAAAGTGGGACACACTATTGTGGGACCACCCATATTTAATGAAAAATTAATATACTGTGAAAGATCTAAATTTATAGGATACATCTAAAAGTCTTAGCATTGATTCCATTACATGCAACAATTGCACAACTTTGCAATGTATACATGAAACTGAATTTGCATTTGTAGCATCACATGGAAATTTACAGTGTATCTTACCAATAGTTGACAAAGTACACCATCTTTGAACATATCTTGAAACAATTTATACATTTTAGTTTTATGAGTCTATTACAACAATATTTTAAGAACTGGTAAGTCATCCTAACTTTTTTTGTGGCAACACATTGTGGGAAGCCTCAACATAAACCTGGATAGGTTTGGTGGTATTTGCAACTATCCTTACAAAAGCCAAAATGTATAAATTGTTTCATATTGCTAAATGTAGAAAAGGATCAATTGGGAGATTAAGTGAAATAAAAATTACAATCGATTATCTACTAACACTTGAAGAAACTACAACCATTTACCATAAGAGCTTAAGATATGTAACCTGGACCCATTATGGAAAGAAGCATTGCATCTTTAGGCTCAACCTCTATTACAAGATTCAAGGTAAATCTCACCATTTGTACACTCCCATGATTCACTCAAGACCTCCAAGTAGGATGAGCATAAGAATTACCTTTAACAATCCTTACCACACAAACGAGATTCTCAACAATAAAAACCAATTAAACTTATAGGTTCTAGCTCAATGCATCCAATTTTCAACCTTAGGAAAGTGCACGAAGACTATTGATATTGATAATATAGTGGCTAGTTAGAGATTTATCAATTCACGTTCATTTCCTTCCATTATGTAATGACCTGGGCCAATCTTTGCTAGGATTTTTCCTGACTAGTGTGGTGCATAGGATTTTTGTTTATAGTTTGGGTTTTTTGAAACACTCTGAAAAAATCATACAACCACCCGCACTGAGTACTAGAACCGATTGTTTACCACCACTTCATATCAAGATAATGATTGTAACTAAGAGCATATGTTTTACAACATATAATCGACAAGTTTTTATTTAACATATACCATCCAATACACATTAGTGAATAATGAACAGTGAATGAATATTCCAAATGGGTAGATAGACTAATCAAGCATCACAATGGTCTAGTGCTAGGAAGGGGATATTATAGCCTTCTCTTCCCGGGATTGCTTGCCCTCAAGAAATCTCAATGTTGGGTGCTACAAAATTGACTCACCCTCCCATCTAGCATCCTCGTATGGTAAGTCCTTCCACCAAATCAAGTACTCATGAATAGTCCTATTCCACAATTTACTCTCTTTGACCTCAATAACCTTAACGAGAACCAAAACTAGTTTCCCTTCCTCATCCAGTGGGGGTAATCCATCTAAAACCACTACATGCTACATGATTTCCTTCTTGAGGCAAGATACATGAAAAACATTGTAGATCCTACTACCTGACAGAAGCTCTAGCTCATAAGTCACCTTGCCAACTCTCCTCAAGATGCGATAAGGACCATAAAATCTAGGCGTGAGCTTCTCTGACTCACTCTTCTTTAGTGAACACTGCCTGTAAGAATGTAGGAAAAGGTAAACCATATCACCTGTCTTAAAACTCCACTCTATCTTGTGTTGATCAACATACATCTTTTGTTGATTATATGCTCTCTGAATGTTCTCCCTAAGAGATTTGAGAATATCCTTGTGATCCTGTAACCAATCTCCCACAACTAGGGCCCTGCTATCCTGTAGAGCCAAATATATGAAAGAGAGTGGCTCGCTACCATAGAGAGCTTGAAATGGTGACATGCCAATAGTCATATGTTATGTGGAGTTATAGAAAAACTTCCCTAACTACAACCATCTAACCTATGTTCTTTGTTGTCTAGCTACATAACTCCGGAGGTAGCCCTCCACCCATTTGTTCACAATCTCTGTCTGACCATCTATCTATGGGTGGTAACTGGTACTAGGTGTCAACTCAATGCTTGCCAACCTAAACAACTCCTGCTAGAAGGTGTTGGGGAACTTGTTGTCCCTGTTGCTCACAATGGTCTTAGGGAGACCATGCAATCTAAAAACCTCTCAAAAAAACAAATCTGCTACCAGTGAGGCTGACCAGTCCGTGTCAATAGCAAAGAAGTGAGAAAACTTGGTGATTATGTTGACCACCACATAGATATTGTCCCTACCCTAAACTCTGGGCAAACCACTAATCAAGTCCATCAAGATACCCTCCCACTTCTGAGCCAGAATGGGAAGGGGCTGCAATAACCCTGTCGGATGCTCATGCTCTGACTTGTTTTGCTAATAATTCTAGCACCCTCTGACATGCTAGATTACATCATCCTTGAGGCCCTTCTATGAGAACCTCTCTCTAACCTATTTGTAAGTTTTGAATAACCTTGGATGTCATGTTGTGGGTGCATCATGAATAGCCCTCAGTATCTTAGCCTTAAGCTTAGAACATGGCACTAGGTAGATCCTATCCTCAAAAGAATAATGTCATCAACCACCTAGTACCTACTATACAAAGACTCTCTGTCCAAAACCTGACAATCTTGAGTATTCTTAGAATACTTAACCATCAAAAGGGATTTCCAATCAGCGAAAATCTCTGGCAATACACAACAAACTACTACTAAGGGTCTCCTGGAGAGTGCGTCATCCATGATGTTATTCTTCCCCTTGACATACTCAATGTTGAAATCACATGTCTGAATCTTGCTGACCCACTTTTGTTGCCTCTCATTCAACTCCTACTCCAAGAAGTAGTGTAAGCTATTATGGTCTGTTTTGACTGTGAACTTTCCACCCACTAGATATTATCTCAATTTAGCAAAAGCATGTATAATGACAAGCATCTCCTTGTCATAAGTGGAATAAAGCCTCTCACTATCCTTGATTTTCCTTCTCTTGAATGCTATGGGGTGCCTGTCCTACATCAATACTACACCAATCCCATTTCTCGAAGCATCACACTCTAAAACAAAGGAGCGAGAGAAGCATGGAAGAGCTAAAATTGGACAAGTACTCATGATAGTCTTGAGCCTATCAAAGACTATTGCAGCCTCATCTATCCACCTGAAAGCTCCTTTCTGAGTAAGGTTGGTGAGGGGAGCCATTGTTTGAGAAAATCCCTTAATAAACCTCTTGTAGTAAGAACATACCCCAAGGAACCCTCTCAAGTCTGATACATTCCGTGGTGGTGGCCAATCCTGAATTTCTTGGATCTTCTCTTGGTGCACCATAACTCCATCTACCCCTATCACATTCCCTAGATAGAGAATCTCAGTCAACCTGAATTTGCACTTGGATTCTTTTGCAAATAGAGATTGACTCTCCATGATGATCAAAACCTCATCCAAGTGTTGTAAGTGCTTTGCTCATGTCCTACTGAAGACTAGAATGTCATCAAAGAACACTAGGATGCTCTTGTGCAACTGCATTTTAAATATGTGATTCATGCAAGACTGAAAAGTGGCAAGTGCGGTAGTGAGTCCAAATGGCATCACTAAAAACTTGTAGTGTCTGTAGTGGCACTTGAAAGCTATCTTATGCACATCCTCATCACGGACACGTATCTGATGGTACCCTAATCGAAGATCAATCTTCAAGAAATAGACTGCCCCATGCAACTCATCTAGAAGCTCATCAATATCAAGGATGGGGTACCTATTTTTTATGGTTCTCTTATTTAGAGCACGGTAATCAATACACATGCAAAGAGTGCCATCCTTTTTCTTCACCAAAACTAATGAAGAAGCAAAAGGGCTGGAACTTGGTCTAATGTGCCCCATGTCTAAAAGCTCCTTAATCATCTTCTCAATCTCCTCCTTGTAGTGCCTAGGATGACAATAAGGAGTGGTGATTACGGGCTTAGCCCCCTCCTCCAACTCGATGATGTACTAGAAGCCCTTGTCTAGAGGTATACCTAGAGGGATGGCCTCAAAAACCCACTTGTGCTTATCAAGCACATCCTGTATGTCAGTGTGAATTTTCTACCTTGAATCTAGTGAGGGTCTGGAGGATATGAAGCACTAGACTGCCTACTCCATGTTGATGTGTCTGATGATGGCCTCCATCTTGTGAGATGAAACCACACGTGATCCATTATTTGTCATGGACTTAAGTGTAACCAATTGATCACCTTGCATAAAATCTAATTGTTTTAGCTGATGATCGATGGTATATCTCGCTAGGGTATGTAGCCACTACATGCCTAGTGTTGCTAGTCAAATAATTTCCATTCTATTTTTGTGCAACAATTTTTGGCCTTTGTCAAAGTTCAAGTTGTAAATTGAACCTTGAACTTTGAACTTGAACCTGTCGGTTCAAGGCTCAAAGTTCAAAATGCATTTTTCCTAAGAGCGTCATGTAAAAGTAGGGTCACAAAAACACAAGTTAATTGGTCATAATCATGTGTTCCTTTGTAATTCATAAATTGAACTTTGAATTTTGAACCCCCTCTTTATGGTTCAAAGTTCACATTTCAATTTGCACTTCGACAACTTTCTATTGAAATCTTACATGTCGAGGCCTTAGTATCATAGTTCACAAAATTTTGAGCTTGTCATAAATGTCCCAGGGGTCCACCACACTTGTAAAGTGTGCACATAAAGTAAAGCATCATGAATCTTGTACTTTGAACCCAATACTTATGGTTCAAAGATTAGATTTCGAGATGTAATAATACCAAAATAAGAAGTCATGAGCCAAATCCTTACATATTGACATTAAAGCGATTGATGTGACCTGAAGAGTGGCACCAACTCAGCCCAAGTGATTTTCCTTACCGAAATGGAATGTGCTTAATAGGTTGTTAACATTTATTGTGGCAGAAACATTTATTGCATGGCAGTTCTCTCGAGTTGATGGGAATCGAAGCAAAGTGTGTATATTTATTTTCCCTCCCCTTTTGTTTCTTCATTCTGCTTTTCTTATCTTATGGAGGCATCTTAGAGTGGTGAGTAAAATTATCAAGAAGTAGAAATACGGTGAGTTTTACAGCAACCTTGGCCCTGTGTTTCCTTTAGCTTCTTCATTTTAAAAAGAAAAGAGTTGGGTTCTTTTTTGCATTCGTACAAGTCTTCATAGGAATTTTGCAAAAATTTGTTACTCCATGTCTTCTTCCAAAGTAAAGTTTGTAAAGGAGAATAAATTTTCTCCTATCAGTAGCTGCCTACCAGAAATGAGAGACACAGTGATAGTGGATGATAATATTAGGGAAGTTGTGCAAAGGTTGAGAAAAATAGAAGGTGAGGCCATAGTTAAGATGATTGTAGGGAGTGGTATGTTGGAGGTAGTCAATTTTTTTGAAGTACTTACATGCCTAGAGTTAGTAATGGAATGTCGTAATAGGTATAATAGGTCTGAGAGATGCATCAATACACAAAGTGGTGAAGTTCTGGTGAATATAAACAAAGAAGTAATAATGCCTACATTTAAGATTCCATCAGGAGAGGTCTATGGGGATTAGAGTATTGAAAAAGCCCTAGCAAACTTTGATCAAAATAAGAGGGAATATAGAAACAACATAGCTAGGGATTGGTTGTTAAACCCATAAAAAGGGGGTTCACGTTTACCCAAGCCTCTTAGGAAAGACCATTTGTTCATAGAAGTAAGAGATATAACAGTGATGTTAAACAGAGTAAAAGGTAACCCCATAGATACTAACTGGGAGGACTGGATGTAAATTTTTGTATCCATTTTAGACATGGGTAATGTCATTGATTGGCCTGAAATTATAGCAGAGCAGTTGCATGAGAGTTTATCCCAGCCAGCCTTGATTTTGAATTTCTATGTCTTCATATCTCTTTTATGTCTTTGCTATCTATAGAATTTGGGATGGTTTGACACATGAAGAATGGAATAGTAGCATGACTATTTATGAGTATCATTCCCTATTGTAGAAGAGAAGAAATCCTACAGATTTCAAGAAGGTAAAAGATACCTTTATGTCCAAAAAGGTTTTTGAGTTAAGAGGAAAATCTAGTTGCAGGATGTCTGAAGAGGCCATGGAGTTTGTGAAGATTTATGGCAGATTTTATATTCAATTCCCTACTTTTAGTTATTTGAGAGTGGGAGGTTTCAGTGATGCTCCTTTGAAACTTTCCAGGTACTGTTTAGACAAGTGTATTTTACTAGAGGCAGGGAGACAGTTGCTAATGGTGGAAAATAAGTACAGGGTTAAACGAGGTATTGATGCCTTCTTCCACTAGAATTGGGGCATTACCGGTTTAGGTTAATGCATGATTTTTCCTTCTTTATAAATGAACCGAAGGAAATGAATCTTCAACCATAATAGGCTAGGAACTATTATGACAACAAAGGTTTTGTGGAGAATCATTTCAGAGTTGATGTTGTGTTCCTTCATCAACTAGACTTGGAAGACTTCTGGGATGATTGCACATATGAAGTTGAAGTCACAAGGAGACTGCGCTCTAGGTTTTCTCTAAGACAAATTGTTTCTTTAAAGCTTCCTTTCAACATTAAAAACATAAAGGATGAAGATGAAAGTGTATTAGAATTGGAATGCATGGCATCAAGTGTGAAAGTGACCACTAGAAAAGTTGATTAGATTGAAGGGGAAGAGGAAGATATAAGGTCCTTAACTAAAGAGGTTTTCAAAAGAACAGAACAATGGCTCAAATCTCAATGCAAGAAGAATTAGGCAGCCCTTGCGTTGAGAACCAGAAGAATTCCTAGAGTTCCAAAAATTGAACCTTCACCTATCTCAACTAACAAAATTAAACTGTTGTTGTCTACAGGTAACACAGATCCTCTAGAAGCTCCTAATATTGAAGATTCATAATTAGTTTATGATGGCATGGTAAAGTTTACCAAGCGAAGAGGTAAAAGAAACAAGAAATTGGACTCAACATTCTGCATTGTTCTTGATTCGGATACAAAGGAACCCAGTGTAAAGAAATTCATGAGACTGAAAAGAAGCAAAGCTCCAACCATGGATTCAATATCGATAGGAGTTAGTGGGAATCCAGGTCAACAGGACTCGATCACTCCAAACAACCCAGGCAATGAGATCTCTTTATAGAATGCAAGCCCAAAGACTCCGAACTAGTTGGACTTATCTGTGAGCAAGAAGAGGAACATTGTTCCTACTTCAATTCCTATTGGAGACTTAGTCAACAAGTATCTTGAAAAGTCTCCAAGGTCAAAGAAGTCAAAGATAGAATCTATGGTATATGTAGACCTAAATACAGGTCATTGGGTTGCTAAAATATTCAAGCATAATTTTGATAAGGCTAGTGCCAAGATCATTGAACAAGATTTTAATGTAGAGAAAATATACCTAGTGGTAGCTTCTAGGGCAGCAGACTTGAAGATCTTGAACCCTATTCCTCAGCCTCTCACAATGGTCCCTTTGAATCTAGATGTCAAGTCTCTAGATAATCAAAAATTTCTTGACCAAGTTCACAAAGAAAGGTCTCTGTTTAAGGCATTTTACAATTGGATGGGAGAAGTTGGTGAAAAGGTCACCTATTTTGCATGGGCTTATGAAGATATAACCAAGAGGTCTTCCTCTCTGGTATATGATGTCGAAGCTAATAGTAAAATCTAGGAACGGAAGAGAGCTGGCTTGGAAATAGAGATAACTAACCTAGATGAGGCTTTTGTCTATGGTATAAACAAGTTTTTAACTGATAAAATAATACCTAATGCTGATGCCAATCTATTATTTGTTGCTAAAGTTAATGAAGACTGGCGATGTACACTTTTTGATCAAGGTATTGAGGAATCCAGATAGATTCTAAAGGTGCTAGCCTATGTTGAAGAGGTCCTCAGACCATATTGATTTCCTCTACAATCTAGCCAAGAATGAAATTAAGGTTGGAATTGATGTAGCAAAGATGAGGGAATCCTTTACAGAAAAGGCACATGCGTTGAAAGATGCTAAAGAAATGGTAGCTTGTGATTGCTCAGTTATTGCTCAGGTGCAATCACTAACAATCCTCAATGATGAACAAATAAAGACACTGGAGACCAAGCTGGAATAGTTGCAAAACTGTAAATGTATCTGGGAGTAGAGGCTTGATCTAGTTTCTTCACCGAACCAAGTGGTGCTTGAGAAATTTGTGGCAGCCTTTGAGGAATGGAGTTCCACGCACAAAGTAGTTGATGCTATCACTAGTGCAGATGACGAGAAAGGCCAATCAGTCAATTAGTCCCTGATAAGGCAGTTCCAAGTAGTTTAGGGTTTAGTTTCATTTTCCTTTAATAGACTTTTAGTTATGAAACTGATCAAGCCCTACGTGGCTATATAATAATTTTTTAGTGACCTTGAAATGGTCCGTTCTTTGATTTCAAAAAAACTTAGTTATTTTGATATTTACTGCAAGTACTTTCTAGATGAATGGTTTATTTTTAATTGGAACATATGATATGAGATCAGTTGATTTATAGTAGATAATAGTATCTCTCTTAGGTCAGCTGGTCTGATTGTTGCATGTATTTTAATTTTAGTTGGGATTGGATGCATGTTGTTGTGATCTGTATTTATGTTCTATGGTCATTTTTCCATTCTTCACTTTATTTCAGTATCTGTTGAATCGATCATTCTGGGAATGTTTTTTGGATAATCTTAGTCAGTTGGCTTAGATGAATGTGGATCTTTTCTTGGAGTAATAAATCCTTCTAGAATTATTTAATATGAAGAACTGAAAAGCCTTTCTTACTTTCAGGTCAAAAGTATATATTTTCTTATTGTTTTCATTCTTTTCAAATAAATGGATTGTAAAGATTGATTTTTTATATAAGGTAGCTGCTCCTTTAATCATAGTGTTTAGTCATGAGTGACTAACTCAACTTTTGTATTAGTTTTTCCTTTTGATTGGGTAAAAGAATTCGAGGATAGTTATAATTTTGATACGAAGGAAAATCTGTATACTAACATATTTTCGACAACTCTGCTGGGGAGATGCTAATGAGTAGACCAGAGCTTAGATCTTTTGTTTTAATGATTAATTATGGTGCTACCTACTAATGTAATTCCTGGTGAGCAAGAAGTTCTCCCAGTTTTACAAGCTTCACTTCACTTCATAGATACCCAAGAAGACATTATTGTTGATCTTAATGCAACAGCTTGGAATCTGAGAACAAGTGGTCCACAATATCAACAAGTGAGGTTAGTTATTGAAGAAGAAAAAAGTAGAGAGTGGCTAAGAAGTTTACCTATAGCTCAAGAAGCCACTGTAGTGGACAAAGTAGTCCAAGGGCCTTAAGGATAGGTCTTTCTTTATCTATACCTTTGTTTCAGTTTTATTCAGTAAGCTGGTGGGGAAGAGGTATACAAGAGGTGATAAGGCAAAAGGTTTAGTTGATGAATATTTTAAGGCACTAAAGCAGTTGAACTTCACCCCTAATATCCCTATGAGAAGGAAGTTTCAAACTACTAGTAGATCATCTTCACCTACCAAGTTAACCTCATCTATTTCTGGTTTTCAAGCCCTCACATTATCTGGTACATTGGTCCTGTCTCTTTTTAATCCTCAACCTCTAAATTTTTCTCTACCAATCATGGCCCAGAACCAGCCTTGGGGAGCTCAAGTTGGTCCCCTTTATCTAACCAATTTTAATTTACAAGCTTTTTCCCAAAGGAGCCAGAGATGTTCTACCTAACTTTAGTGGAGATGGCAGAGTTTCCCTGAGTGATTATATTAATGCTTTCAATACTGCATGTAGTGTTATAGGAGTGGGTTCAAAAGATGTTGCTATCTGTATTTTTGTTCAAACACTGATTGAAGCCACTACAAATTGGTTTCATCATTTTCCCAATGGTTCTATTGGAACTTGGAATGCCATGAGAATAGCCTTTGAAGCTCATTTTAAAGTCGCAGATGATGAACATTCTTTATTATTGCAACTCTCATAGTTTAAGAAGAGATGCATGAACCAATGTGAGAATTTATTGCCAAGTTCAATAAACTCTTGCAACAAATTCCAAATGCTCTCCGTCCTAGTAATGAGAACAAAAAAGGTTTCTTTGTAAATTCTATGCCCCCAGATATCAATTTTTATCTAAGATGGGGCATGGTGGAAGATTTGGTAGCTGCTCAAGCATTAGCAGTGGAACTTGAAGATGATATGATAACTACCAGTAAATGGAGAAGATAGGTACAGACTCCAAATAGTCAAGCATCTACGTCTGAGTGTTTTGATCCTGTTGTTCAAAGATTGGTCAATGACATGATTACCCTTAAAAGGTAATTACCAAATTCCACTCTTGCTCCATATCAAGCATTCCTAGGAGGTATGAAAACCAAGGAACAGGAAATTATGGAAAGTAGTCAAATGCTTTTCCATGCCAGTCGAGACTTCAGATTGAAGCACCTCTTGCTAAAAGTAATATGTGTATCTTTCATTTGACTGATGAGCATGATGGTGATTCTTTCCTTAAGATGGTGTGGTACAAACAAATGGAAGCCAAAAAAGAAACCATTTTGGAAATCCTTGGCAATGAAGAGAACTCTGGAGGACCTAGCGACTCCGTGAGTTACTATCTCGAGTATGAGTCTGATTCAGATCGAGGTGGTGACATTCTTATAACTCTAGAGGAACCTTCATGTTTGGTTCTTACCTGAGGTCAGCAAGGTGGAAAAATTAGTAGTCATGCTTCATCTCATTTTCAAGGCAAGAAAGATAAAGAGCCAATGAGTCAAGCTAGTAGTAGCGCAAAGACTCCAAGAAGTGAATCAATAGGAGTGAAAATCCTTAAAAGGTTAGACTCTGAACCCACTTTTGATTTCATAGAGTTTTGTAAGTCATCTAAAATCCAAATATCTCATGCCAAATATTTGAAGTCAAATCTTGGTGAATTAGATAAGTTGGTAGCTTATGTGAAGGGCTCCTCTCCTATTTTGTACTCTAGTCAAACAAATACTGTATCCACTAGTGAGATCCCTGCAGATCCTACGATTAAACAACCTAAAGTTAAATAACCCATCATCAGTCTCAAATCCTCAAGATACACTCATGTAATATAGAAACCTGAGACTTTATATGTGTCATTATTCATCCATGGTCATAAACTTAGCAATTGCATTATAGATTCTGGAGCCTTTGATAATATCATGCCCTCCACAATAGCAAAATTCCTTGATTTGTCTTTAACAAAAACTTTTGGCAGGTGCTACTCCATGGATTCTAAGAAAATCCCTTTGCTCGGCCAAATCAAAGATGCTCAATTTACGTTAGCAACTTTCCCTAAAAAGAGGCTCAAGTTGACCATCTTGGTTGCTGACATACCAGCTAGTTATGGTATGCTCTTGAGCAAAACTTTTTGTAGAGATCTGGGTGGTGAGATAAAATTAGACTGGTCTCAGGCTATCATTCCTATTGGAGATAAGAGGTCACTCTACAACCTGAGACTAAGTGTAAATACACTATTTTTCCCTTTGAAGATCCCAAGTTTCACATCTTGTATCAAGAAACTAATTTTTCTAATTATTTGATCATGCCAGAAATTGATGTCATAAATGAAAAATGTACTAATAATGAAGAGTTTTGGACTTTGGAATTCAATGGGAGTTGTTCATCAACTGGTTCAGGTGTTGGGGTGGTATTGATATCTCCAACTAAGAAAAAAATCCCTTTTGCCTTCAAGCTTGAATTTGAGAATACTAATAACACTGTAGAGTATGAAGCTCTATTACTTGGGATTCAAGAAGTGAAAAGAAAAGGCATTAAAATACTAAGAGTAAAAGGAGATGTTGAGTTGATTGTAAAAAAAGTAAGAGGAAAATATGTAGTAAGAAATGAGAGGATGAAGCATTACAAGAATAGAGTCTAGTATGAAATTGAAGGATTTGAAGCATTTTCAATCGAATCCATACTTAGAGAACTAAACCAGAGAAGACGCCCTAGCTGGTTTTGCAACATTGTTACTTCCACATCTTGACTTCGACAGTGATCAATACACCATTGAGCTAGTTCATCAACCTAATGTACCTAATAATGTTAATTCTTGGCAGGTCTTCAGTGATGATGCTCATGTTTTTACATTCCTTCAAGGTATTGAGAATTTTTCCTCTATATTCTTCGAAGGGTCAGAATTCGAGTGCAGAGAATTATGTGTTGATGAGGAAATTGAAAAGGGAGAAGATATTATTTAGTTAAAAGGAAATCATATCCCTAAAGATCTTGTGACCATGGAAAACCTATTTGATTAAAAAGACTACTTTGTTGGCCAAGCCAATGAAACAAAAGAAGAACAATCCAATAATTATGAGAAAATTAATATTGGGAGTAATGAAGACCCTAAGTTTGTCAATTTGGGTACATGTTGCAGCCCAATGGAGAAATTAATATTCAAAAAATTGCTCTAAGAGTTCAGAGATGTGTTTGCATTGTCATATGAGGATTTGAAGGACTTCAGAAAGGGGAAATTTTAGCACCGTATCCCTTTAAAACCAGGGGCTAAACCATTCAGGTAGAAATTGAGAAACTATAACCCTAGGGTGGCTGATGCAATTTTCAGAGAGGTAGACAAAATGCTTAAAGCTAAAATTATTTACCCAATTCATCATTCTACTTGGGTAGTGAACATAGTACCTGTTCAAAAGAAAAATGAGGAAATTCAAATCTGTGTTGATTTTAGGAATCTTAACTAGTCCAGTTTGAAAGACAATTTCGCTCTCCCTAATATGGATCATATTCTTCAGATGGTAGTAGAGTCTAAGATGATGTCAATGTTGGATGGGTTCTTAGGGTACAACCAAATTAGAGTGGCTCCTGAGGATCAACACAAAATGGCATTCACTACTCCTTGGGGCACGTTCACATATAATTGAATGCCAATTGGTCTAATCAATGCAGGGGTGACTTTCTAGCGGGCCATGAATTCTTCATTCAACCATTTAATAAATAAAGTGATTGCAGTATATCTTGATGACATGGCTGCCTTCTCTCACAGAAGGAAGAAACATCCTAAGGATTTGAGGCTCATCCTTCATGAATACAAAAGTCAAGGAATCTTGCTCAATCCTAAGAAATATATTTTTTGTGTGACTAAGGGAAAATTGTTGGGTCACATAGTTTTAGAAAAGGGAATTAAAATTGACCCAAAAAGAGTGCGAGTGATTTAGAAACTATGTTTACCATCTCACAGAAGTGGAATAAGGTCTTTCTTTGGACAAATCAACTTTTTGAGGAGATTTGTGCCAATTTTTTCAAAAACAACTAGACCTATGGTGAGTTTACTGAGCAAGAAACAAACTTTCAAATGGAATGATGAAGCTAAGAATTCTTTTGATGAGGTTAAAGAGGCAATTGCTCAAGCACCAGTCCTTTCCCATCCAATTTTTTGGAAAGACTTTGTGATACATTATTATGCATTCAAACACACTATGTCTAGTGTCCTGTTACAGAAAAATGAGGTTGATGAAGAGGTTCCCATTTCCTTTATGAGTATTCTCTTAAAGAAACATGAATTGAAGTATTCACTTACAGAAAATAGGCCTTTGTAGTGGTTAAAGTTGTAAAAAAATACATTTTGCGTTCCCACTCTACTATATTTGTTCCAAATTTCATTGTTAGAGTATCCTAACTCAATAAGAGGTGTCCATGAATAAGAGAGCCAATTAGGTGGCCAAAGTTCAAGAGTTTGATTTGGAAATCAAACCTACCAAATTAGTCAGAGGACAAGGCATCTACAAATTGATCATAGAAAATGATATGGTTTCTGAGGATGACATCCCTTTATCCTTGTTTACAAGACTGAAAGATACATGGTTCTCAAATGTAGCCTATTATTTCAACTATGGAGAGTGCCCCACTCACCTCACAGCAAAAGAGCAGAGGAATTTGAAGCTTAAGGCAACCAAATATGTTATAGTGGATGATATTTTGTATAAAAGAGGCCTAGATGGGATGTTTCTTAGGTGTGTAGACGAAGATCAAAAGAAGAAGTTGCTTCAATCATTCCATAATGAAGCTTGTGGTGGACACTTCCCATCCATAGTAACAACCTTCAATATTTTAAGGAAGTGTTATTACTAGCCTGGGATGTTCAAGGATGCGTACAAATGGGTAGAAAAGTGTGAGAAATGTAAGTTATTTTCTGGTAAGCCACACTTAGTTTCTTTTCCCTTAAGGTCAGTAATAATCAAAGAACCATTCAAGTAGTGGGGTTTAGACGTTATAGGAACAATAAATCCCCCATCAAGCACTGGACATACCCATATCTTAATGGCTACATACTATTTTACTAAATGGGTAGAAGCTATTGTAGTAAGAAAAAATACTTCAAAAGTGGTCTATTCCTTCTTGAAAGAAAATATTTTGGTTAGATTTGGTATTCCTGTGAAAATTGTTACTAATAATGCACAAAACTTCTCTTCTCAAGAGATGCAAATATTCTATTATGATAATGGAATTCAATTGTCACATTCATCTGATTACTTTCCTCAAGGTAATGGGTAGGCTATGTCTACCAATAAAAACTTAATCACTATTATGAAGAAGTTGGTGAGTGAAAATTCCAAGGCTTGGCATAGAAAATTGTTTGAAGCCCTTTGGGTCGATCGTACTTCTCGAAAGATGGCTATAGGTATGACTCCATTTGAACTAGTCTATGGAGTAGAAGCTCAACTCTCTCTACCTCTAGAGCTTGCAGCAATAAAATTACAAAAAGTGATTGAAGACCAAACTTTCCTTGATGGATTAGATAAAAGAACCATGTACCTAAGCAAGATCTAGGAAGAAAGAGAAGAGATGGTGAACCGCATAGCACTGCATCAATCCCGGGTGAAGAATATTTTTGACAAACGGGCCAGGCCCATAAAGTTCATGGAGAATGACAAGGTACTATTATGGGATAAAATGAGATGGCCTTGAGGTGCTCACAGTAAATTCAAATCCCTTTGGAAAGGACCTTTTGAAATTAGTCAAGTTCTAGGACCTAATTCTTTCAGGCTCAAGTACGTAGATGGAATAGAAATGTCCTTATCTTATAACGGGAAAGATCTAAAGTTATTTGAGTTGTAATTAAGTTTGGTGGTCCTATGTACATATGATTTTATCATGTTATAGGTTAGTTGTGTGCGTTGTAGTTTTATCTAGTGCGAAATCAGAGACCTTGGATCCTTTGTTTATTCCCTCACAATCCTAATCCCTAGTCAGAGCCACCTGTTGCCAGTCAAATAATTTCCATTCTATTTTTGCGCAGTAATTTTTGGCCTTTGTCAAAGTTCAAGTTGTAAATTGAACCTTGAACTTTGAACTTGAACCTGTTGGTTCAAGGTTCAAAGTTCAAAATGCATTTTTCCTAAGAGTGTCATGTAAAAGTAGGGTCATAGCAACACAAGTTAATTGGTCGCGGTCACGTGTTCCTTTGTAATCGGTAAATTAAACTTTGAATTTTGAACCCCTCTTTATGATTCAACGTTCACATTTCAATTTGCACTTCGATAACTTTCTATTGAAATCTTCCACGTCGAGGCTTTAGTATCACAGTTCACAAAATTATGAGCTTGTCATAAATGTCTCAAGGGTCCACCACAGTTGTAAAGTGCACACATAAAGTAAAGCATCATGAATCTTGTACTTTGAACCCAATACTTATGGTTTAAAGATCAGATTTTGAGATATAATAATACCAAAATAAGAAGTCGCGAGCCAAATCCTTACATATTGACATTGAAGTGATTGATGTGACCTGAAGATTGGCACCATCTTAGCTCAAGTGATTTCCTTACAGAAATAGAACATGCGTAACCAGTTATTAGCATTTACTACGGTAGAAAAATTTATTGCATGGCAGTTCTCTCGAGTTGATGGGAATCGAAGCAAAGTGTGTATATTTATTTTCCCTCCCCTTTTCTTTCTTCATTCTTCTTTGCTTATCTTCTAGAGGCATCTTGGAGTGACGAGGTAAAATTATCAAGAAGCATAAATACGATGAGTTTTATAGCAAACTTGGCCCTGTGTTTCCTTTAGCTTCTTCATTTTAAAAAGTAAAGAGTTGGGTTCATTTCTGCATTTGTCCAAGTCTTCATAGGAATTTTGCAAAAATTTGTTACTCCATGTCTTCTTCCAAAGTAAAGTTTGTAAAGGAGAATAAATTTTATCCTATCAGTAGCTGCCTACCAGAAATGAGAGACATGGTGATAGTGGATGATAGTATTAGGCAAATTGTGCGAAGGTTGAGAAAAATAGAAGGTGAGGCCATAACTACCAGGATTGTAGGGAGTGGTCAATTGGAGGCAGCCGGTTTTCCTGAAGTACTTCCATGCCCAGAGCTAGTGATGGAATGCCATAACAGGTATAATAGGTCTAAGAGATGCATTAATACAGAAAGTGGGGAAGTTCTGTTGAATAAAAACATAGAAGTAATAATGGCTGCTGTATAAACATAAAAATGCCTTCGTTAATTAATTAAATATTTATTGTTTAATTGATATTGACTTGATAAATTAATTAAATATTTATTATTTAATTAATAATTATTTCCTCTATTTATTAAATAGATTATTCAATTTCTTTAGTAAATTCACTATAGTCTATTCCTCTATCCTAAGTCTTCTAATTAGTCTTATTAAAGTGATTTAATTAAATACACAATCACCTAAATATGACTAAGTCCCCTAGTCCACCTCACCTACCTAGTCACCTAACACATCACTTTGGCTAAAATAAATAATTATTATTAATTATCTATTAGTAATTATCCTCACCCACACATGTCCTATTCTTAAGGGCTATGTGGCCTCATAAGACTTGGTCTCATGACCACATGTCCTCTCTTAAACCAAGTCAAGAGACATGCCCTATTCCTAAGGGGTTTATCAAGCCACCTCTGGGGTTAAAGGTGACTCATGGGACACTTGTATAAAGAGTCCTCATGAGGAAAAGGTCTCTCCCTCTTTCTCTCTTGGGTCTTTGTGAGACACTTGACATGTGTCTTTCCCTTCCACCTTGTTCTCCTCCATGTCAATGTGAGAGGAACAACATCCCTTTTCTTCCTCTCACATTCCAACTACATCCCCCTTTCTCTCAACTCCTTCAACCAATTCAATCCTAGCCCTAGGATCTTCCACCTTTCATTCTCAACCATAGGATTGTACCACCTAGGCCTAGATCCTCCAAAAATCTATAAAAGGAGCCTAATTTCCCCTTTGTGAGCTAATAGGTATTTTTGTAATCAAGCATTCAAGCAATAGGAAATCAAGCAATCAAGCATCCAAGCACTCATTATTGTGTGTGTGAAAATTGTAACTGATATGTAGACACAACACTTCAGTAAAACATTAGAGGTTAGCTATAATCAAAATCATGTAAAATTGAAATCTAATCTAACCAAGCAATTTACTGCCTTCTAATAGGTGCGAGATTGATGTTCTCATATTGTAATCGAGATCAGTGACCTAGACGACACCTAAATGAAGGATTTGAATGCAATTGATCTAGATATGAAATATGAATGCAATTAATCTATTTTTTTTATATTTTCTATGCAATAAGAATGAAAAACTGATATGAATCTATGCTATATGAAAAACTTGATATGAAACTATCTAAGAATGATATGCAAAAAAAAAAAGAAAAAAGATTGATCTCACAAAGATGTTGATTCGCAAGAGCTTTGATTCTCCCAATTCCAATTCTCCAGCGTGATTGTGCAAAATATGAGATGATTGGATGCAAATTTGAGAGATTATTGAGAGATGAGTTATGAAGAGATGAGCCTTGTTTTTATAGAAATCCAAGGCTTTGGAGGTGCATGAAAAAAAGTCATAAATCACTCAAATTAACTCATCTTGATTTTTGAGTTATCTGATCATGAAAGATAGTTAATTCTCAAAAACATGCAAAAACATGCAAAAATAGCTTTTTAACTCAAATTAGAGTTTAGATCAGCTTTTTGAACTCCAAAAGGATGTTGAGTTCCAAAAAGTCAATAACTTGCATTGATTTTCTGATTTGGAGTTTAACTGTTTCTTTTGAATATGCATAATAATTAAGAATTAAATAAATAAATAAAGTGATTTATCCTCAACTCAACTGATTTTTGAAATAAAATAATTAATTTATGGGTTAATTAACTATTTTACCAAACTTTTATTAAAAATTATATTATTAAATAATGACAACATGCTTTAATTAATTAAATAAGAATTTAATCAATTAAAGATAGGAATTTTGATTTATTGTCAAAATTAAATAATACAATTAATAATAGATAGAATTAAATTTAATTACACAATTAAATCGGCAAATAGTAAATCTAATTAATTAAATATACAAAATATTTAATTAATCAAATTTTTAGGATAAATGTGATTTATTGCCAAATAATAATAAAATTAAAGATAATTATGATGATTAGGAATATTACTAGGAATATTCCCCGATGCAGAATTTAAGATAATCAATTATGATTCGATGATGTTAGATGTGCTTTAGGTTAGGACTTTGATTTCAATTTTGTTTGATTTGTTGATGTAGGAGGTTAATGAACTTATAGCCCATTTTTGGGGTATTACATTTTGCCCCTCTTTGAATTACTGTGCAAAGCGCAGTGGTTCAAAGATAGTCTGTGTTTGATAGAGATATGAAACTAATTCAAAAGATAAACCGATCTCAAGATAGAAACCGATTGAAAGATATTGAGATAGGAGTTGATTGATATTGAATTTGATATGAAGATAATAGGTCCTGAATGACCAAAGATAATGTTCACTATAGCAGCAATGAACCTATGATTGTGAAAAAGTGTCAAAATGCCTGATTCCAAACCTTAGGATTTATAAGAAGTGAGTGACCCGTTCTAGACTCGATTGTCTTAGCAGAACTAGCAGGTATCACATCTGAATCCTTCAGTTGCCGAAGAACCAAAGAAAGAACACTATGATCCGATGGTTGCAAAAACTGATACAATTTACAAGATTAGGAGAATACCAGATTGATATGGATCTTGATGAATCTGATATGCCCCAAGTGATGATAGATTTGCCCCAAGCGATGAGGACTTTTGATGAATCAGTGACTAGACGTGATTGTTGTCTTGATAACTGATGAAAGATATTGATAGATTTGATCGATAGAATTTGATTTACAGACTTTGAATGATGTGTAATACCATGCCCCCTTCGGGATTAAAATTGAAATCTGACAAGAAAAGTCAGCGTTGAGAGTTGATAGGCACCAAAGCCAAAAGTAGCAGTGATAACAAAGGGACCTAGCCAATTGGGTTCGAACTTCCCCTTGCGTTCTCGATGTGATTGATTTTTAGGATTTTCTCTCAACACTAGATCGCCAACCTGAAATTCTTTATGTCTGACTTTCTTGTTGTAGCCTCTAGACATTCTTTTCTGATACACTCTGAGATGATCATACGCTGCTTGCCTGCGCTCATCTAGTAGTTCCAGTTCTTGTAACCTAGACACTTTATAGTCATCGTCGGTGACAAGTCCATGCATTCTGATTCTAAGTGATGGGATTTGAACCTCAATAGGTAGTACTACTTCAGACCCATAAACTAAAGTGAATGGTGTAGCCCCAGTAGGTGTTCTAATACTTGTTCTAACAATCATTTTGATACTTGTTCTGATACTAGTTCTGATACTGATTCTGATACTGATTTTGATAATTGTTCTGATACTGGTTCTGATACTTGTTCTAATACTTGTTCTAATACTTATTCTGATACTGGTTCTGATACTAATTTTGATACTGATTATGATAATTATTCTGATACTTGGTAACTCTTTTTCCATTGCAAACTCCCAACCAAGATCATATCGTGCAGTCCCAATGTCTAGCAAGGTGGAGAACAAGAGGGATTGGCAAGCTTAGTGGAAGAGATGGAAGACAAGAGAATGAAGGAGAGTGAAGGGAAGAAATCCTCAAGGGAAAACTCCTCAAGAATACCCAAGCTAGGGAAAAATTTTCATGTAAAGCACATTTGGACAAGCAATGAAAGGCCAACATAGGATAAGTCACAAAAGCGTGATGCAAGAGCAGGAAAGGATGCAGTCCAAAAGAGTAGACATGTCAAGAGGCTTCATAGCACTATGTTTTACTCTTTTTTTTCTTTCTTTTTTTAGATCAAGACCAAAGGGGAAAAGGATAGCGATAGGCGAAAATGAATGGAGGAAGATGGATATGAAGGCTAAACATGGAAGGAATGAAAGCAAGATCATCGTAAGATAGCTCACAAAATAGTCAAATGTTCGTGTATAGATCAACATTGTCAAGATCAAAGAGAGAAGATGAAATAGATGAAATATGTAGAAGAACTATGCATGATGCCTGATTGCCAGGTTTTCATCATGGTACTTATCCAAGGTGCCACAAGGAAGTGGTTTTCACCATAGGATGAATTTATTTCTCTTTACTTTTGCTACCAAGGTGCCTGTTTCCAGGTTTCCACCAAGGCACATTTTCAATTTTATTTTATTTTATTTTTATTTTTTTGGAAGAAGGCAAGCTTTTTAGATAATGCTCCTTGAAAGGATAAACCATGATATGCCAAGGATTCAAAATGATATTCTCAAAGATGCTGATAGGGAAAGGAACATGGAAGAGAAAAATGGAGGATAGGGTTTTATGTAAAGCGAGTGAGGATGGAAAATAGGAGGAATAGGCAAATGAGGAAAAATGATAGAAGGTAGAAGAATAATGCATGGAAAGATTGTGAAAGGGTAGATGGAAAGGAAGGCAAGCTCAACATCAACACATACCTTGAAGGGTGGCGAGAGAGTGGAGGAAATGTGAATGAGGGAATACGTGAAGGAATATGGTGAATGGATAGCAGAGCTTGTGGTTTAGGCACATGGAATGGAAGAATATTTTTGGAGGGAGATGAAGTGGAAGCCTTTGGAAGCTTGAATGTCAATTTCACTTTTTGCTCAACACTAGACTCTTTCAAGAGAGACTTTGGAATCCATATAGTCATAGGCTTTTTATTTCCTTTTGATGATCTAGAGAGAATATCTTCAATGATGGATTTTGGAACCCATACTTGTCTTGTAGTTTTTTTCTTAGATATCTCTTTTGACTTTATGTTTCCATGTCTATTAGAGGAGACAAGGTGATCTTCTTTTTTTTATGGGTTCTTGTATTGCTTCTTTTTCTTGTATTGAACATTCAAGTTACTTCCAAAAGACTTGGGACTTGTGGAAGAAGGAGGATATGACTGGTTTAGATGGGTGGGTGGATGAAAAGGATTCAAGGGTATGCATCTATGTTGATCTTGAGGAAAGATAGGAGATGGAGGTATGTAAGGACCTAAGATGGATGGCAAATTAGGAGAGTTAGGAAGGGAAAGTGAAGGGACATAAGGACCCAAGATGGAAGGAAGGTGTGAAGCTCTTAGTAGTGGTGGAAGAGGTCCAAGGATGGAAGTGGAAGACGCAAAAGGATAATTAATAAGTTCATTAGCATCTATATGACAACCAAGGATATCAGCATCTTCAGAGTGAGCATTAGAATTTTCAATAGAATCATGGATATCTTGAATAAGAGCACCTTCTTTGATATAATTGTTCAAAGCTTGCAAAGACTTAGGAAGAGTAGAAAGTGGAAGTGAACATGGAGTGGTAGAATAAGAAGATGGAAGACTTTGATCTTGACAAGGATCTTTGGATAGCATCAGCGCATAATTTTTCTCTTGATTTTCAATAGGCTTAACATTGGAAGTAACAACACTATTTTTACCAACCTTAATGGAAGTATCATCTTTGGAAAGCACAAGTGTAGTAAGGTCATTTTGATTTTCAATAAGCTCAATAGTGTAAGTAGTAGCTTGATCTTGCTTAGGTGAAGACTTAAGACATGGTGGAGTGCATGAAAAAGGGTGTATAGGATCAAAAGAACCATGAAGCGGATAAGAGACATCGGGAAAAGGAGTGGATGAAACGGAGGGTTCTTAATCTTGATATTTCTTTATGTTATTTTCTTCATCATTTTTGGAATCCTCTTGACATGGAGCCACTTCTAAGGACAAGGAAGCATGTTGGGATTGTATGGAAGACTTTGGAAGAGATGGTGGAGGACTAGCTGAAGTAGGGATTATAGCATATGAAGGCTTAGACTCTTTAGGTTTATCATTATTGAAAGTCTTTGCAGCCAAGTGAAGGTTAGCTTGAGTTTCTTTAAGAGGTAGCCTTGGAGGATAACTATAGGGAACCACATGAAAAGTATCAAGGCTTGTGTCGGATGAAGGTTCTGTGAAAGATTTGAAAGACTTGGAAGCTTTAGGAAATGTATGGGTATTGGAGGAAGTAGGGGATGGAAGGGAACCATCACCAGATAAAGGTTCAGCATTAACATGATCTTGCTTGAGAGTGTAATCTTTATTTTCAACTTGAGAGTTCTTAGAGGAGAGATCCTTATAGTATGCATGTTTATAATCAGTGTGGTAAACTTTCTCTTCCTCAAGTGAAACAGATGGATCATCTAGGTATTGTGCATAGAAATCATCAAAGTCTCTTTCATAATCAGAATCATATGGATCACCCTCACGATCTATCCAATGTGACGACCCATTTGTAGTAAGCAGGAATGGACGATGAGGAGGACTCTTAGGAACAGAGGTGTCATAGGTATCATTACATTGTCTGTCGTCATAGTCATCATAGTCTCCAAAGCTAGATGTGTCACTCTCTGTGGAAGAGGTATCATATTGCTCAAATTTTTTCCGGGGGCATGGTGACATGTACAAGTCTTTATCAAATGGAAAAGAGTATAGAGATTCCATGGAGAACTTTTTAGATTCCTTCTCTTTCTCAAGTTTGTCAAGTTGGACTTGCATAGCTTGCAGCTGCTTCATCATAGCGGTGATTAGAGCTTCTTCCTCTTGTGTACTAATTCTTTGAGACATGTGTACTGATTCTCAATAGCTATTGCTCTATTCCTGACACAATGATATTTTTGACAGATTCTGGAACTAGGTTGGAAACATTGGATATCTTGCAATTTGACAATTTCTGACAACTCTCTCAAATTTTTCCAAACAACACTCTGTAGACTCATATGACACTGGGTAGTCTATGAAACGATAGTTGCTAAACTCATATGATAGTTGGGTAGCAATGAAACGACAGTTGACAAAACTCGTACGACAATTGCTAACAGGGCTTTGACTTTCTTGAATTTGCTGGTTTGAAAACTCGTACGACACTGGGTTCTCAATCATACGACAGATGGGCAATACTAAAATGACACTTGACAAAACTCATACAACTTTTGACTCCAGAAAAATTTTACGTCAATTTTTGCAAAATTTAAGGTCTTCAGTTTTGGATTGTTTGCAAATTGTACTATCCAAATTTTGAAGGTTATACCAGATTTGATCATTTTTAATAGCCAAGTAGATAAATAAGCACGCAGAACAGCAAGCAAGTGATTCCAAGCACGTCTAAAAATAATGAACAAGGGCAAAAGCAACCTTGCGCATGAACAATCAAGTGACTAAATTGTGCTAATCCCTAAGAGTACTAATTGTGTATGTTCTGAAAAGTTTTGCAATAACACACATATACCTGAAAGTGAAAAATTGGCCTCTCTAGGGTTTTTAGTAATGGTTTGACTCTGCAACTTTTATGATTCAAAGGGGTGAACTCCAATCCTGGCACAGCAGGGTTTTGACACAGTCCGAAAACTTAATCTTCAAGAGCTGCTAGGGAGATCTGACAACCCAACAATGAACCATACCCGTGGAGATTTCTTCCACAAAGACATTTATATAGCGGCTGTCACTACCACGGCAAAAATGGCTATGACCGCTTGAGGTTCCGTCAATGCAGTTTTCCCTATGAAGGGATTGTCCGCTACGGTTAACCCTCTCTAAAGATGACTCACAATAGTATACCACAAGGGGACTTGGCTCCAGATTCAAGGTTTTGACACCTCTTCACTTTTAACCCAAACAAAGCAAGCAGATTAATCCGACACACTAAGACAAAGTTTTGTTTCACCAAGGTCTATGATATCAACTCCACGTGATCTATCAACCTCTCCAGGGAGAGAATGTATCAATCAATAAGAGAAGACACACTAACAAATTTTGATTCACCAAAGCTTGTGATATCAACCCTACGTGATCTATCAACCTCTCCGGAGAGAGAATGTGTCGATCAATAAGAGAAGATGCACTAACCAAGTTGAATGTGAAATGCACTAAGTATCCTCCCTACCTACAAGGATTCTATCGTCAAGAAGGATTTCGCTGGGAATCCAATCTTTCAAGAATCATGAATAGTGTTCATAGGGCCTAATTACTATGTGAGCACAGATATATTCCCGAAAGTAAATCTACCAAAAGTACCCAAAAAGTAGAAAGAGGAACACTTAACGCTTAAAGTGAATATGAGATGAGTCCACAAGGTGGAACACTTAACACCTCACACAAGCTGAAAATGAGTCCCCAACTTAGAAAATAAGTGAGTTCCTAAAAGCACAAAAGGGTTGCCAAGTGGAACACTTAACGCTTCTGTCCTGTTGACCCCTCCCCTTTATGGCGCTGAGATTGCAACCACGGGGCAGAAATAAGGGGCCAGTGGATTAGCGAGTCCAATAACCCAAGATAGCAATCAAGATCAATCACAAGTATTCTAAGACTACTTAATGAATCCTTAAGGGTTCACAACCTAGTATCAATTATGCAAGTGTGTAGAAATAGATCAAAAGCATGAAAAGATGCACACAAGCTTGACACATAAGAGATTTATTTTAAGTCCCAAATCAAAATATTATCAGATGAAGGAGAATACCTAGGATCCTTGCAATGCGCTTAGTAGATTTTACTTGATTTTTAGCAATTTTTGTTGAGCTTTTCCATGCAAGCAAGTGACGAACTCTCCAACAAGCAAACAAGATATGCAAAATATATTCAACTTATGAAAACTATAGGGTTAGCTCTAAAAATCAATTATTATCAGTAATAATAACTATAAATTAACCCAAATAACAACTCATATCATTCATTGAACCATGTAAAAAAATAAGTGCATACCCATCACAAAACTTTATTTTTTTTGTTGCATTTGACCTAGTCAACAAGATCTAATTTTTTTGATATGATTTTGGTCACAAAAATAAAAATTTAAAATAGAGACCCATACTAAAAAAGAAAGAGCTTTCCAAAAATGCAAAAATTTTACAAAAATCTCTTCAGTTGTGTCCTAGAGACCCATTTTATCAAAATAGACCAGTTTTTGTAAATTGACTATTTGAGATATTATGTCATGTCCAAATTTAAAATAAAAAGAATGAACCCCCTGTATAATTTAAAGATCTTTCCGAAAATATAAAAATTTCTGAAAAATATGCTGATTTACGTCAGATATTAATTTTTTTTAGAATTTGAAGAAAAAATTATTAAAAATTCAAAACATCTCATAAAATTCTAAATTGTTTACTGTAGCTTCTCTAATATGTCACCAACCTGCAAAAAAAATTTCAGACCAAAAATCCAAGCCATTTGGGAGATAAAATTAAATCTTTGAAACTTTGGGGTTTTAGCTCTCAAAAAAATCAAAACCAGCATGCAAAAGTGGGTTGCCCCACGGTGGGCGCCAGAAATGTGTGTGTGAAAATTGTACCTGATATGTAGACACAACACTTTAGTAAAACATTTGAGGTTAGCTATAATCAAAATTGTGCAAAATTGAAATCTAATCTAACCAAGCGATTTACTGCCTTCTAATAGGTGCGAGATTGATGTTCTCAGATTGTAATCAAGATCAGTGACCTAGACGACACCTAAATGAAGGATTTGAATGCAATTGATCTAGATATGAAATATGAATGCAATTAATCTATTTTTTTGATATTTTCTATGCAATAAGAATGAAAAACTGATATGAATCTATGCTATATGAAAAACTTGATATGAAACTATCTAAGAATGATATGAAAAAAAAAAAAAAAAAGATTGATCTCACAAAGATGTTGATTCGCAAGAGCTTTGATTCTCCCAATTCCAATTCTCTAGCGTGATTGTGCAAAATATGAGATGATTGGATGTAAATTTGAGAGATTATTGAGAGATGAGTTATGAAGAGATGAGCCTTGTTTTTATATAAATCTAAGGCTTTGGAGGTGCATGAAAAAAAGCCATAAATCACTCAAATTAACTGATCTTGATTTTTGAGTTATCTGATCATGAAAGATAGTTAATTCTCAAAATCATGCAAAAACAACTTTTTAACTCAAATTAGAGTTTAGATCAGCTTTTTGAACTCCAAAAGGATGTTGAGTTCCAAAAAGTCAATAACTTGCATTGATTTTCTGATTTGGAGTTTAACTGTTTCTTTTGAATATGCATAATAATTAAGAATTAAATAAATAAATAAAGTGATTTATCCTCAACTCAACTGATTTTTGAAATAAAATAATTAATTTATGGGTTAATTAACTATTTTACCAAACTTTTATTAAAAATTATATTATTAAATAATGACAACATGCTTTAATTAATTAAATAAGAATTTAATCAATTAAAGATAGGAATTTTGATTTATTGTCAAAATTAAATAATACAATTAATAATAGATAGAATTAAATTTAATTACATAATTAAGTGGCAAATATTAAATCTAATTAATTAAATATACAAAATATTTAATTAATCAAATTTTTAGGATAAATGTGATTTATTGCCAAATAATAATAAAATTAAAGATAATTATGATGATTAGGAATATTACTAGAAATATTCCCCGATGCAGAATTTAAGATAATCAATTATGATTTGATGATGTTAGATATGCCTTAGGTTAGGACTTTGATGTCGATTTTGTTCCATTTGTCGATGTAGGAGGTTAATGAACTTATAGCCCATTTTTGGGGTATTACAATTATCAAGCATATTCATATCATTTTGTGAAGCATCCATAGTATCATCATCTCATTTGCATAATTAGGATTTAGTTTTGCATCATTCAATCTCCACACTTTGTTATCATCTTGGGCAAGGTGCTTCAAATTGGAAATCTGAGAGCTCAACACATCCAAGAAATTAGAGAATAGGAGGAAAATGGAGACAAGCTACATGGTAAGTGAGCGTAAAATCTTATTTTAGCTTCAATTTGGTGTATTCTTCATTGTTGTTTGCTAATTAGTTAGATTCATTAATCTTAAAATAGTTAATTTATCATTTATAGTAATTAGACAACTAATTTGCATACAACTGCATTTAAGATTCCATCAGCATAGGTCTATGTGGATTGGAGTATTGAAAAATCCCTAGCATACTTTGATCAAAATAAGAGGGAATATAGAAACAACATAGCTAGGGATTGGTTGTTAAACCCAGAAAAAGGGGGTTCTCGTTTACCTCGGCCCCTTAGGAAAGAACATTTGTTCATATAAGTAAGAGATATAACAGTGATGTTAAACAAAGTAAAAGGTAACCCTCTAGATACCAACTAGGAAGAATGGATGTACATTTTTGTGCAAGCCATTTTAGACATGGGTAATGTCCTCAATTGGGCTCAAATTATAGCAAAGAAATTGCATGAGAGTTTATCCCAGCCAGCCTTGATTTCAAATTTCTATATGTCTTCATATCTCTTTTATGTCCTTGCTATCTGTAGAACTTGGGATGGTCTGCCACGTGAAGAATGAAATAGTAGCATGACTATTTATGAGTATCATCCACTATTGCAGAAGAGAAGAATTCCTACAGATTTCAAGAAGGTACAAGATACCTTTATGTCCAAACTAGCTTTTGAGTTAAGAGGGGAATCTAGTTGCACGATGTTTGAAGAAGCCATGGAGTTTGTGAAGATTTATGGTAGCTTTTATATTAAATTCCCTACTTTTAGTTATTTGAGAGTGGGAGGTTTCAGTGATGCTCCTCTAAAACTTCCCAGGTACTGTTTGGACAAGTGTATTTTACTGGAGGTAAGGAGACAGTTGCTAATGGTGGAAAAGAAGTACATGGTTAAATGAGATATTGGTGCAAAGGTTTTGTGGAGAATCATTCAAATTTGATGCTATGTTCCTTCAACAACCAGACTTGGAAGACTTCTGGGATGGTTGCACATCTGAAGTTGAAGTCACAAGGAGACTGGGCTCCAGGTTTTCTCTAAGACAAATTGTTGCTTTAAAGCTTCCTTTCAACATTAAAAACATAAAGGATGAAGATGAAAGTGTATTAGAATTAGATTGCATGGTGTCAAGTGCAGAAGTGGCCACTAGAAAATTTGATTGGATTGAAGGGAAGGAGGAAGATATAAGGTCATTAACTAAAGACATTTTCAAAAGAACAGAACAATGGCTCAGATCTCAATGCAAGAAGATTCGGGAAGCCCCTGTGTTGAGAACCAAAAGAAGTCTGAGAGTTCCAAAAATTGAACCTTCCCCTGTCTCAACTAACAAAATTGAACCATTGTTATCTGCAAGTAACAAAGATCCTCTAGAAGCTCCTAATATTGAATATTCATAATTAGTTTATGATGCCACGGTAAATTTTACCAGGTAGAGAGGTAAAAGAAATAAGAAAGTAGACTCAACATTCTACGTTGTTCTTGATTCAAACATAGACGAACCCTATGTAAAGTAATTCAAGAGACTTAAAAGAAGAAAATCTCCAACCATGGATTCAGTATCGACAAGAGTTAGTGGGAATCCAAGTCAATAGGACCTGATCACTCCAAACAACCCAGGCAATGCAATCTCTTTACATAATGCAAGCCCAAAGACTCCAAACTGGGTGGACTTATCTATGAGCAAGAAGAGGAACATTGTTCCTACTTCAATTCTTGTTGGAGACTTAGTCAGCAAGTATCTCAGAAAGTATCCAAGGTCGAAGAAGCCGAAGACAGAATCTATGGTAGATGTAGACCCAAATATAGGTCATTTGAAAGCTGAAATATTCAAGCCTCATTTTGATAAGGCTAGTGTCAAGGTCACTGAACAAGATTTTAGTGTAGAGAAAATAGACCTAGGGGTAGCTTCCAGGGCAGCAAACTTGAAGGTCTTGAACTCTGCAAACAAAAAGATCAATCACCGAGTACTGAAAGATGTGGAAGACAAAGCCAAACTGAAACAAGCTCTATGTGAGATGACCAAATACATTCAACAGTTGTAGAACTCTATTCCTCAGCCTCTTGCAATGGTCCCTTTGAATCTGGATGTCAAGTATCTAGATAATCAAAAATTTCTTGATCAAGTTCACAAAGAAAGGTCTTTGTCTAAAGCATTTTACAATTGGATGGGAGAAGTTGGCAAAAAGGTCACCCTATTTTGCATGGGCTTATGAAGATATAACCAAGAGGTCTTCCTCTCTGGTATCTATTGTCAAAGATGATATTAAACTTTTGGAACGGAAGAGAGATGGCTTGGAAATAGAGATAACTAACCTGGACGAGGCTTTTGTCTATGGTATAGATAAGTTTTTAGCTAAGAAGACAATACCTAACGCTGATGCCAGTCTATTATTTGTTGCTAATGTTAATGAAGAGTGGAAATGTACACTTTTCAATCAAGGTATTGAGGAATCCAGGTAGATTATAAAGGTGCTAGCCTATGTTGAAGAGGTCCTTAGCAACCATATTGATTGCCTCTACAATCTAGCCAAGAATGAAATTAAGGTTGGAATTGATGTACCAAAGATGCAGGAATCCTTCATAGAAAAGGCACAGGGGGTCAAAGATGCTAAAGAAATGGAAGCTCATGATTGCTCAGTTATAGCTCGCGTGAAATCACTAACAATCCTTAGTGATGAACAAATAAAGACACTTGAGACCAAGTTGGAACAGTTGCAAAACTGTAAATGTTCTGGGAGCAGAGGCTCGATCTAGTTTCTTCACTGAACCAAGTAGTGCTTGAGAAATTTGCGGTGGCCTTTGAGGAGTTGAGTTCCATGCAAAAAGTAGCTAATGCTACCACCAATGTAGATGCCAAGTAAGGCCAATCAGTCAATTAGTCTCTGATAAGGCAGTTCCAAGTGGTTTAGGGTTTAGTTTCATTTTCCTTTAATAGACTTTTAGTTATGAAACTGATCAGGCCCTGCGTGGCTGTATAATAATTTTTGAGTAACCTTGAAATGGAAAGTTCTATGATTTCATGAAAACTTAATTATTTTGATATTTACTTCAAGTACTTTCTAGATGAATAGTTTATTTTGAATTGGAACATATGATATGATATCAGTTGATTTATAAGAGATAATAGTATCTCTCTTGGATCAGTTGGTCTGATTGTTGCATGTATTTTAATTTCAGTTGGGATTGGATGCATGTTGTTGTGATCTCTATTTATGTTCTATGGTCATTTTTCCATTCTTCTCTTTATTTGAGTATCTGTTGAATTGATCATTCTGGGAATGTTTTTCAGATAATCTTAGTCAGTTGGTTGAGATGAATGTGAATCTTTTCTTGGATTAATAAATCCTTCTATAATCATTGGATATGAAGAACTGAAAAGCCTTTCTTACTTTCAGGTTAAAAGTATATATTTTCTTATCGTTTTCATTTTTTTCAAATAAATGGATTGTAAAGATTGATTTTTTATATAAGGTAGCTACTCCTTTACTCGTAGAGATTTTAGTCATGAGTGACTAACTCAACTGTTGTATTAGTAAGATTCTATAAAAACATTTGCATTACACAGACTTCTGATCTTTAGTTTGACCATTTTCATCAATTTTCATCATTCTTCCTTCACCACAAGTTATCAAATCATCTTCTGAAATTCCAAATCTAGTGTTGAAACATTACCCTATCTATTAGATTTTGATCTTTGTGAGTTTATCCTATCAGGATCTATCATCCTCAATCAAACTTACCTAGGTTACTATCTCTTGATTTTTTTTGTCATATCATAGTGAAATCTATACTTCCTATTTACTTAGATTTTATCAAGTTGTCTCATCATTTTTCAACACCTTTTCACTATCTTTTCTATCAACCACTCTTTTCCATATCTTTTCATCAAACATCTTTCATCCCACAAATCAATTTTCACATTTTAAGGTTCAAACTCAATCTCAGAAACTAAAACAACCCGTTGATTCAGAATCCCTAGACAAAATAGAAGGAAACAAAAGTAATGATGAGAATCCTTGGCCTGAAGCTCCTAAGAAAACTTCACTTTTTACATCCGAAGAGGAACCCACAGATCAAGAACTTAGGGATGCTACACAAGATCCTAGATTTTATCCTGTCATGGAAAGACTCCTAGACCTAGATAAAGAGATGTATTTCCTTATGCTTTCTCAAAAAGGAGACAAACTACCAAGTGATTTTGATATCTCTCATCTTAGAGAACCGACTATTGTAACCAATCAAGAAATTCCTAGTATTTCTCAAGATACTCATGGAGTAAAAGAAACCAAGTAGCCATCTGATGCTTCTCAAAATGATCAACAAAACCATGCTTCCCAAAACCATGCTTCCCAAAACAATGCTTCCCACAATAATGATTCCCAAAACACTCAAGTAAACACATTATCTTTAGATCCCATTCTACAACAAATCTAGATGCTCTAACAACAAATCTGTGACATCCAAACTGGATCATCAACTAAGAAGTATTCCATGGATGATATATGTCCTTATCCTTTTGATAATAATTTAGCAATGATTCCATTCCCTCCTCATTTTGAGGTACCAAAATTTGACAAATACAAAGGGAATTCAGATCCAAAAGACCATATTTGTGAGTTTTGTGCTACTTGTATTGAAGTCGCTCACAATGACACTTATCTTATATGACTATTTCCACGAAGTTTAGGAGGACAAGCCATGGAATGGTTCTCCAAAATACCCCCAGGCATCAAATCTTTCAATGAGCTTCTTGACAAATTTGTGACTCATTATTCATATAACATCAAACATGAAGTCACTATGCCTTATATTTGCAATGCACATCAAAAGAATGGAGAACCCTTCCTTACCTTTTTGCAAAGATGACATCAATTGTTTTCCAAATATCCACGAATGATTCCTGAACAAGAAAATATGGATATCTTTGTGCATAACCTTACACCAGAAATGAGTTATAGGTTACAATTGAAATGTCCACCAAACTTCAATAAGCTCATATAAAATGGTATCAAGATTGAGGAAGCCATGGTCTGAAAAGGTGAGATAAAACTTTATTCCAAAGACAATGTTGGGTCCTCAAATTCCAATTCCAACAACTACAACAATGAAAAATCAAAATTCTGGAATAAAAATAAAAACATTGTCAATGATGGTATTGTTGATAATCACAATGTAAAACCAACACAACCCCTTCTCAATCTCATAGGTTAGGCCAATGCTACTCAAGGTACCTACAAATATCAATCATCAAATCAAAACACCAACAAAGATTCATCTAAACCAAGATTGCCTTGTATGTCACCTCGAAGTAATTTTACTCCTTTAGGGGAATCCCTCGAATCAGCATTACGGAAGTTAATCACAAAGAAACTCATTACGCTTCCTAAAATGAAAGACTTTGAACCTAGAGTAAAACCTTCTTGGTGGAATGCAAATGATTATTGCGAGTTTCATAGAGGAAAAGGACATAAAACCAATGATTGCCTAAGACTCAAAAATGTAGTTCAAGACTTAATTGAAAGCAGTGAAATTGGTGTTGACGGACATACCTCAAATGAATCACATACGGCTTTCAAAGATCAACTTCCTGAGCATGAAAAAGGAGGTTCTTCCAACACTAAGAGTGACAATCAAGCCAATTATAATTCTACACCCTATCAATATGTTGGTAACATTTTTGAATGTCATCCTTCTAAGTATTATGCCAATGTCATTACCATAAAAGGAAAATCAGAGAGTCAACTAGTCCATGTTACCACTTCTGCTCAATCCAAGGTTACTCTCCAAGGAGTCCAATCTAAACCAAGCACATCTCAAAACAAACCAGTTTATGTCCCAAAGTCTACACCAAATATTTCCAACCAGTACAATCTTTTGGAAAAACTCAAGAAAATACCTGCCCAGATATCCATCTTAGAGCTTTTGCGTCTATCCCCATCTCACAAAGATATCCTTGAAAAAGCTCTCGTAGAGACCCAGGTCCCCACAAATCTAGATCATGATCAATTTCAAGCTATGGTGGGCCATTTAACAACCCTGCATTACCTATCCTTCACTGAAAATGATGACTTAGCTATTACCCAACCTCATAATGCTCCCCTACATATTGAATTCCTTGTCCAGAGTCATAAAATCAAATGAGTACTAATAGATGGAGGAGCTGGCTTAAATATCTATACATTGAAATTAGTCCTTGCATTGGGATTTTCTAAAAATGTTGTTGATCCCAAGAAGAAAATCATGATAAAAGCTTATGATGAGGAAGAGCGGTCATCTAAGGGGTTTGTTATTCTACCAATTAGAGTAGGTCCTATAATCAAAGATGTACCTTGCCAAGTTCTAGACATGGATCTTGCTTATAAAATTCTCTTGGGAAGACCATGGATTCATTCCATGCAAGTTGTACCATCAACTTATCATCAATGCTTGAAATTCCCTCATAATGGTTAGGAAGTTACTATTAAAGGAGACACTAATCCATTCCATTATTGTAGCTCTGTGAAGACATCTGATTCTTTGATACCTTATAACCATACTGGATCTTCTACAACTACACCTAGTGATCCTAGTAATATAGCATCAACTTCTAAATCAAATGGGATCAAGATAGACATAAAAGAAAGAAGTGTGGGAGAATACACTTTAGGTCAAGCTCTTTGCATCATAGAGTTACCTTTATCTCCTATATCATATGGTAGATCTTTGATCACTAAACAACAATCAGAACCCCCTTCAACACTTTTTTATGACACATTTATAAGTGGGGGCACAATATCCAAAGAGGCAGCTGAGCGTAATGCTAATCATTTGCTTAAGTCATAGAAGAATGAAGATCATATCAAACATGAATATATATCACTTGATGTCTATGGTAAAGGGTATACTTTGTTACAAAAGATGGGATACCAAGGTGCTAGATCTATAGGGTTACAAAGAGAAGGTGTTATCAAACTGATTTTGCAAAATCCAAACTATCAAAGAGACACTACATGATTAGGATACAAAGGAGAAGGACCAAAAGAACCAAAAGGAAAATAAAAGATCACACCTTTTCATGAGATATCTAAAGCTCCTGCATTACAATTCAGAAAGCATGGTATGTATGTAGATCCAGAGAAACAAAGGATAGCATAGAGAATCATTGATAGACTTAGGGATAATGATGATTCTGACTCAAATGATTATGAATGGGATTCATTATTTGATTGTATTGAAGAGATAGGAGTTGATGTTGTCCATCACCATAGTAATGATTACCATGAGGGGGAGAGTTCAAAGACTGACTCACTAGGATTAGTCCCACGTGATACTACTTTTGTCGATTGTGAGGAAAGTGACCTTTATTTTGTGATAGACGAATTGGATGAGAGTATGGAAATAGACCTCACTGATACCATCATAAAACTTGACAAATTTTCCATCAATACCATCTCTACCTTTAAAATTGACCCAAATGATCCAATGCCCCTTGTACATCCTAAGCTTATTGATTGGGATTCTCCTGATTATCCAGAACTTGATGTATTCCATAATGATGATGCAATCATTGACTATCTTGGAATCAGAGATCATTCACCACCAGGAGATCACAAGTTAGGATTTCTAATAGAACTCAATGACATGGCCTACTTTGGTGAGAGTGCCAATCCTTTCAGTCATAAAAATATAAAAATAATCAACATATCTAATGGTGAAAACCACTCAGTGGCAGTATTAGATCCAAAAATAGTAAAAAGAAATGATGCATCTGATGGTGAAAACCTCTCTAAGGCACCTGATGATGGAAGGATTGACACTCTTCCCAATTATCTGCATCGAGAACAATCTGCTATTCTTATAGAACCAACAGTACCTCTTAACATTGGAACAGAAGAGTCTCTATGCATCCTCAAAGTAGCAGCATTCTTGACAGAATTAGAGAAAGAAGCTTTTGCAAAAAAATTCAGAGAGAGACAAATCAACTTTGCTTGGTCCTATGCTGATATGCCTGGTTTGGACCCCAATCTCATTATGCATCATTTATCTATTAGACCAGGTGTAAAACCAGTTAAGTAGAAGCTCCACAAGATGCACCCCCACATTGCACTAATGGTTAAAGTAGAATTGAAGAAGCTCCTAGATGTTGGATTCATTCGTGCTATTGATTATGCTAAGTGGATTTCAAATATTGTTCTCATCTCAAAACCAGACAAGTCTATCAGGATTTGTATTGATTTTTGAGATCTTAATAAAGCTTGTCCAAAAGATGACTTTCCTCTGTCAAATATTGACATTATTGTTGATCTGACAGCTAGGCATGAGATGTTATCATTAATGGATGGATTTTCTAGCTATAACCAAATCAAGATAGCACCAAAAGACTAGGAAAAGATAGCTTTTACTTGTCCATGGGGTACATACTGTTGGAATGTGATGCCTTTTGGCCTCAAAAATGTTGGAGCAACTTACCAAAGGGCTATGACCACAATCTTTCATGATATGATGCATACTATTATGGAAGATTATGTTGACAATATTTTAACAAAATCCAAAGATAGAGCTAGTCATTTGAGAGTATTGGATAGAATATTCACCTAGATGGAAAAGTATCAGATTTGACTCAATCCAAAGATATGTGCATTCAAAGTCACATCTGGTAAACTATTGGGGTACATTGTCTCAGCCAAAGGAATCGAAGTAGATCCAAAAAAAGTTAAAGCAATAATGGAGATGGCTTCACCCACTAACATCAGTCAGTTAAGATCTTTACAGGGACATCTCCAATCCATCCAAAGATTTTTTTCTTAACTAGAAAATCGAAGTCATCCCTTTCAACATTTGTTGCATAAAAATATCTTATTCCAATGGGATGATAATTGTGAAGAAGCTTTCAATAAAATAAAGCAATATCTGGTGAATCCTCCAACTCTGATATCACCAATTATGAGAAAGCCACTCTTGCTCTATATTTCAGCTACGATAATCTCATTAGGTGCTCTTCTGGCTCAGCAAGATCATGAAGGAAAAGAAAAAGCCATCTATTATATCAGTCGCACCCTAGTGGGATATGAGCTAAACTATTCTCCTATAGAAAGAGCATGTCTATCCATTGTTTTTGCTTCACAGAAGTGGCAACATTACATGTTGTCACATTCAATCAAGCTCATTGCAAAGATTGATCCTTTAAAGTATCTATTAAGAAAAATAGCATTGACAGGGAGATTGGCTAAGTGGGTCATGCTACTTAGTGAATTTGATATTGAATATGTAGACAGGAAGGCTATCAAAGGTCAAGTGATAGTAGATCAGCTAGCAGATGCTCCATTAATAGATGACCAGCCTATATACACAAAGTTTCATGATGCACACATCTTAGCTTTATCTACACAAACATGGCAACTATATTTTGATGGATCGTATACTCAACAGGGTTCAGAGCTAGTATTCTCTTTGTCACGTGGCAAAGATACACAATTTTGAAATCTTACAAGCTGCTCTTTCCTTGCACCAACAATGTAGCAGAATATGAAGCTTTGTTGATTGGGTTAAAGATGGCTTTACAATGGAAAGTAACTGAAATAAATGTCTATGGGGATTCTTAGTTGATTATAAACTAGGTTAATGATGATTATCAAACTAAAGATGATAAGTTATTACCATATAAACGTATGGTTGATGACTTCAAACAATATTTCTCAGTCATCACTTTTGAGAAGATTCCTCAGCATGATAACAAGGCTACCGATGCAATGGCAATGATTGCTTCTTTGTTTGATACAAAAGATACCAAAGTTTGTTTTGAGTTTTTGGTGGAATCCTTGACTTGTCCTACATATGATGATCCTAATACGAGTATTATATGTCATCTAATTGGACACAACTCCCCCATCTATGGAAAATTTTATTCCTATCCGAAAAATGACATCCTACCCCCTGACCTATCCTAAAATCAAAATTGAAATTTTCTCCACCAAGCCTCCCGCTATGTCCTAATATCTGATACCCTTTATCGGCGAGGTCTTGATAGTACTCTCCTACAATGTCTCAAGCATGATGAAGCTCAAACTACCTTGTGAGACGTACATGAGGGTATTTGTGGGACACATTTGAGTGGTCCCTCTTTGGCTAAGAAACTCATGTGTATGGGTTATTATTGGCCTACCATGGAAACATATTCCTTTCATTTTGCTAGAGCATGCAAGAAATTTTAGATACATGGAAACCTTATTCATGCTCCAGCATAAGAGTTACATCCTTTTACAACTACTTTTCCATTCAGTTGATGGGGGCTCGATCTCATGGGCACTATCAACCCTCCATCTTCCAATGGCCACAAATGGATTCTCACTACAACAAAGTATTTTACTAAATGGATTAAGGTTGTTCCATTGATTACCACCACAAGGAAACAAATATCCATGTTTATCCTAAATTATATCATTTGCAGCTATGGTATACCTATGTATCTCATTATTGATCATGGGAAATAGTTTCAAAATCAGGAAATGGATGAACTGTGTGCAAAATTCCATATCACCCATAACTATTCTACCATATACTATCCCCAAGGAAATGGCCAAGCTAAGGCGTCAAATAAAACAATTGTTAAAATCCTACAAAAGACTATCAATGACACTGACCATGACTGGCATATCCAACTGAATCCAACCTTATGGGCTTATCATACTTCCATTTGTACTCCCACTGGAGCCACCCCATATTCCCTTATCTATGGATCTGAAGCAGTCCTGCCCCTCGAGGTCAAGTTGCCTTCACTTCATGTCACTCTCAAAGATTTGATTCCTGATGAAGACTATAGAGTTGCATGGTTAACTGAACTATAACTGTTGGATGAATGTCATTAGAGAGCTTATGATCATTCGAAAGTCTATCAGCAACATATGTCTCATCAATATAACAGCAAGGTAAAGATCAAAGACTTTCAGTTGGGTGACCTAGTCCTTCAAGAAAATCCAAAGAATCAACTACATCATGAGAAGAAGGGCAAGTTCGAACCCAATTGGTTAGGTCCTTTTGTAGTTATCGTAGTTTATGGTTTCAGGGCTTATCAATTATCCACACCTGAGGGGGATCCTTTGGATGAACCTCTTAACAGTATCCACCTCAAGAAGTTCTATCCTTGAAATCCCAATGCAACGGCTATGTATATATTTTGTAAATACAAAAAAATAAAAAATAAACATAAAAATACAAAAAAATAAAAAAATCAAAAGAAAATTGCAATAAAAGCATGTGGTGAAAACTTGGTAACAGGTGCCATGTGTATCAAGTTAGCTCCTTTATCTATTAGGATTCTTCTAGTTTATTCATTCATTGTATATATCCATAATAAAACGGCTAGTGAGTCCCCATTCCTGTCATGTACATATCATAATAAAATGGCCAATTCATATACCATCCATTGCATATACCCATAATAAAATCCCATCATAGCTTGATCATTTGTCATAGTCTTCATCCTAGTCTTGTTGTGTCCTTCTTCATCCATAATAAGTCAGTCCATCACCTAGCTGGGGGCATGTCCTTGACCTAGTTCAGGAAATGGATCTCTGATAGTCATGACTCTTAGAGGACGGAATGGAGTATTTTCACTAGACAAGCAAACACAATCAAATGTTCTTTCACAATGATATCTTTATGATGAATCAAAATCTGTGATTTATCCTTCGAAACATAGTTGTTTATCTATTGATTCTTGACTACACAACATCAATTGAACTAATCACTATATCTTACACTATCTTTTGGCAAAAGAAATATATATTCATGGAAGGCATGTTAGAATGATTTGTTGTAGATTATGCATTCATATCTGGATTTCATTGTTATCATGTTTCCTATGCTATTCTGTGATATCTTTGACATGAGTTTGAAACTCCCATATGTCATTGATTAGGATAGCTAGGATGGGACATGGTATTTTCTTTGATTGTTGTTTGTGGGATATTTTCCGATGAAATCAAAGGAATAAATAGTTGGGGTGTCTATGCATAAGTGCCTTCATCAATTTAATAGTATTGACAACATACAAATCATGTTGTTCTACAAATGCTATTTATGGTGATACGCCAGCAGATACCTCGACTCCAAATATTTGTTCCCCGATGGAGGGTTGGAATATTCCTTGTCTGTTATGCAAATGAAACTTAGGTCATCTTGGTTCAATTATACCTAGATGCTTATCAAGTTTTCTACATTAAACTCCATGCAAGAAGTGCTCAAGTCATCCTGGTTTAATTATACCATGATGCTTGCATTTCCTTATAACATAACGAGCTCAATGATGAAAATAAAATTCTAGTTATTATGAAGTTCTAAGATGTTCCATGAAGTTGTGGAGATATACTCATTTCATATTCCATTTTTGCATTTCATTTAAATAGTTCATGACTTGCATAATCAGTGCTCCTTTTATAGGGATTTGTAGGTTACCCTTCTTATTAGGTCATCATTTTTTCCTAGTCCATTCTTCTTGTGTCAGATACATTGTTATTTAAGTTGAGGAAATTTGGACAACAAAAATATTGAGTTTTTACCTTGCATCTTACAAACCTTTAATCAAATTCATTTAGGCCATGCATTATCTTCATTTGTTATGATCATCTGAATATTATCCATTTATATTACATGTATGTTTTACGTACGTAAATCCCATAACTTTTCATTATCTTTTTATTAGGGTGAACATTGTATATTTTAGTCATCTCATGAACATTTCCATTCATTACATATTATCTGCATTTTACATCATTTATTATCCATTATATGCATTTTATATCATTTATTTATTATCCATTACATGTATTTCAAATCATCATTCATTTATATCATTTATTTTTGTCCATTCATTTTCCATTATCCACATTGTTCTTTACTTCATTTCATTAGTAATCACATAGCATTGTACACAAGAAATCTCATTTAAGACATGCATTTCTATCAACATCATATGATAGACCATTAAGCATTAATAATATCACATAGACTATAACACATTTTGCATTCTAAGACATACATTCTATGCATATTAAAGTAAATCATCACATCCTGCATATGTCAGTATGCACATATATATAAAATCATCAAAGAAAATCACGATAGAACTGCATCACTGAATATATAGTCCAATCATATAGAGTCCATAAAAACATAATAAAATTGTCCAAATGTCCAATGATATAAAGAAAAATAACAATGTGTCCAAAGTATGTGTCCATCAAGTCAAAAATATAATGATACAATGATAACATGATACAACAGTGTATACAATGGTCTCTATGATCTATGATCTGCTGCCTCCAGACTCTGTCTATCTCTGTCTGTGAGATGCAATGAGGCCCCGTGCTGCTGAATCACCTGATGCTGAGGATCCATCCTGATCTCCTGAACCTGTCGGTGCTCTCAGAGGGTGTGATGAAACACCTCCACTACTAGCTAGTGCCTGTCTATCATCCACCATAGTCCTAATAGCCATTGAGCTCTCTCGGTAGCTCCCAATCCACTAATATCTCAAGAACGCCTGTCTATAAGCCTCTCACTAGTAGGATATCTCCTTCCCGACACATATCATGCCTCTCAAGCTATCTCCATGGGGACCCAAATCCTCTATGCGCTATAGCTCATCTAAAAACATCTTTGACTCCATGAGTCTCTGAATTGTTGTATCCCACTCATGTCTCAGTAATCCCATTTGGCTCTCTAGCCTCTCAATCTGCCTCTCCAGACTAGGAACACAGTCTTCCTACACCTGTGTCATTTCTAGTCGGACTAGAAATGAGTCAATATCAGGATCCTCCTCCTCCGCAACATCTCTCTATAAATAGGGATCCTGTCCCCCAATATCCATCTCTGATGGCTCCTCCTAAGCATCCACATCCTCCATAGGTGCATCCTACCCATCCAGTCCATCATCAGGGATCTATCCACCCTGTACTACTCCACCTTGAGCTAATAAAATGTCTACATCATCCTGTATAGCTGCTCCTTGTACTAGGGCAGCTGGTATTTGTACCAGAGCTACTGGTACCTGTAGTGGAGCTCCTACTGCTAGTTGTGCTAGCTGTGTTAAAGGCTATCTCCATCCCTATCTAGCTGGGGGTGGCATCAATCCCCTCTGCCTCACACCACCTCCTCTCATCCGTGGACCAACCCTATCTCCTCTCCCTCCATCTCCTCCATCTCCATCACCTCCTCCACCATCATTGCCATCTCCTCTCCCTCATCCCTGCCTATCTCACCCATGATGTCTATCTACTGGATCTCTCTCTGGTGGCCTAGCTGTCAAATTAGTCAACCGAGGAACAAGAAAATCTCTCAAGAGCTACTCTAGGTCTGCAGTCATACCTGGGTCCACCAAACCCTGTCTCATCATCCATGCCTAGAATGGCATGTCTAAAAACTCCTATCGAGCTATATCAAAAGAAGCCATAGGCCCCCAATCCTATCTCTCCTGATGAGTCCTAGTGAACTATGTAACTCCCTGGGGCATGCCTTGTATCCTTTCGAACTGGCAC
Source organism: Chamaecyparis obtusa (assembly GCA_027943335.1). NCBI lineage: Eukaryota > Viridiplantae > Streptophyta > Pinopsida > Cupressales > Cupressaceae > Chamaecyparis > Chamaecyparis obtusa. The sequence goes on from BSBK01003889.1 coordinate 559,539, forward strand.
AAAACCTGGCTAACTAACTGTCTCTCCAAAATGAAGGGCATCCGCCCTATAAGCCATCATGACTCAAATAAAAATCCCAGCTACTACTCATCATCCCAGGGCTCACAACCTAGGTATGGTCTCCATGTCACAGTATCTAAAGTATCAAAGGTGTACCGCTAAAACTCTAACTGGCCCAGTTTTGCCTGAGACAAAACTAATGAATATAAATGTATGTATGGTTGTACTACGCCGCAAATCTAATGGCTACTAGTCATGTCACTACAATGTGCTCCCATGCCCAAACATGGAGTAGTGTGACACCTGTTGATAGTGATGCACCCCTATGATACACCACCTGATGAAGATCATGATATAAGTGAGCTAATAAACAAACACCCCAAGCAAAATGGGTCCCATCCAACATCCACTGTAGAGTGCGGCCCCATCCAACTACAAATCCATGTGATCTATGATCAGGGAAAATGAAACCCCAATTGCTCCAGCTAGTACCACTGGTAGAGGCTCATACAAGTCCACCATGTCCTCCCAACTAATCTCTTCATCCTCAATGTCATCATCTTTGAAGACGGCTTTGCACTCTGTCACTCCGTCGTGTTGATCATAATGCACTAACTCCCCTCTGATAGGAAGCCGGAGGATGCGATATACATCCTCTAGTGTAACTATCATCTCCCCTGTCGGAAGATGGAAGGTACTTGTCTTCGAGTGCTACCACTCTGCCACTGTCATCATCGTACTCCGGTTCACCCTAATCTGAGGCATGTAAATCACATGATGCAAACTAGATGCACCAATTAGAACTATGTCAGTCTCTGACAACACCGGTCTCAAATTCTATGTGACGGGATATCTCTCCCATGACATCAGAATATCAATAATATCCTCCTATCCAAATCAACAAAATCAAGCTATCAGATTTTGATAAACTAATCTACAACATCTATCTATCCTATTATACCAACTACAAACATGTTCTATCACGTGTTTTATGTAATTAGACAACTAATTTGCATACAACTGCATTTAAGATTCCATCAGCATAGGTCTATGTGGATTGGAGTATTGAAAAATCCCTAGCATACTTTGATCAAAATAAGAGGGAATATAGAAACAACATAGCTAGGGATTGGTTGTTAAACCCAGAAAAGGGGGGTTCTCATTTACCTAGGCCCCTTAGCAAAGAACATTTGTTTAGAGAAGTAAGAGATATAACAGTGATGTTAACCAAAGTAAAAGGTAACCCTGTAGATACCAACTGGGAAGAATGGATGTACATTTTTGTGCAAGCCATTTTAAACGTGGGTAATGCCATTGATTGGGTTGAAATTATAGCAGAGCAATTGCATGAGAGTTTATCCCAGCCAGCCTTGATTTCGAATTTCTATATGTCTTCATATCTCTTTTATGTCCTTGCTATCTGTAGAATTTGGGATGGTCTGCCACATGAAGAATGAAATAGTATCATGACTATTTATGAGTATCATCCACTGTTGCAGAAGAGAAGAAATCCTACAGATTTCAAGAAGGTGCAAGATACCTTTATGTCCAAACTAATTTTTGAATTAAGAGGAAAATCTAGTTGCACGATGTTTGAAGAAGCCATGGAGTTTATGAAGATTTATGGTAGCTTTTATATTCAATTCCCTACTTTTAGTTATTTGAGAGTGGGAGGTTTTAGTGATTCTCCTCTAAAACTTCCAAGGTACTATTTGGACAAGTGTATTTTACTGGAGGTAAGGAGACAGTTGCTAATGGTGGAAAAGAAGTACATGGTTAAATGAGATATTGGTGCAAAGGTTTTGTGCATAATCATTCAAATTTGATGCTATGTTCCTTCAACAACTAGACTTGGAAGACTTCTGGGATGATTCCACATATGAAGTTGAAGTCACAAGGAGACTGTGCTCCAGGTTTTCTCTAAGAGAAATTGTTGATTTAAAGCTTCCTTTCAACATTAAAAACATAAAGGATGAAGATGAAAGTGTATTAGAATCAGAATGCATGGCGTCAAGTGTGGAAGTGGCCACTAGAAAAGTTGATTGGACTGAAGGGAAGGAGGAAGATATAAGGTCATTAACTAAAGAAGTTTTCAAAAGAACAGAATAATGGCTCAGATCTCAATGCAAGAAGATTCAGGAAACCCCTGTGTTGAGAACTAGAAGAAGTCCAAGAGTTCCAAAAATTGAACCTTCCCCTATCTCAACTAACAAAATTGAACCATTTTTATCTGCAGGTAACACAAATCCTCTAGAAGCTCCTAATATTGAATATTCATAATTAGTTTCTGATGCCACGGTAAATTTTACCAGGCGGAGAGGTAAAAGAAATGAGAAATTGGACTCAACGTTCTACGTTGTTCTTGATTTAGACACAGAGGAACCCAATGTAAAGTAATTCAAGAGACTTAAAAGAAGAAAAGCTACAACCATGGATTCAGTATCAACAGGAGTTCATGGGAATCTAGGTCAACAGGACCCGATCACTCCAAACAACCCAGGCACAATACGATCTCTTTACAAAATGCAAGCCCAAAGATTCCAAACTAGCTGGACTTATTTGTGAGCAAGAAGAGGAACATTGTTCCTACTTCAATTCCTATTGGAGACTTAGTTAGCAAGTATCTCAGAAAGTATCCAAGGTTGAAGAAGCCGAAGATAGAATCTATGGTAGATGTAGACCCAAATATAGGTCATTGGATTGCTTAAATATTCAAGCCTAATTCTGATAAGGCTAGTGTCGAGGTCACTGAACAAGATTTTAGTGTAGAGAAAATAGACCTAGGGGTAGCTTCCAGGGCAGCAGACTTGAAGGTCTTGAACTCTACAAACAAAAAGATCAATCACCGAGTACTGAAAGATGCAGAAGACAAAGCCAAACTGAAACAAGCTCTATGTGAGATGACCAAATACATTCAATAGTTGTAGAACCCTGTTCCTCAGCCTCTCGCAATGGTCCCTTTGAATCTGGATGTCAAGTATCCAGATAATCAGAAATTTCTTGATCAAGTTCACAAAGAAAGGTCTCTGTCTAAGTCATTTTACAATTGGATGGGAGAAGTTGGCAAAAAGGTCACCCTATTTTGCACGAGCTTATGAAGATATAACCAAGAGGTCTTCCTCTCTGGTATCTATTGTCAAAGATGATATTAAACTCTAGGAATGGAAGAGAGATGGCTTGGAAATACACATAACTAACCTAGACGAGGCTTTTGTCTATGGTATAGATAAGTTTTTAGCTAAGAAGACAATACTTGACGCTGATGCCAGTCTATTATTTGTTGCTAAAGTTAATGATGAGTGGTAATGTACACTTTTCGATCAAGGTATTGAGGAATCCAGACAGATTCTAAAGGCTCTAGCCTATGTTGAAGAGGTCCTCAACAACCATATTGATTGCCTCTACAATTTGTCCAAGAATGAAATTAAGGTTGGAATTGATGTACCAAAGATGTGGGAATCCTTCATTGAAAAGGCACAGGGGGTGAAAGATGCTAAAAAAATGGAAGCTCATGATTGCTCAGTTATAGCTCAGGTGCAATCACTAACAACCTTTAGTGATGAACAAATAAAGACACTTGAGACCAAGTTGGAACAATTGCAAAACTGTAAATGTTTTGGGAGCAGAGGCTTGATCTGGTTTCCTCACCGAACCAAGTGGTGCTTGAGAAATTTGCAGTGACCTTTGAGGAGCTAAGTTCCACGCAAAAATCAGCTGATGCTACCACCAGTGTAGATGCCAAGAAAGGCCAATCAGTCAATTAGTCTCTGATAAGGTGGTTCCAAGTGGTTTAGGGTTTAGTTTCATTTTCCTTTAATAGACCTTTAGTTATGAAACTGATCAAGCCCTGCGTGGCTATATAATAATTTTTGAGTAACCTTGAAATGGAAAGTTCTATGATTTCATAAAAACTTAGTTATTTTGATATTTACTGCAAGTACTTTCTAGATGAATGGTTTATTTTGAATTGGAACATATGATATGATATCAGTTGATTTATAAGAGATAATAGTATCTGTCTCGGATCAGTTGTTCTGATTGTTGCATGTATTTTAATTTTAGTTGGGATTGGATGCATGTTGTTGTGATCTCTATTTATGTTATATGGTCATTTTTCCATTCTTCACTTTATTTGAGTATTTGTTGAATTGATCATTCTGGGAATGTTTTTTGGATAATCTTAGTTAGTTGGCTTAGATGAATGTGAATCTTTTCTTGGATTAATAAATCCTTCTAAAATCATTGTATATGAAGAATTGAAAAGCCTTTCTTACTTTCAGGTTAAAAGTATATATTTTCTTATCATTTTCATTCTTTTCAAATAAATGGATTGTAAAGATTGATTTTTTATATAAGGTAGCTACTCCTTTACTCGTAGAGAGTCTAGTCATGAGTGACTAACTCAACTGTTGTATTGTTTTTTCCTTTTGATTGGGTTAAACAATTCGAGGATAGTTATAATTTTGATAAGAAGGAAAATCTGTATACTAACACCTAGGATGGCGTCAAGACTATCCAAGTCAATGATGTAGAAATATGCCTCTAGGAGATACTCTCCAAAGTGATTCTAGAGTCTTGAAATCCTCCTTGTGCAACTCAAAAAATCTCCCCCGGCCACCTTTACCTCAAACTTTGAGATATTATCTATCAGGATTCCTCTCCTGGAAACCAAATCGGGGATGATAAAATTATGTGTTGCACCTATGTCTAGAAGACAAATGATCTATTGTCCCCTAACTACTCCCTTGAGGTGAAAAGAGTGACATGTTGGAATACCCAAGAGGGATGCTAAAGTAATAGGGGGCTGCCCATGGTGAACCTCCCTTTTCTTCCCCTCTACTGAATGCTCATCCCGAGCCTCCTCATTGCTACCCTCATCATCGTTGCCCTCTTGCTGCTCACAATCATCATCGGATACCACCTCAATGTAGTTTACCTTTCCTTTCCCAAGGCACTTGTGATCTGGAGCCCAAGGTTTTCTACATGTGAAGCACAACTTCTTTATTCTCAACTCATTCTGAGTCTCGAAGTCAAGTCTAGTTGGCGTGCTCTTATTATGATTTTTATTTTTCTAACTTGTGAAGAAGATCACAAGTTAGAGACTCGACAAAAGGTGGCACGTCAAGGTGAGGATGAGACTTGGAATTTTTATGTGTATCTTCTAACACTCTATAGATACTCCTTTACCAAGAAATGTGACTACAAGCTCCAGTGACATGAAGCCTCCACGCTGGTAGAATGGTATGGCTGGAAGTCTTCCAAGTTTTTGAGACTAATATATGGTGTTGAAGATCACAGTAATGTACGGTGTCCATCAATAAATGGGAATATATATATATACTACTTCAGAAGTATGGCATAAGTGCATTCATTCCCCATAATTCTTCATACCACTTATGCTATTATTCACAATATCAGATTTAAAACTGAACACATACATGTATTTTCCCTTGTTGAAAATATGTTTGATAAAACTTCTTCTTACCAATAAATCCCAATGTGAAACCTATGTGATTCCACCCTTAATGAGGAGCTGGGGCTTCATACAACCTCTCACAATTTCTAAGGGTTTGCATCCTTGGAAAAGAACCAACCATGTGTGTAACTAGATTTATATTTCTTGTTTTCTTTTAAATTTCATGGTGCTTTTTCCCAAGGTGTATCTTTTTGCTTTTATAACCTCAAAATTAGTGTCAGCACACAAAACTAAGCAATGTAGGATAAAAGCTCACTTGAGTCACTTTTATAAAGTAAAGTAACTTTAAAATATAAAGTGACTTTATAATGACACTTTATAAAATAAAGTGATTTTGACTTTAGAAACAAAGCTCAAAGAATAAATAATCACCCATGTAACCCTGTGACTAGCTAGCATCCTCTATAAAGAAGACATTAGCCTATCTATATGGGTAGATAGACTGATCAGGCATTGAAATGGTCTAGTGCTAGGAAGGGGACATTCCACATTAATAGATCCCTCGTATTAGCCTGGCCGCTAGTCTGCTAAGATGATGACTAGTTGGAAATTTTAACACTCTGCCAACTTCATCTTGTCCTGCTATGCTTTGGTCTAGATGTATTTTCAAATGCTTATTATCACAACAACTCAGGTTAAGAACTTAGCATGCATGCCCCTCTTTGCTAATGAGGATGTGTGTGAGTGTGGAAGAGTCAACTATCCATGTTCCAGTTTCTTTGTACTTGGTCCTTTGTACAGTATTGCTTTCCATTCGGTCATCTATGGGCACTAATAGAAATTCCATTTATTTCTACAATTTTCTTCTGTGTTCAATAACAAGTCAAGTAGCTAATAAATTTAATGATCTATCTTTACACCAACAAGTTCCCAATATGAAACACAATTTCAAGACATTGTTTTATAGGATTAGGAAAGTATAATTATCAAAACTGGTTGCATCAGCAAAAAGTTAAATCATAAACAAAATCTTCTAATTAATAGATAGTAGAAAGGATATCCTCAATAAAAGTTATGCAACAAAACCTTCTTGATTTCTAGTGGGACTGGAACTTCAGGGGAATCACCTCAATATTTTTCAGCAAAGCAACAATTGATCATTATCTTCTTTAGATAAGTTGTGCATGTGTAGTTCATGAACTATATTCAAAACCTTGTAATGTAGGACACTCCACATAGCTCTCTAGTGTCTCTTTACATTCTTCAAAATCTGTGACATTGCTTGCAATGTAAAATAAATCATCCCATACATCGGTAACAAATTCAATTTACTTAATTTTCTTCACTGTAATGAACTCCAATATGAATTCAAATATTCCATGTTCAACATAGTTGCCCAAAAGTTTTTTCTCCATGTATAAATGTGTCTGTGTGTGTCACCATAGACAAGTGAATGCACGCATACAAAAAATTGTAACATCCATCTTAGTGCTAGTATCATTGTATACTCCACTTTACAACTAAGAAAGGTGATCCAATTCTCATATTGTTTTGAAACCTAGAAGACTACTAGTTTAATTCCATAATTTTGATCAACAGATCATAACAGATTTGATTAGAAATATTCATTTTAAAGCCACATCCATGCGCATGCGCGAACACACAGACACATACATACATACATACACACAACATACACAATTATACACACATACACACATACATACAAACACACAAGCTGACATACAGATAGAGAGACGTGCACCCATACATACATATGAATAATAATTAGAGTTACCAGAGCCAACTTTAGTTCACTCTCAACATTTGAATGCACATTCCATCATTAATAATCCCATCTCAACCCTCTAGGCACTAAGGTTGGCTATAGTAACTAAGACTAATCCTCAAAAAGGATGTTGCTGAAATGAGAATCTCAATAATGGTAATAGCTGTAAGTGGATGCTGACAATGAATTTCCCTGTGAGAGTAGCAAAGAATAGTGTATGGAGTTGTAGAGACAAAATTATGTGCAAAATTTGAAGTGGGGAAGGTAAAGGATAGGCAAAGGGAAAAAAAGACTCAAAAAGACTTTTCTTTATGCATATTTGTGAAGTAATTGTAAAATGTTCGTGCTAATTGAAGATTATGAAAAGAAATTAAATATTAATCAAATAAAATTAAATTCAAATATGACTTATACATAAAACTACAATACCTATAAGGAGCCTGATAAAAAAAATTGTGATGACTAGTTCTGCTCCCATGTCTTTTATGGTAGATCCTAATTTTCTGTTAATGAGCATTAGAGATTTTCATACTGGTGGTGCAACTGCCTTTGTGGAAAACACCAACCATGATGCTTCTATTAAATCTATAAATACCACTATAGACCATGGCATCTTGGACCCAACTCTTCATATGGTGCATGCACCCAATACTATCACACATTGCAAGTCAGGCCCAAAAACTGGAACTCAAGATGCTTTGGGGTTTAATATGTTAGTTGGGACTCATCCCACAGTCTCTAGGTTTTTATTAGAAAACTCCAACATTACTAAGTTTTCCATAATTGAGCCTTCTAAAGTGCAAAACTTCTAAGGTGCTCAAGACCCATATGTAGCATTTTGATCTTGTTTCTTTTTAGGATTTCATTTTATGTTATCCTTTGGGGAGGATGTTCAATACATAGGGTATATACTCTATCCTACTGTTTTGGGTGCAGCTTGTTTTCCCCTCTAGGGTAAACTTAGTTTTGCACAAACATAGTACAAGAAATATAGTAAACATAGAATATATCATAGAATAAAAATTACTTTCATTAATCATTCCAAACTGGCAAGTACATTTACATCATAATGATAATACCATAATATATATCATGTGTCCATCCTCCTAGAGGGTATATAAACTACCCGAAGGGCCACGACTGAAATGTCATGACGCAATAGTTTACCTCTTGTTCACTAATGACCAAGGCTAACATAACACTTAATTAACATATTAATTGGTACATTCAAATATCCCAACAACATCATCCCCCCCCAAAAAAAAGTTGTCTTCGATGACTTACAACAAAAGGGAGATGAAATACACTACATAGAATAAGAAAATCATTGAAGAGAAGGGGCGGAGGGCATCCTTGAAAAAGCTAAAGTTTCACCCTCCCCATCAATGTTGCTTCGTCATTCTTTTTTCGTCACATGACATTCCTCTTGTGCCTACACCAAACTTGTCTCCAAAACATACTTTTCAGCTATAGCCTCCACTAACTCTTATTCAAACAATACCATCTCCCGAGCCAATCTAACCTCGATAGCCACCCGTGTTGCCTTCTCTGCTTCCAACTCCTAGGTACATTGTGCCAAGTGTCGCTCTACTACCTCCAACCAAGTGGTCAGCTCCTCCTGAGCTCTCTATGAATCCACCAAGATAGCCTCACATCCATCCAACACTGACTTTGAGTGCCTCAAAGTATAGTACCCCTCTCGAAAGGCTTGCTCTAGTACTCTCTCCACCTCTAGCATGCAAACACTCCATGGTTGTAGTAGCTCTAGGTCTCATCAACTGGTCACACTCCTAAAGGCTGATAACTAAACTGAATAATTTCCTCGTGTCATTCTGATGCCCCAACTCATAATTTTAGTGTACCTCAAAAAGATGATGGGGGTCTAGGGGGAAATGCCCCCAGCAGGGTCAAGGGGCAGCGTCCCCACGGGGTCATTTCAACCCACATAGAAGTCTATGGGGCACACCATTTTTGTGATTTTCTTTCGACCCCATACTCTTTTCTGCTAGCCGCTTATTTTTTCCTCACTACCTCCTTATGTCCTTCACTTTGGTACCATACGTTATTCACTGTGAACTATTTTTATTTTTCATCATTTTTTTTTTAACCTTCGCTGCCACTCCTTGCCATCCATATGAAACTTCTCTTCCTTCTAGCCATACTGATTGTGCCTTCCTGCCATATAGACTATTCTTTCTTGCGTGTACTTGAATAAATGAAACTCTATGACATTTTCCTGTGTACCAAAATTTGGTCTTAATCATGTGTGCCATACAGTTACTCGAAACCTTACGCATGTGTGGGCCATACGGCCTTTTCCTCATCTTATCTTCCAGGCACCGTACAGTTGTACGGTATCGTATGGTCACAGGCATTTTTTCTTTTCTTTTTCCCAGACCGTATGGTCTAACCCGTGTTCTCTCCTTTTGTGTCCTGAGGTGTTTTACATTTTTTACTTCCTTCCGCACGGTTGTCTTTCTCCTATACCGTACGGTTCATGAACTTGCGCTTGTCTTTTTCCATCGTAGAATGATTTGGCCATATGAACTTTATGCGCCATACGGTCAGCACCGTATGGTGACTTTTGTTTTATTGTCGCTTTCTCATCATATGGTCGGTGGTGTCCTCTTTTTCTTTTTTCTTTTTTCTTTTTTCTTTTTTATATTTTTTTTCTCTTTTTTATTTTTTATTTTTTTTCCATTACCATCTAGATGCTTCTTCGATCGCCCGTATGGATGGCTCTTAGGTCGCCTATCTGACCTCTCGAGTCCCTTTCCATCCTCTCAAGTGTTTTGTTCCTCCTTTTGGGTCCATCCTCTCTGGGTAATGTTTCAATTTGGACCCGTTGATGAACTCATGCATCTCCAATCCATCGAGAGTCCACAACTTGACAGCCCTATCATAGCCAACTTCCTGAAATTTTCTTGGCTTAATCTCATTCCTTACAGTGTGCTATCATTCCCTAAAAGAAGTGAAGTTATAATTTGTGTCTTCTAAGGAAGAGATTGTTGAAATCTTTACAAAGCCTTTTCTCAAGGATACTTTTGAGTATATTAGGGAAACATTTGGGGTGATAGCCCCTCCAAATCAGAGCTAATGATGTTGAGGATAGAATCAGTCCAAAGAATCTATCAGAACATTATTTTCTAGATTGATGAGTTTTGGGGACTACTCCTTAGGGGGAGTAGTCTTATGGCTATTTCTTGGTTTGGTACTTTTTATATCTTTGGGCCTTTTCCATTAATGTCAAAGGGGGAGAAGTTGTGTGAAAAAAAACAACAACATCAAAGATTGTAGAGATTGTGTTGAAGTTGGATATTCAAAGTGATCAAGTGGATATAATGCAACTATACTTTTAGAGTGATCAGGTTGATGTAGAGTTGACTTTGTGCATTGATCATTTTTTACTACATATGTTACCATCAATGCCAAAGGGAGAGATTGTTAGAAGATTGTTGATCATGTCAAAGTTTTGGATTTGGGTGTGTTGACATTAATATTTTATCATTGATGTCAACATACTTGTTGTTGTCTTAGATAGTGTATTCAAGATGTTCGATAAGGAGGATTTTAGTTGTTCAGATTCTATGTTCAAGATTTTGAGATGCGACGGTGAGGTATTGTTCTAAGATGTCTGTAGCTCATCTAAAGAGGTTCACAGAAGTTGGTTCAATAGTTTGAGTAAGATATTATTGAGTTTCTGGTTACTGGTGTCACAGTGTTCCTGTGACCAGTGGATGAGTATTTGGTTCGGTATGACTTGGATTTGATGTTTTAGAGGTTGTGAAGTTAGTGATTACATATTTTCTTATCATTGTGCTCATAGCTGGTGTTGTTCATGACTTAGAGAACAACAAGCTATCTTTTGCTATGTCTGAGTTCGATATCTTGGTGTTCTTATTGATCAGAGATAAAGATGAGCTTAAATTTTGTATTGGAGGTGATGTGAAGGTTTTGGATTGTATTCATGTTTCTTGTTGGTGTTCTTGGATTGTGTGATGATCATTTTTTTGGTTCGCATTGGTTGAGATGATCACATTTGCAGCTTTGGTAGTGTTTTAGTGTTTCTTCATTTAGGTCCTAGATGACTTAATGAAGTAACGTGTTGCAATTCTTGAAGTTGCTTCAGTAGAACTTGTATGTATTCAAGGCTAAAGATTTGGGTCCTATATAAGCCTTATCCAACTTGATTTGGATCACATTGTAGATTGAGCATAAGTTTTATATTTTTTATTGTATTAGATCTTAGCTGACCTAGTGGTTGGTTATTCTTTATAATTAGTATAAATGAGAGATCATTTTGTAATTGAGAGTATGTATGCAAGAGAGAGGATTGTGTATATGTGTTCTGCACTTAAGGCAGATTTTGTACTTTATTGGAGTTGTATTAGCATAGATGTTATTTGTCAGTTCGGTTGTAAAGGATTGTATGTCCACCCCATTATAATTGAAGATAGATAGGTGAACCTAATTGAGGACCACATTTGAGATTGTATTGTGAGTAGTGATCTCTCAGTAGTGAGCCTACAGATTGGGATGTAAGCCTGTAGTTGCAAGTACATCCTTTGTTCTCTATTTTTCTCTTAACTAGCTAGAAATTTTTAATTAAGTACACTCATCTAGTGGGTTTGACTCACACCAGGGTTTTCCTTTAACTAGGTTTCCTCAAGAACAAATCTTTGTGTTTTGTGATTTTTGTTGTGGACCTTGCATTATTATTTATCTTTCAGATCTAAGTGGCTAAAGTGAAATTAAAGTAATTAGGTACACACAACTGATTCACCCCCCCCCCCCCCCTCTCAGTTGTGCTTGCCTCCTTTTAGGCCTAACATTATTGTCATCCTTCTAATTGTAGTATGTGTATGGGATGTTGTTCTTTGGTTGTGTCTAAGAAACCATCATAAATTGCACTTGTCAATAATCTAGTGAAGAAATGATATATCTTCTAAATAAACAAAATGTAGTGCAATGTATATGTTCATTTATTGATCTTGATTCTCTTTTATATTTGAACATTATGGGGTGTAGAATTTACTTTATTCATACCACTTTCTAATTTGATTAAGCAATTATAGAAACTTGCAAACCAACTTAACCTATTAGGGTAAAATTTGAACTCCATTTCATTAAATAAACTACAAATGAAAATGGGATAGCTTAGAAATAAAATGGTTAGCTCATTTTAATTCAATGTTTTATACTGAAATGGTAGGGGTTTGTCCTTTTCTCTACATAATATTTTAGCTCTATTTTGTTTTAGTCCAAGATGATTTGGAATTCTTGTTCGCCTTGTTGATCTAAATGTGTATCTATGCCATATCATTTGGTAAAACGTCAATCTTTTGTAGTTCCACCAGCATACAAATATGGATTCAAATGCTTGTAAATAGAGATCATTGGCTGCTTTATTGAAATTTTTAACGCATGGGTGGTTTGACAAAAGAAAAAGGTACCAGTTGTTAACACTTAAACTCATTGGGAACAAATTTAACATACCTATTTTGGATTTATGGGAAAAGTCTTTTAAATGAATCATTACAAATATAACAACTTGTGCTTGAGTGTTTGACCATTTCACCATTAAGTTTATATATATAAAAAGGGAGTAATTATTTTTTGATTAAAATAGGTGGCTTATTTGTTTATTTTATTGCAAATTCTTTCTTGTAGGTTAAATTGTACCTACAAGATGTGTGAACGAGTCTAGACTAAAATATAGAATAATTTGATGTGTTGCAAAGGATGATAATTACAAAATGAAACTAATTTATATCATGCACCTTGGGTTTATGTGACTATAATTCCTGAGCCAAGTGTTTGTAGTTTCTTCTTTTTCATTATTCTATACCCTTACTTTAGATGAATATGGAAATTTTTTATTGAAGGGTGTTGAATATGGGCTTTTAGGGAAGGGTAGGAAATGGAATTCTCTTATGCATTCTACCTACCAATAGAAGATGATTTTAATTGTTTTGGCCAAAGCTCTTGTATATGTATTATTTTATAAGTTGGTTATTGGTTAACCTCCTTGCAACACTAGTGTTAGTTACTACATAAACATAGGTGTTATGTATTTTAGTTCACTATTGCACTAAATCCATCCAATCTACCAGTTCCAAGTTGGTAGGCTTCTTGGATAGGGTCGACACACTCTGTGTCAGGTTGAGCCTCAGAGGAGCTAACCACTCTATGGTTGGGTGAAAAAAGCACTTGGACCATAATCTCATCTTGAGTATTTCAGATGGATAGAGGTCCAATGGCTAAAGGAGACAAGGATTCGTATCTCATGTATTCATAATTTGTCCAATATGGCCCATTGTGTTAAATGATGTAATTTTGCATTCTATTTGATCTATATTGTGTACTTGATGCTCGACAAGTAGTTCAACATCTATTTCAAATCCTTGATATAATATGAACTAGTTATTTGTATTTGTACTAATGGGGTATTCGACAGTTTTGGTCAACACCTCTTCTTTGTTTATGATATCATGTATTTACTTACACTTATTCAACATCTAGGTCGAACCATGTACTTTATTTTCATGGATTACATGGAATTATTTTGACACCTCACTATATTTATTTGACTCTTGACTTAATTGAATGACTTTTATGTGCTTTTAGAAAAATGCTTATATGGCACATGTTGTAGAAAAAGTAGTTTTTACATGTTATTTGCTTGTTAAGAACTTTTTTCTTGCATAATTTTCTGATCTTTTTCATTCATTTGAGTAGGGCCTCTTAACAAGGTTTTTAGCAGTCAAAAGACATTTCTTCTTCAACATCCCTTCCATTTCATTCTATGTCGTCAAGTAGTTTGAATCCCTAATTTTTTATGTTTTTCAAATTTTTGCTCTTCAGACTATCTATTCATCAACACCATCTTTAAATTCAATTTTTGGGAGCATAAGGAAATAAATAGAAAGTATGATGAATGATAGTGTTTCTTTGCTTATGCTTTCTATCATTCATTTTGATGACGGATTATGATCTAAAATGTTGATGTATAAACAATCACACAATCAAATTTAAAAACAAAGACAGATTCTATTATAGATTATGGAAACCTACTTTCTCTTTCTTAGATCCATTTTGTACAAATCATGTTTAATGTTTTATCTTGTAAAAGCATCAATTCTTCAACATCACATCCATGACCTTTAAATATTCTCTTATGCCTAGTGGGTTGGCGGGTAGAAGATATGTGGAAAGAAAAATGAGCCCGTATTAATTTTAAATGCCTTGAACAGTTTACCTTATTGAAACATATATCATATTATTTAAAATATCATTTTTAGGTTTTTTGTTCTTACCTCATGTTTCCTTCGTGATGCATAATTAAATCATTTAAAATTAAATGAGTTAAATAATTTTACTCTTCACCAATCTTTATAGTCAAATCATAAAAACATTGACAACATTGACTTGATCAGGAATGATTGGTGGACAAAATTTCAACTGCACCTCAGGCAAGAAACTCTATGTTGGCCCTTTGTTCCAGGTGACTGGAAATAAGGAAGGTTCACAGTCTACGGGTGACTCTACCGGTGTTCAGGGTGATGGAGTTGAGTCGGATGCTGGGGACCCACATGGGGGTGTCGATCAAGGTGGGGGGTCCTCCATGTGCTAGTAATATGTCTTCCTCAGTCCAAATTCTCACAAAAACCTCACACCCCCGACCTTCCCTTTTTGGTGTTAAACCGAGTGGGAAATCTTCCTTCCCTCAAGCACGAAACATCTCTGATCCTTCCCAAGGGAAGTTTTCAATTGTTGTCCCCAACCCAATTATTTATCATAATATTGCCCTTATGGCTCTCACGTTGGTCAAACATTTAATGGGTCCCAGACCCAATATTGATGTTGTGTAGGTTTTTGATAAGAAAAATTGGGACCTTAAGGGACAAGTAGAAATTATTGCCATGCCAGAGGGATTTCTCTCCTTTTCATTTTCTTTCCAGGAAGATATGTCGAAGGTTTTATGTGGCATTCCTTGAATGGTTGGTAAATCGGCCTTGGCCCTCTAGAAATGGTCACCCAAGATAGATTTGAATGAATCCTTTATCCAAGCCACAACAACCTTTCTGAGGTCTTTACTCGGTTAATAGTACTTATAGTCTAGTTAAGAACTACAACATTCATGTTAAAGACTACCCAAATAAGGGACTTAAAAACTCTAGCTAAAGAGCTATCTTGTTAGAGGATTTTCACTTCAGATCTATTAGGAGCCTGCTCACCCTGTTAGGAGTGATCCTGCTAAAGGATTTTTCTTGCCAATCTATTAGAATCAACAAGTAGATAATGATCTAATATTTGCACTCAATGCATGACAGATCCAATGAATTCTAGATCAATTATGCTTCTCTAAATACTTTATTGTCTCTGTACAATCTCCAACAATCTTCACATATCATCGCAACAACACTGCAACTCACTCCAACATTAATTATTAACCATTTATATACTTGTTCTAGGTTGGTGCTAGAACCCTAAAAAATTTTACAAGTTGGCCCTCAAATCCAACTTATCATTAAGAGAAAGTGTGCCAAAATAAAAATTATACAACTTTGATGTCGACCTAAAACATTAAAATCAGAAAACATGTCAACCCAACACATACATTTAACCACAACACCAATCTAACCAACTATGTCCACCGGTTCACTGTTCTAACTGCCAGTTTCACTTAAATCTTCAATAACTTTCAAAATTATTCAAAATAACTCATGTGATCGTATGAATAGATAGATATCCCTTTGCAAATGTTAACTCTATGACTGCGCACCTTAACTCGATCATCTTCTCCAAAAATAATTCATTGTTGTTTTCCTTCTGCACTATCACCGATTGACTTGACACTTAGTTATTCTTCAATCAAATCCTTCAGTTCTATCGGTAAATCTATTTTCTTGACATAAACAAAACATGTTTCTAGCAATGACAACACCACAACATACTCATGTGACCAAAACACATACGACCTTCATCAAATGCCAACACTTTGCCTTCTTCAAATTTTTAACCACATGTCCATTTTAGGCACCAAAATGAGATGTGCAATGTGATGTTTGTGCATGCAATGTTTGTTTTAAAGCACCAAAAAGAGATATGAATGAATTTTAGATTAAAAGGATTACCCTATTTCCAAGCCACATGCTAAAAAAGAGAAGTTAGTACCAAAAAGGCCTAGCAATTAGTTCTCATAAGCATAATTAGTACTCACATCAACACACATATTACCATACTTATCTGATAGCTTGATCAATTGGTCTATATACGAATTATGGAGCTCTTCCTATCCAAACTCTTCTTGCAATCAATCAATTGCAAATTTGTGAGATGGTTCTCAGATTTCCTTTATATGTCTCTCTATCTCTTACACTGTTCTACAAGCTCTTGGACTTTGATCTTTTTGTGCTTAGGAGGACCATTGTATTTTGTCGTTATAGTCAAGTGTGTGATTTCATTACAGAGGATGTTTCTTTGAAAGCTATCAAGTGTAGCTTTCTAATATAGAGAGTGTGTAGACATAGAAAAGAGAATTTAAGACAGAAGAGAAATTTATAATTGGCCAAGTGTATTGTTTTGTCAGGACGACTACGGTAATCCATTAAGGTATTTGTGTTGATGCAAGGATGTATGTTTCGATTGTGAATAATGTCTGTGGTGATCTAGTATGTAAAGTGTGTCAATCAAATTTTTGTTAGCTGGGAAAAATAATCACAAAGATCATGTATACAAATAATAGAATTTCAATAAAAACACAGTATGTCAATATTTTAGAATAAGAGATAATCAACTATCACAATAAAAATAAACATATATAATAACTCATAGATCCAAAACACAAAGAATAAAATTACAACAAATATGGCAAAGATGTGCAATGATACAATGTGCTAAGTGAGTTGATCTTTGTGGATGAATGTTGTCATTCTGATGTGTGAGCATCTTCTGGTTGTGTCGAATGTGGTAATTTGATTATGCAAGAGTGTCTCTGAAACCTGTATCAATGTAAAAAGAAACCTATGTCTACGTCGAAACAAATAAAATTTCAATTTTAAAGGGTTAGTGCTTTACATCAGGTTCACCATTTTGTAATTGGGTAACAAAGATTAATAGAAACCTATAATAACACATAAAATCTCAACTACAAAGAGATTGTTAGAGTAATTAGTCTTTTAATACTCAAGAAAGGATGCAAGATAAATAATAAATATAATCAATCAAACATTATGAAATCAATCCAAAACATGAATATGCAAACCTACGAAATTCACCCTTTGTGTTCTCCTTATGAAATGTGGGCTCTCAAAATTGAGCTCAACATCGTGCCAGCATAAGAATCCAAAGCAATTGCGGTTACCAAAATCAAAAGTTTGGCTCTCTATTTATAAGATTTTAGGGGTTTCAACTAAGAATCCATGATTGAAGGGTTGATTGATTGTGATTGGGGAGTTGAACTCAGAGTGACTGGGAGTTCAACTCTCTGCTTGACTACCTTGATTGAGGGATTGATTGTTCTATCAGGAAATAGATTGAGAGATGACTTGAATAGACTGGTGAGTTAACAAATAATATGGATGAGTTAACTGATTGCACATCAATTAGAAGACTGAATTGACTAGAGACTTAACTGATTGTTGAAGGAGGAATTAACAATGAGGATTGAATAGTTAAGAGAGAGAATTATGTAATGAATTGAAAGTCAGTATGAGTTAGCTTTGGAGGAATAAATCATGATTAAATAAATAAAATTATCATTTACTTGCACATGTGACAATTATAAATGAATAAATAATATTTATGAAATGAAATGAATAATTAGTTTAATTAGATAAATATAATTTATTTAATTATGAGAGGTATTTGATTTAATTATTGCATACATGAAATAATTAGAAAAAGGGAACATTAATTAAATATCGTTATTTAGTTAATTACATAACATAGGGAATAATTAAATAATGTTTTAACAATTTAATCATTTTATATATGAATATTTGATGAAATATTGATTGGACATTTTTTATTTTATTTTTTTCGATCGGTAAAAGGCCAAAGCCTTAGACATTGATTGGACATTTAACAATTAAGGTAATTAATTAAAATTACTTAATTATAGAATTTAGGAGAAATGTTGATTTTTCACTTTAGAAAATGGTAGAAAGTCGCGATTTATTAAATAATAAAGAATATTAAATAAAGTAAAGAGGAATGTTAGTAGTGTCATCACATTAAGGCGATAGGCCATTTATACATCTCTACACATAAGTGGTGAGAATACAATTTATTTTTGTCATATTCTCTCTCTTATTATTTTGCTTTCTATTCGACTTCCAGATCTTGGGTGACCTTCATAGACAAATGTTATAGGAATCATCATTGGATAATGGTATGAATTTTACTAGCAAAATCCCAAGACATTTATAAGAAAATTAATCCTCAAATAAAATGGAATTGGTAAGCTTTTAGAAAGAAAAGTCAATAACCTTATTTCATAATTAAAATTAAAATATAACATGAATCCATAAAAACTAAAGTATTATGAAGAATAAATTTGGATAGGACAGAAATTGGAAGAAAAATTTATTAATAAGTGATTTAATGTATGAGTGCTTAGTCATGATATTTTTACAGCTAGGAAATCAACTATCATTCCAAAGTTTTTATATTTAAATGTCATAAATTTTTAAGGGTTTGAGGGATGAGAAATTCCACATTATCATCTAAAACCCCCAAACTTCAATGTAGATCTACTAGGTACTAAAATAAGTAGGGAAAATGGTCCACAAAGTGAAGAGTTAATAAGAAATTTGAATTTGTCACTATTGGATTTGTGTGATGTTTGTGTTGTAGTGTTGTTGTTCTTTCCATCAAGGTTCAAACCTTTTTGGGGTTCTATTGTTAAATGTTTAAATGGAGACGAGGTCCTATATTTGTGACCTCATTAGTTCATAGCTTTGGGTCAAAAGTGTTTACCCAATTTCTAAGAGAACAATAATGAAAAATAAAATGAAAAGTTGAATGACAATTTTGGAAACCTAATATACAATGAAAAATTGAAAGAATTTTAAGAAAAGACCAATAGAAAATATTTTTAAAAGTATATTAAATTTTATTAATAAAAATATATTAACTCACAATGAATCATAAAATGATGCATCCTCTTAACCAATTATCACCCCATTGTTGAATAAGAAAAGAAGAATTATCACCCCATTGTTGAATAAGAAAAGAAGAGATTCTAGAAAAAAAAATACAACTACTAAACATAGAAAGTGAGTGAAATTTTAGTGTGAGTATAAAGATTTTTGTTTAATAACTCCCCGATATTGAGATACTAGAGATAATGGTAAAGGAAGATTCATTTTTTTTTATAGTTAAAAGATACCAAAACTAAGAAGTATCAGAGTAATGTAGAACCCATAAATTATAGGTTATAATAGAGGAACAAAACAAAGGCAAGGTAAAATGTGCCAAAATAAAGTTAATTCAAAAGAAACTACATCTTGAACAACAATATAGAGAACATACTAAATAAGTTGGAGAGCACATATATTTCTAGAATCTAAATAGAGAAGACTGAGCATGTAAGATAATCAAACTAAGTTGTGTGACATTATTAAAGGAAAAAGACATTGAAATAGTAAACAAAAAGGTGTCTTTTGCAAAATAAGGAGTGAACCGCATTGAAAAACAAATTTATAAGGAATGGTTTTATATCTAGAAATAATTTATATAGAAGTGATAAAATGGATAGATACATTTTAGACTAGAGATGAATAACTATTACTAAGTATTTAAATACACAGTATTAAAACTAGAAGAACAATTGAATGAAAAATAAAGGATTCCTAGTTTGCATGTTTAAGCTACTATTCTTTTCTGTTTTCCAACATTTCAAGTAGGTCTATGTCAATTTCACATCGTGAATTAATCATATTATTCCTACTTTGCGAGCCTAGATTTTGGCAATACGTCTAAGCATCTATTTCACCATGGTTTTTCCTGTTATGGTACTCTTATGTGTTGATTTATGTTTATGATTTGATAAGTTACTTCATTATCAAGGGAAGATTAGTGTTTAACAAGGTTGAAAATTACATATATTGATTCACCCCCCTCTTAGTAGATCTATGTGCTTAACTTATTATAATTTTAGCTTGATCTTTAGTTGACTAATTAAATAACTTCAATAAGAGGTGAAATGAAAATTAGTAGCATTTGGTATGAATAGTTCTTTTGGCTCATGTTTACAAGTGATATCAACACACTTTGAGCTACCACACTTACAATCTCAAATAGTTGCAACAACATTTGTGGCATTGTTGCTTTAAATTAATTTGAGTAATGAAATACATCTTAAAGATGAAAATAAAGGAATGGGAAATCCCCCTCAGATTGCTAATTAAGAGTATAAATATAATGAATTTAAATAGACTAGTACAAACATAGAAAACCTCAATTAGGATTTTGAGATGTATGTGATTTGATTTGATTTATACTTATTGTTATATGGAAATGTCTTGCTAAATTTTTTCACAGATCGGTTAAGGGTGACATAATCATAGCATTAAGGATTATATGGTTTAAGAAAACAAGCACTGATCATGATGATCAATAGCTCTATGTGCTCCTGTTTGCAAGTACAAATCATGGAGGAAAACTCTAGGTAAAAGGACCCTTGAAAGGGTTGCATGCCCACTTTATAATTAACTTCAAATGTAGCTAGAAAATTCTAGAAGTATATAGTTTACACCTTATCCCATTTAGAAGAAAGGTATCTGGAAATGAAATATGTTCACAAAATTGAGGATTTTAGGGATGGGGCTTCAAAAATTCCTTGAAAAGGGGTTGTGTCACCCATAAACTACACTATTTAAAATTAATCAAGAAAAATGATTTAAATAAGAGTAAGGGTTCTAATCTTAAAGATCGAAATCCAAAACATTAAATTCCATGTAATACTCAAAAAGATCCAAAAAGTTTCACTTGTTTAAATAAGAGTAAAGGTTCTAATCTTAAAGATTATCTTGAGAGTGACTTGGGGAAATGGTCTATCCCTAAGTCTTGGCCAATCTTCTTTATTACATCTCTCTTAAAAATCATTCAAATTTGGATTCCCTAAACTTATATCTTTGATTCCAAACATAGTGTTAGTTAAGCAACATAAATGCTCATATTCCAAGTATTTATATTTAATGGTAGCTGGAATTGAATGAAAGCAAGGAGAATTTATATTCAAGAAATAATTTTGAATAATGTATTGTCATACAATGAGCTAAGAGGATTAAGAACATATCACACTTTTAAATGAACTACATTTCTTATAGCTCAAATTATCTTCTACAACTTTTCCTATTAATCTTGCCCTTTTGTTCTCTATGAGTTCCTCTTCAAATGATTGTTAATATTGATTTATTTTTAATACTTTTTCTCTCTTATATGCCCTCATATCTACTACAATTTGTCACAAAGAAATAACAATGGACATTAATTATGGTGTAGTTGATATATTGCTTTGTGTAACACTTCATGCCATACTTTGGAAAATAATGGCTTAAAAGGGGCTTTTTGCAATTTAATAATAAGTTTCAAAAACCCTAACGGGTTTAAAAACTTGTATCATTATTGAAGTCCATTTTTGTAGGCTTCTGAGAATCTACTTTGTAAAAAGATTAAGTAATTTCAAAGTTACTAGTTCTATGTCAAGACCTAATGTGGTTGTGAAAACCTTATTGGGTCCTTATAACAATTTCAAAATCTTGTTTGAAGGTTGATAAAAAAAGAATATATAGGCTTTGAGTTCTTAAAATTAGCACTTTGATGGAAGTTAAAAACTTCTAAAACCCTTGTTAGAGACCAATAGGGTTTTGAGAACCTTGTCATCTCCCAACATTGTTTTTGAAACAAAGCCACAAGCCAACATAAAAATAAAAATAAAAATAAAAAAGACTTTCAAACTTCAAAGGGTAAGGTTTAGAACTAGAACTTAAGATCCTAAACCCTACCCTTACACCCTAAACTTAAGGTGTGTATAGAAGTGTCAACAAAATAAAAGAACTCAGCTCCCTATTTATAACCCCTTGAGTTAAACTATTCCAAAAACCAAATGCTCGCTATCAGAGCTAAGGAGTAAATGCAGCCACCTCCTATACTCCTCTAGAATGAACTATCAATTGGACAAACAAAGGTCGTTCAATAATCTATAGCCAAAAGTTTGAGATCACTGACTTTCATATTTTGTATGCATGTTTTCTAGTGTTTGCATAGGTATGAACGAGCGGAGGGTGGCGCTGTCAAAAAAATAATTTTCACTTAGGGTCTGTTTGGTTGCTATAATTAAATAACATTGGAATTGTCCAATTCCAGTATTTGACAAATCTGGAAGTTTTAAATCCGGAAAATGGTTTTTGGAATATGGCTGGAACCATTTTCTTCACTTGGAATTCACCTAGAATTCATAATGAGAAGATGGAAAATGTTGTTTGCATTTGGATTTTAAAATATTATAAATTTTGCTTTACCCCCAATTCCCATTTAAGTGGAATTGGAACTGATTTTCCAATTCCACCTATTTAGATGGAAGATTCAAATGCTAGTTTTGTGGGTAAGTGACAATTAACAAATCCCCATTTGAGTTTCATGTTTTGAACACAAACATTGAAAATGTCAATTTCAAGATTTGACAATCCCAATTCCAGTCTAATTTCAGCAAACAAATGAGCCCTTAAAGATTCTCGAGGAAAACCATAAAGGGAAAGGTGCAACTGTGATAGGTCCAAAAGAAAGAGATTTTCCATGTGTCAAGACGATGAGTATTCCTAAGAGAAGCACAAGAAAAAAAAATTGAGGCAATGCTCAGGCAGGACACGTCGACATCCTCCACTGAGAAAGAGATTGCAAAGCCTAAAAGGAGGGGCCCACCACAAAATGGCCTTACCACATAACAAAAGGGAACATGATATAAGTTGGAGTGAACTATAAAATTTAAGGCTTACAATTTATCACAATAGAAAGGTCCACAACTTGGCGACCAAAATTGTGGGCCACACAAAATGAGGATTGATTAAAAAAATTTTATGGAGACTTGTAAAGAGGCTCATTCCTGCTCTGATGATTGAACTAGCTCCTAAAAAAACAAAATAGCCTGATCTAGCACAAACATTTCCTTGAATAAAATGTATGTCATCTTTCCCAAGGCAGATTCCATGTTGAGGTTTAATTTGACCATGGGCCATTTGATACCTTCTACCTTGGATGCGAGAGGGAGTAACTCAAACCTTGAAAGACCAACAAGTCCTACTTCTTCTCATCCAAAATCTATTGAATATAATCCTCTTCAATAATCCTCTCATCTACAAGGAAAAGAGGCGGGAGTCCCTATTACATGAACTCTTCAAAAAATCCCCTCTTACTTACCATCTGGGTGTTAAGGTGAACTCTTCCCCGCAAAGCATGTTCATGTCAGGTTATGAATTCATTGGCCTTTTTTATTGTGGCTCTTTGATCCAATATTCCTGTTGTTGACACGGTGTTGTTTGACACCACATACAACTTTTCAATCAAAATAATTGAGTCACTCACTTGGGCTAATTTCTTGCAAGTGTTTCTCAATCAAGTTGCTTGCATCAATGCTCATTTTTCTAGCATCATCGAGGAACCTTAAAGTCTCTACCAACACAACTATTGAGCTTTTTATCTTTTCCCAAAATGACGTGTGCAGTTGCTATAAAACTAAGAGGAGGTCTCATTGCTTTGGTTATACAAGTTAGGTCAAAAGATGATGCTATAGTTGTTGATCCTTGTTGGTGCTCTCATCCTGTGGACTATTGATTAGTGCTTAAGCGTCTACAATTTGTTTGTGTAATTACTCCAGCTCTTGGTTCCTTAATTGCAATGCAACCTTTTTTGTCTGCTTGTCATTTCTTATTTTGTCCAAAGATTCTTGAACCTCTTGAAGCCTACATTGGAAAGTAGCTTCCTTATATTGCAAATTCTTTTGACTTAGAGGTAGCGGTTGGATCATCGCTTGGAATTGGGATTTTGCCAACTTTGTTTCCCTTTTTTTGGAAATTTCACACATCAGGGCATCATTCAAATCCTTCTAAATTGTTTCTCTCTCAAGAGAGTTCTCCCTTGTCCACCTTACAAGTTCTTCAATTGTGGCCACATGTTGTTGGAGCTATGCTACTTCTTTATCTCTCATTTTTAGGGAGGCTCTGGTATCTTCCATCTCTTTCTAACAATCCTAAAAGGCTGAGATAAGCGCTTGGGTTTCTCCTCAAGTTGCTTCACATTCTACTTCAAGTGCACAAAACTGATTCTCTATTTTCTTCTTTTCCTCCTGTTCAACTAGAATAGAAGTGACATTTCTTTCTTGCTTTTCATTCTTGAGATGAGAATTTTTCATTTTAAGTTCCTTAATTTGGACCTTGAGTTTATCCATGTTTGCAACCACACTCTCAAATTCCCTCCACATTTTCTCCAGTTTTTTTGCCTTGCCTTATGAAATCAGAAGTAACCACTCTTCGTGATTCCTCCAAGAACTCCACCTTATCTTGTGGGTGGGTATTGCACAAGTTAATTCCAACAATATGCACGGTGGAGTCTTTGATTCTCATCCCACCATCTTTTTTTGATCATTCGAAGTCATAGATGCCAACATAAAGGTTTTTTTGTTTATCATCATAAAACATTTTGATCCTAAAGGTAGCCAATTTGGTGGTGCCCCTCCCTCTTTTCCTTTGGATCCTTTCTCTGCGAGCCTCCCTAGTGTAATTGAATTATCTTTGAATCTCTTGTGAGGAATCAATTTGTTTCCCTACTAGGGTGTAACCTATTGGTAGCCTGAAGGGTATTGGGATGGTTGATGTACTCCCTTGTGTACTAGCATTTGACCTCTAGGCAAGCTAAAGGTCCTAGGTGAGAACATGGGGATGCTTGGGAGCATTTTACCTTTGATAGCCAAAGCTATAGATGTTGATTGAGAAGAGGCAGAAGCAGGTGGGGTTTTGATTACCATTTCTATGGATGAGGGGGTTGTTGTGGAAGTGTATGCTGAATAGACATTTACATTAGAAGAGGAAGAGGGTTGCACAAGCATCTCAGTCATTGGTGCAAAAGTTTGTAAAGGCTCTTGGGATGGTTGGGTAGTAACTATTTGTGAGGAATTCACCACAGTGGGAACAGACCTGGTTGGGGAAAAATCTTGAACTAAAGACTGAGAAGAGAGAAGAGGGGAAAGAAACTTACTAGTTGGTGCAAGGCCGCAACTGCTTCAATAGTGACTTCTTCCTCCTCCTCGTAAAGATTCCCCAAATTAACCTACTCATTCTCTTGGTCTTCTCCTCAGGTGGGGTGGCATGGCTTTCTCCACTTTGATATCTTCACTACTCTTGCACTGTGGCTATGGACGATGCCATCAACTTGGGTCTTTGAGGAGCCACATGCCTCTTTTTAGATGAGATTGAATTTTATTTAGCTTATGTACTCTGCTACTCAAGAACAATCCTTACCTCTAGTGAGGACTCAGTATTAAAAGCTCTATAGGGTTCTTCACTTGGTTGTGTTTTGTCCCAATTCTCATTGACTAATATATCACCATTCAAGCTACTCGGTTTGATTGTGGTATCATCTATTTCATGTCAGCAAATACAAAATGTTGTGACTTCGTCCATTGACCAGTCATCATCTGCAACAGGATTCCTAAACATTTTAGGGATCTTGTTGCTTGGGTTGCCACTAAAACATTTGGGTAAAATGCGAACCAAGTTGGGGGAGCTTGAGCAAGAAGCAAAGTCAGGTTGACCAATGCTTCTACATTAATCAGGGTCGAGAAATGATGTTGTTCTAAGTAAGGTCGTGATTCATTTGTAAAAGGGATCTAGAAAGTAGTGGCTAAACATATGTAAGGATTGTAGCGCCATTCATTACAAATGAGACAGGCGACAAATCAACTAGATTTGTGGTGAGCATTTGTTCAGCTCTCTTGGTGTAACCCTTTTGGTGGGTTACGCCCAAAGATGGCCTTTTACGGTGATCACTTTCTGGTTATCAGAGATGGTATTATTGTGCCCCCTAGCTACTCATCTTAGTGTTGGTGTCATGCCTTACACATTTCTATGGGCTCCTTTAGGGTTGGCTCCCACTGGCTTCAGATTCAGATAAATCACCATAGGGACAAAGAGGATAGAACTTGTCACTTGTGTACCTTGGGCATGGCTGAGACGGAGATCCATTTCATTTTTCATTGTCCCACCTACTATGAGATTCGTGGTAGATTCTATTGCTTATTTATTGAATGCAACTCCCTCATGGCCTTCTTCAACTACATGTACCAAAGATGCCTTGCACTGTACCTCGGGGAGACTATGCAGCTCCGCAACCACACCTTACAACTCTTATTCCCCTAGAGAGTGACCCTGATTTAGCTTATCACCACTTTCTTCTCTCCCTCAACTCCTTCACGTGGGACAAAGCGGTCTTCCAATGCCACCATCACCAGTCACTCTAGATCTGTGAGACCTCGTAGTGGTTATACTTGTCAGCGGCACCCTCCCAGATTTTCTTGGCAGCGGTTTAGGGCACCTTCTTTCCCTAGTCTATAGCCTTCGATGCTTGGCTTCTTTTTACCAAGGAAGGACCCTTAGTCCTTGCCTCGAAATTGTGCTCCTTCTTCTTGTTTCTCTTATTTTCCCTATTTTCTTTCTTTCCTTGGTACCGCTTGGTGCTATTTCTATTGGCAGTCTTTTATGTTGTACACTCTTCTACCCCATAGACCCTTGTGGTCTCTTGTTGGACATTAATAAATTTATCTTATCTTCTTCAAAATTGGGACTCCATCATAGGTCTGTGTGCCCATGAAGATGGTTGTCTTCTTCTTTCCAGACCCAAAAGTGGTACCTACAACCAATAGTTGATGGAAAACATCCAAAGCTAAGACCTTATTCATTATAGTTAAGGGTAGCCATAGGGGTTCCCCCTAAAAAACCATGCACTTAAACAAAATTGAAAATTCATCCACAAAACCAATCACATATGAGGAGGGGGACCCTTGTGAAATCTATTTGTTGGCCTATGAATCTCAAGATTGGTTTTCATGTAAGGACTCTCAAGCAAGGGACCAAAAAACTATTTGGGAATTCACAATAGTCGTGGGTGGATGATAATAAATGTGTCTATATAGTTTTAGGATTCATCCTTCTCCTTTCACCTACTACATTCAAATCCATAAACCTTTGGAAGAAACATGAATTTTGAAAAAGAATAAGATGCACTAAGAGGGAAAGGTAGTGATACCATACCCTTCAAGTTGTCAAGAAATCTCTTTGACAATATTCTTAACAAAATCATATTTATGGACTATGGTGTCCCATTTCAAATAGAGTGTGAACCCTAGGTGATAAAGATGGACATCCAAATCATGATCCTTCCAATGAGAAAAAGACAACATAGATAAAAATCCCTGCAAGTCATTCTTGAAGGACCTAATAGAGACAAGAAACTCAAGACTACTTCCTTCTTCCATTTCTTAGGCTAGCTCAATGTTGTAGAAATCGAGTTCCTCCTTTCTTCATATCTAGAAACTCTCAAACATATTACAATTGAATTTCAGGATGTTGGGGTTGTAGCGGATGCATAACATTTCATGCACCAGAGAAGAATTAACCTCCAAATTCATCTCGGTTCTAGTGAGTTTCCTCATTATGCCAAAACGCTCATCACATGCATGAATTAACATTGTCTCAAACTAGAAAACCATAAACATTTTCTTAGAGAGCTCAAGGTCTTTCCAATTGTAGAATTCTATACTCTTTGCAAAGCTCCTTCCCCAAGATTCTTTGGAGTCTCCTACAACTTTGGCTCAAAAATATCATTGGCACAATCTTGCACCATAGAAGCATCTCTTTGAGGGACCTTCTCTAAGGCTTTAGTGTGCTCAAAATTATGTCTCAACTGATTGGGTGTGCATGCAAAGGATGAATCTCCAAAACCATCCATGTAGACTACCTAGGGAGTCTTGACCATGGAGAAAGAGCTTGATCCTTCTACAACCATGACTTTTTGGTGGGAATTGCCCTTTGAAAACTAAAAATTTCTTCTAACTTGCTCTGAAAACTTTCTCGCCTACACTAGTAAACTTCTCACAAACTTGAAGATACAAGTGATTAGCATGTTATACATAAAACATTGTGTGCATGCATATGTCTAAAATAACTGCTCCTTAGTTTTTGTCCCATATTATCAACACGAGAAAGTACGTATAGCTCATCTTTCCTAGCCTTTTTGGGAGGGAAAACTTGAAGGACATCCCAAGTTGAAAACTAAGCCTTGAGCACTAAATGCTAGCGAAATAGAGGTGACAAGGATCCTTTTTGGTGTTATAGAGATTTGAGAGGCAGTGAGGCTAGGACAATTGGTATCCCAAAAAATGCAACACATGAAAAGTGAGAACAAAAAAATACACTACAACAAGTACACTACCTATATACAAAGCTTCTTGTCATTTCATCATTAAAAGAAGGGTTTTAGATGAGACCCATTAATGGGACTCTCGAAGGCATTAAATTTTATATCTTCTAGCTCAAAAGGGTTGCTTTCTTTACATGTGTTGATATGAAAATGTCCTTTCCATAAAGCATCAAACTTAGGATGTTGCCCTTGTCTTGCAGCACACTCGTCAAACTTTAGAACTAAATCACCCTCCTTAAAGGCCAGGTTGGACTCTCTTTTGTCAAACCATTTTTTAACCACTTGATGGTGATTGGTCAGTGCATCAAATTCCTTTTCTATGTCTTCTTGCACCTTCAACAACTCGGCTAGCCTTAGCTCTACATCATTGGTTTAATCAATCTTGTCATACTTGAGTAACTGAGACATAGGGATTTCTATCGATACTAGCACCAACACTTCTTTTCCATATACAAACTTATATAGGGAGGACTTTAGAGCGTACTTTGGGGTAATCTTCTTGGCCCAGAGGGCTTCTTTGAGGTGTTTGTGCCAATCTCTCTGATGATTCATGCCAATTCTTTTAATTAACCTGATTAGGTTCTTGTTGGTGGATTTAGCCAACCCATTTCCATGTTGATAGTAATTAGACGAGGTCTTTAGGAAACTTTGTGCTTTAAGGTAAAGTCTAATATCTTTACCCCAAGGAAAGCTCTTGCATTCTCTGATATGATAGTTTTCGGAGGGTCAAACCTTAACGCTAACTCCTCTGGGAAGTGAAGGATCTCGTGCTCTGTGGTATTCTTCAAGGAAACAACCTCTGACCGCCTTGTGAAATAATTTGTACTTGTCAGGATCCACTTGTGCCCCAAACTTGACATCAGGTTTATCATCCCAATGAAATCTAGACCTCATTGTGAAAAGGTCTCATCTACAATAATCGGGCTTAGGGGCTTGACTAAGTTTTTCCTCCTATTGAACAATCAACATCCTGAGCATTTCATTAACAAAAGGTGACAATCAAAAAATAATGTTGGTAAAAAAATACCTTGGTTTTTGAATTTTGAGAGTTGTGATGTTGGCGAAGAAATGTCCGCCAGTTGGACTATTATGAAACTAATTCAGGATCCTTTCTCCTTGAACTTTGAATCTTTCTATGAGATCCCACACTTGATGCCAATAGGAGCGCATTCGAACATTCTTGGCTATAAACTAGTTTTGAATTTGGTTTACCACCAACTCAAAATATCCAAAGACTTTTCTCTATTTGACTCCTATCTTTCTGAAAATATTCAATCCTTGAACTAACCCTTCATACTATGCAACATTATTTATGCAAGGGAATTGAAAGTGAAAGGCACGCACAAATTGATCTCCTTCTAGGGACGTGATGTAGATCTTGACACTTGAGCCAGTCTTCTAGCCCCATCAAACTATAAGGACCATAGTTCTGACTCATCTTACACTTGACTGGGACTCATGAAGTCCTTGTCTGGGGAACGACCTGGCCCACATAAAAAATGGCATAAGTACTAAGGCCAATAGCATGGGCTTACCTCTTCCCCCTAGGGTCCATTCTTCGTGATCATTGACAAAACTCATGTGCTAGTTATTTATTTTGGTAGCAGTTGTCACCTTTTCCACTTCCTGATCTTTTTCTCTAGACTACTTTATCCCTTCCTTCAAGAGCTTCTTGAAGCAATGTCTTTTATTTGGAATTGGCCAAAATATCCCATAAAGATATGTTGGATGGTGCCTTTTTTAACTGTAAACTCTATTGTCCAAGGTCATTCCCTGGGTCCTTTCCTTGGCCACCTTTTGTTGCAAGTCACCTCTATAACAATTCCTCAACATATGCACTACATTACAAGGGAAACACCATGAGTGGAGATCATTGTCGCTAGCTCTTCATTCGTGTTCACTAGTGCACTTTTTAAAGGGTTGGGGACACTAGGAACCACAACAAGTTGATTGGATGGCTACACCTCAGAAGTGTTGGCTTTGTTGGCGCCTTGATAACCATTTTGTTGGTAAGTTGGCCTTGCGCCTTGGAACCTTGGTGGTTCTGGTAGGGAGGTTTCATGGGCACAACTTGCTAACATCTAAGACTAAGGATATCATTAGAGAAGTTGCACCACATATTCTTAATGTCATTCACTACTGTCATTATGTTGGAAGAGCCAGGAATCCTGACTTGTTGGATGTCGGGGTATACGTATAAGGACTAGGGTGTGGTAGAAGTACTTTGTGTAGGTTTTCTTTTTCTAAAGCATGAACCTCAGGAAACATTGGCATAGGCAATCGGGGCAAAAGCTTTCCTCCATCTATCTAGTTGTTCTCAACTTGTACTGTCAAATCATACGCACCTGACAAGGTGGTACCTCTCAATATTTGCATGATCAATATCTAAGATAAAATGCATAAGCCATGGTTGCAGGAGGATAAGCATCAACACGTATTCCATGTCATCTTGAAAGAAAGTATTAAAATCTAACACAACTTCTTCAGGAGCCTCTTTATGGTGATAAGTTGTTGGAGTAAAGAAAAGTGATCTCCAAGTTGCTCATAAAATAGGCTACCAAGTTGGTCCCAAGTTCTTATAAAGTTTTGATTAAGGAAAAATAGGTTTTCAAGGGGCCTCAAAACCTTGTACAAAATGGTCAAAAAGGATATTCAATAAAGCATACTAACATGGGACAGATCAAGACCAAATCGAGGGTTTTACAACATGCTCCCACAACCTGGAAAAGAAAGGAACCAGAAAAAATAAATTTGGAACCCCAACAAGAAAAGCCACTACATAAAAGGATAGAATAATTAAGTTTAGCAGCCCTGAGACTTCTAGCGGACAGCAAAGAAAAATACTTCCAACTAAGGTCCAGCTATCCGCAAAGAAAAGCCCAAGAGAAATTATTTCTTTCCCAACTGGGAATGAAGGGACATATCAAAAGAGGGCAGATTTTTAGATTCTTTTTCCCTTTCCCAGAAGTCCACCTGTCTTCCGCTTTCTTAGCCATATCCTACGATGAAATCGAGTCAAGACCCAAGACATCCAAGTTCTGAGAATCAAGAGAGTGACCCAGGATAGGGCCAAATGTTTTCAAAGAAGCTGATTCAAGAGATGAATCAATAGCATCCATTCAAGAGTGAACCAATGAAATATTGACAGAAGAAGAGGTCGAAGCCTCACAACCATCAGAGCCCTGAACACTTGAATCATGAGGTGTTCCAAGGATGGAGTCACCACCCAAGGGAGAGCTAGCAACAACAATCTCCTGAGAAGAGGAAATAACCTGAGAAAAGCTCTTGATAGATGAGTCCTTCACAATAGAGTAATGTTGGGAAGAGGCCCCGTTCCACCAAGAAGCTGATTTTTTAACCTTTTCCAATCCACACTGATCCGCTAAGTGACCAATTTTAAAACATCTCCTGCATCTAAAGGGGAGTCCTTCATAATCCAAGGATTGGATTTAGGATCCTTTAGGATGCTTCAATAGAATCTTCTCCAAAAGACCCTTGGAATAATCCAAATCAACCAAAATCCTAGCATAAGTAGAATGAAGAATAGCAGTAGATTCCTCATCAACCTTTAGAAAGTCCCCAAGAGCCTCACCCACAACATCAAGTATAAAATCTACACAAAAATGAAGAGGGAGGTTGGGAAGCTGCACCCAAGTAGGAACCTTGGAGAAAGTCTCAGAAGAGGCATCAAAGTCAGGATGCCAAGGCTTCATCATGAGCATGAAGTGGGCATCCCAACTGAAACAATTATCACATAGAATCAGATTCTTATCAGCAGGATTTTCAAACTTAGCAATGAAGAAACCCCTAGCCAGAGGGAAAATGTGAACTATTCCAGAGATGATGGATTCCCACTGGCGAGTAATCCAAACATAGTTCTTATAAAGTTTGACTCTAAAGACCTATACCAA
Source organism: Chamaecyparis obtusa (assembly GCA_027943335.1). Classification (NCBI taxonomy): domain Eukaryota; kingdom Viridiplantae; phylum Streptophyta; class Pinopsida; order Cupressales; family Cupressaceae; genus Chamaecyparis; species Chamaecyparis obtusa. Next base: position 592,132 of record BSBK01003889.1, read on the forward strand.
TTTTGGGTTTTCCCTATAAAAGAGGTTGCAAGTAATTTAAGGGCAACATTTTGCTTAGTAATGTGTTGTAAATTACACATATTTGCTACATCCATTATATGCTCCACAAAGGTTTTCTCATCTTCCCTAATGAACTTGGGAAAGGCTTTTAAGACATTATCAGAAATGGGGTACCATTTTATGCTAGTAGCTGACAAGATGAGGGGATTATCATTACCCTAGGTTGCAAAGTTACGTTGGGCCATAACTGAAGGAGGAAGTGGCAAAGGTTCGGTTCCACTTGATGAGGATGAACTTGGCAAGGTCATAGATGTTAAGGTTGGTTCATGAATGTTAACACTAGTAGTGATCTAAGATGTTTGGCAATGTAATACCTAGTGAATGGCCTTCGGCTCATATACTTGAATCTAATCTAGAAATATGGATGGTCCCACCAAGCGTGTGAGAAAAAAATTGTTGATACTAAAATTTGCATGTAAGGTACCAGCCTTTTGTAGAGTTCAGTATTTGGGGGATTCATATTGCTAGTAGCTGACATGATGAGGGGATTATCGTTATCCTAGGTCACAAAGTTATGTTGGGCCATAACTGAAGGAAGAAGTGGCAAAGGTGTGGTTCCACTTAATGAGGATGAACTTGGCTAGGTCACAAATGTTAAGGTTGGTTCATGAATGTTAACACTAGTAGTGATCCAAGATGTTTGGCAATGTAATACCTAGTGAATGGCCTTCGGCTCATATACCTGTATCTAATCTATAAATATGGATGGTCCCACGAAGTGTGTGAGAAAAAAAATTATTTATACTAAAATTTGCATGTAAGGTACCAGCCTTTTGTAAAGTTTAGTAATTGGGGGATTCATATTGCGCATTACTAAATGACCTCAAAGATTTTAGAAGTTGACTTTGCATCTACTTTCTATTTTGAGGAAAAGGGAAATAAAGAAAACAATGAAAGAAAATCTACTTGAGGTGAAACACCATGATGATATTTGGTAAAACACTTCAATATTCAACAAGAACATCAAATAGTACAATAAAAGACTACATAAACTATAAAAAGAGTCACAGACATGGTGTTACAACTTATATAATCATGTTATATTGTAAAAGCTTTAGAATAATAGAAACGCGTTAGATTAAGTGGTAATACAAAGTATAACAAGTAGAAAACCCACAGAATATTCAACAATAATCAAACATATAGGTTTATATTAAGTACCAAAAATAGATTATACTAAGATCAAAATAAAATCAAACTGCTACTGCTATCTAAATCTAGACTTTGTATATTGAAAAGTTCCAACAGAATAAAATAGCTCAACTCCCTATTTATAACTCCTGGGATTAAACTATTCCAAAATACAAGACACTCGCTATCAAGGCTAAAGAGTAAATGCAGTTGCCTCTTGTCCAACTCAGACTCTACTAAAGTTGAAGGGTCAACCTCTAGAATGAACTACCAATTGAACAAACATGAGTCATTAAGGAAATTGTGGCAAAAGGTCAGAGGTTGCTAAATTATGCCTTGCTCAACTCAAAAAGGTAAAGATAACAAGTACTTGCATAGGTACGAAAGAGAAAAGCTTGGCATCATCAAGAAAGTACTTTTCACTCAAGGAAATTGTCACATTAAATACTTGTAGGGACCACCAAGGAAAACCACAAAAGGAAAGGCGTGACTGTGATAGGTCCAAAAGAAAGAGATTTTCAACGTGTCAATGCAGAAAGCATTCCAAAGAGAGGTGGAAGAAAAAAACTAAGGTAATGTGTGGGCGCGACATGTAGACATCCTATGCCGAGAAAGAGACCGCAAAGCCTAAAAGGAGGGGCTCACCACAAAAAGGCTTTTCTGCATAACAAAAGGGAACAAAATATAATTTGAAGCGAAATTAAAAAAATTAAGGGTCACACAACTTATCATAGTAGAAAAATCTACAACTTGGTGACTCTTGGAGTGCTTTGCCTACAAAGAGCAATATTCAAAACTTGGGAAATTGACCAAAATTGTTGGCCACAAAAGATGAGGATCAATTAAAACTTTTTTATAAGCCTATAAAAGGGTCCATTCCTCCTTTGATAATTGAACCAATTCCTATAAAAACACAACAGCCTAATCTAGCACAAACATTTTCCTAAATGAAATATCAGTCAGATTTCCCAAGGTAGATTGCATGTTGAGGTTTAATTTGACTAGGGGCCATTTGATACCCTTGACCTTTCTATGCATAGGGGGAACTCCGACCTTGAAAGATCAACTAGTCCTACTACTTCTCATCCAAAATATGTTGAGTACGAGTCTCTTCAATTATCCTCCCATCTACAAGGAAAAGAGGCAAGAGTCCCTACTACATGGATTATTCAAAAAAGCCCCTTAGTTACCATCTAGGCATCAAGGGTGTGAAGGCAATCTCTTCCCTATAGAGCATCTTCATGTCGAGCTATTAATTCATTGGCCTTTTTCATTACAACTTTCTAATCCGAGATTCATGTTGTTGAAAGGGTATCAACTGACACCACAAACAACTTTTCAATCAAAGTGCTTGACTCACACACTCTTGGGGCAATTTCCTACAAGGTTTGCTCAATTAGGCTACCTACATCAATGCTTAATTTATGTGTGTCACCCAGGAACCTTAAAATATCTACCAACACAACCATCAAGCTTCTTATATTTTCCCATACTAAAGTGTATAGTTGTAAAACTAGAAGGTCTCTATGTGTTTGTTGTACAAGTTGGCTCACAAGCTAGTGATGTATCTATTGATCCTTGTTCGCAATCGTGTCCTCCAAACTATTGATTCTTGTTGAAGCATCTAAGGTTTTTTTTTGTAATTTCTCTAACTCTTAGTTCCTCAATTGCAATGCAACCTCTATTGTTCACTTTTCATTCCCTTTTTTGTCATAGGATTCTTGAACCTCCTAAAGCCTACAATGGAAAGTAGCTTCCTTCTATTGCACATTATGCTAGTTTAGAGCCAACTCTTGGTTTTTCACTTGTAATTGGGCTTCCACCAACTTTACTTTCCTTTTATCACCAATATCACACACCAAGACATCATTCAAACCCTTTTCAACTCTTTCTCTCTCTAGGGAGCTCTCCTTTGTCTGCCTCACAGATTCTTCTTGAATTGTGGCCACATGTTGGAGCTATGTTGCCACTTCATCTCTCATTTGTAGGGAGGCTCTGGTATCTTCCATCTCATTCTAGAAATCCTCAAAGGTTGACATGAGAGCTTGGATTTCTCCTCATCTACTTCATAGTCTACTCGAAGTGCACATAATTGCTCCTCTATCTTCTTCATTTCCTCTTGTACCTAGTGTCTAAAAATATGGATGGTCCCACCAGGCATGCCAAAAAAGGAAAAAATTACTGATATTAAAATTTACATTTAAGTAAAGTAATAGCCTTTTGTAGAGAGTTCAATAATTGGGAGACTCGTTGTGTATTACAACGTTTGGGATTTTAGAACCCAACTCTTCATCTGCTTTCTATTTTGAGGAAAAGGAAAAGAGAGAAAACAATGAAAGAAAATCTACTTGTGGTGTTTATAGAGAGAAAACAATGAAAGAAAATCTACTTGAGGTAAAACACCACAATGATATTTTGTAAAAGACTTCAATAATCAACAAGAACATTACACAGTACAATAATAGACTCATAAACCATGAAAAGAGTCACAAACATGGTCTTACGACTTCTATAATCATGTTCTATTGCAAAAGTTTTAGAATAACAACACATTAGATTTAATGGTGATACATAGTATAAGAAGCAAGAAAGCTACAAAATATTCAACAATAATCAAAAGGCCACTAGCACATCATACAATTTTACATTAATGACCGAAAATAGATTATACTAAGATTGAAAAAAAATCATACAACTAATGCTATCTAAATCTAGAGTTTGTATATTGAAATGAGCCAACAAAATAAAAGAGCTTAACTCCCTATTTATAATCCCTTGGGTTAAACTATTCCCAAAAACAAGACACTCGCTATCAAGGCCACGGAGTAAATGCAACCACCTCCTATCCTCCTCAAACTCTACTAAAGTTGAAGGGTCGACGTCTAAAATGAACTATCAATTGAAGAAACACAAGTCGTTTAGCAAACTGTAGTTAAAAGTCAAAGATCATTAAATTATGCCTTGTTCGACTCAAAAGGCATAGGTACAAACAAGAAGAGGGTGGCATCATCAAGAAAGTAGTTTTTGCTTAAGGAAAATGTCACATTAAATGCTTGTTGGGATCACCAAGGAAAAGTACAAAAGGAAAGGCACAATTGTGACAAATACAAAAGAAAGAGATCCACCATGTGTCAACACATTGAGCATTCCTAAGAGAGGCAAAAAGAAAAACCTAAGGTAATGCAAGGGCGCAACATGTAGACATCCTCCACTGACCATGAAGCCTAAAAAGAGGGGTCCACCACAAAAATACCTTACCGCATAACAAAGGGGAACAAAATATATGTAGAGCACAATATAAAAATTAAGGTTCACACAACTTATCATGGTAGAAAGATCTGCACACCCTTCACACAAAATTCATTTAATCATCATACGCAAGTGGATGCAATCAAAAACTTCACACAAGAGCCATAAAACCAAACTAAGCACACCACACGAGTTCTATAAAAAAATTTAAACAAAAATAAGACAACTCAATGACATGCCACTAGACTCATCACACATAAACCATTAAATCATCCCACTAAAAATCAATGTCACTCAATCATGATGCAAGAACAGGTATATAGAAGTTCGACCAAAAAAAACCCCTATAATCATATCATGCACAAGAGTGAATTTCACTATAATCTTCACACAAAATCCATTTACTCATCTTAATTAGAATTAATCACTCCGCCACGACACATGAACAAACACAATAGGAACACCTTACAAGTTTAATACAATCTTCAAATAAAATCCATACAACAATGACATTTCCATTCAAACCTACAAATAGAATCATAGTATAGAAGAGAGTTGTCCTCAATCACAATGCATAAATAAGCACAATACATACCTGATATGAGTTTGATGCAGCCATCAAGCCAACCGCATACAAATCAAATCTCTACATGACTTTTTAACCCTTACATGAAATTCATATAACCATTATGCACAAGCAAATGTTACTAACTATAACACATGAATAAATACACTAGGCAAACCATAGTAGCTCGATGCAAACTATTAATGATGCAAGCATCACAAAGATACAATGACTCTTATACAATACTATGACATTCATCTAAACTCTATATATCACATTCCATTAGAACTATGACACATGAACAAGCACAATAGACACACCATACAAGTTTGATGCAACCTTTTGTATCCTATATATGCTATTAGAACCTTTAAAAAAACACATACAACTCAACTAAATATATACTTCATTAGAGTCTTCGTGAAAAATCTATACAATCATCATGTAGAAGAATAAAACTTTCAATCATACAAAATCCATAAATTCATCATGTAACCATCACCCATGAACAAGCACACTAGGAACATCATAGAATTTAATGCAAACTTCAAGAAAACCCATACAAAATATTTACAATGTGATAGCATTAGATGACCTTAGACACTCCACGCAAAAGCCATATAATCATCATGCACATTAGTGAATATCACTAACCATAGAAAAACATGATGGTACTCATTGTTCATAATATGCTACATGTGCCATTCGACCCTTATACACAACAACCATCATGCAAACTTCACACAAACACAATGGTAATCATTGTCATACTATGTTATTTATGCCATTCAACTCCAATACATGCCATATGTCGTAATTCACTATAATCATTAGATGTAAGAGTCAATTCCATTTAATTACAATACATCAATAACAATACTAGGCATGCCATAGGAGTTAAATACAATCATATAATCAATGCTATTTAACTATAAGTCATGAGTGACATTAGGATACATCTCTTCAAGAACTTATAAAAGAGCTATATAAATCAATTACACTTAGTCAATGTCATCAACTATAATGCACAAAAAACTAATACATTATAATACTCAAATACATAGTAAAGAACAAATTACATTAAACTCATAAGCCAATTAATCCATCATTTATATTTTCACACAAAACTCATAATAATCATACACACGATTCATTCTCATACAACCATATGTATACCATTAGAGCTTTTAAAAAATGCATAATACTCATGCAAATTTTAAATGAAATCCATAAAAATTAATCAATTATTGGAACTTTCTTGCAAAAAGCAATATAATCATAATGTACAAGATTTGAGGTCACTTGACATATTATCTAAATATGACATGACTTTGAAAAAAACCCATACTAAATTAAAATTATGCCATTATAAGCTTCAAATAAAACCCCTACAATTAATATCATATACACCATTAGACTATTGATACAAAAAGTGATATAATCATGATACACAAGAGCCAATATCACTTATTCATTATACACAAGCACACACTAAACAAACCATAGGAGTTTGATGCAACTATTAAATAAAATCCATAAAACTTGTTGATATGCCATTAGAAACCTTAAAAAACCCATACAATCAAAATATTTAGTTAGAACCTTCACAACAAAGTCATACAATCGTTTTAACAAATTAACTAGATAGTCACTCCACCACAATCCAGAAATAAACACACTATGTACACCATAGGAATTTGATGCAACTTCACATAAAACCAATACAACTCAATGACATAAGTGTCTTAGACCTTTCGTGCAAAATCCATGCAATCATCATGCACAAGAATCAATGTCACTCAGCCATGATGCACAAATAAGCACTTGAAGTACACCATGTGAATTCAATGCAAACTAAAACTCATACAACTAAGTAACATGTGACATTAGCTACTTCGTGCAAAGACCATAGAATCATCACGTAAATGAGTCAATATCACTAAACCATGATGAATAAAACAGTATGGTAATAACATAATAAGAGTTTTAAGCAACCTTCAAATAAAAGTCCATACAATTATCATGCACAATATGATTAAGATTTAGTAAACCACTAACAATAAGAGTAAATTTTGAAAAAAATAAAGAGAAGAAATGGAAGATTTCAGTGCTTTCTGAAGCATTCATCATTTTTGCATGAACATCTAGAAAGCATTCGTGATTATTTAAAAATAAAAGAAGTGGCCACAAGTACCACAAAAAGAACTGTGTGAAGCACTGAAGAAAACATTTAAAAATAAGTGGTCTCATATTTTTTGCACTAAAATGACTCAATGAAATAAAAAATATGAGTGAATTTGCATTCTTAAACCTTTGCTTTCTTCCTACAGTACTACGTTGTCATGCTTCTCTTCAACCTTATTTTTGGTGCACTAATAAGCCTTTGAATTTATTTTTCTATTGAGACTAAATTAATAATTCATTATTTTTCAAGCCCAACAAAAGATTCCTCCCTACAAGCCATGCTAGTGAAATTACAATAGAAACTAGCTCGATTTCTCACAAGATAGTCATAAAAAATGGAATATTTTGTAATAATCTAAGTTTTAACGTTTATATATTAAGCATATTATTTGTATAAATTGATTTCAAGCGAATTCCATTGAATTTAAATCTTTGGTGTTAACTTGAAAAAGTAATTTAAATTTAAAGATAGTTAACATAAGGAAAATCAAGTTTAACAGAATGGGAATAATAATAGACCCTCACAGTATGCTCAAGTTTTATCTACAGATTTTAAAAATATTCTACACAATAATTGTTACTCACCCCTAAAGCCTTACTTTCTTCTTATTATGTTGCTTTAATTTCTAAAGCTTGACTGACCTAAAGGAAATATTATGTTATTTCAATAGACTTGAACCCTATGCATGGTAGCAAAAATATACTATAACAAACAAATTGATTATAAAAATAAATTGAAAAAGTTAACATTTGTATACCCCTAATAAACAACAGCACAAACATATAAAATCATTAAATTTAACAAAATAAAAATTCTAAATTCTTTGCCATACCCAATATAAATTGATATAGAGTCCTTCAACACCACTTAAAAGATAATTCAATAATCTCTCTGCATTCCAACACTTTCAACACTTGTTGGAATCTTCATTTAGGAGTGCAGATCAAAATAACGAAAAGATCAGTAAAATATCAGAAAAATAAAAAGCTAGAAGCTGTTAACATACAACACATCATTTTCAACTCATTTTAAGCTTATTTTATAAATGTCTTCCAAAATCAGATATCCTTATTTCACATCCAATGTTTTCCAATCTTTTCCCAGTTTCTTCAAAAATCTTATGCTTTTGGTTTTTCAATTTTCCCCAAACGATTTTTGCTGCTATGATTGAAACCCCTAGTTGGCATCAACAGCCATTAATCGGTATTTGAGGGACAATACTATTTAATCATTCAAGCGTTTTGCAAAGAGACTTCTTTTATGGATATAGATTAAGTATGAGACTTCATTTACGTTTGATGTTGGTGGCCATTAGTTTCGTTTATTGATTTCTTTATACTGTGTAGTGTTGTTGGTTCCCTCTAAGATTGTTCTTTGATAAATTGATTATAATGAATTACTATAAATTGATAGTTTGTAGATACCTAGATCTGTAATTGAGCTGCTTCATAAATCAAAGTATAAACAGGTTTACCAGCCACAAACGAACAACAGTACCTTTCCCTGTTCTCCAAGTCAATGCAGGTTGAGCTCTGCCTACTGAGGAATGCCATCTGTTTGTCCTATTGAAGAGTTTTAGTTAAGATTTTGCTAATGGTAGACTCTCTAAGATAATTGTTGCACCTGATGTATTATGAAAATCCTACATATATTATGGAGAGCTGCTCTTGCTTGAAGCTCAAGGTTGAGAATTGAATGCATAATTGAATGGGCTCCAGACTGAAGCCAGTAAAATTCAAAAACTCTCAAGGATTTGAATCTGTCTCCACTTTTTTTCATCAAACAATCAAACTATTTCATTAACCCGGTATCAAAAAAAAAGCAAACCTATGTATAATATACCTGGGCAACAAAAGATTCAAATATTACCTCCTATTATAATGAATAAATTAGAGCTGAACAGAACAGCTAACTCAAAGGTAGAAGTGTCAACATAGAAGTCAACATACTCCCAAACCTTTGCACTATGTTGATTTTTGGAAAATGTGGAAGCATTGACAGGGCACTTTTGAATTAAGGCGTGGTCTATGGGTTGCATAAAATCCTCACCTGGTGAAAATAGGAGGAAATCTTTAAATTGTTCCCCACACTGAAGAAAAATTTCAACTTAATAATTGTTGACAGTACATAAGAGGCCAAAAATCATTGAACTTGACATTATTAGAATCAGTGTTCCCTGACTCACCGCGAGTCAGGCAAGTCATCCAGGTCACCGAACCAAGTCATTCTCAGTGGGTCAAGATAACCCTGATTCGTGACTCGCCGAGTCAAACCCTTTGACTTGCGTGACTTGCCAAGTCAGCGAGTTAGGGGCTGACTTGCTGAGTTTGTGCCCTCAGATGCGGCATCGCAGCAGCTTTAGTTGCCAATGAAAAAGCAAACATAATAATTTTTTGAGATTTTCTTAGACTTATTTCCCCTTAAAACATTCAATTTGAGATGCAAAAGTCATGTCTAGAAATTGCATTTTTGGGCTTTATCAGTACTATTTTTGGTATCTTAAAAATTCAATAAAATGATGCACGTCATGGAGTTTTATGTGGTTATCAAGGTGCTAATTTGGACCCAAGGGGCGTTGCCAAACCCCCATTTTATTTTTGAAGTACACTACAACTTTGAGTTTGTGCAGTATGAGTCATTATCTACACTCTTGCCATTAGTCTTCCTGGATATTACTTGATGTATACTTGTCGTCCAGAAGATTACTTTTTCCTTGGGGGGGGATGATGTAGTCAGCATAAAATGCCTATGTTGTGTTTGATAATATTGATTATCTGTCAATGTATTAATTTGCATTTGTACTTATATGATCAATGTATATTTATGTTAATTAGCTTCTATTTGATGATGTTATAGTGTCTTTCAGCTTTATTCAATAATGGGTGCATGAAACAAGTTTCAAATCCTTGAAAATCTCTAAATTTCAAGGGTTATTTCATTTTGCTGAGTCACAAGTCAAGTCATTCTCGCTGAGTCCGAGTCTCGGAACTTTGAATAGGATCTCTCCTTTTATGTTTACAGCCTTTTACAAATATTTGCTTTCTTTTTCTATGATGGATGTGTTTATTAAAACAACAAACCAGCATCGTGTGATGAAGAAATCAATGTCACCAAAACTTGAAAAACTCATTTACATGGACATTTTCAAGTTTTCAAGAAGTTGAGGAAAACATGACACTCAAAAAAATTTCCACAACTAAGAATATATTATTTCAATTTGTTTTGTGTATGGGCATTTGAAGAATGATTGTTTGCAACAATTCTAAAAATGGGGAAGTATCAATGGCACACACATACAGCTATATATCTTCACACACACACACACACACACACACACATATACATATACACACATACATATACATTATATATACACATATTTTCTACTTAATTCAATAGATTGTTTCTATGTATTATTCCATAACAAACCAGCATCATGTGATGAAGCAATCAATGTCACTAAAAATTGAAAAACTCATTTACATGGACATTTTCAAATTCTCAAGAAGCTGAAGAAAACATGAGACTCAAAAAAATTTACACAACTATGAGTATATTATTTCAATTTGTGTTGGGCATTTGAGGAAATGATTGTTTGAAGCGATTCTAAAAATGGGGAAGTATCAATCCCACACACATACAAATATATATATATACACATATTTTCTACTTAATTCAATAGATCGTTTCTATGATATTATGCCATAAGATCTACAATGATTTAATTTTATGTGTGGAAATATGGAACTTTCTAGCTTGCTTAGTTGAGAATCTAAGCAAATTTTCTTGTTTTTGGCATATTCTGGAGAATTTTTTGAATTAAGCTGTAATACCACCATCAAAAACCAAATTTTTTGAATGTGATGCAGTCCTAGAGGTAGGCCCAAATAAATAAGAATTTCATTAGGCAGTCTTTGACAACTGACGCTCTAACTGGATGGGTGAAAAGTTGCAAGCAATTACTGGTTGGAAACATTTTTTCAAGAAAAAGAGTAACATTTCATAATTGCCACAATCAAATTTACATAGTAGAATTTCTACTATGCACAAAGGACCTTACCAAGACAGATACATGGGGATAAAAAAATTCTAATCACTAATCATACTGACTAGAAAATATTAATTTCAGAATATTTTTTCAATATCCTTATACTAAAAATGAGTGAACTAAGTCTTCCTTATCTATTGTAGTTGACTGGGCTACTTTTCAAGACTCGTGGATAGAACTAGTTGTACTTTCCTCAAGAAGAGTTTCAAATGCCAAGTAAGAAAGACCTTCCAAATCATGGTGATGCCTGAACAAAATTTCAAACACCAAGTCCTTTTCACCCTACCAAATACTTCCTAACCTCGCAACCCTATACTAGAAAGATGAAACTTTTTGAAATAGTTGTATACCTTTCGAGCACCCTAGTTCCTTTTTCTTCCATCTTTTCTTCCTATTCTACCTTTTTCTCCCTGCTTCTATACCCATGCACCCTCTCCATTTTCTATTGTCCCTCAAAGATAAAACTTCCTCTTCATTTAATTGTTGGTGCTATTTTTCCTTGCTATGAGACGTGGTTTACTGCAAAATACAAAGAACTTTGTTGCAGTTACCAATTGCTCTCTTTTCTCCCACATATGATGGTTGTCTCTCTTCTGTAATAAACATAGATTATATGCAGGAACTGAAAGACCCTCCTCAAATAATGAAATAAAAAGTAACCATAGGAGAATGGTCAAAAATTAAAATGAGCAAGTTTGGGCATTTGCATTATTTATTTACCTTTTTCCAGTTTTTTGTGATGAGGATTGTAGGCTACCGAGGATGCTCCTGCATCAAAATGTCTCAGCTATAGATATGGTCTCTATTTCTAATATTCTCTCTAGAAAATTCAGTATGGCTTTTATATTTTCTACAATAAAAGAGATGACGTCTTTTGTTTCAAAGGTTGTAATTAGCACTAGCATTGGATGTAAGATCTTTTTATGTTATGGTGTTCTATGTTCTGCATGCAGTTTTGAAACTGAAATTCTGAAGTACTGCTCATGCTATTCATTGTTTCTTAGCTGGAATAAACCCCATCAAATTTGTAATGACTACAGCCCTGTAACCACAGCTTTGTGAGGTGTTGTGCCATGTATTCCCCTACTTAAATTGGACTATCAATTTTCCAAGATATAAAATTGTAAATCACTTACAATTGATACATTTTTTTCTTACATGTTTACCATAGCGTACACAAATAATAAATTCATCTAGCATAAATTAATTTTTTATCATTTTTAATATATCTGTAAACATGTGTCAACACCCCCATTTTGACACAAGCATGGAGAACAGCGCCTGCACTTGCACAATTTTCTTTTATGCCTCTATAACTGCCAACAAATTTGCTAAAAGAGATTTAAAACTTTATTAACAAGCCTTCTATTTTGCATATTCTATAATCATTTCATTCCATGAAATTGTGGAAGCATTCTATGGAATAATTTACTAATTTGTGCTTGTGTTCCTTTATGTATATTTCCACATTATGCATCCGTGTTAGTGCAATTAGAACTACAACATCTGATAATATCGGCTTCCAATAACTATTTTAAGGATCTCCATATTGTTCAGGAATTATCATGTGTAATAAACATGATATGTATTAAAATTTAACTGCATTTCTTAAAAAGAGTATAAAATGGATCACTATATGGAAATTCATCTCTCACAGTAGGCATATCATTACTGACCATCACTAAAGAATGGAAAGATAGTTGCTTTCAAGAAGGACTCATGGAAATTTCATAGTTGGAAAACTCGCCAAAGCCAAAAACTCGGCAAGGCCTAAAAACAATTCAGGAAAAACTCGGCAAAAAACTCGGGAACTGAATAAACTACTCATTTAATTAGAAATGCATTTTTTTTTCCAAAATTCAATGAGAAGATGCATCCAATGAGTGAATTAATGAGAACACAAAAGAAACAAGCTAAGTCTAGATATATTTAAATGCAAAGTGTGTACAAAATCGCATTCTCATGAGGAATGTTGATGGCATTAAGCAAAATAGTAAATAGTTTCTATAAAACTAAAAGTAAATACAACATTACAAATTTACAATTACATCTTCTTCTTCCCAGCTCTAATACAAACTAAGGGAGAGGTACAACTAGAGGGTCTAGTCCTAGAAGGCTGCACTGGGCTATGTTGTTATATTTATCCTAATCAGACTCAGAGGTTAATTTTTCCCCACTTTTATCGGCGCAATCTCCCCCCTATTTTTTTCAACGGAGGTTTGTGGGCAGTGCCCCAAGCTAGGGTCAAGGGGCAACTAGAGGATCTAGTCCTAGAAGCCTGCATTAGGCATGACAGTGTTGTTATATGGAGCCTAATCAGACTTGGAAGTTAATTTTTCCCACTTTTATCAGCACAATTTCCCCCTAGATTTTTTTAACGGGGGTTTGGGGGCAACGCCCCCAAGATGGGGTCAAGGGGCAATTAGAGGGTCTAGTCGTAGAAGCCTACACTGGGCATGAATATGTTGTTATATGTAACCTAATCAAACTCGAAAGTTAATTTTTCCCCACTTTTATCGGCATGGTTTCCCCCAGATTTTTTCAATGAGGGTTTGGGGGCAGCACCCCCAAAATGGGCTCAAGGGGCAACACCCATGGGCAGGGTCAAGGAGCAATGTCCCGCGAAGCCAAAAATGACTTTTATAATTGTACAAAGGCGTCAGGAGTTATTTTTCCCCCTCTCAGCAAAATACAAGTGAAGAAATCAGAAATGAAATTGACTGTGATACATTTTTGTGCCTTTAAACACTGATTTTGGACGCTGACTGCATTCAAGAGGAATCTAGGCTCATAACAAGAGGAATCAAGTCTTCCCGTAATGAAGAAAACTTAATTCTTGTTACCCAATCGGTCAAAGGTGATCATTGGAAGAAGAACAACTTCAAGAGGAACAACAATTTCAAATCCAATGATGCTAACAGCTCTAGGAAGAAGCCAAGAGATCTCTCTCATATCCAATGCTTCAAATGTAACAAGTTTGGTCACTATGCCAAGGATTGTTAGGTTTAACTCATTCAGCAAAAGGCTAACCCAAGTGAAGCTATCTCCTACGAAGATAAGGAAGACTTTCTCTTTTAGTATTCATTGTGTTGATGGATAGTTTAGTATTAACTTTCTAACCCTTGTCTAGTGCTATGTTAAGTCTAACTTTAGGATAAGATCATGTTTTGTTAGTCTTCTTGTTTGTGCAGGCACAAGGATCTAGAGGGAGTCACATACTTGAGTTTGGTATATTCTAACCTTTGTGGTAATGTGATGGTAACCCTCTTGGATTAGAAGTGTTGGCATGAAATTTTTCTTTTGGCCCAGTAATCTTGGATCAATTGATTTTAGTTCATGATTGAACTAACTTGGAAGGTTGAGTATATGATTTCCTAACTCTGAGTACAGGAAATTGGTTGAATTGTTAGTTGCTTGGAGTGCTTCAAAAACAGGGTATATTGCTTCTTCAAGAGAAGCTATTAAGATTGATTTTTTTCTCTCACTCAAAGGATGTCTAAGTGCTTTGGAAGTTATGTAGGGCTCAACTACTGCTAAGAGGGAGTCTTAGCCTCATTGATGTATCTTGTGTACCACTCTTGTGGGCAATGCAAGGTGGACATTGTCTCTTGTTGTTTTTAATCTTCCTTAAGTGAAGATACTTGTAATCACCCTTACGGGAAATACAAGGTGAAGTTGTATTTATTATTGTAGCCATCTTTTGCAGGCAATGCAAGATAGTGTTAAATTAAAAAACCACAATTGCGGGCAATGCAAGGTGGCAAGTGTACTAATGGATAAGACCACCCTCTGCGGGCAATGCAAGGTGATCTTTTTGAGGCTTGTCCTCTTCCACCCTCTGTGAGTAGGCATGATGGTTCCACCCTCTGCGAGTAGGTATGGTGGATATGTTTTGACCGTCCTTTGCGAGTAGGCATGATGGAAAGTAATGGCAAAGGCTAGAATCTCTCCTAGCTAAGAGGGAGTACTAATGTTTATTTAGCTAGTGGAATTCTAGCTATGAGATTTAGGATCATATCTTTAATTTGATCCTAAATGGCCCCACTATCCAAATGTCTAAGGGTAGACGTTTCTCTACAAGTCGGCCTCATTCCACATGCCATATAATTGGCGCCAAATCTAATTTATTAGGTCGGCTAGGATAAATAAATAAATGGGTCAGCTTGCATAAAAAATAAATAATTCGGCCAATATATATGCAGTTGGCTTGTGCATCAAAAACATAACACACAGCAAAATATGCAATCTGGTTATATGCAAAATTCTGCTCCTTCTTGGCAGCGACTGTTATAGAGACTGGAGTCAACTGTTACACACAGCAGTTGCAGTTGATGTGCGAACCCTTCCTCAAAGCAATCTGTTGCAGCATTTACACTTGTAGAGGCTAGATCTAACAGCGAACTCCATAATTGTCAAGAATCTGAAGCAGTGATTCATGTGCTATAACAGGGATACATATACCTATTGTGCAGTGATACCTGGAGCAGAAATTCTATTAGAGTTTGATCTGAATATGTTGTGACAGCAATCTATTCTTTCATTACCCTGGCCTGGTGACAACGATTTCCCTCATTGATCTCCAATCTTCAGCAAATCAGAGGTATCAATTTGACGAATACCTACTGAGGTTTGTAATATGTATACCAAAAGGGGCAACAATAAAGATCTCATTCGAATGCTGGGGTTTCATCTCCGCAAGGGAGGTTTCCCAGGGTATATTTTGTGTCGTGTTTGTGTTTCATTTATCTGTCATTGCATTTAATTCTTTATTATCAGTAGATTATTAGATCTGATATAAAATTTAACAATATTGAACCTCGTTCAATTTAGGTAGAACAATTTATTCCCTGTACTACCAGTGCAGAAATTATGGAGAAAATATCATGCACAGACTCAATCCACAAAATTTAACTATTGTACATATTGGAAACTGGTAAGTAGGTTACCTGTAAGAAGAATTCTGTTTGTTCTCATTCGTCTGCTGCCATCACTCTTCTTTTGCTGCCATCATGGACAAAGGACAAAGAAACATGACACAAGATTAAAGCTTTTATATTTATGTTTTCTACAGTAATAGAAATGAAAGCTTTTGTTTCAGAATTTATAATGTTTTCATTAGCACTTGGATTGGATCTAAGATCATTTTGTGTTATGTATAGCATGCAGTTCTGAAACTAAAAAATTTGAAGTACTGTTCATGATATTCATTGTTTCCCTAGCTGAAAATGTCAATTAACCCCATCAAAATCGTAATGACTGCAACCCCATAGACCACATCTCTGTGAGGTATTTTATCACCCTACTTAACTATCAATTTTTCAAGATATAAAATTGTAAATCACTTACTATTGATACTTCTACATTTTTCCAGCATTTTTACCATGGAGCGCACAAATAGTAAATAAATCTAGCTTAAATTCATTTTTGATCATTTTTAATGGATCTCAAACCATGTGTCAAAGCCCCAGCAAATTCGCTAAAAGAGATCTAAAACTTTATTAACAAGCCCAATATTTTGCATATTCTACAATCATTTCATTCCATAAAATTGTGGAAGCATTTTATAAGATAATTATTAATTTTTGCCTGTGTTCCTTATGTATGACAAAATCAGCTTCCAATAATTTATTTTGCAAAGAGTTGTGTTTTCATTTAGAAGACAGATGGAAAGACAAGGATGAGCATATCTTCTAGGACATAGCAGGAGCTTGCATACATTGGTCTGGTGGGAGGTTACATCTGAGCATCTGTAACTCTGGCTCCTGTTCAAGATGAGTCCATGTCCATCTGATACCTTTGTGTTAATGGCAATGGCAACATGTTACAGTAGTTACCTAGATCAATGTTTAGAAGGAGCATAAACAACAAAAAGTTAGACAGCCCATCACAGACTGCCAATTGCATCATTTCTTTCAGATATATTTTCATTATGAAGATAGATGGAAAGACAAGGATCGGCATATCTTCTAGTACATAGCAAGAGCCTGCATTGCTTGTTGTTTGGTGGGAAGTTACATCTAAGCATTTGTAACTCTGGCTTCTTTTCATGCAGAGTCCATATCCATCTGAAACCTTTGTGTTTATGGAAATGGCAACGCATAATAATAGTCATCTAGATTAATGGTTACCAAAAGCATAAAGAACTACAAAAAGATAACATTATAATCTGTCAATTGCATCACTTTTTTGCAGAGTCATATTTTCATTTAGAAAACAGATAGAAAGACAAGGATCAGCTTATTATCTAGGACATACCAGAAGCTTGCATACATTGTTATTTGATAAGAAATTGTATCTGAACATTTGTAACTTGGCTCCTGTTCATGTTGAGTCCATTTCCAACTGATACCTTTGCTTCCATGATGTGGGTATGCATTGTGTCATTCTTCACCTCAAAAAGGAGCTTTAGTAGGGGAGCGTAACCTAGAATTGATTGGAATTCTCTCATGCATCTTGTACACTGAACCATTTCGGAAAAGCTGCTTTCATGATTTTCCTGTAGGTACTATCAGTTCAATTGCCTGAGTCCTAATTTGCAGGCTTATAAGATTTTGCCTGCATAAGGTGATAAACTCAGCTTGGTTTTTGAGGCAGTCTTTAAGAAAATGTTTAGTTTCCTTCTGCTGTATTTCTATGTGCTAAATGAATTAATCCTAGCTAGAGGCAGTTGGTTTAATTTCATACTGAATTGACGTGGGTTTAGTTGTATTTCTATTTTTAACTTTTTTCTGAATGGATGAATCCTCAGCAGTCTTCTAAATATTTCCCCTAAGAGATGAAGCACATCTAATACATAAGCATGAAGCAATACAACAATGATGCAAAGATGCAGCCATTTGTACAGTTCAAAATGGTTCTAGAACCTATATATATGAAGTTTATGTTAATGTTTTTGTAACTAGTTCGTATTCTAGCTTAAAAGATTTATATAAATTAAGTTTATATATTTAATTTAAACTTAATATACATAAAGGGCTGGGCCCTTTCCTTGGAGTTTTAAATATTAAATTTAATAAATTGAAAATTGTATTCCTGCAATCTCGGGCCCTTTCCTTTGGCGCCTAAATCAATTTCTAAGTGGGTCGGCTCACCTAGTAAATGTTTCTCCTGGGTCGGCTCTCATATTAAATTATTCTTGTCTAAGTCGGCCCATATAAATGTATCTTGGAACCGCATATAGATTATGTGATGCTGAGGCATCAAATATCATCATCATTCGCTGTTGATTACCTACAGTCCACAAGCGAATAAAGGCAATCTGCTGGTGACTGCGAAATACTCATCTTGGTGACTAAAATCCTTCCTCAGCGAAATCTCCTGTGACTGCGAAATTCATCTCCTGCGACTGCTATAAGGACTGGAGTAGAACTTCATTCTCCTGCGACTGCAAAATCCTGTTCTTCCAATCTACTGCTGCAGTGATCACTCAGAGGCTGGGTCTAAGACTCAACTGCTCCATTGGTGAATTACATATACAGCAACCAGGTCTTATATATACAGCACACTGTGAATTACATCTCCAGGCCAAATCCATTATTACAAAACAATATTAAGAGGCTGAACATTGTAAGTTGTATCTGAGCTTAATTGATACATCAAGCTATTTGCTGGGTTTTCACCTCCACAAGGGAGGTCTCCCAGGGTATATTCTATGTTGTGATTGTGTCTTTCATTACATTTATTTCTTATTACCACTAAATTGTTAGATCTAAAATTAAATTGAACAGTTTAAACCACAGTGCACATTTACAAAATCAAAATAACTTGTATAAAATGAAAGGCACTACTAAATTACAGTAGAAATATATAAGATACTTGATACAATCATACAAAATAAAAATTCAGGGGCAATTTAGTCAAGACTCAAAATTGATTTAACATAAGTTACACCAGAACAACCATTGCAAGAAGAAATAACAATTGCAACTTTTAAGATATGGCTACATCCATTTGTTTATCAGAAGCATTCCTTGGTTGAAGCAAAGAATACCACCTATTCAATGCATTACAAGAAAAATTGCAACCAAAACTCAAAAAGATTACCTGCAGCTTTTTTAGTAGAACTGAGGCTGGAGGAATCTTCAGAATTAAAGTGAAGCTCTTGTCCTGTGTCAACCAAGATCAACCATTATATTTGCAAAATGTTAAAAACAACATAAATATGCAGCTTTCTATGAATAGAAAATCTTGTTATCTTCCAAGAAAATAATGCATAGGTCATATAAGAAAAGCCAACTACGATGTCCTATGAATACAAAGTCCCTGCTGTCCCTAAAGAAGTATCAAAAACATTCCCAATATATCCATCAATACTGCCAGAGCCTAAGTTCTGCATGCAAGTGTAATCAGGCATGGGGGTTAAAGACTGAAGGCAACAACTGACAATGACAAGTTACCACTCACTGGACAAAACTTTGTTGAAGCTCTAAAATGAGTCCATTTCTACCTGGTATGAACAACATAGGAAATATAGGAGCAAAAGCAAATAGACAAATTAATAAATTTTAACAAACACAAGAAAAATGCTTATGGATAGAATTCTCTTACTGTCAATAATATTTGAGATTCAAAAAATGATCAAACATCTAGTCTGAAAGCTGAAACTTAATCGTAAGAGATTCAGTAAGAAACCCCAAGGTCCAACACCAAAAGGTAGTCAGTAAAACAATAAACAGACGAATGTAAGTGTGAGTAGACACTTTTCCCAATAAGTTAGTTGTCTTGTGATTCTTTTGATTTGGAATACATTTAAAAAATAAAAGGAAATACAAAAGTCACCATTGATAAATGAATTGAAATAAGGAATAACTTGTAGTGAGTGGAGTGAAACAATTTCAAATGCAGGCATTCTAAGATAATTGAAAAAATCTAAACATCTGATGATTCTCAGCTACAGCAAAGAAAAGAGGCATACATGCTGCCTGGTTAAAATAGCCAAAATTGGGAAAATACATAGGATTCTGATGGCAAAATCTAGGTCAAATGTGTAATTTAACATAGGAGGTGTATCAAGAGGTCCATATACCACCACCAATCGATTTGACTATTGACATGATTTCCTCCATAATCGGTAAAATAAGGAATAGGAAGGGTATTTTGGATGAAGAAGGAAACAATCAACTTTTAAAAATATCAGCAAAGTCGGATAACTGACATTTTAATTCAATGCTAATATTTTTTCCTTTTTCTGCTGCTAACTGATAACTTCTAATTTGGTTTTATTAAGCTGGTGAGGCTGGAGTCTGAAACACCAACCTGTGCCTTTTAGGATGCCAGAGCTTAAAGTTTGGATGAATAAAAATTCTCCACACACTGGCCTATGGAGACCAAGTGTTTCCACTGACCAGGGATTAGTCTTGATCACACACAAAATTAAAAGAGTCTTGCAAGCAAATCATGAAAACCCAACAGTTCCATCTCTGTTATTCCAGAAGGGTCATTTGCCATAATGGATTGGAATATAGCTCAGAAACCCAAAAGAAACAATGTACCTAAATTCAAATTATGAAAGAATCTATAAAAAAGTTTCAGTACTCACATCAAATATAGTAATTTCAACAGAAATGACAAATCTAGCCTTGTCTGAGATTCTGGCACTGTAGTCCTGTACTCTTGAACAAGATCCAGACCCAATTACTTCAACAGCTAATCAAACACACATTGTAACAACAATTAATATATAACAAAGCAAATAAGAGTCTTGCAACCCATCAATCTAACTAAAAAGGCTGGTTGTCTAAAGCTCATCTATGGGATTTGAGGCTAATTGACAAGCAATTAACAGATCGTTGATTTGTAAGCTTATCAGCAAGAACTTTTAAAACTGATGATAAAGATGGAAATCTTGGGTCTATTCTCCATGTCCTCGGGAACAGATTGACACTCTTATTTTCATTCGCTCAACAAGGAAAGTAAATTACTAATAAAGAAGATAGTTAAGGTGGTCATGCACCTCAAACTAGAGCCTACTTAGTTAGGCTCAACTATGCATCCCTTTTGGAGCCTATAGAAGATCCTACTTGGCTGGCAATAAAATGCCTCCCAAAAGATGGAGCATTTGCATTAGTGGCTTTAAAGAACAAGGTGTTCGCTAGAGACAGACTTCAAATGGGATTCAATGATCTCTTTAGGACTGCTCTTTGTTCTTTGTAAGCAGGTTAAGAAATCTAGCTCAAAGATTTTTAAACTTGGCTCAATGAACATTTGTCACAAACCGTCAATCTACCTAAAAACTTATTACATATTGTCACTAAATCCAGAGCTCATCTATGGGATTTCTAAGATAACTGACAAACAATTAACAAATCATTGATTTCTAGGCTTATCCGCAAGAACTTTTAAAAAATGATGAAAAAGATGCAAATCTTGGGTCTATTCCCTATGTCTTAGCTCACTCTCTTAAGCTTGTCAAGGTTCTAGATCGAAAACCAAAATATCAGATGACTAAAGTTTGGATGCAGCCAAAATTAGGATGAATGTGTTAAAGCATCAATTTTTTTTTAGACCAAACCAAGTTCAACAACTCTTAAAAACAGAGCAGCCAGCCAGCGAGAATATATCACACACAGATTCAACCAATGAATATATTGGAAACTAGTAAGTAGATTACCTAGAAGAAGAATTATTTATACAAAGCTGAGGATTCTCATTTCAAAAATCAATATGAATTTGAGCAAGTCATATTGAGCCTCATTAATTTAGGCACAACAATTTATTGCATGTATGGTCAGCGCATACATTGAATGTATGGAGAAAATATAATTCCAAATTAAACCCATGAAATTAACTATATAGTAAGTAGATTACCTGAAAGAAAGAATTATGCCCGTTCTCATTCATCTGCTTCTTCTCATGTCTCTTCTTTTGCTGCCACCATGGACAAGCCGCACCAAAATACAGGGAAAAAAACATAAAACAAGATTAAAATGTTTATGAAAACAAAATAAATAGACCGACCAGTCCATATTTTGAATTTCTTCGTGCTTTAATTTTTTTTATGCTTTATTCCTTAGCTTTGTTTTTAATGCTTTCTATATCCTTTATTCCTCAACGGTATTACGTAGCTTTTTTTAATGCTTTTTTATTTGTTAGAAATTCATTCCTACATTATTAGTTCGTGTCTACGGCATGTACCAGTCAGATTTCAAACTTTTTTAAACTATTCTTATTTCCCTAAGAATTTTATCATATTTAAGAAATTTTTAAAATGTTATTTATTTATATTTATATTCTTATTTGCTCACACCAAAAAAGTCAGAAGAAAAATAATATTTAAAAATATAAAATAGCAAAAATTAAAAAAAATCTCTTGATCGTCGGCCATTATGGCATTTAATGTCATTTGTGAGGAACCATTAAAGAACCATACATGTTGTAGTTGCCGTCCTATTTATTCTCGATCTTCTCATTGTGTTTGATGCATTTGGTGTTTTCCCTTCCTAGTGCGTGCAAAGCTGAACATAACGAGTTACCATTTGGACATTGTTTTGGTGTTATCAACATTGTGATTGTGGGGCAAAGAGTAGGAACTATAAAAGGTCTTTGACAGGTAATGATTTATTTCATATCGGATGATTTCCCTTCTTTCCAATGTTTTCCTTTTCTTCATTTGAATATTTTCAGTTGAGTTTACTTCTTTCAAGCGTTTTCATTTGCTTCATTTGAATCTTTTCACTCGGGATTGTGATTATTTTCTTTAATTGAAATGGCATGCATATTAAATTTTAGATTTATCCATTGGAGAGGCAGTGAGATAGAAAAATGATAATTTTTAATGGTTAGAGTAGTTTTAGCATAAGATCAGTGACTTACCTTTAAATTGATTTTCTTTTGGTTTCAGACAATGGGGAAAACCTATGTATCCTTTTCACTTTTCCATTCTTTTGATTTGGTTTTCAGCTTTCTATTGTAGAATGTTGTAATGGGTAAAACCTAGCTTTCTATTTTCCAGTTACAATATCATTTTTTGGGCCCTCCAGAGCAACAGTTGGTATTTTGCTCATAACTTGAGCATACAACGTCAAAACTGGGCAAACAAGATATCGTCAAAAAGCTGGTTCTGAGTTCTATCGAGATTTGAAGGTTTGAATTTCTCATTTGGATTTTTTATGATTTTTTTACTATCAAAGACATATGTTCAGTTTTGCACTCCAAGAGTTCTATCTTGCGCATCTAGACTCCATTTTCAGAAAATGATATATCCTTGGAAAGCTTGTTCTGAGAGAGTTCTAGTGATGTGAGTCATTTTTCCAAATTCTACTCCAGGTATATTTAATTCAGTTTCTTGCATTTTTGTAATCTGGTGGATATCTTGGATGTTTTAGGTCTTGGGATCTTTTCCTTTTGAGGAATGGCTCGTCTTAGGTTGTTTTTTTGTTTCAGCAACCTTCGCTCTTATTTGAGCAGTGTATACTTCACTTTTGTAGCATTCTTTTATGCACACACACTAAGATAAAGTATCATTCTATTGCATGCATGGGATCTTGTAGATGTTCGTGCTCTATGCACTCACACTCTATTATAAAGTGTCGGGGGGGTTTGATGTTTTCCTTTGTTTTCCATCTACTTTTGTCATATGAGCTTTCCTCCAAGGATATTAGCCTCAAGTATATGTGTGTGTGTGTGTGTGTGTGTGTGTGTGTTTACTCTCTCTACACCTTCGATGTTTCAAATTCTTCTTCATCATGCAGTTCATATTGGATGATCTTTTCAGTGTACCTATCATTACTCCCTTGTCAACATTATGGGGGGTTTTTGGTTCTACTGCTTCCTTGGTTCAATAGTGTGAGCTATGTATTCATTATTTTATTCCATGTACTAGGCAAATGCAGTGGCTGGGTACCTATGTATTCTGGTGAGATGGATCATTTACCATATGGACACTCTTCTCTTTCCTATTTTTTGGATGCACTCTTCCAGATTTGATTGATTGGCTCTTCAGACTTTTGGTATTTTTATGCCATCTGTATTTTTGAGTTCAGGTGTCTGCCTTTGTTTTTCTCCTGATTCGAGTAGTGTCATTTGAGGGCACTCATGCAAATTACAATATTTTGTATCTTCAACTTTAGTTGTTTTCCTTTGTTTGCTTCTTGATTCGAGTAGTGTCATTTGAGGGCACTCGTGCAGATTACAATCTTCTCTACCTGGTCATATTTCAGTGGAGGATCTTTAAATCATTAGTTACTTCTTGACAGAGTTTGCATCTTCTTGCTTCAGTAATGTTCTACATGTTCATCCTTGTTCCTATTTTCTGGAACATTCCTAGTTTTGGAGGCTTCTTCGGTCCTTCCGATTATTCTTTGTCTCTTTTTGGAGTAGAGTTTTTCCCATGCAGTTTTCTCTATTTCTCTATTTTTCAAAGATTTTTTTTTTGTACTTGGGTACTCAAGGTTTGGATCATGTTTTGGGTTTTCAGCTAACCCATAGGGTTGCAGAAAGGGGTATTTAAAAAGTAATTTTTTTAAAGGTAAGTAGCCTTTTGAAGAATTTGGATCTTGTTTACAGTGGAAAAATTATGAAAATGGCACCCACCATGAAGCTCGTTATGTGTCATGGTAGCGGGGTTTCATCCATACCCCCATAACCTCATACCGTACCATGGTTTTAGAAATTAAAAAATTATTTTGCACCTGTGCTAGATGGAAATGCAACCTTTTCCTTTGTATTTGTCTTGAAATGACAAAAACAACATTTTGCTTCATTTTTATGATTTATTGATTGTTTACTTGTATCGTGAGATTCCAAATTGCATAATTCAAAAATCAAGCACCAAAAAATTTATAGCATCTCACACAGGCTTTAGATACATGAAGAAAAATTAGAGCATCTCATATTCTAGCATAAAGCCAAAAATGGTCGAGTGATAAATCAACTATTAGTTCTACATAAATGGAACTTAATGATAGGTCATAATTTAGGACATGGTGCTTCGGGTTGTTGCATGTCTCAAAGATTGGATATTCTTAACTTTCCTACATTGGACATTCTTGCCAATATTGTCTTGGTGAACTAAAGGAACAAAACATGTTGCCATGACTTTAACTGAGTGTTTCTCAGTATTCTCAGCTATAACAATCTAGATTTATAATGGCATTCAACACTACAAAATGTTATGTCATCCCTACAAAAGACATCAAGAGCACAAATGGTTAATTAATAAGGCAATTGTGTTGCTAGAAAGTCTAACATAAGATAAACTAGATGAATTTAGTCAATCCATCAAAGCGGATCTAAAATAAAATCGCATCAAAATTCCTGAAATTGACAGGTTTCTATAAGAGGATCGCTAGAGCATGAGAAATGTAGAGGTATAAATCATCAAATAAAAAAAATTTCAACAAGTGAAAGCGAAGATCTAAGATCATTTGTATTCGAACAATCTATATATGATCTCATTCATATAATATTCCTAATTGTAATAGTTTTTCAGGCATCAAGAAAGCAAGAAAGGACAATATGAAGTTAAAAATGTAGATTACTAGATAACCATGTGAATTTATTGAATTGTCTGAAAAAGAAATGTAATATTTATATTTCAAACATTAAGGAAATGTAACAGAATAAAAGATCCAAGGGAACATAAACTAAATGTATTATATCCCTCATTGGACAATTGAGAAGAAAATCATCTTTGTTGAGATGCAATCAGCTGAATAGAGCAACGAGAAATGCTTCCACCCATTCTTCATCTGATTTATAAGAAATAAATGTATTTTGAGCTTAAATAATTAAAATTAATGTCAATCAATGTTATGCATCTAAAATGGTGCATTTTCCATTTCCATTGGCTCTCAAAAATATAAATACATACTCAAAAAATGGGACCAAAACTAGGGTCCAAAAGACAAAGGGCGAAACACCAAAAATCTCTTCATTGGACTGTGAGTGTTGCATATTTTCTACAAAAGTATTGTAAACATATAGAGGGGAGACACTCAAATCACCATAGTCAACACCAAGGCTTTGATAAACAAAGAACAAAGCAGTCTCCCAAAATCACTTCTATAGAAGACTAATGAACGAAAACATGCAATTGTTTAGTTTTTTTTGCATTTTCATCCCCTTGCTTGACACATATCCAAAATTTCACAACATAGACAAGGTGCATGGGTTATTTTTGCTAAACAATGTAAAAATGTGGATGCATAAATTGGGCACATAGACTATACTTGACCTAGAAATAAGCATCCTGCATATGTTGGCAAAGACACGCTTTCCAAATGTAGAAGCACAAACGAGACACCTGAACTATTTTTAAGAATGCCACCTGCAATTGCATCGCTAGAATGGTTTTTTCAAAATTTGTAAATAAAATGAAAAAAAATGAAAAAAAACATAAAGCCAACCAATCTAAGAATAGAACAATGCAATATAAAATCATTTTATATAATATAATTCTATAGACAATAGGATAAAACTCAATACACTATTCCCAAGTAGTTAATTAAATCTTCCTATAGGTAGGCGGGGACTAATAAAGAGCAAAAATGGTAGTCATGGTTGAAGGTGTGGTATCTATTCTAAAATTTGTGTCAAACAACAACAAGAAACAAAGGTTTGGACCAATAGCTGATAGAACAATTAAGATAACCTTATAGAAGATTCTAAAAATACTAGTTTACACTATAAATAAAAGGATCATATTTTGATTCATGGCATAGATGAAACATGAGAAAGGAGGATGTGAATAATTTTATGAAATCAACCATGGAAGGATTTGAAGCCAGGTACATTGAAAGAACCTATTTAACATGCAAAATTGATAATTAAAAAAAAGTATCAAATTAAAACTTGAATAAATTTTTGAATGCAAATGTGAATCTTCTTTATTTTTATTTCTAAATTCCAAAAAACCTTAACTATTTGGACAACAAATAGAACTCTAAATATTTGGTGAGTTCCAATTGTATTAGCATTTTAAAAGAAATACAAAATGGAACACCTAAGTTCATTAGTTGTGAGCAAATAATTACTTAAATAGATTTAGTGTTGCTCATGTTAATTATTTTATATATAATTAAAAATATATTATTTTATAAAATAAATAATATTAATTAGTTCTAGTTTAGTGGTTACTTAATTTCACATTTAACAATCTCAATTCTGTAATTTTAATATTATAATTATTATTATAATTATAAACATTGTAATAGAATGGAATAGAATAGAATAGAATTTAAGTTGTTTTGGTATTGTTTGTATTAATTATTTTGCATATAATTAGAAAATATATTATTTTACAAAATAAATACTATTAATTAGTTCTAATTTACTAATTACTTAATTTCACATAGAATATTCTCAATTTTGTGATAGTTATAACTTTATTATTATAATTGTTATTATAATTATAAACATTGTAATAGAATAGAATAAAATAGAATTTATATTTATGATGATATAATATGATTTACATTGAACAATTGTATTTTTATCTTAATTATGAAGAATAAAATTAAAAATAATATAATAATAAAAATTTAATTTGTAGTCTCGGCAGCATCACAGCATGTGAGTTCAAAACATATTTCAAGATTCATCGAGGTTTGAGCTTGGGGAGTCTTCTAAGTAGGCAAGTCTTAGGCCAAGGGTTTTGTAGGGTCAGAATCATACAGTTGCAACCTCTCTTCAGATGAATCCTACCCATCGAAGGGACAACTTTTCTATGTCAAGGTTAAATCAGCGATATAGATTCCGACATCGTAGAAAAGTCAAACCCTCCAAAGAACAACTGATTTTTGATATATGTGAAGGGACACCGCCAAGGTCGCTAGTACAGATCAAGTATTCCCATCTCCAAGGAAGTTAGAAGGAGCGCATAGTGAAAGATCCTTAAGTTAGAGCACCCTTCAATCCAAACCGGCTGTTTAAAATTTGGAAACCAGTCCACCATCAAAATGTCTTGGATCATCAATGCCCATAGGATCAGGTTCAGCCTCCAGTATTAGACAAACAAACATCAGGCATGGTAGCAGGTGTGTGTGTGAAAATTGTAC
This sequence comes from Chamaecyparis obtusa, assembly GCA_027943335.1. Taxonomy (NCBI): domain Eukaryota; kingdom Viridiplantae; phylum Streptophyta; class Pinopsida; order Cupressales; family Cupressaceae; genus Chamaecyparis; species Chamaecyparis obtusa. The sequence continues at coordinate 620,364 of BSBK01003889.1, forward strand.
CTGATCTATAACGCTCAAGAACCAATACAACACCCACTGGTCAAACAACCATGGACATATGAATATTGATTTTGTTTTTGAAATGTCGGATTAGATATAAGCACCAAGGCACAAGCGCCAGGATGACCTGAATATCATGTCCATTTTGATATAGCAATTTGTACAAGCATCAAAACTTGAATGTCGTGATGACCTGAATACACCTTGCATTACAAACACATCAAACAGTCAAGAGATCATTCTAAATCCAATGTGAATTACCCGTAGTGACCCTTTATCGTTCACATCCTTAGGCAAGATTGCGTTCCACAGTAGGAGAAAGAACTTACTCAAAAAGATAATAGTTAGATCAAACTTCCTTGAATTGTCTGGGTATCAATGGTCGAGGTACTCATGGCCATCCAATTCGAGATAGAGGCTCTTACAGTCGGACACCATTTCAATCCAGAAGTTCCAAAGATGTTAGATTTTCACATACAAGCAGAAGACAAAGAAAAGATTATGCCCCTAGTCATCACTCTCTAAATCCTATAAAGGACATCATCGAAGAGCTCGAAGGGACACAATATGCAAAAATCTCAATGCGAATCAATAAGCCTACAAGGAGATAAAAGCATGAAAAGCACAAATTGTTTTCAGTTGAGTTTTGATGTTTGATTGTTGTAGATGCAAAATCCTTTCTGGAGACAAGACTGACTGACTAACTCACATGAAGCTTTAAAGGATTCTGACTAGATATGATACATCTAGGATACATTGGAGACCATAGGATATGACATTGATTGCCCCCAAATTTGAACATTGATAGGATACAGACGCTTGAGCTGATTGGTGTACAGACTGACTTATTGAAAACTGGAAATGTTGAAACAAACTGGGAGATATGTACAACTAAAGCAAGACTGAAAGTTGGGAAAGACCAAGATTGTGCTGATAGATGGAGCATTTGGAAGAAGTGGCGCCCATTTGCCGAGTTTTCACCATCTTGGTAGAGATTCTATTTTTGCTACCAAGGTGCCTGTTTCCAGGTTTTCACCAAGGCACTTTTTCTTTTTTTTTTCTTTCTTCTTTTTTCATTTTTTTGTATTTTTTATTTTTTCAATTTTTTTGTACTTTTTATTTTTTTTTATTTTTTTGTGAATCATTAAGGCGCCTATTGCTAGGTTTTCACCAAGATGTTTATTTTTTCAGGACTTTTTTTTATTTTTAAGATTTTTTTAGGACATTTTACCAAGCACTGAATGCCTTAGGCATAAAATTTCTTCAGATGGAGAACATTGATTGGTTCTCAGAGCTGTTCTCCTTCAGTTGTTGAGAGTTGATAAGCACCAGAGCCAAAAGTAGCAGTGATTACAAAGGGACCCAGCCAATTGGGTTCGAACTTCCCCTTGCGTTCTCGATGTGATTGATTTTTAGGATTTTCTCTCAACACTAGATCGCCAACCTGAAATTCTCTATGTCTGACTTTCTTGTTGTAGCCTCTAGACATTCTTTTCTGATATACTCTGAGATGATCATACGCTGCTTGCCTGCGCTCATCTAGTAATTCCAGTTCTTGTAACCTAGACACTCTGTAGTCTTCATCAATGACAAGTCCATGCATTCTGATTCTGAGTGATGGGATTTCAACCTCAATAGGCAGTACCGCTTCAGACCCATAAGCTAAAGCGAAAGGTGTAGCCCCTATAGGCATTTTGATACTAGTTCTGGTACTTGTTCTGATATTGATTTTGATAATTGTTCTGATACTGGTTTTGATACTGGTTCTAATACTGATTCTGATAATGATTCTGATAATTGTTCTGATACTGGTACTAATATTGGTTTTGATACTGGTTCTGATACTAGTTCTGATATTGGTAGCTCTTTTTCCATTGCAAACTCCCAACCAAGATCATATCATGCAATCCCAATGTCTAGCAATGTGGAGAACAAGAGGGATTGACAAGCTGGTGGAAGAGATGGAAGATAAGAGAATAAAGGATAATGAAGGGAAGAAATCTGCAAGGGCAAACTCCTCAAGAATACCCAAGCACATTTGGACAAGCAATGAAAGGCTAGCATAGGATAAGTCACAAAATCATAATGCAAGAGCAGGAAAGGATGCAATCCAAAGGAGTAGACATGTCAAGAGGCTTCATAGCACTGTGTTTTACTCTTTCTTTCTTTTTTTATTAGATCAAGACCAAAAGGGAAAAGGATAGCGATAGGCAAAAATGAATGGAGGAAGATGGATATGAAGGCTAAACATAGAAGGAATGAAAGCAAGATCATCGTAAGATAGATCACAAAATAGTCAAATGTTCATGTATAGATCAACATTGTCAAGATCAAAGAGAGAAGACGGAATGGATGAAATATGTAGAAGAACTACGCATGATGCCTGATTACCAAATTTTCATCATGGTACTTATCCAAGGAACCACAAGGGAGTGGTTTTCACCATAGGAAGAATTTATTTCTCTTTACTTTTGCTACCAAGGTGCCTGTTTCCAAGTTTTCACCAAGGCACATTTTCAATTTTATTTATTTTATTTATTTTTTTTTGGAAGAAAGCAAGCTTTTTAGATAATGCTCCTTGAAAGGATAAACCATGATATGCCAAGGATTCAAAATGATACGCTCAAAGATGCTGATAGGGAAAGGGAGATGGAAGAGAGAAATGGAGGATAAGGTTTTATGTAAAGCGAGTGAGGTTGGAAGATAGGAGGAATAGGCAAATGAGGAAAAATGATAGAAGGTAGAAGGATAATGAATGGAAGGATTGTGAAAGGGTAGATGGAAAGGAAGGCAAGCTCAACATCAACACATACCTTGAAGGGTGGTGAGAGGATGGAGGAATCGTGAATGAATGAATACGTGAAGGAATATGGCGAATGGATAGCAAAGGTTGTGGTTTAGGCACATGGAATGGAAGAATAGTTTTGGAAGGAGATGAAGTGGAAGTCTTTGGAAGCTTGAATGTCAACTTCACTTGTTGCTCAACACCAGACTCTTTCAAGAGAGACTTTGGAATCCATATATCCGTAGGCTTTTTATTTCCTTTTGATGATCTAGAGATAATATCTTCAATGATGGATTTTGGAACCCATACTTGTCTTGTAGTTTTTTTCTTAGATATCTCTTTTGACTTTATGTTTCTATGTCTATTAGAGGAGACATGGTGATATTTTTTTGATGGATTCTTGTATTGCTTCTTTTTCTTGTATTGAACATTCAAGTTACTTCTAAAAGACTTGGGATTTGTGGAAGAGGGAGGATATGACTGGTTTAGATGGGTGGGTGGATAAAAAGGATTCAAGGGTATGCATCTATGTTGATCTTGAGGAAAGATGGGAGATGGAGGTATGTAAGGACCCAAGATGGATGGTGAATCAGGAGAGTTAGGAGGGGAAAGTGAAGGGACATAAGGACCCAAGATGGAAGGAAGGCGTGAAGCCCTTAGTAGTGGTGGAAGAGGTCCAAGGATGGAAGTGGAAGATGCAAAAGGATAATCAATAAGTTCATCATCATCTATATGACAACCAAGGATATCAGCATCTTTAGAGTGAGCATTAGAATTTTCAATAAAATCATGGACATCTTGAATAAGAGCATTTTCTTTGATAGGATCATTCAAAGCTTGCAAAGACTTAGGAAGAGTAGAAAGTGGAAGTGAACATGGAATGGTAGAACAAGAAGATGGAAGACTTTGATCTTGACAAGGATCTTTGGATAGCATAAGCTCATAATTTGTCTCTTGATTTTCAATAGGCTTAACATTGGAAGTAACAACACCATTTTTACCAACCTTAATGGAAGTATCATCTTTGGAAAGTGCAAGTGTAGTAAGGTCATTTTGATTGTCAATAAGCTCAATAGTGTAAGTAGTAGCTTGATCTTGCTTAGGAGAAGACTTAAGACATGGTGGAATGCATGAAAAAGGATGTGCAGGATCAAAAGAACCATGAAGCAGATAAGAGACATCGGGAAAAGGAGTGGATGACATGGAGGGTTCTTGATCTTGATCTTTCTTTATGTTCTTTTCTTCATCATTTTTAGAGTCCTCTTGACATGGAGCCACTTCTAAGGACAAGGAAGCATGTTGGGATTGTATGGATGACTGTTGCAGAGATGGTGAAGGACCAGCTGAAGTAGGCATTGTAGCGCATAAAGGCTTAGGCTCTTTAGGTTTATCATTATTGAAAGTATTTGCAGCCAAGTGAAGGTTAGCTTGAATTTTTTGAAGAGGTAGCCCTGGAGGATAACTATAGGGAACCACATGAAAAGTATCAGGGCTTGTGTCAGATGAAGGTTCTGTGAAAGATTTGAAACACTCAGAAACTTTAGGAAATGTATGGGTATTGGAGGAAGTAGGGGATGGAAGGGAACCATCACAAGACAAAGGTCCAACATTAACATGATCTTCCTTGAGAGTGTAATCTTTATTTTCAGCCTGAGAGTTCTTAGAGGAAAGATCCTTGTAGTATTTACTTTTGTAATCAGCATGAAAAACTTTCTCTTCCTCAAGTGAAGTAGATGTGTCATCTAGGTATTGTGCATAGAAATTGTCAAAGTCTCTTTCATAATCGGAATCATATGGATCACCCTCACGATCTATCCAATGCGACGGCCCATTTGTAGTAAGCAGGAATGAACGATGAGGAGGACTCTTAGGAACAAAGGTGTCATAGGTATCATTACATTGTCTGTCTTCATAGTCATCAGAGTCTCCAAAGCTAGATGTGTCACTCTCCGTGGAAGAGGTATCATATTGCTCAAATTTTTTCCGGGGGCATGGTGACATGTACAAGTCTTTATCAAATGGAAAAGAGTATAGAGATTCCATGGAGAACTTTTTAGATTCCTTCTCTTTCTCAAGTTTGTCAAGTTGGACTTGCATAGCTTGCAGCTGCTTCATCATAGCGGTGATTATAGCTTCTTCCTCTTGTGTACTAATTCTTTGAGACATGTGTACTGATTCTCAATAGCTACTGATTTGTTCCTGACATAGTGATATTTTTGACAGATTCTGGAACTAGGCTGGAAACATTGGATATCTTGCAATTTGACAATTTCTGACAACTCTCAAATTTTTCCAAACGACACTCTGCAGACTCGTACGACACTGGGTAGTCTATGAAATGACAGTTGCTAAACTCATATGACAGTTGGGTAATACTGAAACGACACTTGACAAAACTCATACGACTTTTGACTTCCTGAAATGACTTTTGACTCCAGAAAAGATTTTACGTCAATTTTTGCAAAATTTAAGGTCTTCAGTTTTGGATTGTTTGCAAATTGTACTGTCCAAATTTTGAAGGTTATACCAGATTTGATCATTTTTAAGAGCCAAGTAGATAAATAAGCACGCAGAACAGCAAGCAAGTGATTCCAAGCACGTCTGAAAATAATGAACAAGGGCAAAAGCAACCTTACGCATGAACAATCAAGTGACCAAATTGTGCTAATCTCTGAGAGTACTAATCGTGTATGTTCTGAAAAGTTTTTCAATAACACACATATACCTGAGAATGAAAAATTGGCCTCTCTAGGGTTTTTAGTAATGGTGTGACTCTGCAACTTTTATGATTCAAAGGGGTGAACTCCAATCCCGGCACACCAGGGTTTTGACACAGTCTGAGAACTTAATCTTCAAGAGCTGCTAGGGAGATCTGACAACCCAACAATGAACCATACCCGTGGAGATTTCTTCCACAAGGACATTTATATAGCGGCTGTCACTACCATGGCGAAAATGGCTATTACCGCTTGAGGTTCCATCAACGTAGTTTTCCCTGTGAAGGGATTGTCCGCTATGGTTAACCCTCTCTAAAGATGACTCACAATAGTATACCACAAGGGGACTTGGCTCTAGATTCAAGGTTTTGACACCTCTTCACTTTTAACCCAAACAAAGTAAGCAGATTAATCCGACACGCTAAGACAAAGTTTTGTTCCACCAAGGTCTGTGATATCAACTCCACGTGATCTATCAACCTCTCCGGGGAGAGAATGTATCAATCAATAAGAGAAGATGCACTAACCAATTTTGATTCACCAAAGCTTGTGATATCAACCCCACGTGATCTATCAACCTCTCTGGAGAGAGAATGTGTCGATCAATAAGAGAAGACGCACTAACCAAGATGAATGTGAAATGCACTAAGTATCCTCCCTACCTACAAGGATTCCATCGTCAAGGAAGGATTTCGCTAGGAATCCAATCTCTCAAGAATCACGAATAGTGTTCATAAGGCCTAATTACTATGTGAGCACAGATGTATGTTCCGAAAGCAAATCTACCAAAAGCATCCAAAAAGTAGAAAGAGGAACACTTAACGTTTAAAGTGAATATGAGATGAGTCCACAAGGTGGAACACTTAACACCTCACACAAGCTAAAAACAAGTCCCCAACTTAGAAAACAAGTGAGTTCCTAAAAGCACAAAAGGGTTTCCAAGTGGAACACTTAACGCTTATGTCCTGTTGACCCCTCCCCTTTATGGCGCTGAGATTGCAACCACGGGGCGGAAATGAGGGGCTGGCAGATTAGCGAGTCCAATAACCCAAGATAGCAATCAAGATCAATCACAAGTATTCTAAGACTACTTAATGAATCCTTAAAAGGTCATAACCTAGTATCAATTATGCAAGTGTGTAGAAATAGATAAAAGCATGAAAGGATGCACACAAGCCAGACACAAGAGATTTATTTTAAGTCCAAATTGAAATGTTAATAGATGAAGGAGAATACCTTGGATCCTTGCAACACGCTTAGTAGATTTTACCTAATTTTTAACAATTTTTGTTGAGCTTTACTATGCAAGCAAGCTACGAACTCTCCAACAAGCCAACAAGCAAACAAGCTATGCAAGGTATATTCAACTTATGAAAACCCTAGGGTTAGATCTAAAAATCAATTGTTAGGAGCAATAATAACTAAAAATTAATCCAAATGAAAACTCATATCATGCATTGAATCATATGAAAAATAAGTGCATACCCATCACAAAATTTTAAGTTTTTTGCACTGCATTTGACCTAGTCAACAAGATCTGATTTTTTTGATATGATTTTGGCCACAAAAATAGAAATTCAGAATAGAGACCCCTGCTAAAAAATAGAGAGCTTTCCAAAAATGCAAACATTTTAGAAAAATCTCTTCATTTGTGCCCTAGAGACCCATTTTATCAAAACAGACTAGTTTTTGTAAATTGACTATTTGAGCTATGATATCATGTCCAAATTTAAAACACAAAGAATGGACCCCCTGTAAAATTCCGAAAATATAAAAATTTCTGAAAAATATGCTGATTTGCGTCAGATATTAATTTTTTCTGGAATTTTAAGAAAAAATTATTAAAAATTCAAAACATCTCAGAAAATTCTAAATTTTTTACTGTAGCTTCCCTGACATGTCATCAAATTGTAAAAAAAAATTCAGACCAAAATTCAAAGCCATTTGAGAGATAAAATTAAATCTTTGAAACTTTGGGGTTTTAGCTCCCAAAAAAATCAAAAGCAGCATGCAAAGGTGGGTTGCCCCACGATGGGCACCAGAAATGTGTGTGTGAAAATTGTACCTGATCTGTAAACATAACACTTAGTAAAACATTAGAGGTTAGCTATAATCAAAATCGTGCAAAATTGAAAGCTATCTAACCAAGCGATTTACTGCCTTTTAATAGGTGCGAGATTAATGTTCTCAGATTGTAATCGAGATCGGTGACCTAGACGACACCTAAATGAAAGATTTGAATGCAAAAGATGGATATGAAATTGAATGCAATTAATCTATATTTTTGATATTTTCTATGCAATAAGAATGATAAAAACCGATATGAATCTATGCTAGATAAAAACTGATATGAAATAAATGCTAAATGATCTAACAATGAAGATTCTAACAATGATATGCAATATGAATGCAAAAATAAGATTGATCTCACAAAGATGTTGATTCGCACGAGCTTTGATTCTTCAATTCCAATTCTCTAGCGTGATTGTACAAAATATGAGATGCTTAGATGCAAATTTGAGAGATGAATTATGAAGAGATGAGTCTTGTTTTTATAGAAATCCAAGGCTTTGGAGGTGCATGGGAAAAGCCATAAATCACTCAAATTAACTCATCTTGATTTTTGAGTTATCTGATCATGAAAGATAGTTAATTCTCAAAATCATGCAAAAATATGCAAAAATAGCTTTTTAACTCAAATTAGAGTTTAGATCAGCCTTTTGAACTCCAAAAGGATGTTGAGTTTCAAAAAGTCAATAACTTGCATTGATTTTCTGATTTGGAGTTTAACTGTTTCTTTTGAGTATGCATAATAATTAAGAATTAAATAAATAAATAAAGTGATTTATCCTCAACTCAACTAATTTTTGAAATAAAATAATTAATTTATGGGTTAATTAACTATTTTACCAAACTTTTATTAAAAATTATATTATTAAATAATGACAACATGCTTTAATTAATTAAATAAGAATTTAATCAATTAAAGATAGGAATTTTGATTTATTGTCAAAATTAAATAATACAATTAATAATAGATAGAATTAAATTTAATTACACAATTAAGTGGCAAATATTAAATCTAATTAATTAAATATGAAAATATTCAATTAATCAAACTTAGGATAAATGTGATTTATTGCCAAATAATCATTAAATTAAAGATAATTAAGATAATTAGGAATATTACTAGGAATATTCCCCGATGCAGAATTTAAGATAATCAATTATGATTCGATGATGTTAGATGTGCCTTAGGTTAGGACTTTGATGTCAATTTTGTTCGATTTGTCGATGTAGGAGGTTAATGAACTTATAGCCCATTTTTGGGGTATTACAACAGGTGCCAAAGAGAATCAGGCCTCGATTGAGCTCACTATGCCTCATCACCTTCTACAGAATTACATTGGGTCGCTACATTGCACAACGCTTATTGGTAAGTTTTCAACCCAATCGCTTGCGTTTTCAGATATTAAGGAATGGGCTTTTGAATGTTGGGAGGGCCTTTTAGATGTTATATTATTGGAGCTAGATCAAGGAGTCTTTGTAGCTCTTTTTGAATCAAAACAATGCAGAGATGCTATCCACAGTTTTAAAGGTTGGTTCTGCAAAGGTTCTGGATTATTTACTAGGGTTTGGATGCCAAATTTTAAACTAGACAAGCAGGAATGTTGCTTCTTTCCCTACTAGATTTCACCCCCGTTGCTTCCACTAGAATACAGAGAGCCAAAAATCATTGAAATCATTGCCAATCAGATAGGCATTTTTGTCAGACATGACCTCATTCCTTTTGGATACCCTCATCAGGATTCTAGAGTTTGTGTACTACTTTGCCCTAAAAAGATGCCACCAAAGATGATCAAGATCAAATCGAAGTGGGGTGTATTGGAACAACCCATCAATTTGGAAGATGTGAATACTTGTCAAAAATATAAAAAAAATAGGCCATTTTACTTTGCAATGTAAAAGGATTGCACATTCGAAGACACTGGTTTATGAGGACCACTATTCAAACCCATTAGATTGCTTTGTCCAAGTGCCCACCTCAAATAAAAAAGTGAGTAATATTCAAGCCTCCCATGGCCCCAGCTTGCAATTGGTAATATGTAGCAATCAACCCAAGGCACCAAAAGCATCTTCTGTCATTATTATAGATCAAAGGCTAAAATCAATGTTGCAAAGATTTGATCAAGGGTTGTTCATGCAAATTGCCAACATGATCAATTTCTATAGTTCTGGCAATAGAATGCCACAACTCACATGTCAGGCTAAGTCTAGACTACCTCCCCCAGTATTAGAGTCTTATATCAAGGATCAACCTGAGTTGTCACATCATAATGTGGATATTTTTGTTAACCAGTTGATATTCCAAAACACTCGGACGAATATACCCAACATGTAGGATTCACTCAGTAAGCAAGCAGTGTCTGATTTGAAAGCATGGGAGTTATCGAATCAGATGATCACAGAATTGGCCACCAAATTGATTTTTGAAATAGCGGAAGAAGAAGGACTATTTTTTGAAATAGGGGATATCAATAAAAACTCATCATCACCTCCAGATGTTGATCAATTGGAGTTATCTACAATAATATCCCCATGTTCAGATCAGCAGGTAGAGTCAGCGGGTACTCTTAATGAGTTTCAAACTCAATAGAATTTACTCAATGATTTCATCTTAGCAGAGACCTCAGATGGAGCAGACTCTGACAATCTGGACAAGGTAGTTATCCTCTAAATCAGAGACTGGATTCGGTCTAACAGCTTTGTGGATCTAGAGCAGGATGCACCTTAGGTGGTTGGAGTCAATGCTAAAAACTTGCTAGCATCAAACATGCCTCACGATGATTTGGAAAGCCATGAATCACATGAGAGAGAAGAACTTATCTCAAAAAGGGAAGTTATAAATTCTGTTCAGGTGTCATCACAAATGGGATTTGATCATACAACTATTCTCTCAATTTAGAAAACACCTTCACAAAGTATCCAGGATAAGCCCACTCCGAAGAAAAGAGGTAGAAAACCTAAGAATATCCAAACTAAAGCAAAAATTATAGCAGGTATCCAATTAACTTTGGATGGTTCATTCACACCTTCAAAAAGATTTATGAGGAGAACTAAGTGTTCTCCTTGTCAGCCATGAAGATTATATCATGGAATGTTAGAGGCTTAAATGCCTCTAACAAAAGTTATAGAATCAAGCAAGAGCTTGAAAAGCAAAAGTCATTCTATTGCAAGAAACAAAAATGTCGCAAGGTAATTTTGATAAAATAATTGGGAAGTGGACAAGTTGGAAATCAGTTCATAGACCGGGGATTGGTGCCTTAGGAGGGTTGGCTGTCCTCTGGGATCCTAAATCAGTCCAATGCCAACTTACAAAATAGGAAGATAATTGGCAAGCAACAATGTTGAGTTGGCATGGGGAAAATATCCTTTTAGTCAATGTATATGGACCTACAGCTACATTAGACAAGCAAAGGGTATGGCTGGAGCTGACTCATATGATCTAATCTCAACATGAGCAGCATTTAATAATTGGGGGAGATTTTAATGCTATCTTAAGGCTCTCAGAAAAGTGTGGAGGTATCAGTCTGCTGCTGAAATCCATCCAAGATTTTTCTAATTTTGTAGAAGACAACAACCTCATGGACATAGAGCCAAGCAATGGTTCTTTTACTTGGACCAATAAGAGAATAAATTTTTCCTAGATAGCTATCAGACTTGATCATTTTTTGATTTCTCAAAACTGGAAGTTAACAAAGCTTACTTTTCAGTCGAATATTATGCCAAAACTAGGTTCAGATCACTTCCCTATCATCCTTCAAGTCAGCTCCAATCTGGTATATCAATCAGCCCAGCATAAGCCATCTTTCAATTTTGAGAGTATGTGACTACGACATCCATCCTTTTTACTTGCAATCAAACAATGATGGTTCACTGCCCCCTTCACTGATGGAACCAAAATGTTTCAGTTTGCAGCCAAATTGAAATTTATAAAAGGTAAAATCAAAAGGTGGAACGAAGAGACATTTAAAAACATTTTCAAAGAGAAAGAGGCCGTCAAACAACAATTAGAAAATGTGCTGGAAATGATCACCATTCAAGGTATGGATAATGAATCTTTTGCCAAGCAGAAAAATCTCTCAAATGAATGGGAAGAATTGTGTAGCAGAGAAGAGGTATATTGGAGACAAAAATCATGGGAACTTTGGTTGAAGGAGGGGGATAAAAATACTAAGTACTTTCATGCTTCAGCCAAGCAGAAAACTGCTTCCCAACGGATCTTCTCCATTAATAATGTAGATATAGGTATTACTCTTACGAATCCTCAAAGCATTCAGGAGGAAGGAGTAAACTTCTTTAAAAATTTGATAGACCCTCTAATTCTTCTTGTCCCAACGGACACACGTGTGGATGAGTTTCTTGAGGCTATGTCATTGATTGTTTCATAGTCAAACAACTTGAAATTAATGGCACCATTCACAATCTAGGAACTTAAAAAGGTAGTCTTCTCACTTCCACCAGACAAGGCGTCAGGACCAGACGGATTTACTACTCTTTTCTATCAAGCTTGCTGGGATTTGGTTGGTTGGGAGATTCTTGGTGTTATTGAAGAATCCAGATCTAGTAAGTCCATGTTGAAATACTTCAACACTACCAACATTGCTATCATTCCCAAAGTCAAAACACCTAAGAATTTTTTAGAATTTAGGCCCATCTCCTTGTGCAACACAATCTACAAAATCATCACTAAGGCTATATATTTAAGAATGCAACACTTGATTCTGAGCCTTGTGTCTCATCCACAAGGTGGTTTTGTGTCGGGTTGAGAAACAATGGAAGGTGCATTAGTGGCTCATGAAACACTTCAACAAGGCTTCACATTTTGTCATCAAATTGGATAATGAAGGCTTACGACAGAGTTAGATGGGATTTCCTATTCAAAGTCCTACACAAATTTGGGTTTGGAAAAAATTGGTGCAAATGGGTGAGGTCTTGTATCTCGGGTGCTTGTTTCTCAGTACTGATTAATGGAGTGCCAACAGGTTTTTTTGCATCCACTCAAGGGGTCCGTCGGGGAGATCCACTATCTCCAATCATGTTCATTCTAATGGAAAAATATTTCAGTAGACATATTCAACAACAACAGGCTTCGGGTGAGTGGAAGGGTGTCCAAATTAATGAGACTAGCATTTCAATAACACACACCTTATTTACAGATGCCACACTGTTATTTGGAACTTCCACAATTTTGGAAGCAAGACAAATTAAACAATCTTTGGAGTTGTACACCTCAATCTCAAATCAAAGAGTTAATCCTCAAAAATCAAAGATATATATGTTCAATACTAATCAAATAGTTTCAAACAAGATTGTCAATATATTAGGATTCACAGTTGATCTCCTTCCGTCTGTCTACTTGGGAATTCCTTTTTTTGTTGGAGCAAATAGAATAAGTTATTGGATGCCAAAAATTGAGAGAATTAAATCAATAATAGTTGCATGGAAAGCAAGATGGCTCTCACTTTCAATTAGAATTCTTCTTATTAAATCAGTGCTTTCAGCAATACCAAACTACTACCTATCAGTCTTAAAAGCACCTTCTACAATGATTCAAGTCATTCAAAAAATTCTGAAAGAATTCTTATGGACAGGAAATATGAATGGGGATAAGAAAGTCCCACTGGTGTCAATAGACAACATGGCACATGAAAAATAGCTCGATGGAGCAGGGATTCATGATTTGCAAAAATGCAATAAAGCATTTGGCAGTAAGCTAGTATGGAAAATGTACATGTACCCCTACAACACATGGTGTTAAATTATGTAGCATAAGTATCTAGATAATGCTAACCCATCTAGAATTCTATCTATCCTTGATCCCCCAAAAGGATCAGCAATATGGAACTTCATGATGGACTCAAGGGAGCCAGTCACCAATTATATTTCATGGGAAGTCAATAGTGGATCTCAAGTCAAATTTTGGCATGACTCCTAGAATGGGGTTCCTCCTCTCAACACACTTGAAGTAATTGATGATATTGTTTCAGCTTCAGAAAATGCTTGGGGTAATCACTTAATCAATTTTGTTTCTACTATATGTATTTTCTCAAGGTGGGTGATATGGAAAAACCCTACAGATTTTCCCCTTCCATTCCTGGATTGTAAGCGCTTTGAATCAATTCTTTTAGAAAAACTGGTCTACCTATCTGCCTTGGAAGATAAGGTGATTTGGGTGCCGAGTAAATCAGGTAATTTTAATATCAAAGATGTTTACAATATTTTACAACAGCAAGTGGTTATCAAACCACCCTCTCAATCCTTTACCTTTTGTTGGAGTCAATTCACACTTCCCAAAGCTGGATGCTTTTCATGGTTAGCCTTAAAAAATAGGGCACTAACTAGTGACCGACTTCATAAATTAAAGATAGCACAACCTTTCAATTGCACATTATGTGATCGGGATCTGGAAAGTGTGGATCATATTTTTCTGAGTTGTCCTTTTGCCCAACAATGTTGGTCATTTGTGTTGGGGAAACTTCAGTATTCTACACCGCTGCCAAATAAAATATGGGATTTGTTTCAATCATGGCCAAAGTTATATTCAAATTCCATCTTCTCTGCTCTATGGATAAGAACTCTGGCCTTGATTGTTTGGGCTATTTGGTGGGAGCGCAACAAAAGAATATTTCGCAAGGAAATCACCCCAATCCAAGTAGTCCTCCAGAATTTGGAAAAATCAATCTCTGAGGTGGTAAATTCTGGCCACGCAAAGCTTAAATGTAATCTCTGATTAACATGGTGGGACAGTGTTGTAATAAGGGAATGGAATTACATTCATGTCCCAACTGGCTAGTGTCACCAAACATCCATTTCAAATACTATTGACCGACATTTAGTTCACTGGATCCCTCCTGCATAGGGGTTTGTAAAAATTAATTTCGATGGATCTTTGAGAGGCAATCCAGGGGATTCAGGGGTGGGTGTGTGCATTCAAGATCATTAGGGGTTTTTTTTGGCAATCAAATCTTTCCCATTACCCCAAGGCACAAACAACATGGTCGAGGCTCACAGATTACTTGTTGGGCTTGCTCTGGCAAGAGAAGGAGGTTTCCATTGAGTCCAAATAGAAGGTAACTCATTGGTAATTATCAATGCTTGCATCAAAAGGGACATTCATAATCAGCAAGTCGCATACATTCTTCAGCAAGTATGGCTCCTCCTTGACTCATTTCATGAAGTATATATCTCTCATACCATCCACAAAGGTAATGCAATAGCAGATCATCTTGCAAATATTGGTTGTGATGGTCAGGAAATAACATCACTCTCCCCTGAAGAAATTATTAGACTAGATTCAAAACTCCACTAGTTGATTTTACAAGATGTCAAGGGTTAGGGTTGCTGAGTCATTAAATCATTCATCCAACTCCCTGCCACAGTGGTCACATGTGCATTTTGTGTATGCGTGTCAAGTGTTCAGTCACTCATGTAAATGGAGATCGGATTGATTATGCTTCTTATGTCATAGTACATGACATGTGTGATTTGCAACGTACTCATACTCCTCATTATCTTGCCAACATTACTATGCGTAGCCTGTGTGTCACCATTTTTATTTTCCCATCCTCAAGGCTCACATCACACATGCGAGTGATGTCATTGATGATTCAAATCTGTACAACCAGGGTCACTTCTTGCAAAATCTCAATTTCCAATGCTGTCATTGATATCTTTGCATCACTAAGCACACATTTGGGCGATTCTAAATTTATTGTGGGTGTACCTTCCGTGTCATAGAAGCTACAAATATATGGTCCCTTATATCCTTATACCATTCTTTGGCAGTACAAGGTTATTAGCTATGGAGTCGCGGGCTTTGCAGAGTATGAAATGTAGGCAATGTGGTAGACACCACTATGAAATCATGCCATGTAACTTCAGAATCAAGCTACAAATTAGGCATTTGGAGGAGGCTTTGTTGGCACACATTGATGAGGTCTTGTTTTCCTCCATGTTCATATGCCATTCACAAGCAATCAGGGTAGAAGTTCAAATGGTCATTGCAGAAGAAATATTTGCTTCACATTCATGGCATATCATTTTCCCTTCACAGGTTGTTGCCATTTTCTTGTCTAATGCGTTGGACCTTTCCCAATCAGTGTCTTTGGTGTCATCCTTGGCAAACAAAGTGGTTAACCCCAACTTTCTACAAGACAATGCGTTAATGCGAGCTGTGCAATAGTATGATCTCTTGGAGGGTTTGGCACTGGTTGGCAATTTATTTTCTTGCAAATCATGATTGCTTCCTTCTCTATGAGAGTATCAAATGCTTTCTACGAGTGCAAGATGCTAGATTTGCAGAAAATGCTCTACACATTTTGGGTCGTAGGCTGGGATTTCATATGGTGGCCTGAGTCAAATCTCTTGTAAATGCACTACTAGATATCTGAGAGCTTCCTAACTCTCCACTTCCTCACTCCTACAATTTGCTCCAGCCTTCTGCCAGTGGCCAAGCTTCGAGAATTCCATCATGTGTTCCCGACCTTAATGTTCATCCTATAGGTTTGGTGGTGGGTGATCTTCCTCACTTGCTTCAGGGTTCCAAAGAAATTCATGATGACTATGACTTGCACCAGTTGATGGATGACTCAGCGTCTCTTGTTTGACTCCTGTCTCCTCCAACAATTCTCCCTGTTCTTGGCATGGTATCAGATGACATGGACATCTAGTGTATGGGTGCTTCGAGTAGTACTCATTTTTTGAAATATTTTTGGGTTGTTATTAATGCCAAAGCTATGTTGTATTGAAAATTTTAACTTTGGCATCTATATTTTTCTTGCAAATTTGGCTTGACATAGATGTGGGTCGAGATTTTGTATGTCATTTTTCATTAACTGTTGGAGAAGGGATATTGTCTGAATAGTTCTCAGGGATGTAGGTGGTTTTCAATGGAAAATCATATGTATAAAAATAGTGTAATCTTATACCATGTATATGACAATGACTCCGGGAATTCTTTTTGATTCTTCCATGGAGGAGTCTTTTGAATCAATTTATAAATATAATTATGGTGGCTAGTCCACTTTGGCTTTAAAAAAAAAATTAAAAAAATTTGTAATAATTATTTATTTATTTATTAATACAATATAAAAGTATTTTAATTCTTTTTCATTTATGCATGCAATACAGTCACAAATAAAAGATTGATTACTATTAAAATATTTTTACATTTCATTGTATTGTAATATAAGAGTTGAAATTTTTGTTTAAAGGGAAAATATATACATTGGTGATGCATCAATGTACTAAATTCATATAATCTTAACTCTAAATGCATTATACTATTCTCAACCAAGTGTATGCGGTTGAAACCTACCTGTGTGGAACAAGCTCAAACATGCAAATGTTAGAGATAAAAAGCATTCATATTACATGTAACATGTCAACAACTTGCAACCTACACTAAGCTTCCACCACAACCTCAAATGAGCTAAAAAAAGTGCACCCAAGACTTGTTTGATTTGCTCCCATAAATTTGTGGGTGTGCTCTCCCAACACAATATATTTAATCCCACCAAGTGATTAAAAACTAGATGGATGAGCTTAAGATGCAAACTAATAGAGTATATATTGAATAACTCAAGAACTAGTTGTGTAGAACTAGCCTCGAGCATTCAACATGAATGCAAAAGAGTAGGTATGGGATTAATGCAAATAAGAACTAGTATTGAATGCAAAATAAAATCTAAGATTGAATGTAAACTACCATGAATGCATATAACTACCAAACATGTTAGCAATAAATCACTAAATGAATGCAATAATAGCTCTAAGGTTCAAACTAGCATAATGAGATTACTAGGCAATGCCTCTATTTATAGGATTTTGGAGGGTCTTGGTGAGGTGGAATCTATGTGGCATTAACATAGGTGCCACAAAGGACACACATAAGTCATGCAAACTCCAAGGTTGCTCACACATGTGTGAGCGACTTGGGATGTGATGGGTCATTGTGTACTTCAAGTACACATGCCATAGATCTTGTAAGAGATCTTGACCAATGAAAGACTTTTGGTAAGTGTATGAGGTTGTCATTGAGGTTGTAAGAGACCTTGTTTAGAAAAATTTAGCATTTTTTTTTAAAAGCAAGATTTTGGAAATATGTGGAGGAAATAATTAGTCTTAATGGTTGTAGGAATTAGTTTAATTAACTTTGGTTAATTAATAAATAGGTTCATTAGTTAGAAAAGGATGGGTGTAAGGTAGGATCTAGGTTAGGCTTACTATTAAATTAAATTTAATCAAGCTTAGAAGAAATAGGCATGTGGTGATCAAATAAATAAAGTCTATTTGAAAAGGGATATGATGGAGGAAAATGTATTAAATTAAATTTAACACATTAGAGAGGGGTATTTAAATTAAATTTAAATACACTAGGTAATGAATTTATTTTAATTAAATAAAATTTAACTAAATAAATATAGCAATAATAATTAATTATTAAAATTAATTACAATACTATTAAGAATTATTAATTAAATAAAAATTTAATTAATGTCAAAGGATGATTTTAGGCATCTACATTTTGTCCCTCTTTGACGTGGTGTCAAAAGTGGCATCACATCAAAAAAATAAAAAATAAAAAGAAGATGCCCCAGAGAGAAAAGTGGTCCTAAAAGTCATGCCAGAGCGACAATAACGAAGGAGTGTGCCCCTCGAGAAAATAGCGCAAAAATTAATTGTTGGGAATTTTTCTCAAAAAAGGTACACAGGAAGGAAAAATGAGTAGAGAGGAAGAGAAATTGGACATTGGCATAACTTATAGGACAAACGGGTGAAAATGGGATGAAAAAGGGGATCAAGGACTGGGGGGACATGATGCCCTAGTTTGGAGTGAGAAAAGAGGTGAATTAGACTTAGAATAACTGAATGATATCATATTGACTAGCTACAGGAGGCGGTCCCACCATTTAGATTTCAAGAGTGTTGTCTTGATATGATGGTGCTAGAAGAGTAGTTGATGCTAGAGGAGTGGAGATAGGTAGCACTATGTGGAATAGAGCATGTTCACTTATGGCCTAGATTGAGAGCGCATAACACACTCATGACTGCGTTGATAGAGAGGTGACAGCCCCACGTCCAATTTTCATTTTCCGATGGGCAAGGCCACAATCACGCTCTTTGATGTATAGTGGATATACCACATTCCTATCAGTGGTCTCATTCCACATTAAGTACAGGAGAGATCAGAGCCCTATATGGAGACCTCTTTTGGATGATCGATCGATTAGATTCCTACAAATTGATAGGGGATTCCATGGGCACCGATGATGACAGAGAGACTGCGGCTACCACGAGCAGCGTTGTATTTAGATGGATTGATCAAAGGTATATGATGCTTGATCACCAAAGACAAGGTTTCTTATGATTTCGGCTAGAGTGCTTAGTCGTATGCTAGATGATGAGGATGAGATGTAGACATAACACTTCAGTAAAACATTAGAGGTTAGCTATAATCAAAATTGTGCAAAATTGAAATCTACTCTAACCAAGCGATTTACTGCCTTCTAGTAGGTGCGAGATTAATGTTCTTAGATTGCTATCGAGATCAGTGACCTAGACGACACCTAAACGAAGGATCTCAATGCAAAACTGATATGAAATATGAATGCAATTAAGCTATTTTTTTGGTATTTTCTATGCAATGATATGAAAAACTGATATGAATCTATGCTAATATGGAAATTGATATGCAATGCTAATCTAGAAATGATATGATATGAGAATGAAAATTCTAACAATAATATGAAAGCTATGAATTTGAAATTGATCTCACAAAGCTTCGAATCCTCAAATTTATCTTTCAAGCTCCAATTGTGCAAATTCTCCAAATCTGATATGCTATGATTCCTGTAGAGTAAGTTTGCAATTTGCAAGATGAATTATGAAGAGCTAAGCCTTGGTTTCATAGAAATCCAGGGCTTTGGAGGTGCATGAGAAAAAGCCATAAATCACTCAAATAACTCAGGTTGATTTTTGAGTCATTTTTAAATAACAGATAATTAAGTCACAAAAATCATGGAAAAGCACAGTTCAACTCGAATTAGAAGTTTAGATCAACTTTAAAACTTAAAAAGATGTTGAGTTTCAAAAAGCTAACAACTTGCATTGATTTTTTGATTTGGAGTTTAACTGTTTCTTTTGAATGTGCATAATAATTATGAATTAATTAAATAAATAAAGTGATTTATGCTCAACTTAACTGATTTTTGAAATAAAATAATTAATTTATGGGTTAATTAACTATTTTATCAAACTTTTATTAAAAACTATATTATTAAATAATGACAACCTGCTTTAATTAATTAAATAAAAATTTAATCAATTATTCATAGGATATTGGATTTATTGTCAAAATTAAATAATACAATCAATAAGAGATAGAATTAAATTTAATTAAACAATTAAGTGGCAAGATATTAAATCTAATTAATTAAATATGAAAATATTCAATTAATCAAACTTAGGATCAATGTGATTTATCGCCAAATAATCATTAAATTAAATATAATTAAGATAATTAGGAATATTGCTAGGAATATTCCCCGATGCAGAATTTAAGATAATCAATTATGATTCGATGATGTTTAGATGTGCCTTAGATTAGGACTTTGATGTCGATTTCATTCAATATGTCGATATAGGAGATTAATGAACTTATAGCCCATTTTTGGGGTATTACATTTTGCCCCTCTTTGAATTATTGTGCGAAGCGCAGTGGTTCAAAGACAGTCTGTGTTTGATAAAGATATGAAACTGATTTGAAATTGATAATTGATATGAGACAGAACTTGATTGATATTGATTTGATATGGAGATAATAGGTCCTGAATGACCAAAGATAATGTTCACTATAATAGCAAATGAACCAAGGATTGCAAAAAAGTGTCAAAACGTCTGATTCCAAACCCTAGGATTGCGAAGAAGTGAGTGACCGGTTCTAGACTCGATTGTCTTAGCAAAACTAGCAGGTATCACATCTGAATCCTTCAGTTGCCGAAGAACCAAGGAAAGAACACTATGATCCGATGGTTGCAAAAACTGATACAGTTTACCAGATTAGGAGAATACCAGATTGATATGGATCGATGAATCTGATATGCCCCAAGTGATGATAGATTTGCCCCGAGCGATGAGGTCTTTTTTGATGAATCAGTAACTAGACGTGATTGTTTGTCTTGATTACTGATGAAAGATATTGATAGAAATTGATTTACAGACTTTGAATGATGTGCAATACCATGCCCCCTTCGGGATTAAAATTGAAATCTGACAAGAAAAGTCAGCGTTGAGAGTTCAGAACCATGTTAATTGATTGGGAAAGTGGTTATACACGTTCAAGAACGCATTCTGCATCGTTGGAAGGTCCCAAAAGACCAAGTTTGACTAGGTTAAACCATGAGTTGACCATAGTTGACCAAGTTGAAATTTTGATAGTTTGATGTAAGATAATCAATTAAGTTGAATACTAGATTTTTGTGATAATTGAAGGTTGATTATGCAAGCAGTAGACCGTCCTGGGCCCAAAATTTTAAATCGTGATTTTGACATATTAAACGATCTCGGATTTGAATTTTGATCCTGAAAATGGATTCAGAACGTCGAAATTAGCCAAGGGTGCAATTTTCATGAAAAACGGAGCACTTTTGAAAATTAGGTCAAATGCTATATAAAGGCCTGAAGGGTCATTTTCAATTCATTTCAACCATTTGACTTTGGAAATTGTGCGGAGCCCTCTGACCAAGAAAATGGCAGAACAATGAGATCTGAAGGTTCTTGTGAGTTCGCATCAATTTGAGCGTAGCCGGAGATACCAGAGACCCCGACAGTATGGACATCCGGTAGGTGGACCTCTGTGCCCCTCTGAAAATGCAAATTTTTCATGTTCCTAGCATTTTTAAATTTTTTTCGTATGCGTTTTGCTTTTTTAATTTTTGCATGTTTGAAAACTCATACGAGTCTCAACCCAAACTCGTACGACACTTCATTTGAATT
Organism: Chamaecyparis obtusa; assembly: GCA_027943335.1. Lineage (NCBI taxonomy): Eukaryota > Viridiplantae > Streptophyta > Pinopsida > Cupressales > Cupressaceae > Chamaecyparis > Chamaecyparis obtusa. The sequence continues at coordinate 641,925 of BSBK01003889.1, forward strand.
TACATTGTCGTTTCAAGTAGACCCAAGTGTCGTATGAGAGGGACCCTTGTGTCGTACGACATTCATCGGGTCCCTCAAAACTTGTATGATCCCAGGCGCAGTGTCGTATGACCATGGATTGTCATTTGGTCTTCTGTGGAGTGTCGTACGACATTTGATGCCAGTCTGGATTATCGTATGAAAAATAGAGTGTTGAAAACTGACTTTTAGGGCCAAATTTTGACTTTTCTGATGCCTGATGTTGATATCTGACTGGTTGACTTACCTTCTGAAGTACCTAACTGTCCAATATTTGTACTATTAGCCTGTTATTGAACCCAATTTCTGATAGAATGCCCTATTTTTGTATGATATAGGTGACATATCCAGATGTACACATTCGACATTCCTACTCGGCGACCCAGAGATTATGTGTCGCGCTTTCGGACCCGATGAGGGTTCATCTTGTTGCCTGTGGATTCGAGTATTTGATTCATTTACCTGACATTAGGGTAAATCATGGCCTTTTGACTACCTTGATTGAGAGATTCCATTCGGAGACACAAACATTTCATTTACCTACTGGAGAGATGACCATGACTCTAGAGGACGTCTATAGGATACTGCGCATTCCATTTCATAGTAGTCGGCGTCCTGAGTATGTGAGTTCTGGTCAGGGTGGCCTTCATGCCTTTAGGCGTCTGTTTGGAGATGATACACAGTTGACGGGGTCCATTTCCTGGGAGACCCTTGTACAGTGATATGGTCAGACGCACCGTTTAGAGTGCATTATTGCTGGTATGATCAGGGAGCTTATCATGCCAAGTCATCAGCAGAATGACTTTTTGATGGGATGGGCTCTGATGGTAGCACTTCTTATGGCTACGCCCACTAAGCTTGCTTGGGGCCAATGCCTCTTGGCACATATGTTTTCAGAGATGCATGAGATCGTGTATTAGGATTGCAAGAGCTTTGCTTCAGGAGCTCTTGTATTACAGATATGGGCCTGGGAGCATATCCCAGTATTGAGACCATTTTTTCAAACACAGCAGCAGCCATAGGAGCCAGTGATATATACATATGTTGGTTATGTCACACAGGTCCGGATGGGTCATACTGAGTACTTTCGGCGATGTCTAGATGACATGACTTTTGTTCATTGGAGGCCATATTTGCAGATAGAGGTCTGGCCCACTGCGAGGGAGCAGTATAGTTTTCTTTTTCAAAGTTGAGTACTTATTGGCCACTCTCCCACTGTTCTGGAGAGATTTGTGATTAGTAGAGTGTGGCATCAGTATGGACACAGATAGGATACCCCATGAGAGTACACTACATATGCTCGCATTGTGCGTGAGATCGGGCTCAGATGGACACCGAGGCTCTCCTATTCCTTATGTGCAGAGGAGTACAGTACCATTATAGGTAGAGATTGGGATTACCGGCCATAGGTTGTTGATGCAGGAGTGACAGACGGATACATTGTGTGGCTTGCAGATCATCCCATTCATAGATTCTCAGATCCTACGGAGTTGATACCCTCCATGGAGGAGGCGATGGATGTTACAGGTGCTCCTATGGTATAAGGCCTGAGACCACAGGCAGTGCATCCTACACCACCCAGACAGAGAGCGAAAACTCCATTGCAGAGATCATCTGGGCATATGAGGCCTCCTCATCCTTCTACTTCTCCCATAGGTACATCCACAGGGTCAAATAGATGATCCAAGGGTGAGAGGGGCACTTTGGGCAGTATCGGTGTGACAGATGAGGTGTTCGCAGGTGAGCAGTTTGCAGGTGGTGATGCAGATCCCACATAGGTAGACACCACTTTTGATTTGGGTGCAGAGGTTAGATGTCGTAAGGCGCATAGATTGGAGACCACTGGACAGTAGCCAGAGTAGCCAGCATAGGATATACAGAGATGCCAACAGTTGTAGCAGAGCCTACTGTTCCTCTCACTTCGTTAGAGATGATTAGATAGCTCAAAGCTCAGGTCTGAGACCTGAAGGTACAGAGTGCCAGATGGGAGGAGAGGTTTCGGGAGGCAGATAGGCAGTGCACTGAGCTTCATGCAGAGCTTCGCTCAGAGGTTCAGAGACTACAGACAGAGGTGACCCATCAGACCTCATGGGCCTCCTATTATGTGTCTGCATACTATGTTGTTGTTCCTGCTGAGCAAAGAGTACCTACATACTCTGAGTACATGGCAGCCTTAGAGGGAGCTAGGGCACTGAGGGTAGAGGTCATACCAGATGCACCACCACCTCCTCCACCAGATACCGAGGAGCATGCTAAGAGTTGATTCTTGTGGTCATGTTTTGATATATTTTGTTCTTCTTTTATCACTGATATACCATTCTGATTCTGATAGCTTTCTAGAGCTCATTCTTTTGTACATTGTGCCAGTAGTGCACCCCTGACACATTTCAAGATTTTTGATATATATGAGATCGATATTTTGATTGTGACTTCATTTGTACTTGTCATGTTTTGATTTATGATGATATCATGCTATGCTTATGCTATGATTATTGTAGAATGAATGTATGGATCGATGCAATGTAATGATTTCTTTTATATGTATGGATGTTATGCAAATGTAATTGATTATGAAAAGATGTATGTATGATTTATGCTTATGCAATGAATGTAATGTAATGTAACAAATGATAAGATGTAAATGCAATGATACACATGATATGTTTTTGTAGGTTGATGAAGACAAGTACTCAGTCTTATGTCAAAAGGATGTTTAACCCTGGAGGGTTACTGCTTGTGGTTTGATGAAGAGACCTTCGAGTGAGACTCAACTCTCGTTAGATGTGAAGAATTGTTTAAGCTTTGAAGTATTTCCAAACAGTTGTGAGATCATGCAACACGCAAAATGCAAAGAGACATGCAAAATGAAATGCAACCTAAGACCTAGGACCTAGTCACTGATCATGTGTCGATTTGTTATCATCATTGAACTTTTAGGTAACTAGATAAATCAATACAATGCCCACTAGCTATGAAACCATAGACATATGAATATCGATTTGTATGCGCAAGAATCAATACAACACCCACTGGTCAACAAGCATGGATATATGAATATTGATTTTATTTTTGGAATGTCAGATTAGATATAAGCACCAAGGCACAAACGCCAGGATGACCTGAATGTCTTGTCCATTTTGATATAGCAATTTGTACAAGCATCAAAACATAAATGTCGTGATGACCTGAATACACCTTGCATTACAAACACATCAAACAGCTAAGAGATTATTCTAAATCTGATGTGAATTACCCGTAGTGACCCTTTATCGTTCACATCCTTAGGTAGATTGCGTTTCACAGTAGGAGAAAGAACTCACTCAAAAAGACAATAGTTAGATCAAACTTCCTTGAATTTTTTGGGTATCAATGGTCGAGGTACGCATGGCCATCCAATTTGAGATAGAGGCTCTTATAGTCGGACACCATTTCAATCCAAAATTTCCAAAGATGTTAGATTTTCACATACAAGCAGAAGACAAAGAAAAGATTATGCCCCTAGTCATCACTCTCTAAATCCTATAACGGACATCATCAAAGAGCTCGAAGGGACACAATATGCAAAAATCTCAATGCGAATCAGCAAGCATACAAGGAGATAAAAGCATGTAAAAAAAGCATAGATTGTTTTTAGTTTGTGTTTGATTGCGTTGTTGTAGATGCAAAATCCTTTCTAGAGACAAGACAAATAAACTAACTCAAATGAAGCTTCAAAGGACTCTGACTGGATATGATACGTCTAAGATACACCAAAGACCATAGGATATGACATTGATTGCCCCCAAGTGTTAAGCATTGATATGATACAGACGCTGGAGCTGATTGGCGGACAAATCGACTTATTGAAAACTGGAAATGCAAAACAAACCGGGAGATATGTACAAACTAAAGCAAAATTGAAAGCTGGGAAAGACCAAGATTGTGCTGATAGATGGAGCATTTTGAAACAAGTGGCACCCCTTTGCCAGGTTTTCACCATCTTGGTAGAGATTCTATTTTTGCTACCAAGGCGCCTGTTTCCAAGTTTTCACCAAGGCACTTTTTCTCTTTTTTCATTTTTTTGTACTTTTCATTTTTTCAATTTTTTTGTACTTTTGATATTTTTTTGATTTTTTTGTGAATCATCAAGGCGCCTATTGCTAGGTTTTCACCAAGATGTTCATTTTTTCAGGACTTTTTCCAATTTTTAAGATTTTTTTAGGACATTTTACCATAGATTGAATGCCTTAGGTGTAGAATTTCTTCAGATGGAGAATGTTGATTGGTTCTCAGAGATGTTCTCCTTCAGTTGTTGAGAGTTGATAGGCACCAGAGCCAAAAGTAGTAGTGATGACAAATGGACCTAGCCAGTTGGGTTCAAACTTCCCCTTGTGTTCTTGATGGGATTGATTTTTAGGATTTTCTCTCAAGACTAGATTGCCAACCTGAAATTCTCCGTGTTTGACTTTCTTATTGTATCCTCTAGACATTCTCTTCTGATATACTCTAAGATGATCATACGCTACTTGTCTACACTCATCTAGTAGTTCCAGTTCTTGTAACCTAGACACTCTGTAGTCATCATCAGTTACTAGACCATGCATTCTAATTCTGAGTGATGGGATTTCAACCTCAATAGGTAGTACCGCTTCAGACCCATAAACTAAAGTGAAAGGTGTAGCCCCTATAGGTGTTCTGATACTTGTTCTGTAGGCCCATAGAGCTAGATTAATCATGAGATGCTAGTCTCTACTAGTTTTATTTACTATTCTGTGCAAGATCTTTAATAGATTTTTGTTAGAAGCCTCTGCTTGGCCATTCCCTTGTGGATAGTAGATAGAAGACCAATGTTGGGTGATTTTGAACTTGGCACATAGATCATCTAGGTCTTTATTCCTGAATTGCCCACCGTTATCTATGATTATGGAATGAGGTATCCCATATCTGCATATGATATAGTTCAATATGAACATAGATATCGGTTTCCCTGTTGCTTGTGTCAAAGGGACCGCCTCTACCCATTTTGTAAAATAATCTATGGCTATGATTATATGGGTATGTCTATTAGAAGAATGAGGATGAATCATCCCGATAAGATCAAATGCCCATTGATGGAAAGGCCATTGTGTTGTAAAGGGGATTAGATCCCTTCCTGGAGCATGAATTAGGTTTCCATGTACTTGACACTTTTGATAATTCTTAGCAAATTTGATAGCCTCTTTCTCCATTTCAGGCCAATAGTACCTAGCCCTAATAAGTTTTCGAGCTAGTGTTAAACCGTTCGAGTGTGACCCACAAATACCATCATGGACTTCCACTGATGCACGTTGAGACTCTTCCCATTCTAAAAATCTAAGTAGCGTACCATCTAGACCTTGTTTGTATAGATTGTGACCAATGATGACATATCGGGAGGCATTATGGATAAGGTATCTTTTTTCATGGCGGTTGAAGGTATCAGGGATGATTTGGTCCTGGAGATAGGAAAATAGGTTTTTATATCAGGATGAATCATGACCTACAATAGTGCAGATCATGTGGGTTTCGGGGGAGTCATATGCAGGATAAGATAGTGCTTCCACCAGAAACTCGTAGCGTAGCTCATGTTCAGGCTACTGTAATAAAGTAGATAATGTTGCCATTGCATCGGTAGCCTTGTTCTCCATTCTAGGAATTTGCTCAAATGTGATAGATATGAAATATTTCTTAAGATCATCTACCATCCTCTTGTAAGGAAGGAGCTTTTCATCTTTAGTTTGGTACACATCATTGACTTGATGAATAACAAGTTGAGAGTCTCCATGAATGTGTAGCTTTGTTACTCTCCATTCAATTGCTAGTTTCATACCATTCAAAAGGGCTTCATATTCCACAATATTGTTTGTGCAGGGAAACTCTATTCTAAATGCTTTTGGGATGGAGTATCCTTGAGGAGTTATGAACAATATGCCTACTCCAGATCCATTCTGTGTATAGGAGCCATCAAAGAACAGTTGCCATTCTCTAGAAGATAGGTGCATAATAGAGGAGTCTGGAAATTCCATATGCATTGGCGTGTCATCAAACATGGGTGCATCTGCTAGTTGATCAGCAATAACTTGACCTTTTATAGCTTTTCTTTCAACATATGCAATGTCAAATTCACTTAGAAGCATGACCCATTTAGCTAGTCTACCTGTGAGGGCAGCCTTGCTGAGTAGGTATTTTAGTGGATCAATTTTTGCTACTAGATGCGTGGTATGAGCTAACATATAGTGTCTTAGTTTCTGTGATGTAAAGATCATAGCGAGACAAGCTTTCTCAATCATAGAATAGTTATTTTCATACGCCACCAATGTTCTACTTATATAATAAATGGCTCTTTCCTTTTTCTCTTCATCATGTTGCGCTAGCAATGCCCCTAGTGATGTGGTTGTTGCAGAGACATATAAGATTAATGGCTTCCCATGAATAGAAGGCATCAAGATAGGCGGATTTGATAGATACTTCTTGATATGGTTAAATTTGTTCTCACATTCTTCATTGCATGCAAAGGTCACACCTTTATGTAATGTTTTTGTAAAAGGTTGTGATATGTCCACTAGCTGTGATATGAATCTTCTAATGGATTGAACTCTTCCTTGCAACATCCTCATTTGACTGATATTCATTGGAGGTTGCATCTCTATTATAGCCTTGACTTTAGCCAGATCAACTTCAATGCCCTTTTTTGAAACTATGTATCCTAAGAGCTTTCCAGAAGTGACACCAAAAGCACACTTCTTAGGATTTAGTCGGAGACTAAACTTTTCCATTCTGTCTAGGATCATGCTCAAGTCCTTTAGATGTTCAGTTCTGATCATAGATTTTGCTAAATTATCATCAACATAATCTTCCATAGTTCGATGCATCATGTCATGGAAAATAGATGTCATTGCTCTTTGATATGTAGCTCCAGCATTTTTAAGCCCAAATGGCATGACATTCCAGCAAAAGGTGCCCCATGCACATGTGAAAGCAGTTTTCTCTTGGTCCTCTGGAGCAATTTTTATTTGGTTATATCCAGGGAAACCATCCATTAAGGAATACATCTCGAAACCCGCAGTCATGTCCACTATCATATCAATGTTAGGTAGTGGAAAATCATCCTTAGGGCATGCTCTATTCACATCTCTAAAGTCTGTGCACACTCTGATTGAGCCATCTGGTTTAGAAATAGGTACAATATTAAAGATCCACTCTGCATAGTCAATAACTTAGATGAATCTGACATTTAGGAGCTTCTCTAATTCATCTTTTATCAAGAGTGCAACATGAGGATGCATCTTTCTTAATTTTTTCTTGACAGGTTTGACTTTTGGAGCGATAGATAAATGATGCATTATAAGATTGGGATCCAATCCTGGCATATCTGAATATTTCCATGCAAAGTTGATTTTCTTCTCTGTTAGGAATGTTGTAAATTTTTGTTTCTCTTCTTCTGATAATGATTGTACTACATGTACCAATTGTGGTTCCTCTGTTGTACCCAAATTGATGGATTGAGTGGGCTCAATTAGAACTGGAGATCTATCCTGTAAATGACTCAGAAGGACATCAAATATCTCATCCTTAGGCACCTCAAAGAGGTTTTCACCTTTGGATACATCTTTTATTTTTACTTTTGTAGGTTCTGAGACTACCACAAAGTGGTTTTCACCCTCAGAACTCTTTTTCTTTTTCTTTTTATTCTTATTTTTCTGACTAAGATATTTGATGTCTAACTCAGTCATGCTGACGCTTGGTTCACTGATGGAAGTACTCATAGGCTCAACTAAATTGAGGTAGCAAGCAAGGGCATAGTCATTCGGGAAGGTATAAATACCATGGCTTGGATTTATGGAGGTTTGATCAATAAGTTCTGGATATTTGATAGTCAAAGTAGGGAAAGATTGGGAGATAGTGTTTATGGATATGGATCTATCATCATTGGTCCTAACCTAATGCTCAAGTTCAAAGGTGATACTACAACTTAAGACATCTAATTTTTGAATAGGCTTAATGTCATCGTGGGAGTCCAATTCAGCCATAGGTGGATCAGACTCGATAGGTTCATCATTTCGCTCTAGACTTACGTTGGTTTGAGGTGCATATTGGTGAATAACATCAACATGTTTCTTTGTGATAAGCTCATCTTCATCTAGTTTTGGAATGGCTCCCCATTCAGATTCATTTGATTCAGCTTCTGATTTAGGATCTCTAGGAAATCTTAGAGCATGAGTAAAGTCAGGGTGAATACCCCAAGAAGGGTTACCCTCAGATTCTGATTTATATTCATACTCATGAGAATCTATCTCAGAATCACTACCACTTCCCTCTTCTTGATTATTTTTGAGATTAGTTGTTTCTTGTGTTGCAACTATCTCTTGATTGATAGTAGGTTCTTGTGTTTCTACTACATTAATTCTCTTGATAGGATCATCTTTATCATCAAGAAGGTCTTTGATCTCTTTAGGCAATTTTTCATAGGGGATGAGTTCTGAACTATCTGAATCACTATCGGATGGTTCTATTTCTTCTTTCTTAAGAAGAGGTTCCCTTGGTGCGATCTGCTCTATGACATGAGAGTAATTACCTTTGAGGTGATAGGGTTTCTTCTTAAAGCCTAAGCCAACTTTGTTTTTATTTTCTCTACCAATATGTGGGAGAGGTACCTCAAGACCTTTTCCTCTGATTCCTAGAGGTCCTTTACCTGAATATCCCATCTTAGCTATTAATTTATCTCCTGGACCATATGACTTGGATGGGAGTTTGGACACTGCAGAGTCACCATTTTGAACAACTTGAGATTCAGGGTCATCTTCGTACAACCATGATAGCACAGCCTCATCCTCTTCAAATTCTTTCTTGGATAATTGTTCTACTACAAAATTCTTTTTATATGCTTCAAGAGGTTCTTTAGAGTCTGGTTTGGATGGTTTCAAAGATTTCCCATAACACTTAGATGAGATAGGGAGAGATGTCAAAGATAAGACTAGCTCGATAGTATATTCTCCCATACTATTTTCTTTGATATTAACCTCTTTTGCGAGATCTTCCATTTTAGATGTGGATGCTTCTTTAGTTGGTTCAATAGAAGATTCTTTGTTATTAGGTACAAGCTTATCTGCACTTTCCTTCAAGGTGTTGCAAGTTGTATTCAGATCTGCAGGGATAGTAACCTCTACTCCTTCATAAGGAAACTTCAAACATTGATGGTATGTAGAAGGAATAGCTTGCATTTCATGTATCCATGGTCTTCCTAGAAGGATGTTGTAGGCCAAAGGTAGATCAAGCACTTGACAGATGGTATCTTTGATAACTGGACCCACTTTGATAGGTAAGACAATGGTGCCTTTAGAAGATCTTTCTTATTCATCATAGGCCTTGATAGTTATTTTCTTTCTAGGATCAATAGCCAATTCTGAAAATCTCAATTGTGTGATCAAGCTGTAAGAACAAATGTTTAGGCCAGCGCCCCCATCTATAAACACATGACTCTACGGTTCTGGATCAAGACTTCTATATGAAAAGGCTGATTATGTGGGTGACTCAAGGAGTTGTCATCTTCCTCTGAAAAGGAGATATATTGTGGAGATGTAAGATGTCCAACCATAGTCTGGAACCTGTCTAAATCAAGGTCATCAGGAACATTGGAACCGAGCAAAGCTTTATCAAGAATGGCTCTATGAGCTAGAGATATTCACAGTAACTCAAACATGGAGATTTTTGCATTAGTGTGCTAGAGTTGTTGAGCAATGCTATAAGACGTAGGCCTTGTATCTTTTGGATTGGAAGATTTGGAAGCAGCTTTCTGTTTAGAAGCACATGAAAGATTGAAGGGCATCTTAGGGACATTTGATGAATCTGGGATTTGTCCTTTCAGATGTGTTTGAGCTTGTGATCGAGTAACTTCATTAGCTGAGGAATTATCTCTATCTCTTCGTACAATTGTGATGACATTGCAACTTTCAGGGAGACATGGTTCAACCATATTGATGACAACATTATTTCCAGGGTATGCATAGTTGACTTTTGCCCCCATATTAGGCTGAGAAGTTGAAACTTCTTGACCATGTTTTAGAAGGGGTTCTGTGAATGTTGTATGATCATGATTGCTTTTGGGATTGTCGATTGTGATGTCTCCACTATCAATCAGATCTTGAATGGTATGCTTCAAGTGGTAGCAACTACTAGTTTTGTGACCTTTACTCAGATGGAAATCACAGAATTCATTTTCCTTCCACCATATTGGTTTAGGGTCCTGATCATTCGGTCGGATTGGTGGTAATGAGATGATGTTATCAGCCAGTAGAGTTTTCATAGCTGATTCTAAAGACTCTCGTAGAGGAGTAAATTTTTAATGTTTATCCCATTTTTTGTATTCTGGCTTCCTTTGAGATGGTTGAGAAGACTTTTTTTCTGAAGCTTTAATGGCTTGAGTGCCAAGAGTGACATTGTAGGCTGGTGCCTTTGATGGGGCATGGACAGTGTCAACAATGCCATCTGTGATGATGCCTTTGTTCTTGTTCCAATTTTTGTTCTTGTCTTTAGAACTGGATCCAGATTCGCACTTGTCTTTTTGAAGTGTGATTTCTCCTTTTTTTACAAGTACTTTTTCAATTTTGATAGCATTATCCACCATCTTATCAAAAGATGTATGATGTTGTATTTGTAGAGGATAATTGATTTCTGGAACAAGATTGTTGATGAAGATTTCCAATTTTTCCGTTTCTAGAATAGGTCTGGCATATAGAGAGAACTTCTTCCTCCATCTCTTGAGAAATGTTAGGAATGGTTCCCCTGGATATTTCTTGAGATTACAGATATCAATCATGGTGACCGGGTGCTGAATATTGTTGGAGTATTGTTGATAAAACAATTTGATCAACTCCTCAAAAGTTTTGATAGTAGAAGGTAGTCTAGAGAACCAATGGATGGCTGCTCCCCCTAGAGATCGAGGGAAGAGATGCATCAGATAGGTTGGTTCGTGCATGAACTCCATTGATTGTGTACAGAATTCTCTGACATAATCTTGAGGATCTGAGTGTCCATCATACTTATCATACCTCAGCATCTCCACTCATTTTGGAAAGGGCGGCATGTACAAGTCTTTGTCAAATGAAAAATGACATAGAGCCTCCATGGAGAACTCTTTGGGTTCCTTCTCTTTTTTGAGTTGATTTAGTTTGACTTGTAAAGCATGTATTTGTTTCGTCATAGCTATGAGTGGATTTTCTTCCTCATGTGTGATGATAGCTTCGACATTAAAATTAGGAGGAAGCTTAGCTCCTTGATGAGATAATTGTAAAAATTATGCTTCTCTATCTTCTTTCAAGAAATGCTTCATCATTCGTTTGAAGTTATCATCGTTTTGATATTGAGCAATTTCTTCAGCTGTGGGTTCTTTATCTGCACCATGTTGAGATTGAGCTCTTTGAGAGCCAAAATTTTTCCTTGCTTGAGACATGGTAGGAGTTTCTGGACTCCCTAGATTAGATTGATGAGGGGTATGTTGAGTACCTCCGTGAGTTGATGGAGGAGGTAAGTAACCAGATTTCAATCGATAGTTGCCAAGACCATCGTCCTCGTAAAGACCAAAATTGATGAGTTGCTTAAGAGTTGGAGTTTGGAGAGTGGTGATAGATTTATTGTGAGAGGAAGCTCTAGTCTCCACCATTCACCTCAAGTGAAACAAAAGAATAAGATCCAGATAACCAAAGAATGAATTGAATCAAGATGATCAGATGACGCAACCTTGTCAAGGTTTGATTGATTTGAAGATTTGATTAGACGTGGATGAAGGATACTGTGCCCTAGATTTATGGGTAGGTTCCCAAAAGATAGCGGACAAGATATCACAACACTTAGTCATTTTGATGATTGATCGAAGATTGATAGTTATGACAAGGTTTTGACACAGGATGATAAGGACTCAAATCGATTAAATAGAAGGCTGAATCGGATTCAAAAGGCAACTTTAGGAAAATGATTGGATTCTTAATAGCTACTGCTCTGTTCCTGACATAGTGATTCGTTCGATAGATTCTGAAACTAGGTTGAAAAAGCTAAATATTTGGCAATTTTGACAATTTTTTGACAACTTTCAAAAATTTCCCAAACGACACTCTGCAGACTCATACGACAGTGGGTATGCTGTGAAACGACAGTTGAAAAATTTGTACGATAATTGCAAGCAAGATTTTAACTCTTAGAATTTTTTGGCATCAAAACTCGTACGACACTGGGTTGGTTATCATACGACAATTGGGTATCAATGAAACGACAGTTGAAAATCTCATACGACAGTTGGGTAGCAATAAAATGATAGTTGAAAATCTCATATGACAGTTGTAAGATTTTGACTTTGAGAATTTGCTGGCATGGAAACTCGTATGACATTGGGTACCCAATCATACGACAGATGGGTTGTAATGAAATGACACTTGATGGAAACTCGTATGACTTTCTGACCTCCTAAGATGACTTTTGACTCCAGAAAAGGATTTTACTTTAGATTTTGCAAATTTTGAGTTTTCAGATTTGAATTGTTTGCAAATTTCAATGTCCAGATTTGAGGATTGTAATAGATTTGTCCATTTTCAATAACCAGATAGATAAACAAGCACGCAAAATAGCAAGCAAGTGATTTTAAGCATGTTTGAAAACAATGAACAAGGGCAAAAGCAACCTTGCGCATGAACAATCAAGTGACTTATTCATTCTAATCCTCAGAAGCACTAATTGTGTATGTTCCAAAAATGTTTTGCAATAACGCACATATACCTTATGAAATGAAAATTTGGCCTCGCTAGGGTTTTTAGTAATGGTTTGACTCTGCAACTTTTATGATCCAAAGGGGTGAACTCCAATCCCGGCGCACCAAGGTTTTGACATAGTCCGAGAACTTAATCTTCAGGAGCTGCTAGGGAGATCTGACAACCCAACAATGAATCATACCCGTGGAGATTTCTTCCACAAGGACATTTATATAGCAGCTGTCACTACCACGGTGAAAATGGCTATTACCGCTTGAGGTTCCATCAACATAGTTTTCCCTGTGAAGGGATTGTCCGCTACGGTTAACCCTCTCTAAAGGTGACTCACAGTATGATACCACAAGGGGACTTGGCTCCAGATCCAAGGTTTTGATGCCTCTTCACTTTTAACCCAAACAAAGCAAGAAGATTAGTCTGACACGCTAAGACAAAGTTTGTCTCACCAAGGTCTATGATATCAACCCCACGTGATCTATCAACCCCTTCGGAGAGAGAATTTATCAATCAATAAGGGAAGATGCACTAACCAATTTTGATTCACCAAAGCTCATGATGTCTACCCCACATGATCTATTAACCTCTCCTAGGAGAGAATGTATCGATCAATAACAGAAGATGCACTAACCAAGTTGAATGTGAAACGCACTAAGTATCCTCCCTACCTATAAGGATTTTTTCATCAAGAAGGATTTTGCTGGGAATCCAATCTCTCAAGAATCATGAATAGTGTTCATAGGGCCTAATTACTATGTGAGGACAGATGTATGTTTCCAAAAGCAAATCTACCAAAAGTATCCAAAAAGCAGAAAGAGGAACACTTAACGCTTAAAGTGAATATGAGATGATTCCACAAGGTGGAACACTTAACACCTCACACAAGCTGAAAATGAGTCCCCAACTTAGAAAACAAGTGAGTTCCTAAAAACACAAAAGGGTTGCCAAGTGGAACACTTAACACTTCTGTCCTGTTGACCCCTCCCCTTTATGGAGCTGAGATTGCAACCACGGGGTGGAATGAGGGGCTGACGGATTAGCGAGTCCAATAACCCAACATAGAAATCAAGATCAATCACAAGTATCTGAGACTACTTAATGAATCCTTAAGGGGTCACAACCTAGTATCAATTATGAAAGTGTGTAAAACAAAAGCATGAAAAGAATCACCCAAGCTAGACACATGAGAGATTTATTTTAAGCCCCAAATCAAAATATTATCAGCACAAGTGGAATACCTGAGATCCTCGCAATGCGCTTAGTAGATGTTTACCTGATTTTGAGAAATTCTTGTGCTTTTCCAATCAAAACTAGCAGAAATCAATCAGAAACAATAAATTTCAATTGTTAGGGTTAGCTGTCAGTCAAAATCCAAAAATCAAATCTGACAAACTGCTTGCAAAAATGAAATGACAATTGAAATCTGGTACCAAAACTTGTATGACAGTGGGTTTGTTACCAGATGACAGTTGAAACCTGATGCCAAAACTCGTACGACACTGGGTCTATTACCAAACGACAGTCCAAAAACTTGTACGACACTAGTTTTGATGAAATGATGATCCAGCCTCCAAACGACAGTGGGTGCCTGATGAAATGACACTCTGTCAACTGTCGTATGACAATGGGTTCAAAACCATATGACTTTTGTCAGAAACTCATACGAAGATTGTACGGACAAAAAAAATTAAAATCATATTTTTGCATAGAAACCAAGGAGAAAAAGATAGAAATTGATAGAATTGAATTGGAAACCCGTTTCAAGGCCCCACGGTGGGCGCCAAAAATGTGTGTGTGAAAATTGTACCTGATTTGTAGACACAACACTTTATTAAAACATTAGAGGTTAGCTATAATCAAAATTTCATACAACAGTTGTAAGATTTTGACTTTGAGAATTTGCTGGCATGGAAACTCGTATGACACTAGGTACCCAATCATATGACATATGGGTTGTAATGAAATGACACTTGATGGAAACTCGTATGACTTTCTGACCTCCTAAGATGACTTTTGACTCCAGAAAAGGATTTTACTTCAAATTTTGCAAATTTTGAGTTTTCAGATTTGAATTGTTTGCAAATTTCAATGTCCAGATTTGAGGATTGTAACAGATTTTTCCGTTTTCAATAACTAGATAGATAAACAAGCATGCAAAATAGCAAGCAAGTGATTTTAAGCATGTCTGAAAACAATGAACAAGGGCAAAAGCAACCTTGCGCATGAACAATCAAGTGACTTATTCGTTCTAATCCTCAGAAGCGCTAATTGTGTATGTTCCAAAAATGTTTTGCAATAACACACATATACCTTATAAAATGAAAATTTGGCCTCGCTAGGGTTTTTAGTAATGGTTTGACTCCGCAACTTTTATGATCCAAAGGGGTGAACTCCAATCCTGGCGCACCAGGGTTTTGACATAGTCTGATAACTTAATCTTCAAGAGCTGCTAGGGAGATCTGACAACCCAACAATGAATCATACTCATGGAGATTTCTTCCACAAGGACATTTATATAGTGGCTATCACTACCATGGTGAAAATGGCTATTACCGCTTGAGGTTCTGTCAACATAGTTTTCCTTGTGAAGGGATTGTCCGCTACGGTTAACCCTCTCTAAAGGTGACTCACAGTATGATACCACAAGGGGACTTGGCTCTAGATCCAAGGTTTTGATGCCTCTTCACTTTTAACCCAAACAAAGCAAGAAGATTAATCTGACATGCTAAGACAAATTTTGTCTCACCAAGGTCTATGATATCAACCCCACGTGATCTATCAACCCCTTCGGAGAGAGAATGTATCAATCAATAAGGGAAGATGCACTAACCAATTTTGATTCACCAAAGCTCATGATGTCTACCCTACGTGATCTATCAACCTCTCCTAGGAGAGAATGTATCGATCAATAACAGAAGACGCACTAACCAAGTTGAATGTGAAACGCACTAAGTATCCTCCCAACCTACAAGGATTCTGTCATCAAGAAGGATTTTGCTAGGAATCCAATCTCTCAAGAATCATGAATAGTGTTCATAGGGCCTAATTACTATGTGAGCACAGATGTATGTTTCCAAAAGCAAATCTACCAAAAGTATCCAAAAAGCAGAAAGAGGAACACTTAACGCTTAAAGTGAATATGAGATGATTCCACAAGGTGGAACACTTAACACCTCACACAAGCTGAAAATGAGTCCCCAACTTAGAAAACAAGTGAGTTCCTAAAAGCACAAAAGGGTTGCCAAGTGGAACACTTAATGCTTCTATCCTGTTGACCCCTCCCCTTTATGGCGCTGAGATTGCAACCATGGGGTGGAATGAGGGGCTGGCGGATTAGCGAGTCCAATAACCTGATGAAGGGTGCTCCCCTTAATACCACAAACACATAACAGAAATAGAGAAACAACAATAATATGCAAGAACAGAAAATTGGCTTCTTATTATCTCCACAAATGTGGAATTACAAACTTTCAGAATTACAATATGCAAAGCCACATGGGCATTCCCTTACAATATTCTGTAGGACAAAGCCTCGAACTATTACCTAGAACTATTCTGAACTGCCTAAGACAATAATACAGCCTTCCTTATATAGGCAATTTTCCACCGCCTGGGAAGGTTCCAGAATTTTAGCCAATAAGGCCGACCAAACTTAGAATTATTTTTTTATTTTACATTTCATTACATCATAGTCGGCTCAAAATAAATTTTGAAACCCGAACAGAAATTTTGAAGAAAAATCATTTTCCGCCATTTCAGGTGACCCAACTTCCGAAGACCATAAGTCATCACCAGTTGACCCGATTGACTATTGTAACCCCATTTCGGAAAGGGCGCGAGGAGCTCTACAACGCTTGAATTAAGCAAGCTTCATTCAGCCCAAAATTCAACCTCATCCGGGGCCTCTAAAGCCTTCAAAACTGAGTTCGAAGTTTCTGTACCCTGCTGCCAATACCGAAAATCTTCAATATCTTCCAATATACACTTGATCTGGAAATGAAACTTTACTGGCAGACTTATATGACCAAAATGAACCACCAAGAAAGAAATCAGATCATTCTGAGCACATACAAAAATTACCAAAAATAGTAACTTTCCATAAATAGCAGCTCTGCACAAAATAGCCCTTATTGAATACAAAAATAGAAATATTTTTGGGTGATGCAAGATTGCTCTTACACCCAAGATGCTCCTGCATCATAACCCAAGATAGAAATCAAGATCAATCACAAGTATCTGAGACTACTTAATGAATCCTTAAGGGGTCACAACCTAGTATCAATTATGCAAGTGTGTAAAACAAAAGCATGAAAAGAATCACCCAAGCTAGACACGAGAGATTTATTTTAAGCCCCAAATCAAAATATTATCAGCACAAGTGGAATACCTGAGATCCTCACAACGTGCTTAGTAGATGTTTACTTGATTTTGAGTAATTCTTGCACTTTTTCTAATCAAAACCAGCAGAAATCAATCAGAAACAGTAAATTTCAATTGTTAGGGTTAGCTGTCAGTCAAAATCCAAAAATCAAATCTGACAAACTGCCTGCAAAAATGAAATGACAATTGAAATATGGTACTGAAACTCGTATGACAGTGGGTCTGTTACCAGATGATAGTTGAAACCGGATGCCGAAACTCGTACGACACTGGGTCTATTACCAGACGATAGTCCAGAAACTCGTACGACACTGGGTGTCTGATGAAATGATGATCTAGCCTCCAAACGATAGTGGGTGCCTGATGAAATGACACTCTGTCAACTGTCATACGACAATGGGTTCAAAATCATATGACTTTTGTCATAAACTCGTACGAAGATTGTACGGACAAAAAAAATAAAAATCATATTTTTGCATAGAAACCGAGGAGAAAAAGATAGAAATTGATAGAATTGAATTGGAAACCCGTTTCAGGGCCCCACGGTGGGCGCCAGAAATGTGTGTGTGAAAATTGTACCTGATCTATAGACACAACACTTCAGTAAAACATTAGAGGTTAGCTATAATCAAAATCGTGCAAAATTGAAGTCTACTCTAACCAAGTGATTTATCGCCTTCTAGTAGGTGCGAGATTAATGTTCTCAAATTGCTATCAAGATCAATGACCTAGACAACACCTAAATGAAGGATTTGAATGCAAAACTGATATGAAATATGAATGCAATTAAGCTATTTTTTTGGTATTTTCTATTCAATGATATGAAAAATTGATATGAATCTATTCTAATATGGAAATTGATATGCAATGCTAATCTAGAAATGATATGATATGAGAATGAAAATTCTAACAATAATATGAAAGCTATGAATTTGAAATTGATCTCACAAAGCTTTGAATCCTCAAATTTATCTTTCAAGCTCCAATTGTGCAAATTCTCCAAATCTGATATGCTATGATTCCTGTAGAGTAAGTTTGCAACTTGCGAGATGAATTATGAAGAGCTGAGCCTTGGTTTTATAGAAATCCAGGGCTTTGGAGGTGCATGAGAAAAATCCATAAATCACTCAAATAACTCAGGTTGATTTTTGAGTTATTTTTAAATAATAGATAATTAAGTCACAAAAATCATGCAAAAGCACAGTTCAACTCAAATTAGAAGTTTAGATCAACTTTAAAACTCAAAAAGATGTTGAGTTTCAAAAAGCTAACAACTTGCATTGATTTTTTGATTTGGAGTTTAATTGTTTCTTTTGAATGTGCATAATAATTATGAATTAATTAAATAAATAAAGTGATTTATGCTCAACTTAACTGATTTTTTCAATAAAACAATTAATTTATGGGTTAATTAACTATTTTATCAAACTTTTATTAAAAACTATATTATTAAATAATGACAACCTACTTTAATTAATTAAATAAAAATTTAATCAATTATTCATAGGATATTGGATATATTGTCAAAATTAAATAATACAATTAATAAGAGATAGAATTAAATTTAATTAAACAATTAAGTGGAAAGATATTAAATCTAATTAATTAAATATGAAAATATTCAA
The DNA here is from genome assembly GCA_027943335.1 of Chamaecyparis obtusa. Taxonomy (NCBI): domain Eukaryota; kingdom Viridiplantae; phylum Streptophyta; class Pinopsida; order Cupressales; family Cupressaceae; genus Chamaecyparis; species Chamaecyparis obtusa. The sequence goes on from BSBK01003889.1 coordinate 660,697, forward strand.
TTAATCAAACTTAGGATCAATGTGATTTATCGCCAAATAATCATTAAATTAGAGATAATTAAGATAATTAGGAATATTGCTAGGAATATTCCTCGATGCAAAATTTAAGATAATCAATTATGATTCGATGATGTTTAGATGTGCCTTAGATTAGGACTTCGATTTCAATTTCATTCGATATGTTGATGTAGGAGATTAATGAACTTATAGCCCATTTTTGGGGTATTACAATTGGAGGAGAGCCTTGGATGAGATGATAGGGTTTGAATGGACTCCTTATGTAGGTTGTGATTCGTAGGGACACCAGGATTGACAATAGTAGGATTAAATGGAGGACAGATGGCTATAATTTTATTATCTCTGATTCACATGGATAAATTGTTGGCTTATTGGTAGGAAAACCTACATGATTGCACAATATATTCTAGCTAGAGTGTGGAGATGGTTTAGGGTGGTACAGGATGCAATACCTAATTCATTTCTACATCCATTGGTGGCGAGAGAGGTTAGATATTTATGAGGTATTGGAGTAGATCTCTGAGGTGCAAGGGCTTTATGGCTAGCTATTACAAAGGTTCATTGGTAGTAGGTACATGATTAGATCAGGGATGCAGGGGTGACTCCTAAATATGCATAGTGGTGGGCCACTCATCGTCAAGTTAACCTCACTATCCCAGAGCAAGCACAGGAAAACAAGCAACATGGGGAAGAGGGGGATGGTATTGGTGTAGAGGGTGATGATGGGGATGCGGTAGATGGGTGAGATGGAGGTAGAAGGGTACGAAAGAGAGTATCTATGCAGATATAGAGAGTAGTACAAGTTCCCATAGGTGCACCACTAGTGGCATCTCTATAAGTATAGGTATAGGTACTAGGGAAGGATGTCTTAGCCCAATTAGTACAACCACCATAGGCACCCCCACAAGAAAAGTGACCTTTGGTCAAAATCATATGATAAGAGACACATGATGGAAAGCTATAGAGAATAAGAGGGGACCTAGGGGTAGAGAGACATGCCCATATTATTACTAGGGCATAGAGAGACAACCTATAAACAAAATTAGACACATTATAGGGAAGGGTGGACTCGGGGGAGTTCACAGTCACTATTACTCATTGAGAAGATGTGGATACTAAGAGGGAGGTTGCCACTCTTGGATAGTAGGTACAAGATTTGACTGTAGAGAGAGACCGTTGGTAGAGGAGAGTAGATTCATATAGGGAGGAGCGAGATATAGCTCAATAGGAAGTTACCTTCCTAGGTGTATCATAGATCATGTAGGATGCACTTGCCACCCAGAGAGATAAAATCTAGATAGGGTGGGGAGGCTCGTATTATATGGATCTTTATCATCAGGAAGTGCTAGAGGATCAATGATAGCCACTATACTAAGAGTGATCAGTATCTTGGTCCACAAGTAGAGACTCTCAAGGATCATTGAGGATGAGGCCATTGAAACCACCTAGATAGGACGGAGGAGGAGACGCAAGGAGATCATCCCAACTAGCATTATGAAATTTTCTAGTTAGTTTCGATACACATTTTTTATATTAATGAGACTACATGTATAGCGGCACCTAGGTGCATGATGCATATATGAGATTTATATTTTGTTGTACCTTCAATTAGACTATCGATATACTATTTTATTCTTTTATGATGATATTTTTGGACACTAATGTACTTGTGGATGTTTGACACTATGGACTTTGGGTATAATTCTTTCATGATGATATATACATGATGTAGATGATTTTTATGGTCCTTTGTGATGTGTTTTTTATTCCTATATGCATGTATATAGATTATTACTCTATTATCGATGCGTGTGATGCAGGATGTGTGCGACTGTATACTATATGATGATCATAAGACATATTTGTGATGCAAGACTACATGGATTATATTTATATGTTTATGATGTTATTGTAATCACCAAAATTTTTCTAGTAGAACCTAAGCCCATAATTTGTTCAAATCGCCTTAGAACAAATTTTAAATCTCAAACGCATAATTTACTAAATAGTTATGTAAGCAACTTGAATAATCCCCCTTATATAATTGAATTGTTTCTAAAAATCAAGCATCAATCATCTCTAATATTAAAACTTGAAAAAATCATTTAATTGTCAAAACCTCCTTTTAATATAAAGTCCTAGCACTTTTATTAAAAAGAGCACTTTGTACAAACTTAATCTTGATTAATTGATAATTAAAAGGGGATTTTCTATTTTTTTGTATTCTCCCCTCAAGCTTGATCAATCAAAATTCTTAGATCCTCTCACATGGATTGATCTTTCTTACCTCTCATCTCTACCTGACATCTTTTGCCTCTTACCCTCCACCCTCCATTCTCAAGGCAATTTCTTTAAAAGGAAGTGTGTGTGTGTGTGTGAAAATTGTACCTATTAAGAAGCCACACCACTTCAGTAAAACATTACAGATTAATGAGAAAAAAATAAGAAATTAATGAATATATCATCATTCAAACGATCTACTTCCTTCTAGCAGACGTGAGTATGGTATTCTCAAATTTGACTGAGATTAGTGACAATGCAACGTCTAAATAAAGGATTTAAATGCAAAAATGATTCAAATGAATGCAAGATTTAATCTATGTTTTTGTGATTTTTAATGTAATAATGACAATAAATATGGATAAAACACAATCTAAAAATTGATAATGATGAAATAAAACTAAGCTATGAATGTAAAAACTAGAAATTGAATGATAGCAATTGATCTCCAAAATAACACAATCTCTCAAGAACTTGACAATATAGCATTGTTGTTGTCAAGATTACACATTGGTTTGTGAAGAATTGAGGGTCGTTTATATAGAAAATCCAAGTTTGGGAACTCATGGAAAAGCCAAAAATCACTCCTTGATTAACTCAAATTGATTGGCAAGTAATTAGGGAATTAGAAATCGTCAAATTTTGACAATAATGCAAAATCAGCTTTATGACTCTCAATTAGAAGTTGAGATCATGCAAATCTACTTTTTAACTCACAATCAGATGTTGAGTTTAGAAACTTAACATAATGAATCAAAAAGTTGATTTTGAGTTATCTGACCTTCTGATTTTTGCATAGATAAATATGGATTTATTTAATTTCCATGCGTTTTATTCTCAACCCATTTGATTTTAATTTAAAATAACTAATTTGTGGGTTAATCAGTTATTAAATCAAATTTTATCAAAAATCATATTTTTAATTTGACAATTCAATTTTAATCAATTAAATAAATATTCAATCAATTATTTTAGAGTTTTTGATAAATTTTCAAATAAATAATATTAATTAAGAATAATTTAAGTAAATCTAATTAAAGTGATTAAGTGGCCAAATGAAGTTTAATTAATTAAATATTCAACACATTCAATTAATCATACTTAGGATAAATAATAATGTCATTATTGCCAAATAATATTTAATTAGGGATAATTAGGATAGACTAGGAATATTTAGGAATATTCCCTGATGTAGATTTATGACAAAATCGATTAGGGATTTGATAGTTTGATGTGCCTTGGGTTAGGACTTTAGGGTCAATTTCGATCGATTTGTTGATGTAGGAGGTTAATGGTACCAAAGCCCTTTTTTGGGGTATTATATTTTTCCCCTCTTTGAATTACTATACGAAGCACAATGGTTCAAAGATAAATTTGTTTATTGAGACCCAAACTCGATTATGTGATGGAGAAATTGATCCTGATTTGATTAATTATTTCCAAGACATAAATTGATTGAGAGATTGAAGATGTCGATTCAAGTCTTGATTGATCAAAGAATCAAAGATGATGTCAACAATAGAAACTCTAAACCTATGATTACAAAGAAGTGATAAAATGTCTAATTCTGATCCTGTGATTATGAGGAATCAAATATCCTGACTCTAGACTTACTTGTCCAAAGGAATCAAAAGGATACCCGCTCTGAATCCTTCGCTTATGAAGAATCAAGGAAATAACACATCTAAACTGATGGTTACGAAGAGCTAATACAGTTTACAAGATTAAGAGAATACCAGATTGATATGGATTTTGATGAATTTGATATGCCCCAAGCGATGAGGACTTTGATTAAGTCAACAATTAGACTTGGTTATTGTCTTGATTGCTGAAGAAGATTTGATAAATAAATTTGATTAATGATCTATAATATTGTACCCCCTCTGTGATTAAAATTGAAATCTGGTGAGAAAGCTAGTTTGAATTGATATTTAGCAATGTGAATGATTTTGGAATTGGTTATATATGTCCAGGGATGCATTCTGCATCATTTAAAGGCATGGCTGACCAAGTTTGACCACTTTTGACCATGGGTTGACCATGGTTGACCAAGTTGGAAATTTTGAGAATTTGATGTTAAATGATCAAATAGGTTGAGGTCTAGATTCTGTTGATGTCATGAAGGTCAATTATGCAAGAAGTCAGTCATCTTTTGTCCAAAGTTTTAAATCATGTTTTGACAAGTGAAACGATCTTAGATTTTGATTTTGATCCCAAAAATGGATTCAGGATGTCGAAATTAACTAAGGGTGGTGTTTTCATGTAAATCGGAGCACTTTTGAAAATCAGGTGAAAACTATATAAGGTCGAAAGGGGTCATTTTTAAATCATGTGTCGTTTGACTTTTCTAGCTTGTGGAGCCCTCTAAGAGATAAAATGGTGGCTCCATTCTCGCACGGGTTTGAGTGCTCTCATCATTTTCAGAGACCCCGGGCATATGGGAACCTGGTAAGTCAACTTCTTAAGTCCTCTTTTCATTGAATTTGCATGTTCTAATTTGAATTTTGTGATTTTTTAGCTATTTTTAATTTTTGTTTCACGAGTTATCGTATGACACTTGGTGCACTGTCGTATGAAAATCCAATTTCATGTCAAATGTCATGTGTGTTTGTCTAGGGTTTCATATGGGAGACACCCATCTCTCGTATGATATTTCTCCGCATCCCACAGTTGTCGTATGACACAATATTTAGTGTCATTTTAGATAAAATGTTGTATGGGTTGTTGTATAGTTTTGTATGACACTGGACACCAATATTTAATTTCCTAAATTGTCGTATGGAAAAAAATGAGCATTTTTAGGGTAGTTAACACATTTTTCAAAAAAATTAATTTGTCAGCTAGATTTGATGGCATTTATTGCACCTTTTAAAAAGTTTAGTTTATTAATTTGTGTGCATTTAATATTGATTTGGATCAATTTACTGATGTCACTTTCATATTTTTTGTGTCTATAGGTTAGGTATCCTAATATTCATGTCAAAGTGTCTCACCTAGCCACTCAGAGGCTATGTATCTCACTACCAGACCCCCTCAGAGTACATCTGGCTACATGTGGGTGTTGGCAAAATGGTCAGTGCTCTCCTCAAGACTCATGACATGGTTTAACCACCTCCTATGTCTTCTATAATTCTAGTGGTTGTATTGGGCATTAATAGATTGATCTTTTGGTGCAACGACAACCACTACTTGTAACAAGTGGTATCAGAGCTTGGTCACAAGTTCGAATCCCCTCGGGTAACATTGAGGGGGAGATTGTTGGAAAAATGGTCAGCACTCCCCTTGAGATTCATGACATGGTTTAACAACCTCCTGTGTCTTTTATAAGTCTAGTGGTTGTATCAGGCATTAATAAGTCTATCTTTTGGTGCAACGAAAACCACTACTTGTAATAGTGGGTTCGAGCATTTGATAGGTTTGCCCAAGATCGGGAAAAATCATGGCCTTATCACAACATTGATTGAGAGATTCCATTCAGAGACTCAGACCTTTCATCTCCCTATAGGGGAGATTACTATTACCCTAGAGGATGTGTATCGCATTCTCAGGATTCTATTGTATGGTCCCCTCCCTAACCATATTAGCTCAAGGAACACAGGTCTCCAAGCATTCCAGATAATATTCGGTGCAGATGAGTAGATAGCTTAGTAGATTCCATTGGAGACCCTAATTCAGAGATATGGATAGAGTCATAGGCTTGACTGCATTATAGTAGGGATGATCAGAGGGGTGATCATGTATGACCATCAACAGAACAGTTTCCTGATGGGATGGGGCCCAATGGTGCAGTGTTTGATGGCTCACCCTACAGAGTTCTGGTGGGGTTAGTGCCTACTGGCACATATATTTTTAGAGATGCATGAGGTTATTTACCATGAGGGTAAGAGCTATGCTAGCGGGGTTATATTCTTACAAGTTTAGGTGTGGGAGTATATCCCTATTTTTAGGCTGATATACAAAGATGAGAGGTAGTCTTAGCAGCCTCTGATTTACAGGTATGTAGGATATGTTACCCAGGTGAGGATGGGTCAGATTGAGTACTAGCGGTAGGTTTTGGATGACATGACAGTCGTGGTCTAGAGGCCATATTTATAGGTTGAGGCATGGCCCACAGCTAGGGCATAGATGGTAAATTTTTATTAGAGTTGTGTTCTTATTGCTTGATCGACCAATATTTTGGAGAGATTTTTTATCACATGGGTGTGGAGATATTACGGCCTCATACAAGATGCCCCACAGGAGTTTTCTTCATATGCCCAACAAGTGTGAGGGATGGGACTAGGCTGGGATCCACAACTATCATATGTCGTATGCATGTAGGAGTATAGTGGCCTTCAAAGTTGAAACTAGGACTATAGAGTACATGTAGCAGATGACAAAGTAAGAGGTGCTTACAGGGCACATCTAGAAGAGCACCCATTCCTTCAATTTTCAGATCCCACAGAGCCTATCCCAATGATAGAGGAGGCTTATGATGTCACAGGTGCACCCCGCAGCAGGGGTCGGAGGAGGAGGGATACTTATATTCAAATCATACAATAGACTCCTCCAGTTTAGAGAGTAGTTGGTACCCTTACATATTAGGTGCCTGATGTTAGAACTGTCCCTAGGCCATGAGTGGTTCCATTAGTGATGCCCTCAGTTTTACAATGGAGACAGACCAAGGGTGAGGGTGGATCACTAGGTGCCATTAGTAGCATCCTAGGAGTAGATTAGGTTCTGGGAGTAGATCAGGATGTTCCCATGGATGAGGTGGAGGATGTGACTGATTTTGATTTGGGAGCTGAGGTGAGATGCTCAAATAAGACCACCAAACTACACAAATCAATAGAAGCCCAACTATTATCATCTAGGTGTCATCCCTTTTATAAACATTTATTAATAAACATTCTATCTAAATATCTTTATATGGATTCAAATTGAACCAAAAGGAAAAACTTACTTGGTTTTCACATTTAAAGAGAAATTAAGGGTTTAATTTATATCTATCTATCATTTACTCTCTATCTCACAAAAATTTAAGTTAGCTGAAATAACACTCTAAACCCTATCAATCATATGCTCTGTATCTGGCAATAAAATAAAAGGGGGCGACCAAAATGAAAACTAAAAGATTAGAAAGGAAACACTAACAAATGAAAAATAATTGAAATATAAAATAAGAGTGACCTGTGGAGGTAATTTTAACATAGACGAGAATTTTTAATTTTCTCTTTTTGATTCATTAGTTAATGCTATAGTCCCACAAATCTAATGCATTTATATGGCATTTGAAAAATATGAAATGTTCAATATATTTGTGTTTAATGTCATAGTGATTTTTTGTGTTTAATGTTGCAATGGTTAATGCTGACTTTAGCATCGAATTTGACCCATAAATTTAATTTGTTTAGGACATTAAACAAGAATTAAATGTGCCTAATTTAGCACCAATTTTTAGCCTTATATGTAATTTATTTGGACGACCAAAGGTAACATAGAGTACCTAATTTTGATTTTTTAGTACTAATTTATTAAACAATTAACCCAAACCACCATCGCACCATCACTGATCATTAACATTTAAACATTTAAATAGCTTTTACCATTTTCTAGGTCAAAAAAGTTTACTAAAATACACCCTTGCAAAATGAAGACAAATCCTTCCTTCTCTTAACCACCACCTTGCCTGATTCAATAAAATTAGAACACGTGGCCACTGGACCCACCATTCTCTAGTCCTTTCACTTAAAACTTCTATAATTGTTTTGTAGTCAATGGAATTTGACCGAAATGACATTCTGCAAAACAACAAAGATAACTATGTCTTTGAAGAGTTGTGGACCCCACCACTTGATTTCCATCACCATTTTGTGGTTGTTTGATTCTAATGAAAAAAGATTGCTTGCAAATATTTGAAGACAATTAAGAAGCTAGGAAAAGGTAAGGGGTTGATTGTTTTGATGATAAAGGGGACATTAATAGGTCACTTAAGTGATTTGTGACCTGGTATAGGAAGTCAATTGCAGAACATAGGAAAAGTTAACGTCAATAGGGAAATTGGGGTTGTACTAGGATTTTAGGACTTAGGAGATTTTTTAAGGGTTTCTAGGCCTTTTTCCTTTATTTTAAGCCTTAACACTATGTACATATTGAAGCTTTTGATGGAAATTTAACCTAGAGGGTTGATGGTGATATAAAGTCAATATTTTTGGCAATTTCTTCAGCGTACTTTCCTACTAAGTATACACTATTAGTAGCCTAGAAATCCATTGGGCATGGAGTCACTATGAAAAATTTAAAGATCTGCAACCTCTTGTTTCTTTTGTAGAATTCTCTTCTATAATTATAGGTAGCCTTTTATTGCTTTAGTAAATTTCTATTGTTTACCTATTTTAAGTCCAAATATATTGTGTAATCTTTTCCTTCTTATTTGGATGCATTTCATCATCTTCTCTGTTATATGATTGTGTTAATTTTCTTGATTGATTAAGCTTGTGGATCTTTAGGTTCCTTGCAAAGTCTTTTTGAGTCCTGACTTTCATAATGTTCTAGGATTTGATCAAATTCATGAAGTAGTGTGGTTTGGTAGTTTCTTTAAGGTTTAAGGGAAATCATAAGCAAAAAGAGATTAAATATTTAATCTTAGTGTATCACCCCTTTTTCCCTTTATGCATATCCTTCTCCCTTTTCCCTCAAAAATCTTAGTTTAGGTGCACCTTGAATGTAAGTAATTTGGCCTTCTTCAGAGACTTGACCTCACATTTCAAGTCCCATGCTTGGAGGTTGTTTCCATGTTTCACAAATGTTGATGTGACAACCTCTTTTTCCATTCGTGAAACTTTTACTATCAGTGAAGTAGATAAAGGCTTCATAGATTGAATAATGAATGAGTGAATAATTTTAATAACGTCCACAAGGCCAAAGCATCCTATGAGACCCCCTGAACAACACACACCCTAAGAATAGGGTGCCAAGGTCTTAATCACTTTGTAACCTCTTCTTTAGATCTCTTCTTCAATAATGTATCTCAATCACAAGGTTTTTTGTTTTGGTTAGTTGTGTGTGTGTGTGAAAATTGTACCTGATCTGTAGAAACAACACTCAGTAAAACATTAGAGGTTAGCTATAATCAAAATCGTGTAAAATTGAAAGCTAAACTAACCAAGCGATTTACTACCTTCTAGTAGGTGCGAGATTAATGTTCTCAGATTATTATCGAGATCAGTGACCTAGACGACACCTAAATGAAGGATTTGAATGCAAAAGATGGATATGAAATTGAATGCAATTAAGCTATTTTTTTTATATTTTCTATGCAATAAGAATGATAAAAACTGATATGAATTTATGCTAGATGAAATTGATATGCTATGAATTGATCTATCTAACAATGATATGTAAAGCTATGAAATTCTATGCTAAGATATAAAAACTATGCAATCGAAATTGATCTCACAAAGCTTTGAATTCGCAAGTTGATTTCTCAGCCTCCAATTCTCCAGCGTGATTGTGCAAAATATGAGATGATTTGTGAAGAGCTGAACCCTTTAATTTATAGAAATCTAGGGCTTTGGAGGTGCATGGATAAAAGCCATAAATCACTCAAATTAACTCATCTTGATTTTTGAGTTATCTGATCATGAAAGACAGTTAATTCTCAAAATCATGCAAAAACATGCAAAAATAGCTTTTTAACTCAAATTAGAGTTTAGATCAGCTTTTTGAACTCCAAAAGGATGTTGAGTTCCAAAAAGTTAATAACTTGCATTGATTTTCCAATTTTGAGTTTAACTGGTCCTTGAATGTGCACATGGATAATTATGATTTAATAAATAAATAAAGTGATTTATTCTCAACTTAACTGCTTTTTGAAATAAAATAATTAATTTATGGGTTAATTAAATATTTTACCAAATTTTTATTAAAAATTATATTATTAAATAATGACAACATGCTTTAATTAATTAAATAAGAATTTAATCAATTATTCATAGGAATTTTGATTTATTGTCAAAATTAAATAATACAATTAATAATAGATAGAATTAAATTTAATTAAACAATTAAGTGGCAAATATTAAATCTAATTAATTAAATATACAAAATATTTAATTAATCAAATTTTTAGGATAAATGTGATTTATTGCCAAATAATAATAAAATTAAAGATAATTATGATGATTAGGAATATTACTAGGAATATTCCCTGATGCAGAATTTAAGATAATCAATTATGATTCGATGATGTTTAGATGTGCCTTAGGTTAGGACTTTGATGTCGATTTTGTTCGATTTGTCGATGTAGGAGGTTAATGAACTTATAGCCCATTTTTGGGGTATTACATTTTGCCCCTCTTTGAATTACTGTGCGAAGCGCAGTGGTTCAAAGATAGTCTGTGTTTGATAAAGATATGAAACTGATGTTTGAAATTAATAATTGATATGAGACAGAAGCTGATTGATATTGATTTAAGATGGAGATAATAGGTCTTGAATGACCAAAGATAATGTTCACTGTAGCAGCAAATGAGCCTATGATTGCGAAAAAGTGTTAAAATGCCTGATTCTGAACCTTAGGATTGATAAGAAGTGAGTGACCCATTCTAGACTCGATTGTCTTAGCAGAACTAGCAGGTATCACATCCGAACCCTTCAGTTGCCGAAGAACCAAGGAAAGAACACTATGATCTGATGGTTGCAAAAACTGATACAGTTTACAAGATTAGGAGAATACCAGATTGATATGGATCTTGATGAATCTGATATGCCCCAAGTGATGATAGATTTGCCCCGAGCGATGAGGACTTTTGATGAATCAGTAACTAGACGTGATTGTTTGTCTTGATTACTGATGAAAGCTATTGATAGATTTGATTGACAGAGTTTGAATGATGTGCAATACCATGCCCCCCTTCGGGATTAAAATTGAAATCTGACAAGAAAAGTCAGTGTTATATTTTAGAAGCATGTGAATTGATTTGAGAAGTGTGGTGAAACACATTCAAGAACGCATTCTACATCATTGGAAGGTCCCAAAAGACCAAGTTTGACTAGGTTTGACCAAGTTGAATTTTTGATAGTTTGATGTAAGATAATCAGTTAAGTTGAATACTGGATTTCTGTGATGATTGAAGGTCGATTATGCAAGCAGTGAATAAGATAAATGATCTCAGATTTGAATTTTGATCCCGAAAAAGGATTCTACTTGCTGTTTCATTGGATGGACCTTTGTGTAAGATTTAGCTCTTGTTAGATTTGAAGAAACAAGCGGAGAATTATTTAAGCATTGAAGTTCGTTTAATCATTGTGAGATCATGCAAAGATGCAAAATGCAATGAGACATGCAAAATGAAATGCAACCTAAGACCGAGGACCTAGTCACTGATCATATGTTGATTTTTTATCATCATTGAACTTTTTGGTAACTGGATAAATCAATACAATGCCCACTAGCCATGAAACCATAGACATATGAATATCGATTTGTATGCGCAAGAATCAATACAACACCCACTGGTCAACAACCATGGATATATAAATATTGATTTTATTTTTGGAATGTCGGATTAGATATAAGCATCAAGGCACAAACGCCAGGATGACTTAAATATCATGTCCATTTTGATATAGCAATTTGTACAAGTATCAAAACATAAACATCATGATGAACTGAGTATGCCTTGTATTGCAAACACATCAAACAGTCAAGAGATCATTCTAAATCCAATGTGAATTACCCGTAGTGACCCTTTATCGTTCACATCCTTAGGCAAGATCGCGTTCCACAGTAGGAGAAAGAACTTACTCAAAAAGACAATAGTTAGATCAAACTTCCTTGAATTGTTTGGGTATCAATGGTCGAGGTACGCATGGCCATCCAATTCGAGATAGAGGCTCTTATAGTCGGAGACCATTTCAATCCAGAATTTCCAAAGTTGTTAGATTTTCACATACAAGAAGAAGACAAAGAAAAGATTATGCCCCCAGTCATCACTCTCTAAATCCTATAAAGGACATCATCGAAGAGCTCAAAGGGACACAATATGCAAAAATCTCAATGCGAATCAGCAAGCATACAAGGAGATAAAAGCATGAAAAGCACAAATTATTTTCAGTTTGTTTTGATGTTTGATTGTTGTAGATGCAAAATCCTTTCTGGAAACGAGACAGACTGACTGACTCAACTTGAAGCTTCAAAGGACTCTGACTAGATAGGAAACGTCTAAGATACAGTGGAGGCCATAGGATATGACATTGATTGCCCCCAAGTTTGAACATTGATAGGATACAGACGCTCAAGCTGATTGGTGTACAAACCGACTTATTGAAAACTGGAAATGTTGAAACAAACCGGGAGATATGTACAAACTAAAGCAAGACTGAAAGCTAGGAAAGACCAAGATTGTGTTGATAGATGGAGAATTTTGGAACAAGTGGCACCCGTTTGCCAGGTTTTCACCATCTTGGCAGAGATTCTATTTTTGCTACCAAGGCGCCTGTTTCCAGGTTTTCACCAAGGCACTTTTTCTTTTTTCTCATTTTTTTTGTATTTTTCATTTTTCAATTTTTTTGAATTTTTGATATTTTTTTGATTTTTTTGTGAATCATCAAGGTGCCTATTGCTAAGTTTTCACCAAGATGTTCATTTTTTCAGGACTTTTTCCAATTTTGAAGATTTTTTTAGGACATTTACCAAGCACCGAATGCCTTAGGCGTAGAATTTCTTCAGATAGAGAACGTTGATTGGTTCTCGGAGTTGTTCTCCTTCAGTCGTTGAGAGTTGATAGGCACCAGAGCCAAAAGTAGCAGTGATTACAAAGGGACCCAGCCAATTGGGTTCGAACTTCCCCTTGCGTTCTCGATGTGATTGATTTTTAGGATTTTCTCTCAACACTAGATCACCAACCTGAAATTCTCTATGTCTGACTTTCTTGTTGTAGCCTCTAGACATTCTTTTCTAATACACTCTGAGATGATCATACGCTGCTTGCCTGCGCTCATCTAGTAATTCAAGTTCTTGTAACCTAGACACTCTATAGTCTTCATCAGTGACAAGTCGATGCATTCTGATTCTGAGTGATGGGATTTCAACCTCAATAGGTAGTACTACTTCAGACCCATAAAATAAAGTGAATGGTGTAGCCCTAGTAGGTGTTCTGATACTTGTTCTGATACTAATTCTGATATTTGTGCTGATATTGGTTCTAATACTTGTTCTGATACTAGTTCTGATACTTGGTATACTTGATAGCATCTTTTTCCATTGCAAACTCCCAAGCAAGATCATATCATGCAGTCCCAATGTCTAGCAAGGTGGAGAATAAGAGGGATTGGTAAGCTGGTGGAAGAGATGGAAGACAAGAGAATGAAAGCTAATGAAGGGAAGAAATCTTCAAGGGAAAACTCCTCAAGAATACCCAAGCTAGGGAAAAATTGTCATGTAAAGTGCATTTGGACAAGAAATGAAAAGCTAGCATAGGATAAGTCACAAAAGTGTAATGTCAGAGTAGGATAGGATGCAGTCCAAAGGAGTAGACATGTCAAGAGGCTTCATAGCATTGTGTTTTACTCTTTCTTTTTTTCTTTATTAGATCAAGACCAAAGGGGAAAAGGATAGTGATAGGTGAAAATGAATGGAGGAAGATGGATATGAAGGCTAAAAATGGAAGGAATGAAAGCAAGATCACCATAAGATAGCTCACAAAATAGTCAAATGTTCATGTATAGATCAACATTGTCAAGATCAAAGACGGAATGGATGAGATATGTAGAAGAACTACACACAATGCCTGATTGTCAGGTTTTCATCATGGTACTTATCCAAGGCACCACAAGGGAGTGGTTTTCATCATAGGATGAATTTATTTCTCTTTACTTTTGCTACCAAGGCGCCTGTTTCCAAGTTTTCACCAAGGCACATTTTCAATTTTTTTTTTTTTCTTTTATTTTGTCTCTTTTTGGAAGAAGGCAAGCTTTTTAGATAATGCTCCTTGAAAGGATAAACCATGATATGCCAAGGATTCAAAATGATATGCTCAAAGATGCTAATAGGAAAAGGAAGATGGAAGAGGAAAATGGAGGATAAGGTTTTATGTAAAGCAAGTGAGGTCGGAAGATAGGAGGAATAGGCAAATGAGGAAAAATGATAGAATGTAGAAGGATAATGAATGGAAGGATTGTGAAAGGGTAGATGGAAAGGAAGGCAAGATCAACGTAAACACACACCTTGAAGGGTGGCGAGAGGGTGGAGGAAACATGAATGAAGGAATACGTGAAGGAATATGGCGAATGGATAGCAGAGGTTGAGGTTTGGGCACATGAAATGGAAGAATATTTTTGGAGGGAGATGAAGTGGAAGCCTTTGGAAGCTTGAATGTCAATTTCACTTTTTGCTCAACACTAGACTCTTTCAAGAGAGACTTTGGAATCCATATAGCCATAGGCTTTTTATTTCCTTTTGGTAATTTGGAGAGAATATCTTTAATGATGGATTTTGGAACCCATACTTGTCTTGTAGTTTTTTTCTTAGATATCTCTTTTGACTTTATGCCTCCATGTCATTTAGAGGAGACATGGTGATCTTTTTTTGATGGATTCTTGTATTGCTTCTTTTTCTTGTATTGAACATTCGAGTTACTTCCAAAAGACTTGGGATTTGTGGAAGAGGTAAGATATGACTGGTTTAGATGGGTGGGTGGATGAAAAGGATTCAAGGGTATGCATCTATGTTGATCTTGAGGAAAGATAGGAGATGGAGGTATGTAAGGACCCAAGATGGATGGCGAATTAGGAAAGTTAGGAGGGGAAAGTGAAGGGACATAAGGACCCAAGATGGAAGGAAGACGTGAAGCCCTTTGTAGTGGTGGAAGAGGTCCAAGGATGGAAGTGGAAGACACAAAAGGATAATCAATAATTTCATCAGTATCTATATGACAACCAAGGATATCAGCATCTTCAGAGTGAGCATTAGAATTTTCAATAGAATCATGGACATCTTGAATATGAGCACCTTCTTTGATAGGATTGTTCAAAGCTTGCAAAGACTTAGGAAGAGTAGAAAGTGGAAGTGAACATGGAGTGGTAGAACAAGAAGATGAAGACTTTGATCTTGACAAGGATCTTCGGATAGCACAAGTGCATAATTTTTCTCTTGTTTTTCAATAGGCTTAACATTGGAAGTAACAACACTATTTTTACCAACCTTAATGGAAGTATCATCTTTGGAAAGCGCAAGTGTAGTAAGGTCATTTTGATTGTCAATAAGCTCAACAGTGTAAGTAGTAGCTTGATCTTGCTTAGGAGAAGACTTAAGACATGGTGGAATGCATGAAAAAGGGTGTATAGGATCAAAAGAACCATGAAGCGGATAAGAGACATCGGGAAAAGGAGTGGATGAAATGGAGGGTTCTTGATCTTGATCTTTCTTTATGTCCTTTTCTTCATCATTTTTGGAATCCTCTTGACATGGAGCCACTTCTAAGGACAAGGAAGCATGTTGGGATTGTATGGAAGACTTTGGAAGAGATGGTGGAGGACTAGCTGAAGTAGGGAGGGATTATAGCATATGAAGGCTTAGGCTCTTTAGGTTTATCATTATTGAAAGTCTTTGCAGCCAAGTGAAGGTTAGCTTGAGTTTCTTTAAGAGGTAGTCTTGGAGGATAACTATAGGGAACCGCATGAAAAGTATCAGGGCTTGTGTCGGATGAAGGTTCTGTGAAAGATGTGAAAGACTCAGAAGCTTTAGGAAATGTACGGGTATTGGAGGAAGTAGGGGATAGAAGGGAACCATCACAAGACAAAGGTCCAACATTAACACGATCTTGCTTGAGAGTGTAATCTTTATTTTCAGCCTGAGAGTTCTTAGAGGAGAGATCCTTATAGTATTGATGTTTTAAGCTAGCACGATGTATTTTATAGTCCTCAATAGTAGTAGATGGATCATCATCAATGTATTGTCCACAAAATCCATGAAAGTCTCTTTCAAAATCAGAATCATATGGATCACCATCACGATCTATCCAATGTGATGGCCCATTTGTAGTAAGTAGGAACAAACGACGAGGAGGACTCTTAGGAACAGAGGTGTCATAGGTATCATTACGTTGTCTATCATCATAGTCATCATAGTCTCCAAAGCTGGATGTGTCACTCTCTGTGGAAGAGGTATCATATTGCTCAAATTTTTTCTGGGGGCATGGTGGCATGTACAAGTCTTTATCAAATGGAAAAGAGTATAGAGGTTCCTTTTCTTTCTTAAGTTTGTCAAGCTGGACTTGCATAGCTTGCAGCTGCTTCATCATAGCGGCGATCAGAATTTCTTCCTCATGTGTACTAATTTTTTGAGACATGTGTACTGATTTTCAATAGCTACTAATTTTTTCTTGACACAATGATATTTTTGACAGATTCTGGAACTAGGCTAGAAACATTGGATATCTTGCAATTTGACAATTTCTGACAACTCTCTCAAATTTTTTCAAACGACACTTTGCAGACTCGTACGACACTGGGTAGTCTATGAAATGACAATTGCTAAACTCGTACAATAGTTGGGTAGCAATGAAATGAAAGTTGACAAAACTTGTACAACAGTTGCTAACAGGGTTTTGACTTTCTTGAATTTGCTGGTTTGAAAACTCGTACGACACTGGGTTCTCAATCATATGACAGATGGGCAATACTAAAATGACACTTGACAAAACTCGTACGACTTTCTGACCTCCTGAGATGACTTTTGACTCTAGAAAGGAATTTGACTTAAGATTTTGCAAAATTTAAGGTTTTCAGTTTTGGATTGTTTGCAAATTGTACTGTCCAGATTTTGAAGGTTATACCAGATTTGATCATTTTTAATAGCCAAGTAGATAAACAAGCACACAGAATAGCAAGCAAGTGATTCCAAGCACGTCTGAAAATAATGAACAAGGGCAAAAGCAACTGTACGCATGAACAATCAAGTGACCAAATTGTGCTAATCCCTGAGAGTACTAATTGTGTATGTTCTGAAAAGTTTTGCAATAACACACATATACCTGAAAGTGAACAATTGGCCTCTCTAGGGTTTTTAGTAATGGTTTGACTCTGCAACTTTTATGATTCAAAGGGGTGAACTCCAATCCCGGCGCACCAGGGTTTTGACACAGTCCGAGAACTTAATCTTCAAGAGCTGCTAGGGAGATCTAACAACCCAACAATGAACCATACCCATGGAGATTTCTTCCACAAGGACATTTATATAGCGGCTGTCACTACCATGGCAAAAATGGCTATTACCGCTTGAGGTTCTGTCAATGCAGTTTGCCCTGTGAAGGGATTGTCTGCTACGGTTAACCCTCTCTAAAGATGACTCACAATAGTATACCATAAGGGGACTTGGCTCCAGATTCAAGGTTTTGATACCTCTTCACTTTTAACCCAAACAAAGCAAGCAGATTAATCCGACATGCTAAGACAAAGTTTTGTTCCACCAAGGTCTGTGATATCAACTCCACGTGATCTATCAACCTCTCCGGGGAGAGAATGTATCAATCAATAAGAGAAGATGCACTAACCAATTTTGATTCACCAAAGCTCGTGATATCAACCCCACGTGATCTATCAACCTCTTCGGAGAGAGAATGTGTCGATCAATAAGAGAAGACGCACTAACCAAGCTGAATGTGAAACGCACTAAGTATCCTCCCTACCTACAAGGATTCCGTCGCCAAGGAAGGATTTCGCTAGGAATCCAATCTCTCAAGAATCATGAATAGTGTTCATAGGGCCTAATTACTATGTGAGCACAGATGTATGTTCCGAAAGAAAATCTATCAAAAGCATCCAAAAAGTAGAAAGAGGAACACTTAACGTTTAAAGTGAATATGAGATGAGTCCACAAGGTGGAACACTTAACACCTCACACAAGCTGAAAATGAGTCCCCAACTTAGAAAACAAATGAGTTCCTAAAAGCACAAAAGGGTTGCCAAGTGGAACACTTAACGCTTCTATCTTGTTGACCCCTCCCCTTTATGGCGTTGAGATTGCAACCACAGGGTGGAAATGACGGGCCGGCAGATTAGTGAGTCCAATAACCCAAGATAGAAATCAAGATCAATCACAAGTATTCTAAGACTACTTAATGAATCCTTAAGGGATCACAACCTAGCATCAATTATGCAAGTGTGTAGAAATAGATAAAAGCATGAAAGGATGCACACAAGCCAGACACATAAGAGATTTATTTTAGGATCCAAATTGAAATATTATCAGCTTGAGAAGAATACCTTAGGTCCAATGCTCTACAATCCAGAATTTAGCACACGTCCGAAAGTACAAAATCAAGACCAATCAATAGCAAATTGTAAGCATTAGAAATCAATAATCTAAAAGTACAAATCTGCAAATTATGTGTCTCTGTAGCAAAATCTCATGCGAGGCAGAATGCGGTCCCGCGCGAGGAAACACTGTCTCGCGCGATGAAGAATGAAGTCTTGCGCGAGGAAGTACTATCTCGCGCGATGAAGGATGAAGTCTCGCGCGAGGAAGTACAATCTCACGTGGCAAAAATATGAAGCCTCACGCGAGGAAGTGGAGTCTCACGCGATAAAAGATAAAGTCTCACGTGAGGAACTGCAGTCTCGCGCGAGAAAAGTGATTTTTCACGCACAAAAATGATACCAGTGAAATTTCGCGCAACACAGAAAGAAATCTCGCGCGATGCAAGTGAAATCTCGCGTGAGAATTCGTACAGAGATGTACGGAAGTATGGACAGAATGATAAAAATCACTGTGTACAACTTTGATAGAATGATAAAAACCGATATGAATCTATGCTAGATGAAATTGATATACTATGAATTGATCTATCTAACAATGATATGTAAAGCTATGAAATTCTATGCTAAGATATAAAAACTATGCAATCGAAATTGATCTCACAAAGCTTTGAATTCGCAAGTTGATTTCTCAGCCTCCAATTCTCCAGCGTGATTGTGCAAAATATGAGATGATTTGTGAAGAGCTGAAGCCTTTAATTTATAGAAATCTAGGGCTTTGGAGGTGCATGGATAAAAGCCATAAATCACTCAAATTAACTCATCTTGATTTTTGTGTTATCTGATCATGAAAGATAGTTAATTCTCAAAATCATGCAAAAATAGTTTTTTAACTCAAATTAGAGTTTAGATCAGCTTTTTGAACTCCAAAAGGATGTTGAGTTCCAAAAAGTTAATAACTTGCATTGATTTTCCAATTTTGAGTTTAACTGGTCCTTGAATGTGCACATGGATAATTATGATTTAATAAATAAATAAAGTGATTTATTCTCAACTTAACTGCTTTTTGAAATAAAATAATTAATTTATGGGTTAATTAAATATTTTACCAAATTTTTATTAAAAATTATATTATTAAATAATGACAACATACTTTAATTAATTAAATAAGAATTTAATCAATTATTCATAGGAATTTTGATTTATTGTCAAAATTAAATAATACAATTAATAATAGGTAGAATTAAATTTAATTAAACAATTAAGTGGCAAATATTAAATCTAATTAATTAAATATACAAAATATTTAATTAATCAAATTTTTAGGATAAATGTGATTTATTGCCAAATAATAATAAAATTAAAGATAATTATGATGATTAGGAATATTACTAGGAATATTCCCTGATGCAGAATTTAAGATAATCAATTATGATTCGATGATGTTTAGATGTGCCTTAGGTTAGGACTTTGATGTCAATTTTGTTCGATTTGTCGATGTAGGAGGTTAATGAACTTATAGCCCATTTTTGGGGTATTACAAGTTGTGCTTCTTTAAATAGGGTATATAAATTTCCTAATTCTAAGATAGCCACTTAGTTGGAACAGATGTCATTATATGTTGGGCACTCCATGATAAAATCCCAAATAAAAAGTTTTCCATGTTTTTAGACAATGTGTCTCATAGTAATGATTACACTAAAATTTCAAATCTTCTATTAACATCAATGTATTCAAATCATCCATTTTTTAAAATGATTTATTATTTTTCAATCTTACCTTCATTCATCAAGGACCAAACAAAATAAATGGAGCTCACGATATTTCCATATGTACTAAATTACATATATTATTATTATTTAAGTTTTTCAAATGATTTAAATATCAATTTGACTATTAGAAATAGAGGCAAAGGGATTCAAACCTTCACATATATCAATTCAAACCCCATGAACACTTGAAGAATGTGGAACCTTGAAACTGTAGAACTGATCAGATCAAAACTTTTAATTTCACTTTCTCAAGCTGAGGCAACATTAATTCATTGTATCATGATGCATGTCAGATCTCTTTGTGTGACCATCCTGATTTTTTTTTGTTCTAAGACAACATGACCTTTGATTTTATATGAAACAAAAACATGCAAATAGGGCAAAAAAATGAAGCAGGTTTCCAAGAAAGTTTGATGTGTTACTTCTATCTTGTGACCAAAATAGGCCAAGTAGCCTTTGAAATCGCCCTAAAAAAATGACTTAAAGCTAAAGTGTTCATTTTTTTATTATTTAAATGGACCTTCCTCAACACCCTAATTGTTGTCAATTGAATGGGCTTAGTTCTTTATATTTTTCCTTATTTGGCTACATAACATTATACTTGTAAATATTATAACTTAAAGAAACTTATCACATCCCACATTAGCTATGTCTAATACATTTTTACACAAGTGTAAAAGATTAGTGCGTAATAGTTAGTGAAATTAAAAACAAAGACATTAAATGAGTAGGGAATTAGTGTTTGAATAGAAAAAGAAAGGAGAGCGGATAAGGGGGTGTGATGCTAGTGGGAAGATAATAATTTAGTAGTGGAATACATTAAAAGATTGAGATTTTTCAATAGTATAGCTTTTATTCATTTACCTCACAATTTCTAATAATCTTTGAAAGACTTTCAATTCTTTGAGTGAAGGCGATCATATTGTGTTTGAATTTTTATTGTAGTTTTGTCATAACTTTAAGATAATGCATTATTTAAATAATAAAACTATTTAATTAATAAAGGAATGATAGCTTAAGGAAACAATTAAAAATCATTTAATTAATATATAGATTAAAAATTTGATGAAAAAATGAATGACCTAAAAAGGTAAAAATATGTTAGTCATTTTATGATCTCTACAACTTGAATAAATATCATAATCATTTTTAAATTTTAATATCAAATTATATATTTATTTTTTATATGAATGAATTGTAAAATGCATACAAATTGAGTTGTAGAAGTGAAATTGAGAATAAGAAAACCACTTTTCCCAAAAATCATATTATAAAATCCTAATTCTTTTAAATAGAAAATTCTTAGATCTAAATTCCCCAGGTTCCCAAATGTCTGTTGCATAACACCATACCAAACTTAATTTACAACATACCAATCGCTCTAAAAAAGGTTCTAAAAGTCACTACTATTGCTACCTCAAGTCTATAATATCCAATCATACATATTATCTTGGGGTTTTCTCAATTTAGCAAATTAAAACAAGGCATTTTATTTTCACCAAAAGCATGCATTTTTATATTAAGCCAGTAGGATTTTTCCCCTTTGTGACAATCATCAAAACATGTACAAATTTAACTTAAATTTTATAAATGTTATCCACATCTTGTTATAGAGAAAATTGATATTGGTATTTTGATTATTTTTTATAGATAAGAGGCCATAGCTAAGATATAGTATTATTTATTTATTATAAGAAGTATACATCAATCCTAGTTCAAGAGAGTATATCAGAAGGAAAGAACTAGCTCCTCTGGTTGTAGCTTAGAAAACCAAAAAAACTAAACATAATTACATCCAAATGACGACTTGCCACACCCAACTACAAAAACCAATAGTCAAAATATCTTGAGGAGCCACAATCTAGATCAAATGTATGTATGAACCTCAACATGTTGATACAAAAACCGATACAATGTGTCAAGCTACTCATACATTAGGTCATGATGTCATCTGAACCTTTTGTACACCTAAAATATCTAAAAATAATATCTTGAAATGTAATGACTTTGAGAACAACTTCAAATTTTCTTCCTCTTGTTCATTCTAGCAATTTGGCATGTCTTCATTCAAAATCTTGGGACCTAGCTTTTATCTCAGAGCATGCATGCTATCTCGACCTTGAGTGATTAATTTTGGTTCTCTATCTCCATGAGAATTGAAGGCCCTACTTACTTGTGAACCAACTCTACATTCTCTACCTATGTTGCATCTTATTTTTCCACCCATGAGGAGTCCTCACTACCTAAGCCATCAACCTTCACTTGTAATATTCCTTAAAACTAATTTTATCTAAAATGTATGAAAGAACTTTCACCACCTTTCCAAGTTCACGTAAAATCTCAGCATCATCTAATTTGCTCATGATGTCCTTTACAACATTATCAAAAAATAAAGAGAGTAAGTCCGTAATCAAGATATCCTCATCTGATTTATTTTTAAAATACATCAAACCCCTCCTTTAGAGTCTTATTAGATTGCTTGTTGTCCTAAGAACACTTGAGAGCATAAATATCATACTTGTCATGCAATTCAATAAGCTTCCTTATGAATTCTTGATCCTAAGTTCCATTGGAATCCCTCCTCCCGTAAACATCAGCCACTTCCTGGTTAAAATATTGTGTTCCTTCTGTAGTGGCCAACTGTTCCAAAGCATTTACAATTGGATCCAAGGCATGGGATAGATAATCATTTATCTTGTCAGCCTTAGACAAATCTAAGGGGCTGAAACCCTTTTCCAAAATTTTCTCCTTATAATTATGAATTAATTCTTTTTCTAATTTAGATAAGAATTTTTTCTCATTGTTGGCATGCAAATAATTGGAAACTCTATCTTCTCAAGTTGAAAACATTCTGCAACCTTCAACAAATAGCTTTTCAAGAATAGAAAGTTTCAGATTCTTATAACATTAGTTTTTCAAAGTCTTCCACATAGTGATCCATGCAACCAAATTTTCATCCTCTACCTTTCTTGCATCTTGATCTCCATCATAATTACTCTAGCTACCATCTTAAACTAATATATGCCCTCTGCCAAAAAAATGATTATTTAAATGATTAACCAACATTATCCTTATTAGTTAGATGAGGATCTATTTGATGTTAACTCCCTCTACACCTAAATTTTCTAGTTCATCTGCAAGTTTTTTCCCTTCTCTATATATATGACTCATTGTAACAGTCTCCAACCTTTCCATTAATTCCAACATTGTATATCAGAAATGACTATAATCTCTGATTCGAAGTATGCCTAGTCCTTATGGAATTTATGGTAATGGTTGAATCCCCTTCAATTTCAACCCTTCTCAAGTCTAATTACATGCATAGTGATAGTCCTTCTACTAAAGCTTTAAATTTATCTTTGTTGTCTTTTTTTTCTTCCAACAATTTGGATAATACTTCTATCATCTTGCCTTGGCATGAGTAAATTACACACCTAGCCCGTGAGGGTCCTGGGTCACCTCTAGAAGCCCCATCAAAATTCAATTGAACCATCTTGGTATTGGGGAACACCATTTTCAATTGTCTTTCTCTTTTTTGTTTGATTAGTGTCCTTTACCAATGACTTTTGAAAGTCTTAACCCATACCAACTTTTATGTATTTTTTCATCCCATCCCATGAAATAATTTATTTTCTTCCTTTGAGCATGAATCCTTGAATCCATTGTTTCTACTATAAATTATTCCATATTATTTATAATCTGCCCATTCCATAGCCTTCCCTTGGAATATTTTATGACTCTTTTCCTTATAAATCTCCCAAGTTATAATTGAGGGTGAAATTATCCATATGTTTCCAAATAAACTATTGTTCCATATTCTTGACCAAGATTGGAATAATGTCAAAATATCATTTGGAGGTATTGAAATCAAGCCTAGTTTGGTGCATAGTCATTGCCAACATTTTTGAGAGAAAGGGCATGTTAGTAGCATTTGATTAGCATCCTCTTCACTATTGTTGTACAAGAAATAAATTGGTGAACCTTGAAAACTAATCTTTCTGAACTATTCAGTTGTTAGAAACTTTCCTTGTAAAGAAGCCCAAGTGAAGACAATTTCCTTTGATAGACATAATTTATCCCAACATAGATGAACTGGTAGTTTCATTTTTTCTCTTTCTTTCATGCATGATAATGCATTATATCTATCCTTGGAATTGTATACTCCCTCATTAGAGTCTCCCCATATTATTTCATCATTACCTTATTTGAAAGAGATAAATCCATTTTTGATAATTTCTCTTATCAACTCAATATCTATAGGTGGCAGGTCCGGGCCCTCAATTTTTTTTCATTCCCATCTGTGATCAAGACTTGGATCTCTGAACATGGTGTAATCTCTAACATATATTCCCTAGTTAAGTTCACAAATGTGTTTGATTCTATTTGAATATATTAGATCGTTGATGATTGAATATCACCCCCCAAGAGTCATACCAAAAGAGGGCTTTTTTTCCATCCTTTATGTTCCATGATATGTGGTTAAGTATGATATCATTACATTTGGAAATGAATTTCCAAATATGAGAACCACTTGGGAAGTTAGATAACCTTAAAATATTTTTATTCTTGAATTTGTTAGATATTTACCTTTAATGATTCTTACCCATTTAAGATGTGACTCCCTATGAATTTTCAAAACAACTTTGCCCCTAGTGCTTTTTTTTGCCATAGTTGGTTCTTGATTCTTGTACCTCCATGCTTGATGGGATTGCATATCTTTTCCCATGAAATTAAAGAATAATTTTTCTTCACATCTATACCCTGTTATAAGAATTTCCTTAACTTCTTTATTAGATCAATATAAGTTCTAGTTGATAGGGAAATAGATGATATTAAGTATATAGGGATTGCAAAAAATGGTTCCTTTATTATCAAAATTCTTCCTTCACATGTTAGCCATTTAGATTTCCACTATTCCATTTTCTTATCTATTTTATCTCTTACTAATTTTCAAGTTTTATTTGATTGTAGATATTTATCCAATGGCCTCGATACAGGCAAGTGACTTTACCTTCCTTAAATCCTAGCAACCTTAACATCTAATCTTGGACTTTTAATTTCACAAAAAATATATATATATATTTGATTTCTCCTGATTTACTCCTTGTCCTGAAGCTTTAGAGTATGTTTTAAGCACTCTTTTAAATTATAAGGCTTCTCCATTATTCCTTTTTCCAAATAACATTATGTCATCAACAAATTGTCGATGTGTCACTGGTTGAACTACAGAAGTCACTTGTACCCCTTTCAAGTTTCCATTTTTTATAGGGTGGATAACTTTCTTCCAAGATATTTAGCCATAATGACAAACAGGAAAGGTGATAATAGATATCCTTGTCAAATGCCTCTTGAAATGTCAAAAAACCTTGAGGGTTCCCATTGATAAGAATAGAAAACCATGGTGTGGATATACAGTAGAATATCAGATCTATCCACACTTTGCAAAATCCAAACCTTTCCAAACCTTTCCAAAAATTTAGCCAAGAATCTCCAGTTCACATTGTCATATACTTTTTTAACATCTAGTTTAATGATCATACTTGGGGTCTTAGTTTTTTAAATAGAATGAATAGCTTCTTGGGAAATGATCACCTCATCAAAAATAGATATTCGTGGAACAAAGCTTGTTTGTTCTTCTTCTATTAATTTTCGGAGTAAATTTTTTAATTTGTTGGCTAAAGCTTTTGTCAAGACCTTGTAAATGGTGTGACAGATGTAAATTGGTCTAAACTCATCTAAGAATGTTGACTTTTCTTTGTTTGTAATGATGGCTGAAAAAGGTGTTGTTTGTTTCTCTCAAAAACTTCCATAGATTCATGTTGCCTCTAACGCTTTAGTCATCTTAGATCCTAAAATTGGCCAACATTCCTAAGAGAAGCTAGTTGGAAATCCATTAGGACCTGGTGCTTTGTCTACATGAAGTTGAAATAAGGATGTATGTATTTCTTCCTATGATAATTTAGCCATCAACACTTTGTTATCCTTAGTTGTCACAATCTAAGGGATGTCACTTAGCATCTCTTGCTACAATAACAAATCTGAACCCTAAAAATGATTTAGTAAATTTGAATAGAGACTCACTATCCTTTTCTTAATTTCTATTTGATCTTCTATAATGCCACCATTTCCATCATTGATCTTATGAGTTCTATTAACATTTATCCTTTGTTTTGTACTATTGTGGAAAAAATTTGAATTCTTATCCCCTTCTTCAAGCCAAAGCTCTCTAGATTTATACCTCCAAAATATTTCTTCTTTAGCCAAAATGTCCTCATATTCCTTTAATAATGTGTTTTCCTAATAGAATCTTTCCCTATCTATTCCTTGAAGAGTGACTTGTTCATTCAGTTCCTTCACACTTTGTTCAATTGATCTCTTTATTTCAAAAAAAAATTAAAGTGGTTCGTGTTCCATTCTTTCAATTTTCTTTTGATTTCTTTGGTTTGGATATAAAGCAATATAATTTGGATCCTTCAAACTGAGATTATTTCCATCATTCATCTATCAACCCTAAGAATTTTTCATATTTCATCCACATGTTTTCAAATTTGAAGGGATAGAACATTAGTTTAACTTCTCTTAATATGCCCAACTATTTGGGAAAATGGTTTTATCCTGATACGAGAGAAATGGATACCTTCAAATAAAAAGGGAAAGAAGTTAATTCACCTCTATATAAGAATGTATCCAATTTTCAGCTATATGACTAAATCCAAGTCTTCTTTTTCTCCATGTGAATATTCCATTCTCCAAGTCAACCTCCTTGAGATTTACCTTTATCACCTAGTTTTTGAAGTCAATTTATGGCTGAAATTCTTTTTGCATACCCCCTTTTATATGATATATGGAGGATGGAATTGAAGTCTCCACCAATGATGAAATTATTTTCTATCTGGGATCTAAAAAGACTACTTATCTCTTCCCATACTTTCACATTCTTCCTTGTCATTATCAGACCATAAACATTAATTAAAGAAAACTTCCAATTTCTATATAGGTTGTGCACTAATCCTCCTACCCAATTGAATCTACCATACAACTTTTGAAAGAGAATTGTGCTTGGGTTCCATAGGATTTCCAATCCCCCCGAGGCACTTGTGGCTTTTATTGATTCTAATTCCCACTTGTCTATTGATCTTTTGGATTTTTCTATTTGTTCTGCATTTAACTTTACCACTTGAGGCATGATTACATTTTATTTGAATGAAAAATTACAATGTTAGATTAAATGCTACTTGTTAGGAGAATTCATGCCCCTAACACTCAATAAAATAATTTTCATTTCTCCTTGCTAAGGAACTTCCCCTTCCCTACATGAAAATAAGTTCTGATTTTGTTTTTGTAAGACTCCTCCCCTTCTTCACTTCTCAATTAAAAAAGAGATTTTATCCCCTTTCCTTTCTTCCTTTTCCAACAATCTGGAGTTACTTTGGTTGGAAACTTTCTTTATGTTCCTAGCTTTGGGATTATTACTTCTTTCATTCCCGATGGCTTTGTAGATTCCTCCACTTCTTGTATTTGAATTTCACAATTCTCTTTGTCATCAAATTGGGCTAAATCGAGGGAATCTACCTCTATCTCTTCATGTTATGTAATCTTTGTCTCAAAAATATCTTTCCCCTCATAGAATAAAGCCCTTTCCTCTGGACAACCCAAATCCAAAATCCTACCAACAACTTCATATTTTATTCTTTCTATACTCTCATCTCTAGAATCCACTAGACCTTTCTCATCTATTCTAAAGAGTTCATATAGTGCTTGGAGTCTTCATGATATATTTGAATTTTGATTAATTTTCCCAAAGTTGGATCCTCCTTTATACTCTCTTCCTTCCAAATTATTGCCTCATTTTTTTGAAGATTCATAAGTGGTATTAGACCACCTTTGATTTATACTTTGATTATCTTCCCAAGAGATGAGCATCCTTCATTAATCTCTAAAATTTGAGATGTAACTTTATTCAATGTAGTAATCTTATCCTTATTCCAACTTATGTTCCTATTCTCTCGTAGAGGATTCTCATCTAATGCCAAATCCATAACTCTGTCTTTCCTCAAGGAGCTATCTGCATCTACAAACCTCTTATCCTTATCTAATGCCAAACCATTAAAATTGATCCTCCTATAATAGAAATATCTATTTTCCAATCTTCTATCCTTATTCTTATTGTTTAATGGAACCAATTTTGACCTTGATATATTATCCTTTTCCATCAATCTTAGAGATTTTTTGTTTCTTATTTTAAAGATGCTTGGTTCTAATGAATTAATATTCAATTCCCACAGCTTACTTACTTTATACTTGTTGGATTTTCCTATGGGTCTACCTCTCCTCAGGTTTATAAGAATGTTATCAATTTTTCCCTTTGCCATAAAATTTCCTTTTGAGGAAAGTCTGTCTTTGTGATTAGATATACCAATCTTACTTGAAGAATTTTCTTTGCATCCTCTATAGTTTAATTATTATTAGAGGATGATTTGATAATGTCTATAAAATTTTCTTCTAATATCTCATCATACTCCTTCATACTTGCATTGTCAACATCTTTTTGTTTCTCCTTTTCTCTAATATTCTTCATTGTATCTATCATTCCCTCCTCCAAAACTTTATTTTCTATTTCTACTATAATTTTGGTATGGATCTCTTCCAATCATTATAGTATGAATCTTGTCACTTCTTGATTAATTATGTTTGATATTTCATTCTACATTCGACATCTATCCATTTTATCTATTGGGAACCATCCTTCTCCCCTTGAAACATCTAAGTTCATGAGAGCATCCTTTCTTCCTATATTCTTTAAGTATCTACAGTCTTGGGATTCCATTATTTTAAAATTGAGTTTATTTTTAATCATGGTGATTTGATCCAATCTCAAGCTCTTAGATATGCTCACATACCCAGGCCCCTCAATGTATGACTTATTCTTAATCCAACGTTCCTTAAAAAGTTGATATTTATTTTCTTCATATCCTTGATGTCTAGTAGCACAAAGATTTTTCTTTCATGTAACCTAGTGCAATAGTGATTCTATGTCTAAAATAGGGCCTAGAGAAACAACATGATTTTATCATATAAGTATTTGTGTTCCCCTTCAAGTTTACTGTAATGATATTTATGAGACTAAAGTGGCGGGGTTTCCTTTAAATCATCTCTAGTATTCCTCAAACTTAGAGTTCTTAATTATTTTATGAGTCTCCATATAGCATGGATCTTCCTCCCCTTGTGTTGCCCCAAATAATTCTATTGTTTAGAATTGAGGACCCTCAACCCTATCAATATAATCATAAGCGATCCTTTGAATTCATATACAATATTTTGAGGGTTTTGGGGAATTCTTTCTCAGTGCCCATTATAACACAGATCCTAGGGCTTCAAGTGTCCTTGCATAGGGTTGATTTAAGAAAGATTCCTAAATTATTTCCAAAGACCTCCTAGATATATGTATATTTGTATCCTAATGGAAAATAGTCTAATTGGATCTAGACGAAAATGAATTTAATGCAATGATCTTTTCTATTGAAGTTTGGGATCTGGCTTTGCATATCTAACCCAGATGTTTTAAAATTCAAACATTTAAAAATAAATCATGTCTCTACTATCTTTAGATTTGAATATTTCTATGAAAATGTTAATATAATTTAGAACAACAAAGAGGGAGGGTGAATCAGTTGTTCTCAAATCCAGATGTACCAATTGAACTTTTAACACTTTTACAATTTCAGATCTAATCACCAACACAACTTGGTGTCTAAAGAATATATATATACCAGAAACATAAAACATGCAGTCCACTGTCCAAAATATTTAACTTGTAAAATATACAAACATACCCATCAAAACATTCACACAAGTATAACACCAAGATTTATTGTGGAAACCAAACTTGGGAAAAACCACTTTATAACATGTTACTGATATTTTCACTCTTCCAAAGTGAGCTTTGTTAAAATCCAACCTTGTTAAAGGTTTACAAACACACTGCTAGGTGTGACCCTATTAAAGGATTTCAATCACCCTATTAGGAGTGGCCTTGTTAGAGGACTTAAGAACATCCCATTATAATGTCACCTTGATTAAAGGATTTAAACAATTACTATTGCGTCAACCATGATTAAAGGATTTAGACTGATATAATGGTTAGAAAGTAGAAGTAGTTTCTGATCTAAAAAACATACAACTCACTTTGCAAATAACAAATCCAATTCACACATATATGTTGATTTACTGACTGAGTTCTATTTCCATCTCCATCTCTGATCTTCTCGAAATTTACTTCAAGCAATCACAACTCTGATCAACTCCTTCACCTTCAACCTCCTACTTAGACTTATCAGTCAATAACATCAACAACTCCAACATACTCTGGCATACTCTGTAACCTTACACTTAGGTTTTCCTTTATACCTATTCAATAGGTAGATCCATCTTTTTTCATTTAATCTCCTTTGTAGATCTTTGGTTTATGTCAGATTCATCAAATTCTTCCATCATTTAGGTTCTTCATCCTTCCTTCTAGAAATATCTTCAATCTCCTTATTGAATCCATAATAAAATGATTTACCATTCATTAAATTCTCTATACAATTAATTGATAAAGTCAACACGATCTACATAACTCAAGAATTCAACTGTGTCGGTTGGAAATCTGAATTCTTCCTCCAAATGTAAATTACTGACACTCAGTCAATATTGTGTTCATCTCCTCGGTCATCACTGCGTAACTCGGTCATCTCTACAAACTATCTTCCTTGGCTAACACTATCTTGCTCGGTAATTTCTTGAGACTCAACATAAACTGATGTTCTGTCAACACTAAAGTTACTTGGCATATACTGGTGCTTGGTCGACACTAACATCACTCGGCTTAAACTAGATTTCTTCACTTTTTCTTGGTTAAGCCTACGTCTTCAGTCTTTCTTCTTACTTACATAAATAATACATTATCTTATCATTGTGCCACATAATCAAGTACTCATTGAAGTATCAAATAAATCAACCTTTCCCTAGGTTCTATTGTTATCTCCCTTGCCCTAATCCTTTTCATCAATCAGTAGATGTGGTACTTTCTTAGATAGCAACTGCCTTGCCAGTTAAAGTTTGACATCAATGACAATACACAATTGCTTCAATTACAGTTTCCAACAATCTCCCTATTTGGCATTGATGGTAACACCATATTAATAACACATGATTTACCAACCAATCCAAAAAAATTTCATTGAATCAGAAATATTTATAATATCCTTAGCTTCATTCTAATTCTTAACAACTTAGCCTTGCTAGACCGTTCACATAGTTACTCCCTTTCAATATTTTATGTCTCTCTCCCTCTGATTCTTTTCCTCTTGATGTATTTCTCTTTGATGTGTTTTCATCTGAAATCTCTCCCTCTTTGACAATTATGCCAAAGCGATATCTAGAACTTACATCTTTCATATGTAGATGTCATCTTGTCATTTCAGTATCAATTTTTCTCCCTCTGTCATCTTGCTTATGATTGTTTATCAACTTTTCTATTCTTTTCACAACTCCAGACAGCTCCTAAAGTGTGACCTTTCCTACATCAATTTTTTAGATGTTCTAAGTAGCACATTTGATGCAGTGCTCCTAGCTTGACTAGGCAGCCTCAATTGAGGAAGCACCCCTAATTTACCTCTAAGATATTCATGAGCATCCTTAGGTAAAGATTTTGTGAATATTTTTGCTAGTTGTTCCTTTGTATTCACATATTCCATTCACACTTCTTTATCTTGTACCAATTCCCTCAAGTAATGATACTTGATAGTAATATGTTTGCTCTTTGTGTGCATCACTAGATTCTTTAATATGTTAATGGCACTTGTGTTATCACATAATATAACAATCGATTCATTGATCTCTTCAACATATTTAGATTGTGTGATAAAGATACATTTATCCATCTAATAGACTTGTAAACCAACAAAGAATTTGATCTCACCAAACATAGACATCTCAAACTTAGTTTGCATCTCATTTGAAAATTTATGACACAAGGCATCTTGTCCTCCAAATATGGTATCATCTACAAAAAATTTAGCTAACAAAATCCCTTTACCTTCTTCAGCTTTCATGTACAGATTGATGTTGTCATTTGTCCTTGTAAAGCCAATCTTTATCAAGTAATTGTGTAGCCTCTCATACCATGCTCTTGTGGCTTGCTTCAATCCATACAACACCTTGTTTAGTTTGCAAACCATATTTTTCTTGTCTGGATCAACAAATCCTTCAGGTTGTTCAATGTATACTTCTTCTTCTAATATACCATTCAAAAATATAGATTTAACATCCATTTGATATATCTTGAAATCTCTGTGAGTAGCATATGCAAGTAGATTTATCACTCCTTCTAATCTTGCTATAGGGGAAAAATTTTCCCCGTAGTCTATTCCTTCTTCTTTTACATACCCCTTGCATACCAGTCTTGCTTTTTTCCTTATGACTTGTCCATGTTCATTAATCTTATTTCTGAATACCCATTTTATTCCAATAACATTCTTGTTTTCTGGTCTCAGCACCAAAGTCTAGGTATCATTCTTTTCTATTTGATCTATTTCTTTATTTATAGCTTGAATCCAGTCTTCATTTTCCAAAGCATCTCTTACTGTCTTAGGGTCAAACTCACATAATAAACATGTAGGGTCTTTCAACTCACTTCTGGTCAAGACTCCAGTTTTCTTGTCTCCAATGATTTGCTCACGATTATGATGTCTTCTTACATACTATGTCAATGTACGTTCTGATTTCTTTTCTCCTTGCTCTTCAGGTTCATCATGAAAATTATCAGATTCTACTTCTGATTGCTTGGCAGCATCCTCCTAATTCTCGACAGCACCCTCCTGATGCTCGACATTGCTTACCCATGACTCTGCATCTAGTGCAGGTGTATTACTTGCCTCTCTTTCTTCCATATAGAAAAAAGATCTATACTCGCCAAGCTCTCTTTTGCCTTCTTGTTCATTTTTCTCTGCATATTCATCAAATCTCACATTTTCACTTTCCACAATTTTTTTAGTGTTAGAATTCAAACACTTATAAGATTTACTCTTTGTGGAATAACCTAGGAATATGGCTTCATCACTTTTGCATCAAACTTTCCATTTTTATTGTCCTTCAGTATATAGCATTTACTCCCAAATATTTTAGAGTATTTCACATTAGGTGCATATCCATGCCATAATTCATAAGGTGTAACATTTGTACCTGTCTTGATTTGTACTCAGTTTAGGGTATAAATAATTATACTTACAACTTCTCTCCAGTATTTATGTGCAACATTCTTCTCAATCATTAGTGTCCTTGCACAATCCATAATAGATTTGTTTCTCCTCTTAGCTATACCATTCTATGGAGGTGTTCTAGGTGCAGACATCTGTCTCTTGATTCCTCTATCATTGCAAAATAGATTGAACTCATTTGATATAAACTCTCCACCTTAGTAAGATCTCAGACATTTCAAGCTTCTAACTATTTCTTTTTCAATTTTTGCCAAATACCACTTAAACAACTGAAATGCATCAAATTTTTCTTTTAAAAACATTACAGTCATCATCCTAGTGCAGTCATCAAAAAATAGAATAAAATACTTAGCACCACAATAACTTTGTACACCCATAGGTCCACAAAAGTTAGTATGAACCAAATCCAAAGCATTCTCAGAAGTAAATATCTATCTCTTGAAACTAGACTTAGTCATTTTACCCAACTGACATTGTTTACACTTTACATTATCAGGTTTCTTCAATCTCGACAAACCTCTAACTTTCTTCTTTTTACTAATACTCATCATATTGTCAAAGTTAACATGACATAGCCTCTTATGCCATAACCAAACATCATCAAATTGTTCAAAAAAGCATGTCTCTTCAGATAGATCTAGATAGAACAAATTACCTCTAGTCTGCTCTCCACTTCCAATTAGTTCACCAGTAGCATCAAATATTTTAGCCTTTCTATGATGAAATTCCACTCGGTAACCAGTGCTATTAAGTTGTGCAACACTCAAGAAATTATAGTTAACACCTTCAATCCAATAGGAATTTTCACATGTGATCTTATCAATTATCTTAATTGATCCTTTACCTCTCACAAGACATGATGCATCATTACCAAACTTAACACTTCTACCTTTGTAATGATCTAGGGTTTCAAATTTACTTTTATCACCAGTCATGTGATGTGAGAAACCTCTATCAATAATCCATTTATCACCTTTACTCACATAAGAAATAAGTGTAGTTTTCTCATCATCATCAAAATCATCTTTCATAGCAACATAAGCTAATTTAATATCAAAATCATCACTATCACTACCAGTTTCCTCTTCTACAATATAATAATATTTCTTATCTTTATCCTTGTAATCTATGTACCTTCAGTAATCTATGTTATCTCTCTTATCCTTGTACTTTCTTTCTCTTTCCTCATCCTTGTCATTCCTATCAGGACACCTTGCAGCAATATGGCCACCTTTGTTACATGAGAAGCAGATTATAGGAAGTTTACCTTTATGTTTTCCTTTTCCTCTCTTCAATCTTCTATCCATGAGTGCCTCAAGATCATCCAGTTCCTCATTAGAAGTGTCACTGTCACTTCCATTATCACTTTCACTTTTCACACAATTTTATTTTTCTCTCTTAGATTTATGTAAAACCATTTGGGACTTGAATGTAGATTCGACTTTAGGAATAGTGTAGTTATCATAGTTAGAAAGTTCAAAAGTAGTAAGCTTACCAACAAGGCTTTTCATAGTTAAAACATTACCAGGGTTGCATCTTGATTCTTGAATTACTAAAATTTTGATGGCATATATAAGAAGCAAAGTTCTCAATACCTTTCCAATGACAGTCTCATCATTAATGATTCCATTAGCTCCTCTAATAACATTCACTATCTCCTTGATTCTCCAACAATATTGAGCAATATTCTCACCTTCTTACATTTTCATCTCATCAAATTTACCTCTCAAGCTTTTAGCTTTTCCTCTCAGTACATTTGTATCACCACCATAAATAGTTGCAAGAGTATCCCACATTTTATTTGCAGTAGTGCAATCCTTGATGTCTTCAAATTCAGGATAGCTTAGGGCAGATGCAATCTCCAACATTTCTTGATTGAGGTCCTAATTATTTTCATCTCCTTAGCAGTCAAAGGTGCAACAGGTATAACATATTCATGTTCAACATAGTATTTTGCCGAATCTCCAATACTAGCTAGATGTAGTTTCATTAGACTCTTCCA
The DNA here is from genome assembly GCA_027943335.1 of Chamaecyparis obtusa. Lineage (NCBI taxonomy): Eukaryota > Viridiplantae > Streptophyta > Pinopsida > Cupressales > Cupressaceae > Chamaecyparis > Chamaecyparis obtusa. Next base: position 696,264 of record BSBK01003889.1, read on the forward strand.
TGTAGGGAAGTTCTCCTTGTTCAACTTCGGTACCTCCTTTTTATACATCTTGATCATTTTCTTTAATTACCTTTAAACTTATTCACTGTAAGCACCAGCAGCTCTAATACCAATTGTTAATATAATTTAGAACAACAGAGAGGGGGGGGGGGTGAATTAGTTGTTCTCAGGTCCAGATGTACCAATTAAACTTCTAACACTTTTAAAATCTCAGATCTGATCACCAACACAACTCGGTCTCTAAAGAATATATATATACCAGAAACATAAAACATGCAGTCCACTGTCCAAAATATTTAACTTGCAGAATATACAAACATACCCATCAAAACATTCACACAAGTATAACACCAGGATTTATAGTGGAAACCCAACTTGGGAAAAACCCCTTTGTAACATGTTACTGATATTTGCATTCTTCTGAAGTGAGCTCTGTTAAAAGCCAACCTTGTTAAAGGTTTACAAACACACTGCTAGGTGTGACCCTGTTAAAGGATTTCAATCACCCTGTTAGGAGTGGCCTTGTTAAAGGGCTTATGAACATCTCATTAGAATGTCATCTTGATTAAAGGATTTAAACAATGACTACTATGTCAACCTTGATTAAAGGATTTGGACTGATATAATGGTTAGAAAGTACTAGTAGTTTCTGATCTAAAAAACATACAACTCACTTTGCAAATAACAAATCCAATTCACACATATATGTTGATTTACTGACCGGATTCCATTGTCATCTCCATCTCTAATATTCTCAGAATTTTCTTCAAGCAATCACAACTCTGATAAACTCCTTCACCTTCGGCCTCCTGCTTAGACTTATCAGTCAATAACATCAACAACTCCAACATACTCTGGCATACTCTGTAACCTCATACTATAGACATAAAAAATTGGACCTGTGCTTTAAAAATAATCAAATTGCAAAATCTAATAAAATGCACTAATTCTCATAAAAAAGGATCAAATCAATTTAAATGCACATTTATTAAATCAAAATGGGAAAAATCATTAAATCAAAGGAAAAATCAAATAATGATATTAAATAATTAAATCAAAGCTTAAAGGGGTGAAAAACACTATATAATTGATTTAATCAATTAATTGTATAGTTGTTAAATCAAAAATCAAAATGAACCTATTCCTTACATGGCTAAATTTAATTAATTAATTGAATTTAATTAATCCTAATATCTTTCAACAAAGTTGAGCAACCAATGAGAATTGAGGACAAAAAGATACAAATCACTCAAAAAGAATGAATTTCAATCACTCATTCTAATCTTTCAATTTCAACCACTCAATTTTGTCCTTTTGTCCAAAGCTTTGAGACAAACCTTTAAATTGTCCCCTCATTTAAAAACATTGCAACATTTTTGACTTAACCAAAGGTAAATCATGGTTACTTCACTCTACCCCCTACCCTTGGGAATTTACTCTAAATGAGAGGCATTTTGAGAGCAATAGGGATCTTAGAAATTCATTTGCAAAGCATCACCATTATAGTCATTTTCATATCAATTGAGAGAATTTGAATTATCTTTGTATCGCATTATCAATTTGAGAGCTAGATTACACATTAATAGCATCATATTTTCTCATTTTAGAAGTGTCACTAGTGGAGATTAAGCTGAGAACTTCACTTACCACATCTGATTAGAGAACCATGAGATGTCATGGATTTTAGTTTCATTTCTTAGTTAAATTTTTATTGCATTTGCTTTGATTTGATAATTAAATATCCTAATTTCATGAAGGTGTTTAGCATACACACACACACATACTTAGGTTTTCCTTTATACCTCTTCAATAGGTAGATCCATCTTTTGTTGTTTAATCTCCTCCGTAGATCTTAGGTTTAGGTCAAATTCATCGAATCCTTCCATCATTTAGGTTCTTCATCCTTCCTTCTAGAAACATCTTCAATCTTCTTATTGAATGCATAATAAAATGATTTACCATGCATTAAATTCTCCATGTAATTAATTAATAAAGTCAACACAATTTACATAACCCAAGAATTCAACTGTGTCAGCTGGAAATCTGAATTATTCCTCCAAATATAAATTACTGACACTCGGTCAATACTGTGTTCATCTCCTTGGTCATCACTGCGTAACTCGGTCATCTCTACAAACTGTCTTCCTTGACTAACACTATCTTGCTTGGTAATTTCTTGACACTCAGCATAAACTGATGTTCAAACAACACTAAAGTTACTCGGCATATACTGGTGCTCGATCGACACTAACATCACTCGACTTAAACTAGATTTCTTCACTTTTGCTTGGTTAAGCCTACTTCTTCAGTCTTTCTTCTTAATTAGATAAACAATACATTATCTTATCACTGTGCCACATAATCAAGTACTCATTGAAGTATCAAATAACTCAACCTTTCCCTAGGTTCTATTTTTATCTCCATTTCCCTAATCTTTTTCATCAATCAATAGATATAGTACTTTCTTAGATAGCAACTGCCTTACTAGTTAAGGTTTGACATCAATGACAATACAACAATTGCTTCAATTGTAGTTTCCAACAGAAAAACCCACTTTCAAAATCTAGAATATCAACCTCTTCTAAATCATTTGAATTTCCATTCATCCATTTTTCTAAATCCTTTAATGAAATGGATATATTCTAAAACTTACCAATTATGGCTTATTGTTGAATCTTCCTTTTCTGAACTTTTAGAAACTTCTCCGCAAATTTGATGGATGCTTTTCCAACTGTGTGGTTTGTTGGCATTGCTCCCTTCTTCTTACTTTCTTCTCCCTTCTCTTTTTTGATAGTCCTGGCCTTGCTAACCTCTCCCTCTTTATCCCCTTATGTTTCCATATCTGTCTTGTTTTGACTTTTAGGGTTTGCAAACCCAATCTCTCATTTCCTCCAACTTGTCTAGTCCTCTAAAAAACTCTCCCATTTTTCTAATTTTATCCTACATTGGCTTCCAAAGATGCAAATTTTTATCTTACCTTACTGCTTTCATTACCCCTTAGAGAAATCCATCTCTTTCTCTTTGACACCATATCATTTTCCCTCCTCTTAGTTTTGAATAACATCCCTCTTAGTTTGAGTTTATTTCAAATACCCTTTCAAACCTATTCACCCCTCAATTTTTGTTTCTATGATGATCTTTCACTATGGTTAGAGTTATGAGATTTCTGCCAGCATTTCTATAGCTATTCCCCTGTTTGTTGTGAATACATCTCCAACTCCCTTATGAACCCCTCCCATAGCTCCTCTTGGCTAATATAAAACTCCTAAGGCCTAAATTTCCTATGATTTTCTTCTATAATGCTCCATGATCATTTCCTACCTCTTAGATGTTCCATTTGCTTAAAAACCTACAAGATGAAACTTCTTATTTTCCAAGAATTGGTATTTTGAAGATTGTGACATTAGGATAATTTATTTCTCACCAAGGTAGCTAGTAATTACATCTATAATCCTTGATCTCATTTGTTCAACTCTCAGTATTTCCTCATTAGTTCTTAATCAATGAAATTAGGTGTCACCTCCTTCTAATCAATAGATACCTCTTTCTCACTTGATCGATTTAATTCTTATCATATTTACAAGTTAACTTGCAATCTCTTTTATATTTTTCATTTTGATTCACTCATCTAAGAGGCTTGTACATGTATTCTATTATTTGATTTCAATATTGAATCAATCAATCAATTCATGAATATAAATAACATTATTATGTATTTCTAATTTTATACCCAATTCATAGGAATCAGGTCCATAGTTTATTTTGTTTATCACATAATCTAAGTTTAAATGAATGTTGAAATTAGAGTAATTTTTTAATGAACATGGTCATAATCTAGTATATGTCTTGAAAATAATGATTCATTGGGAATATAGCACTAAGAACTCTTCAAATAATTCTGTGGATTCATTTGCAGCTTAGACTAACACTACATCACCCTAGACATCATATTTCCACCACAATATCAAAATCCTCATAGTAATTTTAGATATTCCAATGTTTGAAGGTTAGATTAAGATTAAGGCCCTAAAGTATGGGTGAGTGGTCATGCTTTTCCTTTTCTTAAATAGAGACCATCTCTAATGTGACGGCCATCTTTAACATCTAACAACATTAGATACTAAAATATTTAAAAAGAATAAAACTTACTATAATATTGACATGCACACCCATTCATAATTCCTAGAAGAATATTAAGATAAGAGAATAAACAATGTATAAAGAATTTCCCTATTATCAACTTGATTAAGAACTTCCAAATGATAAATTAAACTTGCAAAGGAATGAATGGAGGACAACAACAAAAAATGCAAATATCTCTACATATTTATAATTGAAAGGTGGGTAATATTGATGTTTCTTTTTCTTCAATTAAATTCATTTTTTTTCAAGCAAAAAGAGCAAAGAAAAAAATAACAATAAAGATAATTTTAAAAAATAAAGTAGAAAAAACATAGAATTTTAAAAAACAAAATAGAAAAAAACATAGAATTTTAAAAAACAAAGTAGAAAAAAATAAAGAATTTAAAAAAAAATAAAAATTAAATTAAACAAAGTAGAAAAAACAAAGAATTAAAAAAAACAAAGTAGAACATAGAATTTTAAAAAAATTAAGTAGAAAAAAAAATAGAGAATTTAAAAAAATAAAGTAAAAAACAGAGAATTAAGAAAAAAACAAAGTTGAAAAAAGCATAGCCCTACCTAATGGCATTCAAATTAAGACTTTAAATTTGATTCATGTTTGTTGTTTATTGTTTGCCCTATTTTATTCTTTTTTTATTGGAGTTGTATTTTGATCATTAAAACAAGCAATAGAAAAATAAAGTAATGTTAATGATACCCATGTGTTTTTGTGAATTAATCTACATATGCATTTCATCAACAAAGATTGGAGGTGTATAAATCCTCAAGTACAAGTGGCTCTAATCCATTGCCTGCATCATATTGAAGCAAAGGAGAAAAAACCCTAGTGGTTCTTGTCAAAAAGTAGCCTAGATCATAAGAAAATGGTATTATCCAGACTATTCAAGAAATTCATAGGAATGGCCATTTGAAACAATCTTTACTCTCTCTGAGAAAGTGTTTCTTCACAAATGACATTTCAGATTATTTCACATGGATGTTTACTTTCTCTTTTTTGGCATGGCCGAGGGTAGAGAATATTTAGGGGCACCTCATCATGTCTTCCATCACAACTCTCGTTATGGTTGAGCTCCCACATAATCATTTATATTTGATATGTGAATTTATATATTTTCTTACCAATTTTAAGAAAGAAGATTGACAAAGTGAGGGAATCTTGACTAAATTTAACAACAAAAGTTCCACCCTACCAAAAGAAACTATAATGCTTCAAATTTAGCCATGCTCCCCTTGCATAATTCTTGATATATTTTCTAGCTCTTGGAAACATCCATTGAAATTCCCGAAAACATGCATAAAATTATGTCGATGCTTTGAAATTGGATTGACTATTTTTTTATTTTACGGGTGAAAATCAAATTTTCATCTTCATCTAATTATTAAGAAAATATATGAAGGGGTGTGGTGAAATGATTATTGGGGGGCATTAAAACAATACCAACTCATGTTTCACTCTGCAACAAAGTAGTTCATAACCAATTACTCATTTTTTAACAAAGCATGAAAGAATTTTTAAAATTCCCTGCAAAAAGAATCAGGATCGTTGCAAGTATCATGTTAGATAAGTCAATGAGGCATAAATGCATTAAGAGAAGGGTTTCTTACTTATTTGATCTGATGCCATTGTCAAGGCCACTAAACAAAAATCGAAGGTTCTCAAGGATATCAAAAGAGCATCAAGGGTGCTTAATAGTTTTTTCTTTTTAGTACAAAACATGAATAGACATTATAAAAACATTTTATTTTTAGCACAAAACATGACTAGATAATACCACCATAAAACCCTAGTTTCTCCTAGTGGTCGTAGAGACTCAAAAAATGAAATGAAATAAAATCAATTAGGAAATTCAAACCCTAAACAACTCACAAAAATGGTTGTGATTTGTTTAGGGTTTGAATGTCCTAAAACTAACTGAACGGGGCCTTACTGCTAAGCTTAGTCATCACGTCAAAAATCATGAAGACAAAATTTGAACAATGGGATTCTAGAAGGGTGGATCTAATGCAAAACTTGATTACAAGAAAATTTCAAACCGAAGAGATTTCCAAAAACAACCAGCTTCAATAAAATGTTTAGATGATATAAACTTTAAGGCCCCATTTGGTTAGACCATAGATGCATTTAAAAATCGCAGCAGAGAAAACTTAAACAAATCAATTTCAAATGATACTTTGTTAAACAACTGTATTCGACCCATCAAATAATAAAAATACAAACCAAGATATTTTCTCTTTCCCCTTCTTTCAAGTGCGCAACCTCGCAAAGCTCCCGAAGGGTAAGGAAGGAAACTGTATTGTGCAAACACGACCAGACTCCTCAATATATAATTTTTGTCAAAAGATAAACCTGACTCTACGAACCTCCAGATGAGGGTAGTGTGGATACTGTATTATGTGGACACTGTATTGTGTGGACACTGTATTGTGCAAACCCTAAACCACAAAATACCACTTTCGATCGGCTCAATCCATAGAAATGCTTGCGTGAAACCTAAAATGCAATGCAAGAAGATGCATAGATCCGACAGGGAAATTAAATTTGGTTCACAAAACTCCAAAACTAGAATATCATTTCAAATTCCACCTATTGGGTGAGAAGATAATGCCACCCATTTTGGTGCCTAAACTGGATTTTGATCTCCAAAACTTGGATTACGGTTCAGCGTACCAAATGATGGATTTGGAAAAATAGGAGAATTTGTGCACCCAATTCTACCCCAATTCCACTAACCAAATGAGGCCTATGGGTCTACCTCTCCTTGGGTCTCTAAGAATGTTATCAATTTTTCCCTTTGGCATAACATTTCCTTTTGAGGAAAGTTTGTCTTTGTTGATTATATCTACCAACATCACTTGAATTTTCTTTGCATCCTCTGTAGTTTCATTATTATTAGAGGGTGAGTTGATAATGTCTATAAGTTTTTCTTCTAATATCTCATCCTAATCCTTCATATTTGCATTGTCAACATCTTTTTGTTTCTCCTTTTCTCTAATATTCTTCATTGTATCTATCATTCCCTCCTCCAAAACTTTATTTTCTATTTCCACTATAATTTTGGTATGGATCTCTTCCAATCATTATAGTATGAATCTTGTCATTTATTGATTACTTATGTTTGATATTTCATTCTACATCTGATATCTATCCATTTTCTCTATTGGGAACCATCCTTCTCCCCTCGAAACATCTAAGTTAATGAGAGCATCCTTTCTTCATATATTTTTTAAGTATCTGCAGTCTTGGGATTCCATTCTTTTAAAATTGTGTTTCTTTTTAATCATGGTGATTTGATCCAATCTCAAGCTCTCAGATATGCCCACATACCCAAGCCCCTCAATGTATTGCTTATTCTTAATCCAACGTTCCTTAGAAATTTCATATTTATTTTCTTCATACCCTTGATGTCTATACTTAGCACAAAGATTTTCTTACCTGTAACCTAGTGCAATAGTGAGTCTATCTCTAAAATAGGGCCTAGAGAAAAAACATGATTTCATCATATAAGTATTTGTCTTCCCCTTTAGGTTTACTTTAATGATATTCTGAGAATTTAAATCATATCTAGTATTCCTCAAACTTAGAGTTTTTAATTATTTTATGAGTCTCTATACTGCATGGGTCTTCTTCCCCTTAGGTTTCCCCAAAGAATTCCATTTCTAAGATTTGAGAACCCTCAACCCTATCAATATAATTGTTATACACTAAGTTTTGCACCTTTGTTTCAAGCTCTCTTGGTCTCAATAACTCAGTATAACATGGGAATCATCTCAAGGTTGTGGGACCTATGCTAACCGAGATGAGACCTCCAGGTTCTAGGTTGGTTCCTCTTGGGTAGTCACCTTAGTTTTCTCTTAACAAGAAAGTAAACTTTTGAGGGAAAAGGGTTAGAAGGAATGCATGAAATGGAAATAATAGGAAAGCAAACTACCTACTAGGTGATGCACCGAAACTAGGGTTTGGATCTCAATATAGAGGGATGAAACCAGTGAAAGACTTAGGTCTAGTAGATCACAACTTATTGAATAGGCTTGCATAAGTATTTCATAAGAGGGCCTAAAAATTAGACACAACCTATGACCTGCAAGCAGACATCCTCTTCAGCAAAAGGGGCATAGGAATGAGACAGAATGACAAGGGCTGAAGAATACCCACAAACTCACTCAAATCAGATCAAACACAGTAGTGCACATATAAGCTAAAAGTAAGAGGGATCAAGAACCCTAAGTATCACTGCAAGCATTCACAAACTTCAATCCAATAAGAGATAAGCCAAACAAGGAAGCACAGGGACATGAAGGATTATCACAAACTGCCTCTGTAATACTTGTATTATCAATGAGAATTTATAGGATGTGGAAAACCAGAGAGCAGGAAGAAATGCTACAGATAGCTTTCCAAGAAAAGTCTTTCTCTTTTACAAAAATATGAATTCTGCGCTCTACAAGCTCCAAAAAAACATTATATACATCACTCAACTACATGCAGGCAGGAGTCAAAATTAACCAGGGTTACATAAATCTACATAAAATAATCCAACCCTAAACCAGTCACTTCTGATCATAAATGTTCATGAAAATATCTCAACCGATTAGATATGTGCTTGCGTGTCCACCCCTGTACTGATCATGCCTGCAGACAAAAGACCTCAATCCATCTACCTCCCTGCAAGCCCACTGAGTCATTAAGGCTCCAGATTTGATCTTTGAAAGAATGAATTTGAAAGTACAAATGGTACCAACTCTTTAATGTTTCATTAGCATAAGAACACCACACTGTACCCTACAAAATCCATGTCACCGTCGACTAGATCATCCATCATCACCTTCATAACCAGAAAATGTCCTCAGAAATCAATTTCGAGCTACCCCGCTATTGCAACCATCTCACAGAAAAAAGCCCGCCAAAACTGGTCGCACTGCTTGAAAATACCATTGGTCGCATGATCGCATGAGCTAAAAAAGCCTCATGCGATCATGTGACAAGCTTCACTGAATCACCATTCGATCACGCAAGACACCTCAGGCTCACTCTCCCTTTGGTTGTTAAGTTGCTTTAACTTTTCTTAACCCTGGGCTCCACTCAGCGACCACGCAAAATATGTTAACCATGCAACCATGCTCTTGCCAAGTCTGGAGGCCTGCTAAATCATATCCGTGAATATACAAACAAAGAAACCCTTTATCAGACACCGCCAAGTTAGAAGAGAAAAGAATGACCTCCTCTAAACTTCCACCATTAAAATCCGGCCCCACTTACAACTACATCATCACCACCAGCTTGGCGTATGAGAAACTAGCACATCAACATGACATGGCACATCAGACCCATGATAGAAGGATCTCATTGAAAGGTTGTCGCATGATCACATGGGGTCGGAAGATACCATGCGAACATGCGACCACCGTCGGATCTTTACCGCACTTGCATCTCAGGTCCACTGTAAAACCTTGTCACAACCCAACCAATGAAATGCGGGCATGTCACCAAACTGCAGGCCCAATGCCAAACTGCAAGCTCTTATCAGTGTGGCTAACGGTTTGTTGCATGTTCGCATAGCCTAAAAAGGGGCTATGCGATCATGCGATAGACCGCTAGCGTTCTTCAAAAACAACCACTGGGCCCATTGATAGATTAGGATTTTGTAAAGCAAGGAAGATCAACAGTCATCGCTAGACTGTGATCTTAAATAGGATGCATCTTGGGCTGGCGGTATAGCGGGGACCGTCAGATCTTGCTGGGGTTTAGTGGCTTAGAAAAATAAAAGTGCACCGAGACTTAGGAGAAATTAAACCAAAGACTTAGGAAGTATTTCGCGCATGGGGTAAATTGAAGATTTAAGTGGCCGCCAAAAGGTAATGAAAAATTAGAACAGGCCAAGAGGATTCTAATCCGACCGTTGTCACATGATCTCATGGGCTCGAAAGATTCCATGAGATTATGCGATAGCCGTCGGATCTCCACTGCACTTGCATGGCTATGAGGAACTAGGACCCGCCTGGTTGGAGTTGCACACTTGAAAGTCAAAAACATAGAGGGATCTCAGGGAGAAGGTCAAAAACACACTAGGTTTTTGAACCAAAAGGCAGAAAACACACTGGGTTTTCGACACTTGAGAACTTCTTTAAAAATAGGATCATGGCCAAAAATGAATGATAGGGAATTTTTGGGTAACATTTTGGCAACCTTTGCAAGATGTCAGTCTGCTAGACATAGACCAGTGACCTTGAAGCAATCCATTGGGCATGGGGTCACTACTGAGCACAAAAACTTGGACAAAGACAAAACTAAACCAGCAAGACAAATTGTGCACGGGCACTTCTTGGAAAGCAGGAAACTACTCTAGAAAATAGGGAAAGAAAATAGGGAAACCTAACCTAACCTAAACTAACCAGTGCAGAAACATGGTTAAACAAAACCATTCACTGGTTGTGAAAAATAGTTACCTTTCCTCAATAAGACATTTTGCATCGGGCACATGAGGATAGCTATGAAGATTTGGCAAATGAGGATGCATTGCCTCTACAAAAACAAGATCAAGTTCACTCACCTCAAATGGATCATATGGAGGTGTCTCAGTGAACTCTTTTTGGGCCAAGTATCTAATGGGGTGGCCTCTTGAAAGTCTGAAGGCATGACCTTCCTTGATGGTTTCTTCTTTATCTTCTTGGTTGCCCTCCATCATGGATAGCTAGGTCAACTCATCATCCATAGACAGGGGACTATCATCATCCTCTTTTAAACCAGCCAAGAGCTCATTACAATTAGGCTCCATATACAAGCCATCTATGATGCTTCCCAAATAATCCTTGTCAAGGCTCTGGTTATCTTCTGTACATTGGGAAGCCTCCTCCTCAAAGATGAGATCAAGCTCATGAATCAGCATATCCTCAGGATCAATCTCTTCTAGCTGCTGCAACTTTACAGATGTGGCTATGATCATAGCCTTATCATCCCGCTCAACAAAATCGGGCAGCTCATCCAACAAGGACAAGGCATCCTCTTCTATAGCAACCTCCTGTTGATGGTGAATCTTTTTTTCTAATTGACCTTCAGCCATAGGTAATGGCATGGTCTCTTCTTCATCATCAACAAAGAGGGGGCGCTCATCATACAAATGAGCCAAGAGCTCAGGCTGAGTACCAATGTCCATCTCCACACCTTGCTGCTCCATTTCACCACACTCATCACTCTGCACTGATACCTCAGATGCCCTCTCCTCCTCATCACATGAAAGTTCATTCACCATGGGTCCTTGATCTAATACTAAACTAGTATCCTTGAAAAGACTTGGCATCTGACAACCAGGAGGCAGAGTCCATTGGGGAATCCGAATCACTTCATCATCCTAAGAGACCAGAGGGGCCTCTTGGGATAAAATATTTTCTTGAACAGGCTGCTCTTGCAAAGTGGTAGGCCAAATCTCAAGCACAGGCTTTTGAAAAGAATTTTTTGCCTTAAAACTTGGGATATGAAACTGAGGGGGAGAGGGGGCAGACAAAGAAGGCATAGCTACTTTAAAGCTTGGAAAAAGATGCTTAGCAGGCTCCTCATGTGTAGGTTCTTGAGATAGATGGGCCTTCCATCTTGGAATTTTAGGCCTAGGAGCCTCTTGTTGAGTAATCAGTGATCTTAACCTTGTTGTCTCAATGTCAGCTCGGCATCTAATCTCCTCTTGAAACTGCCTTACTTGTTGCTCATCAACAAGAGTCTCTGCCACTTGGTAAGGAATGAACCCTTGCTCATATTTTTGAGCCTCCATCTCCTGGTAGGGAGCTGACTCCTCTTCATAATAACTTTGAGCCTCCTGCTCTCTCTGCTCCTTGAGCTCAGACACTTGCTTAACTAAATCAAGCAACAGACTCTTTTCCTCCTACATCTTCTTGAAGTCTGAGCTTAGAGTCTGCATCTGTTGCTGAATAGGCTGAGAAGGGGAGGGTGGGTGGTAAGCATGATGGGGAAGCTGGCTTTGCATTTACTGTTGTGCCTCTTGTGCCCATGATCCATCTTTTCGGAGGGGCCTCTCATAACTTTGCACAAGGGCAAACTCATTTGGGGCATATTGGATATATTGATACCCTTGAGAAGTATAATAGCTTGGGGTAAAAGGAGGTTTTGGGTGGCTTTGATAAGGCTGAAAACTAGCCAGTTGAGCATTATTCTCACAATAGGTTGGTGAGTAACCTGACTGTCCATAGTAACTTGACATGTCTACTCATGCAATTAGTTGGAATCTGAATATGAAAGATTTGAAACATACCAGCACTTGATCTTTAAAACCAGTAGACCTTCTGGAGTCATCAGATATGAAAAAAAAATGACCTCTTCTAGGTCTGTAGCATGCTACCAGCATATCAGAGATAGCATACCTTGAACATGAATCTGAACTTTAGTCCCATCAGGCGTGCCAGAAATGTTATACACTGGCACCAAGGTGGGAAATCCTTGAGCTTGAGTCTATACTGATAGGCCTTGTGTACTGAATTTCTCTGATCCTTTTGCAGATGAACCAAAAGGAACACCTTTGAACTTTACTTTGATCTTCACTATGGTCCCACCGGGCGTGCCAAAAATGTTATATACTGAGTTTTGCACCTTTGTTTCAAGCTCTCTTGGTCTTGATAACTCAGTATAACATGGGAATCATCTCAAGGTTGTGGGACCAATGCTAACCAAGATGAGACCTCCAGGTTCTAGGCTGGTTCCTCTTGGGTAGTCACCTTATTTTTCTCTTAATAGGAAAGTAAACTTTTGAGGGAAAAGGGTTAGAAGGAATGCATGAAATGAAAATAACAAGAAAGCAAACTACCTACTAGGTGATGCACCGAAACTAAGGTTTGGATCTCAGTATAGAGGGATGAAACTAGTGAAAGACTTAGGTCTAGTAGATCACAACTTACTGAATAGGATTGCATAAGTATTTCATAAGAGGGCCTAAAAATTAGACACAACCTATGACCTGCAAGCAGACATCCTCTTCAGCAAAAGGGGCACAGGAATGAGACAGAATGACAGGGGCTAAAGAATACCCACAAACTCACTCAGATCAGATCAAACATAGTAGTGCACATATAAGTTGAAACTAAGAGGGATTAGGAACACTAAGTATCATTGAAAGAATTCATAAACTTCAATCCAATAAGAGATAAGCCAAATAAGGAAGCACAGGGACATGAAGGATGGTCACAAACTGCCTCTGTAATACTTGTATTATCAATGAGAATTTACAGGATGTGGAAAACCAAAGAGCAGGAAGAAATGCTATAGATAGTTTTCCAAGAAAAGTCTTTCTCTTTTATAAAAATGTGAATTTTGTGCTCTAGCAGCTCCAAAAAAACATTATATACATCACTCAACTGCACACAGGCAGGAGTCAAAATTAACCAGGGTTACATAAATCTGCATAAAATAATCCAACCCTAAACCAGTCACTTCTGATCATAAATGTTCATGAAAATATCTCAACCGATCAGATATGTGCTTGCATGTCCACCCCTGTACTGATCATGCCTGCAGACAAAAGACCTCAATCCATCTACCTCCCTGCAAGCCCACTGAGTCATTAAGGCTCCAGATTTGATCTTTGAAAGAATGAATTTGAAAGTACAAATGGCACCAACTCTTTAATGTTTCATTAGCATAAGAACACCGCACTGTACCCTAAAAAATCCATGTCACCGTCGACTAGATCATCCATCATCACCTTCGCAACCAGAAAATGTCCACAGAAATCAATTCTGAGCTACCTCGCCGCTGCAACCATCTCACAAAAAAAAAGCTCACCAAAACTGGCCGCACTGCTTGAAAATACCACTGGTTGCATGATCACATGAGCTAAAAAAGCCTCATGCGATCATGCGACAAGCTTCACTGAATCGCCATCCGGTCACGCAAGACACCTCAGGCTCACTCTCCCTTTGGTTGTTAAGTCGCTTTAACTTTTCTTAACCCCGGGCTCCACTCAGCGACCACGTGAAACATGTTAACTGCACAACCGCGCTCTTGCCAAGTCTGGAGGCCTGCTAAATCATATATGCGAACATGCGAACAAAGAAACCCTTTATCGGACACCGCCAAGTTAGAAGAGAAAAGAATGACCTCCTCTAAACTTCTGCCATTAAAATCCGGCCCCACTTACAACTACATCATCACCACCAGCTCGGCATATTAGAAACTAGGACATCAGCACGACATGGCACATCGGACCCACAATAGAAGGATCTCATTGAAAGGTTGTCACATGATTGCATGGGGTCGGAAGATCCCATGTGAACAGTGACCACCGTCGGATCTTTACCACACTTGCATCTCAGGCCCACTGTAAAACCTTGTCACCAGCCAACCAATGAAATGCGGGCACGTCACCAAACTACAGGCCCAATGCCAAACTGTAAGCTCTTATCAGCGTGGCTAACAGTTTGTCACATGTTTGCATAGCCTAAAAAGGGGCTATGCAATCATGCAACAGACCGCTAGCATTCTTCAAAAACAACCACTAGGCCCACTGATAGATTAGAATTTTGTAAAGCAAGGAAGATCAACAGTCATCGCTAGACCACGATCTTAAATAGTATGCATCTTGGGCTGGTGGTATAGCGAGGACCGTCAGATCTTGCTGGGGTTTAGTGGCTTAGAAAAATAAAAGTGCGCCGTGACTTAGGAAAAATTAAACTAGAGACTTAGGAAGTATTTCATGCACGGGGTAAATTAAAGATTTAAGTGGCCGCCAAAAGGTAATGAAAAATTAGAACAGGCCAAGAGGATTCTAATCCGACCGTTGTCGCATGATCTCATGGGCTCGAAAGATTCCATGAGATTATGCAACAGCCGTCGGATCTCCACTACACTTGCACGGCTATGAGGAACTGGGACCCACCTGGTTTGAGTTGCGCACTTGAAGGTCAAAAACACAGAGGGATCTCAGGGAGAAGGTCAAAAACACACTGGGTTTTCTACACTTGAGCACTTCTTTGAAGAATAGGACCGTGGCAAAAAATGAATGATAGGGAATTTTTGGGTAACAATAATCATAAGCGATCCTATGAATTTAGATACCATATTTTGAGGGTTTTTGGGAATTCTTTCCCAGTGCCCATTATAACACAGATCCCAGGGCTTCAATTGTCCTCACATAGGGCTGATTTAAGAAATATTCCTAATTTGTTTCCAAAGACCTCCTAGATATATGTGTATTTGTATCATAATGGGAGATAGTCTAATTGGATCCCGACAAGAATGAATTTATTACAATGATGTTTTCTATTGAAGTTTAGGATCTAGCTTTGCATATCTAACCTAGATGTTTTGAAATCCAAATATTTAAAAAAAAAATCTTATCTCTACTATCTTTAGATTTGAATATCGCTATGAAAAACCCACTTTCAAAATCTAGAATATCAACATCTTCTAAATCTTTCCAATTTTCATTCATCCATTTTTCTAAATCTTTTAATGAAATGGAGATATTCTGAAACTTACCAATTATGTATAGTTGTTGAAGCTTCCTTGTCTGAACTTCTAGAAACTCCTGGATGCAAATTTGATGGATGGTTTGCCAACTGCATGGTTTGTTGGCATTGCTTCCTTCTTCTTACTTTCCTCTCCCTTCTCTTTTGTGCCATCCCTGATCTTGCTAACCTCTCCCTCTTTTATCCCCTTATGTTTCCATATTTGTCTTGTTTTGACTTTTAGGGTTTGCAAACCTAATCTCTCATTTGCTTCAACTTGTTTAGTCCTCTAAAAAATCTCTCATTTTTAGATAATTTTATCCTATATTGGCTTCCAAAGATGAAAATTCTTGTCTTACCTTACCGCTTTCATTACCCCTTAGAGAAATCCATCTCTTTCTCTTTGACGCCATATCATTTTGCCTCCTCTTAGTTTTGAATAACATCCCTCTTTTCGTAAAGGTGTCCCAATGGTGATTCGATCAAGCTTTCTTTGGGAGAGGAGGATTGAAGGGCCTACCATTTATGAATGTTGGAAAGATTGGAATGATGTTTGGGTTTATTTCAAATCTCCTTTCAAATCTATTCTCCCCTTAATTTTTGTTTCTATGTTGATCTTTCACTAGGGTTAGAGTTCTGAGATTTCTCCTAGCATTTCTATAGCTAATCATTTATTTTTTGCCGAATACATCTCCAAATCCCTTAGGATCCCCTCCCATAGATCCTCTTGGAAAATATAAAACTCCTAAGGCCTAAATTTCCTATGGTTTTCTTCTGTAATGCTCCATGATCATTTCCTACCTCTTGAATGCTCCATTTACTTAGAAACTCACAAGATGAAACTTCTTATTTTTAAAGAATTGGTATTTTGAAGATTATGACATTAGGATAATTTATTTCTCACCAAGGTAGCTAGTAATTACATCTATAAGCCTTGATCTCATTTGTTCAACTCTCATTATTTCCTCATTAGTTCTTAATCAATGAAATTTGGTGTCACCTCCTTCTAATCAATAGACACCTCTTTCTCACTTGATTGATTTAATTCTTATCATAATTACAAGTTAACTTGCAATCTCTTGTATATTTATCATTTTGAATCACTCATCTAAGAGGCTTGTACATGTATTCTATTGTTTGATTTCAATATTCAATCAATCAATTCATGAATATAAATAACATTATTATGTATCTCTAATTTTGTACCCAATTCATAGGAATTAGGTCCATATTTTATTTTGTTTATCACATAATCTAAATTTAAATGAATGTTGACATTAGAGTAATTTTTTTATGAACATGGTCATAATATAGGATATGTTTTGAAAATAATGATTCATTGGGAATATAGCACTAAGAATTCTTCAAATAATTTTGCAAATTCATGTGCAGCTTAGACTAACACTACATCACCCTAGACAACATAATTTCACCACAATATCAAAATCTTTTTAGTAATTTTAGATATTCCAATGTTTGAAGGTTAAATTAAGATTAAGGCCCTAAAGTATGAATGAGTGGCCATGATTTTCCTTTTCTTAAATAAGGACCATCTATAACATCTAATAACATTAGATACTAAAATATTTTAAAAGAATAAAACTTACTATAATATTGACATGTACACTCATTCATAATTCCTAGAAGAATATTAAAATAAGGGAATAAACAATGTATACAGAATTTCTCTATCATCAACTTGATTAAGAACTTCCAAATGATAAATTAAAGTTTGACAATTCGAAATAAAACTTGCAAAGGAACAGAAGGAGGGCGACAAAAAAAATGTAAATATCTATGCATAATTATAATTTTGAGGTGGGTAATATTGTTGTTTCTTTTTCTTCAATTTAATTCAATTTTTTTCAAGAAAAAAGAGCAAATCAAAGCCATGCCATCAAAATATCTTTGATGTTGTTTCATCCACTATATTCAAAATTATTTCATTATATGAACAACAAAAATAAAAATAATTTAAAAAACTAAAATAGAAGAAAATATAGAATTATAAAAAACAAAGTAGAAAAAAATAGAAAATTTAAAAAAACAAAGTAAAAAAAAATAGAAAATTAAAAAAAACAAAGTAGAAAAAAATAGAAAATTTAAATTAAACAAAGTAGAAAAAACAAAAAAAAATTAAAAAACATAGAATTTTAAAAAATTAAGTAGAAAAAAAGTGGAGAATTAAAAAAAACAAAGTAAAAAAACAAAGAATTAAAAAAACAAAGTTGAATAAAGCATAGCCATTACCCCGCTTCTACGTAATGGCATTCAAATTAAGAATTTAAATTTGATTCTTGCTTGCCAAAACTTTATATTATACTTTGTCTACCTGATTAGAGATTGTCATAATTTTCATCTATCATCTCACTCTTCCCGATCTGTTAGCCGTGGAGTATTGTGGATCAGTGTTTCTCGTTTCCTGTGTGAAAATGAAGAGGTCGTTGTGCACTTCATTGAATGTGGGGAAACTAAAAAAATCACAAACAGTTTGTCCTAGGAAAAGATTGATGACTGAAAGCAGGAACAATCAACGGATTATAATGCTCCTAATTTGATTATCATTTTTCCTGATTGCATAGTTCTTAGTTGTTGAATCCATAATATGTTTATATTTGAGGGAAAATATATGTCCAAACTAATGCATTCATTTTCTAATTTAAATGGGTATTCTTAAGCTCGATAATTGCTCGCAATTTACATTATTCCTTAAAGAACATAATCCTATGGTCATTATGCTAACAAGCAGTTGGTTATAACAAAGAACAATTACTGAAGCAGTTTACGTTAACAACAGTTCACATAATTAAACAATAGTTATTAAAATAATTCCATGAGTGCAACTTCATGAAAGAACACTTCTTATCCCAAACGTTCACAACCTTCCACCCAATGAAAGAGTATAAAAGGAAATAACACTCATTCAACGAAGGGAATTGAATGACCAGAAAATGCAATCATATCTACAGCAAGGCGATCTGTTATAATCTCTTAGATTATTGTAGTATGGAGAAATAGCTATGCATAAATATTTATGTAGATTATACATAAAAGTGAACACACACATACACACACACACCAGATTTTATGTAGTAAATGAATGCTTTAATCTTATAATCTATGCATTTTCTAAATATAAATTTATGAATTCAATAATCAATCATGTTGAGTTAAGGAAGGAAGTACAACTTGAGAGAGAATGCCAGAAGATTCCCCACTAGATATACCACCTCATAAAGATTCTTAAGGACCATAAGGCTAAGGAGGATAAGGTCTAGCTCATGGGCCTTGGGTTGTGAGTCATTTTAAGGGAACCCTATTGTAGCCTCCCCTACCAAACCCACATTGATCAATTGTTGAAGTGAACCAGAAGGCATCCTCAATCTTAAGAGGTAAGAGGTTGACATGATGGATGAGAACAACGTAAAGACCTCACTAGGTACATCACCTCATAAAAATGGTTAAGGACCACAAGGCCAAAAAAGAGAAGGTTCTTTTGTTGGGCCTAGGGTAGAGAATATTTAGGGGCACGTCATCATGTCTTCCATCACAACCCTCATTATGGTTGAGCTCCCACATAATAATTTAGATTTGATATGTGAATTTATATATTTTCTAACCAATTCTAAGAAAGAAGATTGACAAAGTGAGGGAATCTTGACTAAATTTAACAACAAAAGTTCCACCCTGCCAAAAGAAACTATAATGCTTCAAATTTAGCCATGCTCCCCTTGCACAATTCTTGATATATTGTCTAGCTCGTGGAAAGATCCATCGAAATTCCCAGAAACATGCATAAAATTATGTTGACGCTTTGAAATTGGATTGACTATTTTTTTATTTTGCGGATGAAAATAAAATTTTCATCTTCATCTAATTATCAAGAAAATATATGAAGGGGTGTGGTGAAATGGTGATTGGGGTCATTAAAACGATACCAACTCATGTTTCACTCTGCAATAAAGTAGTTCATAACTAATTACTCATTTGTGAACAAAGCATGAAAGAATTTTTAAAAGCCCATGCAAAAAGAATCAAAATCGCTGCAAGTATCATGTTAGATAAGTCAATGAGGCATAAATACATTAAGAGAAGGGTTTCTTACTTATTTTAGCATACGCCATTGTGAAGGCCATTGAACAGAAATTGAAGGTGCTCAGGGATATCAAAGAGCATCAAGGGCGCTCAATAATTTTTTCTTTTTAGTACAAAACATGAATAGACATTATAAAGACATTTTATTTTTATCACAAAACATGAATAGATAATACCACCAGAAAACCCTAGTTTCTCCCAGTGGTCATAGAGAATCCAAAAATTGAAATGAAATAAAATCAATTAGGACATTCAAACCCTAAACAACTCACAAAAATGGTTGTGAGTTGTTTAGGGTTTGAATGTCCTAAAAATAACCAAACGTGGCCTTACTACTAAGCTTAGTCATCAAGTCAAAACTCACGAAGACAAAATTTGAACAATGAGATTCCAGAAGGGTGGATCTCATACAAAACTTGATTACTAGAAAATTTCAAATCGAAGAGATTTCCAGAAACAACCAGCTTCAATAAAATGTTTAGATGATATAAACTTTAAGGCCCCATTTGGTTAGACCACATATGCATTTAAAGATCGCAGTAGAGAAAACTTAAACAAATAAGTTTCAAATGATACTCTGTTAAACAACCGTATTCAACCCATCAAAATAATAACAATACAGACCAAGATATTCTCTCTTTCCACTTCTTTCAAGTGCGCAACCTCGCAGAGCTCCTCGAGAATAAGGAAGGAAATTGTATTATGTGAACATGACCAAACTCCTCAATATATAATTTTAATCAAAAGATAAACCCAAATCTACGAACCTTCATATGACAGTAGTGTGGATACTATATTGTGTGGACACTATATTGTGTGAACCCTAAACCACAAAATACCACTTTCGATCGGCTCAATCCACAAAAATGCTTGCGTGAAACCCAAAACCCAATACAAGAAGATGCACGGACCTGACAGGGCAATTAAATCGGGTTCACAAAACCCCAAAACCAGAATATCATTTCAAACTCCACCTATTGGGTGGGAAGATAATGTCGTCCATTTTGGTGCCTAAACTAGATTTTGATCTCCAAAATGTGGATTGTGGTTTAGCATACCAAACGACAGATTTGGCAAAAAATGAGAAGTTGTGCACCCAATTTTGCCCCAATTCCACTAACCAAACGGGGCCTATGGGTCTACCTCTCCTTGGGTTTCTAAGAATGTTATCATTTTTTCTCTTTGGCATAAAATTTCCTTTTGAGGAAAGTTTGTCTTTGTTGATTAGATCTACCATCTCACTTGAAGAATTTTCTTTGCATCCTCTATAGTTTTATTATTATAAAGGGATGAGTTGATAATGTCTATAATTTTTTCTTCTAATATCTCATCATACTCCTTCATATTTGCATTGTCAACATCTTTTTGTTTCTCCTAGTTTTCTCTAATATTCTTCATTGTATCTATCATTCCCTCCTCCAAAACTTGATTTTCTATTTCTGCTATAATTTTGGTATGGATCTCTTCCAATCATTATAGTATGAATCTTGTCATTTCTTGATTAGTTATGTTTGATATTTCATTCTACATTTGATATCTATCCAGTTTCTCTATTGGGAACCATCCTTCTCCCCTTGAAACATCTAGGTTCATCAGAGCGTCATTTCTTCATATATTCTTTAAGTATCTGCAGTCTTGGGATTTCATTCTTTTAAAATTGTGTTTCTTTTTACTCATTGTGATTTGATCCAATCTCAAGCTCTAAGATTTTCCCACATACTCAGGCCCCTCAATGCATTGCTTATTCTTAATCCAACGTTCCTTAGAAGTTTGATATTTTTTTCTTCATATCCTTGATGTCTAGTAGCATGAAGAGTTTTCTTACCTGTAACCTAGTGCAATAGTGAGTCTATCTCTAAAATAGGGCGCAGAGAAATAACATGATTTTATCATATAAGTATTTGTCTTCCCCTTCAGGTTTACTTTAATGATATTCTGAGAATAAAGTGGCGAGGTTTCCTTTAAATCATCTCTAGTATTCCTCAAACTTAGAGTTCTTAATTATTTTATGTGTCTCTATACTCCACAGGTCTTCTTCACCTTAGGTTTCTCCAAATAATTCCATTGTTGAGATTGGAGGACCCTCAACCCTATCAATATAATCATAAGCAATCCTATGAATTCAGATACCATATTTTGAGGGTTTTTGGGAATTCTTTCCCAGTGTCCATTATAACTTAGATCCCAGGGCTCCAAGTGTCCTCACATAGGGCTGATTTAAGAAAGATTCCTAATTTGTTTCGAAAGACCTCCTAGATATATGTGTATTTGTATCCTAATGGGAGATAGTCTAATTGAATACAGACAAGAATGAATTTATTGCAATGATATTTTCTATTGAAGTTTTGGATCTAGCTTTGCATATCTAACCCATATGTTTAGATATCCAAACATTTAAAAAAAAAATCTTATCTCTACTATCTTTAGATTTGAATATTGCTATGAAAAACCCACTTTCAAAATCTAGAATATCAACATCTTCTAAATCATTCCAATTTTATTCATCCATTTTTCTAAATCTTTTAATGAAATGGAGATATTCTAAAACTTACGAATTATGTCTTGTTGTTGAAGCTTCCTTGTCTGAACTTCTAGAAACTCCTGGATGTAAATTGGATGGATGTTTTGCCAACTACATGGTTTGTTGGCATTGTTTCCTTCTTCTTACTTTCTTCTCCCTTCTCTTTTGTGCCATCCTTGACCTTGCTAACCTCTCCCTCTTTTATCCCCTTATGTTTCCATATTTGTCTTGTTTTGAATTTTAGGGTTTACAAACCTAATCTCTCATTTTCTCCAACTTATTTAGTCCTCTAAAAAACTCTCTCATTTTTAGATAATTTTATCCTACATTGGCTTCCAAAGATGCAAATTCTTGTCTTACCTTACTACTTTCATTACCCCTTAGAGAAATCCATCTCTTTCTCTTTGACGCCATATCATTTTGCCTCCTCTTAGTTTTGAATAACATCCCTCTTTTCCTAAAGATGTCCCAATGGTGATTCGACCAAGCTTTCTTTGGGAGAGGAGGATTGAAGGGCCTACCATTTATGAATGTTGGAAAGATTGGAATGATGTTTGGGTTTATTTCAAATCTCCTTTCAAACCTATTCTCCCCTCAATTTTTGTTTCTATGCTGATCTTTCACTAGGGTTAGAGTTCTGCAATTTTTGCTATCATTTTTATAGCTCATCCCCTATTGATTGTCGAATACATTTGCAACTCCCTTAGGATCCCCTCCCATAGATCCTCTTGGAAAATATAAAACTCCTATGGCCTAAATTTCCTATGATTTTCTTCTATAATGCTCCATGATCATTTCCTACCTCTTGGATGTTCCATTTCCTTAGAAACCCACAAGATGAAACTTCTTATTTTTCAAGAATTGGTATTTTGAAGATTATGACATTAGGATAATTTATTTCTCACCAAGGTAGCTAGTAATTACATCTATAAGCCTTGATCTCATTTGTTCAACTCTCAGTATTTCCTCATTAGTTCTTAATCTATGAAATTAGGTGTAGCCTCCTTCTAATCAATAGACACTTCTTTCTCAATTGATTTATTTAATTCTTATCATAATTACAAGTTAACTTGCAATCTCTTGTATATTTATCATTTTGATTCACTCATCTAAGAGGCTTGTACATGTATTCTATTATTTGATTTCAATATTCAATCAATCAATTCATGAATATAAATAACATTATTATGTATTTCTAATTTTGTACCCAATTCATAGGAATTAGGTCCATAGTTTATTTTGTTTATCACATTATCTAAATTTAAATGAATGTTGAAATTAGAGTAATTTTTTTATAAACATGGTCATAATATAGGATATGTGTTGAAAATAATGATTCATTGGGAATATAGCACTAAGAATTCTTCAAATAATTATGTGGATTCATTTGTAGCTTAGACTAGTTCACTACATCACCCTAGACAACATATTTCCACCACAATATCAAAATCTTTTTAGTAATTTTAGATATTCTAATGTTTGAAGGTTAAATTAAGATTAAAACCCTAAAGTATGGGTGAGTGGTCATGCTTTTCTGTTTGTTAAATAAGGATCATCTCTAATGTGACGACCATCTATAACATCTAACAACATTAGATACTAAAATATTCTAAAAGAATAAAACTTACTATAATATTGACATGCACACTCATTCATAATTCCTAGAAGAATATTAAAATAAGAGAATAAACAATGTATAAAGAATTTCCCTATCATCAACTTGATTAAGAACTTCCAAATGATAAATTAAACTTTGACAATTCGAAATTAAACTTGCAAAGGAACGGATGGAGGCGACAAAAAAAAATGGTAAATATATGTGCATGTTTATAATTGAGAGGTGGGTAATATTGTTGTTTCTTTTTCTTCAATTAAATTCAATTTTTTTCAAGAAAAAAGAGCAAAGCAAAGCCATGCCATCAAAATGTCTATGGTGTTGTTTCATCCACTATATTCAAAATTATTTCATTATATGAACAACAACAATAAAGATAATTTAAAAAAACAAAATAAAAGAAAATATAGAATTATAAAAAACAAAGTAGAAAAAAATAAAAAATTTTAAAAAACAAAGTAGAAAAAAGTAGAAAATTTAAATTAAACAAAGTAGAAAAAATAAAATAGAAAAAACATAGAATTTTAAAAAATTAAGTAGAAAAAAATAGAGAATTAAAAAAAAACAAAGGTAAAAAATAGAGAATAAAAAAAAAAATTGAATAAAGCATAGTCGTTACCCCGCTCCTACCTAACGGCGTTCAAATTAAGACTTTAAATCTGTCGTCTCACTCTTCCCGATCTGTTAGTCATGGAGTAATGTGGATCGGTGAAAATGAAGAGGTCGTTGTGTGCTTCATTGAATGTGGGGAAACTAAAAAAATCACAAACAGTTTGTCCCAGGAAAAGTTTGATGACTGAAAGCAGGAACAATCCATGGATACCCATCTGTTCTGCTCTCAAGATTGTAGAATTGATGATATTAGCTTGTTTTCTTATTTAGACATTTTGATGAATGCAGGCGAGATACAACGAATAAGCAATGTATTGCCTATTAATTTTGGGAGAGCTTCAAGGTTCATGTTAATTCTTTAGTTGCTGAGGTTAGGTCTGTGGTCTGATTAGAGATTTTCTGGAAGTAATTGTTTGGATCGAGCAGCCTCAAGGATATAAATACAGAAGTGTGAAGGATTTCATGTTCTCCCTACTTGGAGAATCATAATTTTCATCTTTTTGCGCATTTACTGAATGTTGGGAATGGTCATCTGAAAGAACAATAATATGTGCACTGCTAATGTAATCCAACACTTCTAGATTCATACGAATCTTTGAATCAGCTTCCAGAGAGGCTCAGATGCAATGTCATCACAATAACCCAACTGACGTAACCCGCAAGAACTTTCTTGACAAGTGCTCCTTGCGCTACGAGAACTTTCTTTTATTGGAGATCTAGTCCAAAATAATCTTCTAAATGCCACAGACCCTGAAGCTTTTGGCTCCACAGTTAAGGCCATTTTGTCTGATTTGTCAGTTAAAGTGACTAAATCAGCTAATCTCTATTCTTCATCTACAAAGATTATTCTTCAATACTGGAGAGACATTTCCGTTGAGGAGGTGACAAATGGGGCACATAATTCTGGAAGTGACATAATCTTGGAGGTGTAGATTACTCTTCATCTACAAAGATTTATTTTCTGACTTGAAGTTGCTGAGTATAGGTCTAAAATATATTTAATCTGTCTGGCCTCATTAACTCCCGACATCCCAAATAGCAAAGTGTCATCTGCAAACAAGGAGTGTGTGACTGATATGTTTGTCCCACCAATATGGACTCCTTTCCAAAGCCCCAAAAAGTTTTGTTTTTGAATGGATCTGCTTAAGGCCTTTGCCATTATGATGAATAGGAAAGGTGACAGTAGGTCACCCTGCCGAATCCCTTGGGAAGAAGAGAAAAATCAGTTGTTGTTCCATTTATAATAATAGAGAACCATGCCCCTGATATACAGGCTTTTATCCATTTGCACCATTGTTTTGAGAATCCAAATTTGTGAAGAACTTGCAAAGGAACTCCCACCACACTGTCATATGCCTTCATCATATCCAACTTGATGACAAAACTAGATGATTGATCAATATGAATAGAGTGGAGAACTTCATGAGCAACCAGAGCCCCATCTATAGTTTCTCGTCCCAGAACGAAACCACCTTGCTCTTGTGAAATAATGGATGGGATAAGATGCTGCAATCTTAGATATATATTGCCTTAGTGATAATCTTGTATGTTGTATTGCAAAGGGAGATTGGGCAGAAGTAAGCAAATGTTTGAGGATCTTTCATTTTTGGGATAATAGCAATGTTAGTAGAGTTGAAGTACTTTGAAATAAAAAAAAAATTCCTTGATTCCTCAAGGACTCCTAACAATTCCCCACCAATAGAGTCCCAACAAACTTGAAAAAAGAGGGCTGTGAATCCATCCGAGCCAGGGGCTTTGTCCAGGGGGAAAGAAAATACCACATTGCGAACCTCATCAAGAGTGAATGGGGCCATGAGCTGCATGTTATCTTGTTGAGAAATCAATGAAGGAATGGCATCAAGGATATTATTGATTTGTGCTTGAGTTGGTGAGGGGCCCAATTCAAGAGAAAGGAGCTTCTTGAAGAAACCAACTCCTTCTGCCTGGATTTCTTGTGCATTATTTAGGATTTTCCCATTATCAACAGTTTTGATTCAGAAGATTGAGGATGCTGCTCTTTTCTGTTTGGCTGAAGCATGAAAATATTGTGTGTTCTTATCTCCCTCTCGAAGCCATAACTCTCTCAATTTTTGTCTCCAGTATTCTTCCTCCCGGCTACAGAGCTCTTCCCACTCCACCTGTAGCTCTTTCTGCTTATAATATGTCCCATTATTCATGCCATGTTATATAATATGCTCATGGATATTAGCTAACTGTTGTTTGACTATATATTTCTGCTTGAATATATTTTTAAAAACCTGCTCATTCCACTTTTTTATCAATGCTTTGACATGTTTCAGCTTTGTAGCAAACTGATGCATCTTAGATCCATCAACTCTTGGGGCACTAATCCACCATTGTTTAATTAGAGGGATAAAGTGAGGATGGCGAAGCCACATCCTTTCAAATTTGAAAGACGGTTGATGGCCCCTTAAGTCCAAAGAGTCCATTATGGAAAGGGCTATCGGGAACTAATCAGACCCTCGGATAGCCAAGATTTCTGATTTGAAGGTGTATTTAGTAAGTTTCCATTCTTGAGAGACTAGAAATCTATCCAATCGGCATGCAATTTGTGCAAAGTTTGCTCTCCTATTTGTCCAAGTAAATGAACCATTTGTCGGGACAATATCTTCAAAATTGTTATCTAAAATGAATGCTGAAAAGTTCTAAATAGTTTTGGGAGGAGGACTTATTCCACCAATTTTTTCTGACAAATTAAGGATAGCATTGAAATCTCCACCAAGAACTACATTTTTATCACTATGCTGTTGAATGATGTGAGTGATTGCATTCCAAACACTCAATTTGTCTTGTGTCGATGTGGGCCCATAGATATTTACAAAAATGATAGAGGTGGGCCCATAGACATTTACATATCTTTATTGTTGTTTCTTTTTCTTCAATTAAATTCAATTTTTTTCAAGAAAAAATAGCAAAGCAAAGTCATGCCATCAAAATATCTTTGATGTTGTTTCATCCACTATATTCAAAATTATTTAATTATATGAACAACAACAATAAAGATAATTTAAAAAAATAAAATAGAAGAAAATATAGAATTATAAAAAAACAAAGTAGAAAAAATAGAAAATTTTAAAAAACAAAATAGAAAAAAATAGAAAATTTAAATTAAACAAAGTAAAAAAAAATTAAAAAATTAAAAAACAAAGTAGAAAAAACATAAAATTTTAAAAAATTAAGTAGAAAAAAAACAGAGAATAAAAAAAATAAAAATAAAAAAATAGAGAATTAAAAAAAAATCAAAATTGAATAAAGCCGTTACCCCGCATTCAAATTAAGACTTTATATAAATACAGAAGTGTGAAGGAACAGAATTGAGAAAATCGAGATTGTCTCGAGATTAGAGATTGTCTGGAAGTAATCTTTTGGATTTCATGTTCTCCCTACTTGGAGAATCATAATTTTATAGTTATAATTTAGATTCATACGGATCTTTGAATCAGCTTCCAGAGAGGCTCAGACGCAATGCCATCACAATAACCCAACTGACGTAACCCGCAAGAACTGGCTTGACAGTCCAAAATAATCTTCTAAACGCCACAGAAGGCCCTTTTGTCTGATTAAAGTGACTAAATCATCTAATCTTTATTCTTCCGATGCGGCTGTAGATTACTCTTCATCTACAAAGATTTTTGGGCTTGTTCAGTGCTGGAGGTGACATAATCTTGGAGGTGTGGTTTTCTGAAATTCTTTCATGCATTGAAGATTTTTGGGCACATAATCTTGGAGGCGTGGTTTATTCTAGAAGTTGTACTGCTCGTTATGATACTTACCCTTTCTTTAATTTCTCATCAGATCGGCAAAGCTCATCACCGTCAAGTAAGCCCTCCACATTTGCGTACCAGCTGAAATTAGTTTTCTTCTCTTTATTTGGAATTGTATTTACGTTTCTAGCATTGGGTTATATTTCATTCACATGACATTGAAAATTGATGAGCTCTCTTGGCGGCTTCATAATCAATTTCCGCAAGATCAGATTCCGCGGATTTGATTTCTGTGTGTCTGTCTTTCTTCTGGATAGCCTTTGACAGCTTAATTCTGTTAACATTTTAGTTTGTTGTTTGCCGTATTTCATTCTTTTCGTAATTATTCTTTATTTATTTTCGTCATGTTAATGATACCCATGTCTTTTCGTGAACTATTTTTTATTTATATTTGCTTCTTCCTCAACAAAGCTCTTCTAATTTTTCCTTAAAATTAGCTGGTTCATCTACATATGCACAGGAGGGAGCTGAAACTCAGTGCAAACTCAGAGGACGCAGGTAATAATGGTGTTTGTAGGAGTAAAAATTTACAGTTATTTTCATTTGTTTGCACATTTACTGAATGTTGGGAATTCACAGGAATGGCCATCGCTTGTACAAAAAAATTCCATCCAGGCCAAAATTAATGAGAAAGCCTTAATGCTCTGTTTTGTTATAAATTGTGTTTCTTCACAAACACTACCATTTGGTATTTTGTCTTTGTTTTCTGAAATTCTTTCATGCATTGAACATCATGGAAATTGGCGATGGAATATTAAATATGCCATTCGTGTTTTTAATTGCCTTCACAATAGTGCGCGTTGCATGCTTTATGGTTGCATATGAATTCTGACTTTTTTGAACTGTACTGCCCACATACACTTGACTAATCATTTCATCATCACTGCAACTTAACCTGTCTTTCAGATTTTCCAATTGGGATTCTTGGAAAGAAAATGGAATCCTTAAAGAACATGCATACTCGGAGAGGGAGGGGGAAGGTGGAGGGAGAGGGAGAGGGAGAGGGAGAGGGTGGGGCTGGGGAAAGGAGAGGACAGGGAGAGGGAGAGGGAGAGGACAGGAGAGGGAATTAGAGGGAGAGGGAGAGGGAGAGGGAGAGGGAGAGGGAGGGAGGGGAGATGGAGATGGAGTAGGAGGGAGAGGAAGGGAGAGAGGGAGAGGGAGAGGAGAGGGAAAGGGGGAGAGAGGGAGAGGGAGTAGGAGGGGGAAGGTGGAGGGAGAGGGAGGGAGAGGGAGAGGGAGAGGGAGAGGGAGAGGGAGGGGAGGGAGAGAGGAGGGATTGAGAGAGGGAGATGGAAGGTGGAGGGAGAGGGAGAGGAGAGGGAATTGGAGGGAGAGAGGTAGAGGGAGAGGGAGGGAGAGAGGGAGTGGGAGAGGAGAGGGAGGGTGGAGGGACAGGGAGAGGGAGAGGAGAGGGAGAAGGAGAGGATAGGAGAGGGAATTAGAGGGAGAGGGAGAGGGAGAGGGAGGGAGAGAGAGAGAGGGAGTGGGAGGGAGGGGAGATGGAGAGGGAGAGGGAGGGAGGGGAGAGGGAGAGGGAGAGGGAGAGGGAGAGGGAGGGAGAGCGAGGGAAAGGGAGTGGAGATGGAGAGGAGAGAGAGGGAGAGGGAGAAGGAGAGGAGAGGGAGTAGAGAGAGAGGGAGAGGGAGAGGGAGAGGGAGTAGGAGGGAGAGGGAGAGGGAGTAGGAAGGAGAGGGAGAGGAGATGGAAAGGGGGAGAGAGGGAGAGGGAGATGGAGTAGGAGAGAGAGGGAGAGGGAGAGGGAGCAGGATGGAGAGAGAGGGTCGGGGGAGCGGGAGGGAGAGGAGAGGGAGAGGGAGAGGGAGGGGAGAGGGTGGGTGGCAGGAGAGGAGAGAGATGGAGCAGGAGGGAGAGAGAGAGAGGGAGGGTGTGGAGAGGGAGAGGAGAGGGAGATGAGAGGGAGCAAGAGGGAGAGAGAGGGTGGGGGGAGGGAGAGGGAGATAGAGTAGGAAGGAGAGGGAGAGGAGAGGGTGGGAGGGAGAGAGGGAGAGGGTGAGAGAGAGAGGAGAGGGATGGTGGGTGGGGGGAGAGGGAGGGAGAGAGGGATAGGAGGGGGAGAGGAGAGAGAGGGTGGATGAAACAACAACACAAGTCTTTCTGAGGTTATTTCACATCTATAAAGAGATACCTTCATATATTAGGCCTTCATTTTCAGAGAAGATGAGACAGTTAGGAATTCACAATGATCCTCAGGTCAAATTTCTAATAAATATATTAGAATCTGTAAATGTTGCAAGACTGAATGAGGAAAATAGTGAAGAAGGATACATGTAGGATGAGACTCGTGAAATTCATGACCCTGAAGAAAGTTTCCTCAGTACATAACAAATTTCAGATTTGTTGGGTGTTAAGTATCAAAAGTATGTTCAAAATAACGGTTCAAACTTCTTCTACAAATATCAAGATAAGAATGTAGAGGTGATATTTGATGAAATAAATGAGATTGCTCCAAACCATGAAAACAAATTGGAAATAGTGTATAAGCAAAACAAAAATTTAACAGAAAGGATTGGTGAAGATGTATTTGAAGACAACTTCAATCAACCATATATGGAGAATGATAAAATCATATATGAAATAAGTGAAAGGAGAATCTTACTTCTGCAGATCTCTTGTGATAATCGATTACATTGGGAGCATAGAGATAATTATGAAGAACCTACGAAAACTAATTTGCATAATGTGGCTCAAAAAAATATTCTAAAACGGAATAATGAAAATTTACAAAGATTTTTTCTCAAAAGAATGTTGCATCTATAGAAAATAAATTATACGATGAAGGGAATAGCCAGATTCGTGGCATTCAGATTTCTCACCAGTATTATGAAATATGTAATATGATGCAGTCTTTGTATGATACAAGAAGTGATTTAAAGTATTCTTCAGAGGTAATGAGGTGTGATAAATTCTCAAAGGAGCAAAGGGTACAATGGGTAAGTGGTTAAAGGATTGGGAATTTTTGAATGGAGTTCATATAATTTCCACTGTGGGTGTTTGTTCCGAAGGAGGGAGATGGCCATATCTTATATACCACTGCATCATGTTAGATTGTTTTCTGTAATCTAGAAAGGCAACAATCTAGAGAATGGGGTCTCAAACCCTTAAAATTTCCAGAAAAAAGTTTAAGATGAGAAGGTTGGCTCTCACAATAGAATCCATTAGAGCCATGGTGAACTTCATCAATGAATTCATCGATGTAGAAGATAAAGCTCGACCTTGTTACAGAGTTTTTGGTATGCATTTCTTTTCTCTTTCTCTGTATTTTGATTTTTTAAAATATCATCATTAGATTTTTGGATTTTTTTATTGAATATGATAAGCAACATAATATTTCTTAGATTCTCCAAATAACTATGAGTGATATCATATATACATATTATCAAAATACATGAAAAAATGCACATCAGCAAGAAGCACTACCTGGAGTCGACTGGATTGTGTTGTAATAGTAAAATGGTGCATTTGTATACAAAGTCATCTAATCCTGGGGTTCCACTAGAAAGGCTCATTTATAGCATGGACATTGTATTATATATAATTTTTTATATCATGAGATCCCATACCCAAATGGTTGGATAGGATGTATTCACCTGTGAAGTCTCTTTGGGTTTTTGGAATGTATTTTCATCTTTGGATTCAAAATTAATATAATGCATGTTGCATTTTATTTGCAACTAATGTATATCCCCATTTTTTGTACTTCTAGTACTTAATTAGGGTCCTTCAAGGACATGTGAGAAATACATTCCATTTGTCCCTGAGATGTGAGTGCTACAATAGGGTTTTCTGTCACATCCCCAACATCTTAGGGATGTCTATGAATGTCCTATCAAGAGAAAAAAAGACAAATGAAGATTTTTTAATCTTCTATTTTCTATTTTCCCATATTGCCCCTAAACCTACAATGCTATAGGCCTCACTTTGCATTCGTTCTTCATGGAGGAGGAGATTCTTTCTAGAAAGCACCAAGAGAATTGTAAAATTCTCAAGTTGTTGTCTCTATTGATATTTTTGGTACCAAAACTTGATTTTGACTTGGCCCCTTCATAGGTGCAGGAGAGCTTCATGGAGCTTGATTATTTCTATTGCAACAATCTTGGAGATAAACTTTGATGCGGTGTGACAGTAATGACATACTGGAAGATTATTAACAACTCTAATAGTCATTCTAGCAGTCGTGTTTAACAACCCAAAAATGATTTCCAACTTTTCACTATGGTGGTAGAGGAGTAATTTCTTATTATCCTCATCTACATCATTCAATACAAGTTGTGCATCTGGAATATACCTTGCTACCTTCATCTCCAACTTTTCATAGATCTCCTATGTTTGAGGGCATGATCTGTCTCCTATACAAAAAACATGTACCATTTTTTCTTTTTCAATCCATCTATATCCACAAATCTTTCTAACTCCTTTGTATTTTATCAATTTACTTACCTTTTTAACATCATCCCCCCTATTTGCTTCTGCATAAATATTTGACAACAAAACATAAGGAGAATGTCCAAATTCCAACTCAAAAGAGAGTGTTGCCAAAAATTCTCCAAGTCTTATGTTTTTCTAATTAACAAGCACTAAACAAGAACAAACACACAAACACATCAAGTTTTATAGGCATCTTGATAACAAACTTCAGAACTTTTTGAAGATAATTAGAATGATAAAGAAAATCAACCATGCATACATAATGATCCAAAGTAGGTGTAATGCAATAAGAATCACTCATGCAAATGAAGTATTTACTTCCTTCATCTAATAGACCTACATCTGATGTAGAGCTCACACGGAAGCACAACATTCACCATGACACAAGGTCATCATCTTCCTAGTTTTCTAACAACACTCACCTAATTGGATTCTCAAGAGGAAACTACTATGTCTTCATCCACTAGACACCATTGATGTAGTTGGAAAAGCTTCTTTAATAGATCGAATACAAAATCATATCATAAGGCTTATATGCCTTATCAACAGATAATATTCATTGGAACAATACCTTAAGGTCCTTGATACCTTAACACCTTATGTCCCGACATAAACATAGAATAAACTTTGATCAGATCCTAATGGTCCTTAACTCATCACAAAGGGTAAAGCTACTCGATGCTAGGAGACCTCATAGTGTTTGTGGATCATAACATCACTATCATATTCAAAGCATTCAAGGGCCATCTATTTAAAATGCAAGATTCAAACAGCATTAACTATTCAATCAGTAAACAAGACTTGTTATGTGCTTCAAGACCTTTTTCAATACTCTTGAATGGTTACCACCTCAACCTTGATTATATAATGGACAAACTTGTTAATGAGATACTATCTTACACCTTAGTTCAAGAGACATCTCAAAACACTGACCATCAATCCATCCACTATTAACATTAATGATCAACATTTAAATATAGGATTGTCACACTGTCCCTATCATTGCAATCAGTCATTATCTTGTGTGAAAAGTGACTCAAAATCCCCTAACACCTTGACCAATTATTTGGAATGCCTCAAATATTTTATAACTTAGTTTCCGGGTTCGCCCCTGGACCCCTCCGAACTGGCCCGAGTACGGACTGGTCTGTGGTCTGGGTCTGGTTCGCCTGTGAGTCCGGGCAGGATTTGAACCCAGGTAGGCTGGTTTGTCCGGGCCGAACCCAGGTCAAACCAAGACAGAACCACGTGGAACTAAGGTCTAACCAGGGTCAAACCAGGTACATTTTCACTGAGAAACATTCTATAATTTAGTGCGGAAAACAATTATTAAAGAATTTGACTAAGATCTTTAACATTACAAAACAAAATCTGCTGAAGTTTAGATATTTATTACATCAAATTAAACTAGCCCCCTCGATTTATTCCAGTGGAATTTTTATATGCAATTGTTGATAATGACCCCTGTCCGATTAATTGGAAGCTCCCTATAGTGATAAATCATATTTTAAACATTAAACAATATCTTCAGAAGGCCAAGGTAGTTGCTAGCTACTTTTTTAACATTTATGATTTTTCAAGTAGGATGTTAATTAATAATTACAAACAAACAAGCTCTTTGTACAGTGAAAAAGTAATAAGCATTTGAGGACTTGGAAAGCGAGAATGTTATTGATGCAGCTGGTCCCATTGGCATTGGCACTATTTCTGAATCGACTAATGTCTTTGATGATGATGAAGAAGAAGAAGAATAGATAATCCATTAGATGATTGAAACGTAGTATAAAGTTCCAATTTTTGAAAGTCAAAACAATGATAATTGAACTCAATATTATTATTTTAATATTTTGATGTTGATATGATGCTATGATTACGAGTTTATGGTTCTTTTTTGTTGTTTTTATGATACTATGTGACATTATAATTTTAACTCATACTTCTAGGCTTCATAAATATGTATATATATATAATTTAAAATTTTTTACATGTTTCTTCAAACCCGAACCCAAACCCCTTTTCAAAATTTTGTCGAACTTGCGAACCTGTTCTTCGTAACCGAACTTAGAACCGAACTCGAACCGGTAACTTAGCTTTATAAGGTCCCACCAATTGACCCTTCAATAGCTAGGATGCAAACCTTAATGGATTAACCTTTTAATTGTGATTGTCTCTGTCATAGGATAGTTAGATAGTGTCTCTTCAATAGTGATTTGAAATATATCAAACTTACTATCTCGCCATCATCAGAGGCTTCTTTGGAATGGTTAGAACCCTGTTCAACTCATTACAATACCAAGAACTTCAAATACTTTCGTCAGTCAATTAAACAATGTCATAGTCTATGTTAATCAGTAAAACCCATTGGCACAGTCAGTTTAGGGCTCGAGTCTTCTCTTATGTGAGTACTACTGGTATCAAATTTGTATGACACTGTATAAGTATCCATTGTACTAGGGTTTCAATTTGTGCAATTAATGATGAGTGATGCAGCCAACGGGCCATAATCCCTTTTCATTAGTTTGTCTTATGTTCATTTTCATTTTACAAGTTGGTTGTTTGTATTTGTGGTTCCAATTTATTTGATTCCATAGAACAAACATTGACTAGGATAGGAAATTTAATTTGCTGGTAATTGTATGTTTTCTATTTCATACACGCAGTATATATTCCTATGATAAATTGGTCCTTCAGATTTGATTCTTGTGTCCTATCTTGAAGTTTGTCATGATACAATCATCTAAATATTATTAAACATGATTCTTCTCTAAGTGTAAACTTTTGCACTCAAAAATATGCAGACAGGTAATTGCCAATAAATGATTGGTCCTGAATTACAATCTTGTTTCTAAAAAGGTAGGAAGGATATAGGTGGTTTGGTATGATAAGTGGATTTGCTAAATCATTCTCAAAAACAAATTGTGTTTGATTGATAGAGCAACAAGCTTCACCAGTTTGCAGGTGTAAAGAGGAAAAAGTACATAGTGGACAACAATTAACAATTTAACAATTTAATGACATGGTAGACTCTTTTCACATTATTTCAACTATATCTTGTTTCCAAATTTAAAAAATCATTCCATTTGTTAAGCCAACAAAACTGAACAAAGTGACTCAATGTTGAATGTGTATATGGCAAGTTTACCTTAATTCAGTTTTTTGGGTAGCATTTTTCTCTAGAAATTAGTATTTTGTTAAATTAAGGTAAGAAGAACTTGAGAGTCTTATTTCGAGCAAAAATGGTGGCCATGACAAGAGTAGTTGTAGATCTTTGAAATAAGTAGTGAGTTTGGCATGAAAAGACATAGATAAATACTGATGAAATCTCATGGAGAATGGAACAAGTCACTCAAAGAAATAAAAATGTGATTCATGGTAGAAGGAGAAGAATTTCAATCCAAAGAGAAGTCCACAAGGTGTAAACAATAGTTTTCTGATAAGAATGAGCATCAAATTATTAAGGAAATTCCAAACTTCTCAAGAACAATGACATATTTCTCACAGCAAAAGATGAAAGCATTATGAAAGAACAAAGGAAGGGACACATTCCTAATGGGAACAACAATTTTTTTGGGAGAAAGAAAGATAGTAGATTCTCATTTATTGAAAATGAACAATAAGAATGAAGGGAATCCATGGGCTTGAACAAGAAAATACCAAAGTTTGGAGCTGAACAACTCGTTTACATGTAGAAGACAACTGATTTCAATGAATAAAGAAGCTAATACATTGCCAATGACAGAGTTTTACTAGGAAATCATCAAATACAATAAAAAATACAGATTCAAAGGGAAACTCCAAGATCCAGAGGTAGAGTAATTTGGAGTTAACCATGAAAATATCTAATGCTTATTTTCTATTCTTGAATTCCTCTTTTTTAGAGATTTGATTCTTTATTTAGAGGTCTTTATTCATTGTTCTCCAAAGTTTTATATGCTCTAGCCATGGGTTTCATTTCATTGTTCTTATATTCGAGGGTTTTCTTTTACCTTCCTATTTCAATGGACTAGTGTAGTGTCAACTTTCAGGAGATTCTCATATTCATCAAGGAAGTTTTGATGTCCCTCATTGTACTTCCAATTTTGATTATTTATTTATAATATCTAGATTCTACAAGGTAACACACACAGGTGAAAAGGGTAGATATAATGAACAACAATCATTGACAGATCACAAGAGCAATAGATATATTATAAAAATATCAAAGCACAATGATAAGATCAAGGTAGTGATACATGAGGGAACAATGATTGACTAACATGATAGTAGGGAGTAAATATTACTGGAATTAGTGCCAATGGAGTAATGCAAAAAATACAACCCTGATAATCAAAGTCAGAAGCATCATAAAGAATGGATAAATTTAGAGAGTAGTGACAGAAGTATGACTGTCAAATTACAGTCACAAAACAAAGTAAAGGTAGTAGAAAAAGCACCAAATAATAGTCATTAAAGTACCAAACAATGATTAAGGATCAATATTAGAAATGAATGTTAAATACCTCGAATGTAGTAATATGCCATGCTATGCCAGTGCCATTGCAGAGTTGTGACAGTAATGTCCAATCTTAGATAACATGAATGTCTAAATAGTGGTCAAGGCACGTCTATGAATGGTAAAACAATCATAATCTGGAGAAGTCACAAAAAACAACAAAAGCATGATGAATAAGATGAACAATCGAAGATAGGGTATAGTCATAAGAGTGTTTTCAAACACAGTCATGATAATAGTAGTCCTAAGCATCCATTAGAAGATAGGTTACTAGTTCGGGTCTTTCTTTGACTGTATGGCGAGTTGTTTTACTGTATTGTTGGTGTAATGGAAATGCTTAAACATGGAACAGAGGAGAGGTTCATACAAAGATGAAGCACAATCATGAATTCTATCACAATAATCACTTCTATTATGAGGTCCAAAAATGCATTCATTAGAGGTAAAGAATGCATAATCAATATGAGTATAAGATGGTCAGGATGTTCATTATATAATCAGTGCTATGTGGAGGACAAGTAGTGCGATTGAGGCTCAGTGAAAGAGATATTCTTAGTGAATCAGTCATCCATAAGAGAGAATCAATATGCAAAGAAAGGGGATTGTCTATGGTAAAAATAATAACAAATGAATGAAAAAACTATAGTTCATTCAAATAAAAACAAGTCCAAGTATGGAGTGGAGTATTTATTCAATCAATATAGATATGAATAGAGCAGCCAAAGTGTCATGTAATGCAATGGTTGAAGAGCAGTCTTGTAAGCACAATGATAGTCATTTCTTGGTCAAAAGTACACTAATTTAAGCACTATCAAAAGAGTGGGGCTATGAATAATCAAACCATGATCAATAAGATATATGACAATGACCAATTATAATGTATGGTCCAAAGTGAAAATAGGTCTTTTAAGTATGACTACCTTTTGTGGTCCTTTCACTTCCCTCAAGAAAAGATATAAAAGTTTTAATAAAGCGATTGACTGTTCCAATTATTTCATCAAAAAACCCTTACTCCCTTGTTCAAATGGACCACACCCTTGACCCCTCTGGTCTACACAACCAATACCATTGACTATCCTAAAGACAGTGACTCTGCAAGTTGTGATTCTCTAGTTGGGATAGTCATCACACTATTCCCCTAAGCATTATGGCTTTGCCTTCTCATCCACAAGACACTATAACATCATTCTAAACTCTTCTATACTCTTCCCATATCCATTCCAATCCATTGATCCAATCCATTCATACTTCTACAAAAACAAATTAACTCACCAAAATGCTATCATTCCGGGACAGTCATACCAAACCCTGCAACTTTGATTGCTTCACCCTCAGGATGGGATTCTTTGGCCCCTCCAAGAATCCTACTTGTGGTAGACACACATATCTTCATCCCCCTCAAGCCTCCATGGCCCAAACACACTTTAAGTATGGACAGAGCACTCAAACTTCTGACTATGACAGTCAGCCCCCCCTTCGTCTGTGACAGTCCAGTCCCCCCCTTTGTTTGTGACAGTCCAGTCAATCTTTCGGCTTCATAGCATATGAATTCAATGCATGGTTCTCTTCAAACCAATAGGGGTAGTCTAAAAAGTGTCCTCTATCATGCCCCCTCATGAAGAGTCCTTATTCAACATGCAACATTCAAGAAATTACATTCTACCCTCTCGGGTTACCCTAGGAGAGGGTTTTGACTATTTTTACCAAAAAATTGATTTCTCCTTCTATACAACTCCAAATGGGATGATTCCACAACAAATATCAATTTAATTCATTCCTCTATCACCTCCAATTGATAATAGTTCAAGATAGATGCATTAAGGTGGAGTACAATGCAAAGAAAGTGACTGTATTTCTGGAAAATAAAAAAATTACAGAATTAAAACATCATTTTATTACTTCAAACTTTATATATGCTTGTCTCCTTGACCAACCCATGTTCTCTCCCCATTTTTCAATGTGAATAGGTCTCTTAAAGACCAAATTTTGACCAACCAACTTTGAAACTACTTTCAAACTCCCCCAAAACTGATTCTAACAGTCTAAAACAGAATGTCTACTAAATAGACTTGTTACAAAAAGTTGCAAATGTTGTCAAGTTGACAACTCGACAACTAAAAGACCCATTAGTGTTAAAACACTTTCATAAGCCTTAAAACTATAACCCACACCTAAAATACTACCCCTTAGGTCATTTAGACCTTCTAGTGACCCTTAGTCCTACTTTGCCAACTTGGGCAATTACATTCATATAGAGTTTTCAATTAAAACCAAATGGCTTAAATAGCCATATTACATCCTTGAATGACCTTATAGGTCCCATATATCTTCTTCCCTTCATATACATAATGGAGGTTGAATTTAGCTGATATGATCCTTTCTGTAGATAGATTACTAACATTGGAAGTACTATGGAGTTGTAGACATAATTTAACAGGTTAGGAAACTAAGAAATGAGTTGTCATTATGGTAACCCACAAGAATGGTCTTGGAAGTATTATTGGAGGTGCTTAACTTTGGAAAGTTACCATGTTAATGTCATTAAAAAAATACAAAAAATTAAGGCCTATGAGATTTTATGATAGTGTTCTATTTGAAATAGGGTGCTCAAGTTAACAATGAAATAAA
Organism: Chamaecyparis obtusa; assembly: GCA_027943335.1. Lineage (NCBI taxonomy): Eukaryota > Viridiplantae > Streptophyta > Pinopsida > Cupressales > Cupressaceae > Chamaecyparis > Chamaecyparis obtusa. Next base: position 736,049 of record BSBK01003889.1, read on the forward strand.
AAAATCCATGCTTGTATTCATATGATTAGGAGAGGCTTCTTTGTGTTTTCATTTCTTAAGAGCAGCCTGTATATGGAGGTAAGGAGTCCTGCGATGTTATTCAGTTTCCCTAGTTATTTACCTGATTTTATTTATTTAAATCTACTCTTTACAACTATGTTTCTATCTATACACCCTCTATTGCTATTTGATCTTTCCATCTTCTTTTTAATTATTTGTCTTTTACTCTTCACAGTTGTTCAAGCCATCAGCTAGTTTATATCTAGCTAACTATATAGCTGTGTTATTTTTAGTTCATTTATTTTTACTGCCCTAGCTTGGTTCCGTGCAAACTTTAAGGTGGGAATGTTTTAGGGGATAGAGACGTGTTTTCGGTACGGGTACAGGTCAATGCCAAGATTTAGGGGACGGGACCTCAGGGGATGGCAATTAAAAAAATAGGGGAATTTTTATATATAGAGACATAATTTAAATGTTCATATAATAACATTGATAAACCATTCACCATAGACATTTTAAAAGCTCAATACATGGAAAATTATCAAATGACAAATGCTAAGTACTTTCATTATAACAATATGGTGTACATATAGAAAAAATGCCCAAAATGCAATCTTTCCTCATTGTTGTTGTTGCTCTATGTTTTCTTCTTCCTCTTAGCAACTATAATAAAACTAGTAATGAGAAGAAGAGTTAGACTTTAGTGTTTTAATAGTCAAAATAGGGTTTACCCACAATCAAACAAAAATTTCAAAAAAATGTTTTTTTTTTTGCCTCCAATTCCATCCAAGTTCCGACTTTAGAAGGTGGATGGGAATCAGTCCTGGGGATGGACAGGGGATGGAAATGCTATCCCCGGGACTGATTCTCGCCCTCTATTCTGACTAAAAAAATTTGAAGTTTCAGGGATGGTCTCTGATTTTGCCCAATTGGGAACGGCTCGGGGGATGACCCGGTATGGGAACGAGCCAAAAAACATAGGGGACATGTCCCCGTGGAGCATAGCTTTATGCATACTAGGTTGTAATTGAAAACTTGTAAACTGTCAGCATCTAGTTATTTTTATGCACTATAAAGTATGTTTTGTGCAATGCAAAGTAATCAGCAATATGAATGTAAACAACAAAAATCTACATTCTACAATTCTCGGGCTAAAGTCTCAATTTATATGCTCCATGTCTCTTATAAATCTATATGGAAATGCTTTTAAATTTCAAACACAAGAAGTTCTTGTCCCTTTTCCTACTCTTCAAATTTTAATTTTTTTTTTCTGGTTGAAATGTCAATTTTTTCAAAAATCTTATTTTTTTGGTTTGCCAATTGTTTTTCCTCAAAAGAGTTCCACTACTATAGTCTAACATATGTATCACTGTTGAAATATAATTTCAATCAAATTTAATGTTTGATGGAATCACAATTAAATATAATTACATCAGTTATGTAATGCTCTACATTAGCATTACAGTCAAATTATAATCTGGATTGTAATGTTAATGCAGATCACTCTTAATAGTTAATTATTTTTATTGTTATTGAAACTCCTCCTATGCAGATTAATCTTGTCTAGAGATGATTAGTTAAGAGATGTTAAGTAAACTAATTGTATTAGTTAGTAATTAATGGACATCATGAAGAGTCATGATCCTCCAAGTTGCTAACCCTTTGTATAAAATATGCTTGATTGGAATGAGGAATCAATCAATCACAAAGGCAATTGCATTCCTCAGTCCATCAACAAGAGCAGATTATTCACTTACCTATTCATCCTATATTTCCTTAACATGGTATCAGAGCCAAGTTAGGAGAAGTGAATAAGATAGCAAGCAAATAGACATCAACGATTTGTAGACCATATCCAGGGCATCGTCGATCTGCATTAATAAGTAAAGACATCGACGATCTAGGAACCAATGATCTGCAATATAAATTGATCTGCAATATACATAGACATTGGCAATCTGTATTAGCAATCTGCATCAAGGATCATCAGCACCCGAGCATCTACAATCTATGCGACTGTATCAAGGATAAATGAGGTAGAGACCCATTAAACTTTCATACATTTAATTGATGATAGAAGCTCATTAATCTACAGACATCTAAATTGATGATAGAGACTCAGATTATTCCAGTTATCAAAAATTATGGATAGAGACACATAAAACTATTGCATCTTCAATAATAAGAAACCAGGAAGTTTAATACTTGAAGGTAATAAAAAATGGCCCACACACTCAGGATGGAGGATAGACTTGAAGGTGCCTCTAACTTTGTCTCTTAGAAGATTCAAATCAATACATTGATGCAAGAACTAGAACTAGAATCCTACATAGAGGAAGAACCTAAAATACCTGAAGATGAGACAGAAAAAGCAATCTGGAAAAGAAAAAACAATAAAGCCAAGAAGCTAATCATTAACTCAGTTAAAGACTCAATATTACCAAGCATATCAAGGTTAACATCTGCTTAAGAGTATTAACCCAGTTAAGAGTCTTAAGACCTATTAAGTCTACCTTGCTAAAGGATTTTACAATTATAATCTAAAAATTGTACCTAGTTAAAGGATTTATAATATAAGATTTGTTAGGATCTGCTTAGTTAAGAGACTTTACAATTCTAATTACTCTTTAATCAGTAACACAAACTTGTTTGTTAAACTTGCATCAATCACATGCATATCAAACTCTTTATGCTCACTAACTTATTACCTCATACTACATACCTTTCGCAATAACAATTCAGTACTAGGTTGATTCAATTCTGAATCACAACCACTCTCTGCTCTTTACAGCTCTATTACTCAGTGGCTTCTCTGCTCATCACCTTCTTTGCAATCTCTTCTCCACACATGTAATCTTCTCTCACATTGCATATTGATCTTCACACTCTAATCCATTTATATACAATTTTAGAAGTAGTCCTAGATGTTCTAGAGTCATCTCTTCAAGCGGTGCTAGTATTGGTTACTCCTCCAATGCATATATCATACTTAATTCTCATTCGTAGTTCTCACCTTATAATCATGCACTCATCATGTTTAAATCTCCAATGCTTTGTCATATAATCTCCTCAAGATTTGTAAACCATTTTCTATCCGGTGTCTAGGTTCAATGTATCTAGAGATTCTCCTTGTGTTGGCATGTCTTGCTCAATAACACATTTTTTCTCTAGCTTGGTAACTGTCTTATCTCTCAATTTAGTTGATGTTGTAGCTTGGTATAACTCGGTGCTCAGTTCTACCTTGCTTTGCCTTTACCGAAATTATTTTTTCCCTTATTTCCTTTTACCAAATAGCTTTTGTGCTTTACTGACTTGTCTTTCCATCTTTACCAAATGACTTTGACAATCATTGTGACTTTATCATAACTAATGACAACAAAATAATTCTTAGGAGTATCAGATTTTTACTTTCTAGTAGGAATTAGCCATTAAATTTCTATTTGATTAATCCTATACAAAAATATAAAAATAATGTGTGTGTGTGTGGATGTTCTTTAAAAAAATAGGGCTTGTTGTTTTTGTGTCAGAGAAATCTCTGACAAAATTTAAATAAATAATAATAATAATAATAAGTAAATTATATATATATATATGGGGTGGCGAAGGTTTTCCTTAACCCCACCACACCCTTGACAGTTGAGTTGTCGACGATGGTTAGGGGGTGGGACCCGTGTTCCCCCCCCTTTTGCTTTTGAGGTTTGGTTTGAATATATTAAAATATATTTATTTATATATAATAAAATATATATGTATATATTTATAGTTTAGTTTCATTTATTGCGCTAAATATATATTTAGTTAAATAAATTTTATTTTATTGTTAAGTTATTTAATATAAATTATGGTATTAATATTAGTTAATATATTTTTTTTCATAACTCATTATAACTCACCTTAAAATTAAATGTGAAAATGAGGAAGCTACGAATTTAGCGAAGAATAGCTTTTCAAAACAGACAAATTAATTTAGGGCTTTTTCACCACAAACGCGAAGTTGCAAAGGCTTCTGGTTCTGCACCTGATAAGTCTTATGCCAACACCAAATCTCACAAGGCGATCTCATTGGTTAATGGTGTTGACAGGGATTTTACAGGTTACTACTTCAATTGTTGGCAATACGGCCATAAGCAGGCTCATTGTAAGAAGCTGGATGTGTGATCTCTGCACCCCTCCTATGATCATCTCAAAGTGTTTATTGCGAAACAAAAAGAAAAAAGCCTACGGGAAGCTCAGCATAATGAAACATCTGGTGTTAGGGTTTTGAAGTCCATTGCAGAGACCTTGGTTGGCAACGGGAGTTTGTTTTGGAGCAGGAACTCGATGCACAAAATTTTCTCTGTCCAATCTTTGGAAAAACAAATGGATTTTTTACCAAAACCAAATATGCATGTAAGGCAAAGCTAAGCAATGAGACCACTAAGGCGGATAAACTTGAGTACATATCTATACACGCTCTCGATGAACCCCAATCTGCTATGGGGGAAGGCAGGTTTTTATCTGCTCTAGTGCCTCCCGTTCGCATTCCAAACCAGACAACGGCTTGGCAATCGGTAAAGAGAAAGAAAAAGGGAAAAAGGTATTCACCAGCCCCCAGTAATTATAGCATTTCTTTAAAAAAATTATTTGATCTGCTTAACATAGAATGCAAATTTTTTGATGTTTACACACCCCCGCATAAAAGGATTGGATCTATGGAAGATAGGGGCTCTAAGGTTCAGACTCACAAGGATGATGTTTTTTCCCATCCCACAGTAAAAAAACCCTACCCTAATCTTGTCAAAAACCCAACCTTCTATGCGGGGAAGTCTAGGGCAACTGATAATGCACATAAATATATTAGTGCTCCTGAGATTTATAGCCCTCCCCATCGAAGATGATTAGAGAGGCCTTCATCTCACAAAGCACCTTCAGATGTGAATAGTCTTGGATATAATTATGTTTTGCATCATAAAGGTTTTCAAAATTCAACCTATACACCTCCTCACAAGCGTAATAGCTACCTTAAAAAAGGTAATGTAAATTTTGGTATGCATTATGATACACTTATTTTAGATAATAATGATATCATTCAGTATCAGAAGCACCTTGCAGAAATAGGTTTGATCTGCATATGGCATGGTACAGGGGTTCCTATTAATGATTTAATAAAAGGGATATCAACACAACTACCCGAGGAGGTAAGTATATCTTGGCTATTGGAGAATTTCATTTGCATTGATTGCAAAAGTAGTGACCTAAAAAATAGCATCATGAAAAAGAATGTTATTAAATTTAGGCATATTCCTTTTTCTATGTTTGATTGGTTACCTTTGTTTAATCCTCTGTATTTAAAGGATTTCAAAGTTGAAAAAGCTATTTCTATCAAAAATCTACCTCTGGAACTAACTAAGCAAGACTTTGTCTACAAAATAGGCAATAAGATTGGTAGATTTATTAGAACTGCTGAATCAACACTTAATCATTGTTGAAATGAATTATCACCAAAAGTACATTTCTCCTATTCAATTAAGTTTTAACTCTAACTCTGTTATAGTCAATCCTATTATCTTAGAGGATTACATAGAAATTGATAAAGTTCCTCACTTAACACAGGAGAATACTACCTTACTAAAGCAGCTTAGTGAGGATTTTGAAGTTCATTTTTGTAAAGATAAGGGAGGATTCAGCATAACGCCCTCCAAAACCCATAATTTAGATAGGCCTTCCTCCCCACCTATGCCCATGATTAATGTTGTTTGTTAGAACAATTTTGAAAACATTCATTCCCAGCTATATAAGGACATTACTTCTTTTCCTAAAGGCTTGGAACCTGTAAGGGAACAGTCCCATAAAAAGGTTTCTAGTAATCCTAATGTGACAGAGGATTTAGGAACTTGTTCCCAAGGAAGAGAAGCAAATTCAATCATCTCTTCCCCCCCTCTGTCACCTATATACACTAAGAATCCCCCTCAGATGGAGACCAATAGTGATATAGGGAACCAGCCACTACAAGAATAGAAATAAAAAATAATGACCTGTGAGAAAGAAGTCAAAATAATCACTGAATACTTAACTGATACAGTGACGGATGAATTAATGAATCTTTTCATTGATGAAATATGTGACAAAGAAGAACTATTACTATAGAAAAAATTATTGATAGAAAATATTATTGAGCTTCAAAAGGAGGAAACTCCTGAAAAATCTCCAATTAAACACCAACAAGAAAAAGAAAGTATCCCAATCTCTATTCCTTTGGAAATGGAAATCCTGAACAAGGAAATTCTGAAGGATTCAGAGGATTTAATAGAGATGTTTGGGGAAGATATTATAGACCAAATAGATTGTCCTATTTTTATGGAGGAAGTACAGATAGTCCCTGATCAAAAGGATTTAGATACTACCCAGAATGTTCTCATGGATATCCCTGATGCCAGCAAAGAGGCTATTACTAGTCTATTCAAGATAGCCAATGAAGATAGACAGCTCAACATTGCTATTAATAGGGGTGGTTTAAGCACCCCCAATATCAATAAACTCAAAAAAAAGAGGGGAAGGAAGTCCTCTATTGAATTAAGAAACCTAGCTGGCAAAGCCAGTAACCAACAAAAAATTGCTGACATCCTAAACTCGGGGAAGGGGAAATGCCTTCCCGAAATCAATGAAAGTTACTACTTGGAATGTTAGGGGCTTAAATGCCCCTAACAAACAAAGATTAGTTAAAAGATACTTAAAAAACTTCAAATCAGAAATTATACTGCTTCAGGAAACTAAGTTAAGTAATGAAGAAAGCATTAAGCTTAGCAATAAATTAGGAATATGGAAATCTGAATTTGTTGTGTCCAAGGGAGCCTCTAGTGGCCTAGACATCTTGTGGGATCCTAGGAAAGTCTTAGCCACTATCACAATTAAGAATAGTAACTGGATGGTAGCAGAAACTAGTAGTCTCAAGTCTAATTTAAAATGTATGTTGATCAACATTTATGGGCCTATTCCAAATGAGGAAAAAAGGAAGATCTAGTGGGAAATTCAAATATTTCTTCAATCAAACCAATATGTTACGCATATCTTAGCTGGAGATTTTAACACTATCTTAGACACCAAAGATAAATTTGGAGGATCACAATTTATCTCACAATCGCAAAAAGATTTCAGCCAATGGGTGACAGCAAACCATTTAATCAGTATTAACACTAATAATGGAACTTTCACATGGAATAACAGAAGATCTGGCTTCAGCCACATAGCAGAAAAGCTAGATAGATTTCTGATTAGCGGAAATTCTGATTCCTTCAACCAACTAGTTAGTGCGGAAATTCTCCCAGAGGCAGGTTCAGATCATTTCCCAGTCAGACTCACTATTACAAAAAACTATAAACCTTATAGAAATCCCTTCAAATTTGAGTTTATGTGGTTTCAAAATCCAGAATTTATAGACCTCCTGGAACTATGGTGGAACCAGATCTCGATTAAAGGATCTAAAATGTATAGTCTAGTGGAAAAATTAAAAATTATTAAGAATAAAGCCTTGGAATGGAATAAGAGTAATTTCAATAATATTTTCACCGAAAAAATTAACATTGAACAAGAATTAGAAGATCTTAATAATGAAGTAATAGAAAAAGGCATGAATGAATATAGTTATCTAAGAGAAAAAGAACTTACGTCCAAATAAAACGCGATCCTTCTTAAAGAAGAAATCTTCTGGAAACAAAAATCAAGGGAAACTTGGTTGAAGGAGGGTGACTGTAATACAAAATTCTTTCACAACTCAACAAATTTTAAAAGAAGTATCAATAGAATTCTGAAGATCAAGAACGGTGAGGGTCACATTGTCGAAGACCCAAAACAAATATCTACGGCACTAGTGCAATTTTATCAAACCCTACTCAATAATAATGATGTTGTCAGCCCAGAAGCCCAAAATGAAATGTTAAAGGCAATCCCCAAATTGATATAAAAAATAGATAATAAAATGATTAATGAGAAACTAACTTTGGAAGAGGTTAAGACAACGGTTTTCCAAATGCATCCAGATAAAGCACTTGGACCAGATGGATTCCAGGCTGGTTTTTTCCAAAAATGCTAGCATTTTGTGGGTCATGAAGTCTGGCAAGCAGTTGAAGCAACCAGAAACTCAGGCTCTTTATTATCTGAAATTAATAACACTTTCTTTATTCTAATACCTAAGAAAAATGAATGTACGGAACCAGGGGATTTTAGACCCATTTCACTGTGCAACACTATCTATAAAATTCTATCTAAATGCTTGGCAAATAGACTCAAAACACTTCTCCCCATTATCATCTCTGAAGAACAGACAGGCTTTGTAGCCAATCATTCTATTTTAGATGGTATTATTATAGCCCAAGAATTAGTACATACAACCCAAGCTACCAAAACCCCAAGCATGCTTATTAAAATTGATATACATAAAGCTTATGACAAAGTGGACTGGAGTTTTCTTTGCAAGTGTCTAGAGGCATTTGGCTTCTCCAAACAATGGATGAACCTTATCTATAACTGTATCTCCACTCCCAAAATTTCAATTCTGGTTAATGGCACTCCAGAAGGCTTTTTTAATATATTTAGAGGTATCAGACAAGGAGACCCGCTGTCTCCTTTCCTCTTTGTGATCATGGTAGAAGCCCTAGGTAGAACTATTTGTAAGAAACAATTGGAAGGTAGTATTATAGGTTTAAAGGCATCGGATAATGTCCCAAATATTACTCATCAACAATTTGCTGATGACACCATTCTCCCAGGTTCAGCTACTGTATCTGAAGCTAAGGCTTTTAAAGATATACTCGATCTTTATATGAAAGTGTCAGGGCAACAGGTGAATCCAAAAAAGTCAGAAATCTTTTTCCTTAACACCATGCCAATTGTAGAAAAGGAAATCTGTAATTTATTTGGTTACACTCCCGGGAGGTTTCCTTGCAAATATCTAGGTATAGAATTAGACAAAGGTCTCTGGTCCTCCAAACTTTGGCAACAAGTGCTCGCTAAAATCCAAAACAAATGGAGTACATGGAAAGGAAAGTGGCTTACTAAAGCTGGCAGAACTACCATGATTAGATCAGTACTATCAGCCATCCCCACTTATCAAATGTCTATTCTTCCCCTTTCGGTTAACATTAAGAATAGTTTAGATAAAATGTTCAGAGATTTCTACTGGCAAGGCACATCTGAAGAGAAAAAACCAGCCTTAATTAAATGGGAAACCCTTTGCAAACCAATCTCTAGAGGAGGTTTGGGTATTAAAAAGCTTCAATGGCAAAATAAAGCCTTGGGGGCTAAGCTAATTTGGAGATTATATAAAGAATCGAACAGTAAATGGGCCTCGATTTTATTGAATAAGTACATTCCAGATGCGGATCCTATTAACATATTCAGAGCCCAATCCCATGTTAAAGGGTCAAGAATGTGGAACTTCATTAAGGATTCTAGAGGGATCATAAGCAAATTTCTCACTTGGGATGTAGGTAATGGGGAGAATGCTTTATTTTGGGATGATTCTTGGGCAGGCCTAACCCCCCTTATTTCGTTAGGCTTTTCACATAACTTTATAGAAGAATGTAAAAATATGATTGGTATGTATCTTTCAAACTATCTAAGTCCAGAAGTGGATCTTCCTTCAAAATTCATAGGTAACTCAACTTTATTGAGCCTAGAAGGCCAGAAACTTATGAAAATTATTAAGGATAGAGAAACATTTCTCAAGTATAGACCTGGCAAGCTGATTTGGGCGGGGTCGAATAGCGGTGAATATTCAGTTAAAGAAGGCTATAAGACTATATTAACTGAGAAAAATATGGATAATTTAGATATGCCTTTGAACCTCTTCTGGAACAAAGCATGCCTTCCTAAGGCTAGAATGTTTCTTTGGGCAGCCATGCAAAAGAAAATCCTTACAACTAATAGAATTACTAAGCTGGATTTTGAGGGGCCATCCAGGTGCCCTCTCTGTGAGAAGCATTCAAAGGATGTCGATCACCTTCTTCTTAATTGTTCATTCACACATAATTGTTGGAACTGGTTAAAGCAATGTCTAGACTGGAAATCCGCATTTCAAGCAGATCTCCTGAGTACACTTAAAGCCTGGCCTACACTCTACAAAGATAATCTTTACAGAGATATTTGGATTGTAGCTCCCTCCATTTTAGCCTGGGAAGTTTGGAAAGAACGGAACAAAAGGATCTTTACTGGCAAGAAATTAGAATGGAGATCCATCACCAATAAAATAGAAGTCTCAGTCATCGAGATCATCAATAGCACCCTCAAAGACCAAGCTTGCTATGAGGAATCATTCAAAAACTGGGACAATAGAATCAAGCTAAAGTGGCCTAATCTCAAGGTGTCGCCTCTTTATGGGAAAGGAGGGAGCAAATCTAAAGTTGATCGATCTAAATGTAAATGGTCCCCTCCAGATGTGGGATGGTACAAACTAAATTTTGATGGGGCATCTAGGGGAAACCCAAGAATTGCAGGTATTGGGGGAATTATTAGAAACTGGAAAGGAGAAGTTATAGCTAGTTTCTCCCGACCCATTGCTCCCACCACCAATAATATGGTAGGGTGCAAAGTGGCATTGGCAGGCCTAAATCTATGTAAGGATCTCAATATCTCCAAACTTATTATTGAAGGTGACTCACAGGTCATCATCAATGCTATTCAAACTAAGAAGACATTGAACTGGACTCTAAATGAAAAATTAGAAGAAATAAATACAATTTTGGAAGGTATTCACAATTATGAAATCAAACACACCTACAGAGAAGGCAATACTGAGGTTGATATATTAGCAAATCAAGGTGTCGATGGACTGGTAACATTGAATAAATTGTCACGGTAACTCAGGGATAACCCTAGTCAATGAATGTCTTATTAGGTAATAATATTATAGATGGTTCATTAACTCAATACATATTATCACATAGAATTATGATCTTAATGTTAGCTACTCAAACCTGTTCCCCAACTTTCCTCCCACCCTTAGACCTTTTGGGATATAGGTCACTTGAAATCCCCCAATCATAATAATAAATGAGTACTCGAGTTCTTGTCTTCTATCTAATGAAACATTGATACTTATCATGTTTCAAAGTAACATTTTCCAGTTCATTATCCTTTCCCTAAGTCGGTATTAAATACATTCATAGGGGAGGCAAACTTTAAGCTGATTGGCTAGACTAACTAGGGAACAGCGGTGCCAACTTAAGAGGATTCGGGTTACATTATAACAAAGTACTTTTAGTATGATAAGAGATATAGATATTAATATAGTTAATTATAACTTCATCATCTCCCTTTCACTTTTTAGCATTTCATTGCACTTCATTCCCCCATCATCATTTCTCCCCACATCCTGGCACTTCTTTAACATCCCCTCTCATCGGTTTATAACCCAGCACAGTTAATCACTCCACCTGTCACATCATTTCAATTAAGCATCTCACATTAGTAGTCTTCT